>OZ008369.1:54621681-55862471 GCA_963931995.1 Phaonia tiefii | reverse complement strand
GGTAAACGCACTAGGAATTGTTACAACAAACACAGGCATTTTGTTTTTGTTTGGCGTCCATAATCTGTCAAATTTTCTTCATGTGTGTATCTACTGAAAAAGTAAACAAAACGGTACAAAAACAAAATACATGTGAATTTGACATAAGAGAGACACCTAAGCAAGAAATCAGCTGTTCTAACGAGTTTACCTTACTTATTTTACCATGTTGCTGCCATTGTGAACGCTACTTAAATCATACAAATAGCTGATGTGCTGTGAAATTCTGAAGAGTTTGATTTAAACATTTTAAAAATTATACATCGACGAGTAATAGCTGTTGTTGAGTAAAGAGTAATTGTGGATGTTAAGTTTATGTGAATAAAGTGAACAATTGTACTACTTGTAAATTAAAGGGGTTCTTGTTTTATTTAAAGGGCATAAAACATCTCTTAAGACGAATAATTAGTAAAGGTCCAATTAGTCTTGACGGTTGACGGTAAGCGTTTGAGTTGGGGTTGCATTTTGCGAGACAACTAAAATTGACGGTTTACGACGGTAGACTTCTGCAGGTTGCAGAATCAACAGTCAGCCGTCAAGACCGATCAGCTGTTATTGTTATTGCTTTTACTTCGACATTTTGTGCGCGGCAATACACAACGACACGGCAACCACAATTTTCTTTTTATTTTTCACTTTTTTATTTGGCACAATCACTTTTTAAAACAAAACTCATGCATGCAAATTATATTTTGTACAAATGCTCTTCGATCAGTTTTTTGGTTTTGTTTTGTCTTTCTACCGTCTAACCGCCATGACTAACCGCGCAATATTAAATAGAACGTCAACCGTCGAGACTAATTGGACCTTAACTTGCGTGGAAAACGAAATTATGATAAAAGTATCAAAATGAAGTTCTGGCTCTTACTCTCATTCTCTTAGTCCTGTCTTGTATAACTACAAGATTGGTAATAATCCTTTGAAACGTAGTGCTGAAATAAAGGATTTAGGAGTCATTTTTGACGCTAAATTATCATTGTTGATTACATAACTTCCAAGTCTTATTCAACATTAGGTTTTATAAGGCGGAATTCTAAAGAATTTAGAGACCGTATGACTTTAAAATCTTTATATGTTTCATTAGTACGAAGTAAACTGGAGTACCGTTCGATAGTCTGGAATCCATGTTATCTGAAATACTCCAATCGCATTGAAAAGATTCAAAAATTGTTTAAACTATTAAATTGGTCTGAAGCAGTTCCTTACACATCAAAAAGAAACTATTTGGGGTTGCAATCATTAAGTGACCATAGATCATATTTTTGTTTAATGTTTGGTTTTAACGTGTTGATAAAAATAAACAAAAATAAATTGTTTAAATAAACTTCGTAACAATAGGTTCATTTGAAATTGAGACTGAAATGAGAATTGAAATTGAGACAATTGTATAAATTTACAATTTTCTAAATTTATTCAAGCTCAAGACGACTTTCAAAAAAGTCGAGCACAAGTGTTCCAATGATACCAGGACTGTCTGTATAGCTATTTCGGATCTTGTCAAGATCTTCATCAGCATACGGTTTTGGTATGCTTTTCGGAGCATTCATTGGAACACTTTTTGTGCGTGACGTTCTTGAAAATAATATAAAGCTAATAAATCAGTACCTCGGAGGTAAACTACACTATGTCGTTTTCGTTAACTTTTCAGTAGAGCAGTGGTCATTGACAAAAAAACCTGTAAACTAGGGTTTTTGTTTTTTTGCATTTGAACGATGAACATTCGGTTCTTCTGTCTTAACGGACGCAATAATAAATTGGCGCTTTTCATCATTGTCCGACAACATTAAAACTGCTCTACTGAAAAGTTAACGAAAACGACATAGTGTAGTTTACCTCCGAGGTACTGAAATAAGCTTTATAATTATTAAAAAGGTCTTGAGCTTGAATAAATTTAGAAAATGGTAAGGTTGAAAAAACAGACCGACTAAGAAACTCCCGCAAGGGAAATTATGAAAATTGAATAAATTATTTCTCGGCTTGATCAACGACAAAAAAGGAGTTATAATTGGTTCCTTCCTTTCTTAATTTTTACGCACGAAAATGAAATAACGGATACAATATATTGATAAATTACTACTATCTGATAACAGCCGTTCATACGAATTTGTTTTGTCAGATTATGTTCTGAAAGCTTAACACAAAAAGGAGTATAACACTCTGCCAAAAATGAAGGGATGGAGATGAGTGATTTCATTCACAGGACGAAAGTAGCTTCTGCTGAATTATATTTAAAAAAAATTAGAATATATAACTGTGTGCTAAAGTTAATGTGCCTGAAGCGATGTTAGAGGAGCATTTTATTCCAGAAAATTGTAATCCTGGTTGGCCGACCGGTATGCAGTCTTCCCATCCTTATCGACGACCTTTCTAAAATATTTCTCAAGAGCCTGATTAAATAAATCTCTCTACCGTGTCGTCAGTCCGAGGGCGCAACGAGGTCGTTCTTATACCACGAATTCCATTCCTTTCGCATATTTCCTTCAAGATGGCAGATGCCCAATTATTTCAAATGATTTCAAAATGGGGCTTTATGGAGAGACTTAATTCCGCTTTAATTGTCTATCTTCTTCGTTTGTCAAACTAATCTTTACTTATCTGTGCCCTGGACCACTCGTCTTCCGATTCATTTCGCAGGAATCGGACGTCCATAATTTGCTATTTTATCTCATCCTTGGAATCCTGCTTACGCTCGATTTCATGTGAACGGTTATTTACTTGTCCGGTATCGGGCGTTAGCGCTGGATATCTTAACAGTTTTCGCGGGTCTCTAGGGTTTAAACCTCAAACAAAAATCTGTTAGATTCAAGAAAATTTAATTCCAAACCGAACCGATTTCAACATATTTATCTTATTAATCAAATCAATGGTTGGAATTCAATAATACTTTGATATAAATTTTCGGTTTGTCGCGGACTATTACACATGTTAATAAATCAATTACCTGAGTGGGTGGAATTGCAAAGCAAATGTTAGCAAGAGCAAATAATTGTGGATCAGTAAACTGCTTTCCATACCAAAAGTCTAGTACGTTTGTTTCAACCCGTTGATATGGTAATTTAAAATTTTCAATTTTGGAATATGAGTCCATGGCGTCATCATTCTGATGCTGAAAATTATTCGACAGGTATTCGTTGAGGTCATAGAATATAACACATACCAAGAAGCTTTTATTCGCTCAATAAATTAAACGTCATAGGTAAGATGGAAAGTAAACATTGGATGGTGAAAAATATGGATTCAATAATACCAGATGGTGGCAATAGTATACAACGATCAACAAAGGAACAACAACCGAATTTCGTGTTTTTGTGGCAAACTAGTTGTGTTAAATACAATACAAATGTATACCAACGATAAAAGTCAACAAAAAAGTGCAAAATACATTTAAATTTTTCAGTTCTACACCCAACTTACTTACTTACTTATCCGGTCTCGGACAACCCCGGGGGGTCAGGGACCTTACAAAACGAAGATAACATATTTCGCCAACCAGTTCGATCTTTTGCTTTATTTCTCCAGTTGGCAATACCAAGTGTACGCAGGGATTCGTCAACCTGATCCCTCCAGCGGAGTATTGGTCTTCCTATTTTTCGTCTTCCTTCGAGTTCGGTTTCGAAAACCCTTCGAGCTGGTTCGTCTTCATCCAATCTACTGACATGGCCTAGCCAGCGCAATCGCGTTATCTTAATCCGCTTAACTATGTCAATGTCAGGATAAAGCTCATGATTCATGCGTCGCCGATACTCGCCGTTGTGCACTATAGGGCCATAAATTTTTCGGAGTATTTTTCTCTCGAAGACTCCTACAGATGTTTCGTCTGCTTGCGATAGGACCCAGGATTCGGCGCCATAAACCAAGACAGGTTCAATGAGAGTCTGGTACAGATGGACTTTTGTTACTCGAGAGAGGGCTTTATCTCTAAAGTGCTTGCTTAACCCAAAATAACATCTATTCGCAAGCACAATTCTCCGCTTGATTTCAAGGCTGACGTTGTTGTTTTTGTTCACGGCAGATCCGAGGTATATAAATTCGTCCACTACCTCGCTGTTATAACGGTTATCAACGTTCACGCTTTGGTCTAATCGCGTGGAGGCCCTGTTCGTTGAAACCATTAATTTTGTCTTGTCCTCATTCACCGTCAGACCCACTTTTGCTGACTCCTTCTCAATTCTCGAAAAAACCGCAGTAACTTCTCTAATTGTGCGCCCAATGATATCTATATCATCAGCATACGCGAGCAGCATGTGACTTTTGCTGCTGATGGTTTTATTCATATTGACTGCAGCTTTTCTCATAATGATCTTCATTAAGATGTTAAAGAGATCGCACGATAGGGTGTCGCCTTGCCTGAGGCCTCGCTTAGTTTCGAAAGGTTCGGTAAGATCCTTACCTACTTTCAATGCGGATTTGGTGTTCGTCAAGGTCATCCTGCAAAGTCGAATGAGTTTTGCAGGAATACCAAGCTCAGACATTGCTTCATAGAGTTTCTCCCGTATCGGACTATCGAAGGCCGCTTTATAATCGATAAATAGATGATAGGTGTCGATTTGTTTTTCGTGTGTCTTCTCCAGGATTTGACCTAGCGCGAAAATCTGGTCAGTTGTCGATTTTCCAGGCCTAAAGCCACACTGGTATGGTCCAATCAGGTCAGCGATAATTGGTTTTAGTCCTTCGCACATTATACTTGATGCTTTGGATAAAAGGCTTATTACACGGTAGTTGGCACAGATATTCGGGTCACCTTTTTTAAATATGGGGCATAGTACACTGAGACTCCAATCGCCGGGCATGCATTTATCTAACCAAATTTTGCTAATGAGCTGATGCATGCACCTTATCAGCTCATCGCCGCCAGCCTTAAGCAGCTCCGCCGGTAATCCATCGGCTCCTGCGGCTTTGTTGTTCTTAAGCCGGGCAATAGCTGTTCTGACCTCGTCTTGGTTAGGAGGGGGGCAATCGACGTCGTCGTCCATATTGTGATCGATTGTCTCATCGTCATTGGATATCTCAGGTACTAGAAGCGCGGAGAAATGCTCTCTCCATATTCCCAACATTCTCTGCACATCTGCGACGAGATTTCCGTCCTTGTCTTTACAGAAGGGGGGCGCTGAACCATGTCCATTAGTTCCGTTTTTAACTTTCAACTTTCAATTTTCTCACTCTCGCGCTTTCTCCACTGCCGTTTCTTACGCCTAAAGAGACGGTTTACCTCCTTTCTTTTCTCCCTATACCGCTCAGTTGCAGCTCACGTTGCAATTGACTGAAGCATTACCATACGTGCAGCGTTCTTTTCGTCATTTGCAATGCGACACTCTTCATCGTACCAAGGTTTATTGCGAAGCAGTTTTTCGAAACCAAGTACGGTTGTTGCGGCGGTATTTATAGAGTCGGAAATGGGTTTCCACTGCGCATCAGGATCGCCATCGGGAGGGGGTGCCAAAAGTTGCGAGAGCTTCCTTGAGTAGGCTGTGGCTTCCTCTGGTAATTGCAGCTTTCCGATGTCCAGCTTCCTCTGCGTCTGGTTTCGTACGATTTTCGCTCTACTTAATCTTGTGCGAACCTTTGCTGCTACCAGGTAGTGATCAGAATCGATGTTAGCTCCTCTGATCACTCGTACGTCCATTACACTGAATGAGTGCCTTCCATCAATTACCACGTGATCAATTTGGTTCTTAGTTCTTTGATCAGGGGATACCCAAGTAACCTTGTGGATGTCTTTATGCTGGATGACATAATGACCATGTTTTTTGCCGCGGCAAAGTCAATCAGTCTCATACCGTTGTCGGAACTGTCAGCATGTAGACTGAAATTGCCAATAGTTGGATTAAACACATTCTCCCTTCCTACTTTGACATTAAAATCTCCTAGTACAATCTTAATGTCATGGCCAGGGCAGCGGTCATATGTTTCCTTTAGGAGCTCAGAGAATATGTCTTTGGCATCATCATCATTCTCTTCTGTTGGGGCATGCACACAAATTAGGGAAATATAAATATATTTCGCTTTTATGCGGATTGTGGCTATTCGTTCAGTCACAGGATTGAACCTAGAGACTAGATGTCGCAGCCTTTTGCCAACTACAAATCCGCAACCAAATTCATGTTTTTTTTCATGGCAACTGTAGTATATATCGCAGTTTCTTTTTCTTGTGCAGCCATGTCCTGTCCATCGCATTTCCTGGATAGCGGTAATGTCAGCTTTATAACTTTCGAGGACATCTGCCAGTTGGATACTTGCACCGGATCTATATAGAGTTCTTACATTCCAAGTGCATATCCGTAAATCGTGGTCGTTATAACGTTTGCGGGGGTCGTCAACAAATAGGGGTTGTTTATGTTTTATTGTTCGTTTACGTATTTTCACTGTCATTATGAACGGTGGCGGGAGGCAAACCCAGTCCACCGTGTTTTTGCATTTTACCTACTGCCAGGATAATTTGATGCAGCCGCCCATTATGGATCAGACGCTGATCAGGATGTGATATGTTGAACCTGGATTTTCTTCTTTTATTTTCTATCCGCCGTTGGCCCGCCTTCTACGGACAAAAGAATATGCCCGATTGTTTGATGAGCTTCAGTGACATCAGTCACCTAATAAACCTGATTTGATGCTCATTTGTTTCGCCTTCTCACTCTAGCTAGCTAACGGAGGTTTCCGAAAAGCCATTGCCCAGGTCATACTGCGTGGAAGTAGTGAGCTGCTTGGACTGCCCAATTAAGGAATCATTTCTGGCCACTCCCAAGTGAATGGCAATCAGAAACTTTCCACCTCCACGGACAGTCCCATGTCCCGTTCTACACCAAAACGACATGAAAAAGTTAAGTGAACATATTTTGTAACTCCACCTGGTGTAAGTTAATTTTAAATTTAATTGCTCTCATTTCCACAAACCTACGATGAAGAGTGTGAAATGAAACGTCAGATGAGAGAATAAGTTTATCTATGTATGTGTTATTCTATGGTTGAGGTATTCATCCTCGTCCTCAAGAACATCAAATGTTTCATTGCTGTTAGCATCACTAGCATTTTTATTTTCGGGTATTATGATACGAATTGATTTTACTCTATCATAAAGTCTTTTTAAGTAATTTATAGCTTTTTGTTTTTGCTGCGCAGTGAGAGTGTAATTTAAGCTTTAATTTTTTAGGAGCTTGGTGGTTCTGATTTCAATGCAGCCTAAAAGTTTATTTCCTATTTTTTGTATAAAAGAATCTTTATTGTCGGCATAGTTTTCAACAATTTTCTTAGTCATTATTTTACACTTTAACCATTATGCATACAAATTGCCATAGTGCAATTGCTCCTCTTGAAACTTGATTATAGTTTTCTGCAGTGGTTCAAATACGGCACAATAGGTGCTTACAAAATCCCAAAAGTCATTACTCAATTCAAAATTTTCGTCATGAGATTTGTTTGTAATGGAGTCGACATGTTCTAAAACCTCTTTGGCTTTATAAATGTTACATATCATATTATATGTTGATAACCAACGCGTTGGACAGTCAAGTTGGGGCAAACTTAAATTGTTTAGTTTAAAAATCTCGCGGTAACCGTTAGTATTTTTTAACTAAATTTAAAATTATAAATATTATATAAACTAGTTAATTTAAACCAACAACAAATATTTGTTCCTATAAAATGATAAAAAGGCAGTATGCACTCAATTAAATTAATAAAATTTACACCCATAATACATTGAATAAATTACCCAATACGCATTGGGTAGACCTGCAAATTGTTGCCATTTTTCCCGCTGATATCAGACCATGAAATTGGGTAAAATTACACAGAGGTATAATGATCACAAGGCATTCACACTGACATCGATTTTCTTGGTTTTGTTGATTTTAAGCAGACTCAAGAAAATCGGATATTATTTCTCGGCTGTCTGAGAATCAAGAAAAAAAAACCTAATTTGCTTTATGCAACACTGTTTTACTTCACACTACGCATGAAAAGTACGTTTGTTTACAACCAATTCAATCAAGGAGAATTGAAATGGTCTACACATTTTGTTTGCATTTCTTAGCTATTTCTTGATTCTCAAATTCAAATATATTTTTTACTTATTTGTTTACCTTAAAAGCTCGTTCACAATGATAGCAACAAATTCAACAGGCGTTCACAATGCAAGCAACAAATTTGTTCGAATAAGTTCGAAAAAACAGCTGACTGGCAACATTGTTTACATTATACAGCAGTATACATACATATTTGGGGATTGAAAACCATGGAGAATTGCAATACAAACGAAAAAGCAAACAGTAAAAAATAGAAAAATTAAATGTGAGAAAAAGTATTAAGTGTTTTTCTTTAGAAAACTTTTCAAATTTTTCTATAGAAGAGTTTTAAAATTTTTCTATAGAAAAGTTGTCAAATATATCTATAGAAATGTTTTAAAATTTTTCTTTAGAAAAGTTTTAAAATTTTTTTATAGATATGTTTTAATAGTTGAAATCTATAGAAATCTTTTAAAATTTTTCTATTGAATTGTTTTAAAATTATTCTATAGAAATTTTTTGAAATTTCATATTTTTCTATAGAAGAGTTTTAAAATTTTTCTATAGAAAAGTTGTCAAATATTTCTATAGAAGTGTTTTAAAATTTTTCTTTAGAAAAGTTTTAAAATTTTTCTATAGAAATGTTTTAAAATTGTTCTATAGAAATGTTTTCAAATTTTTGTATAGAAATCTTCTCAAATTTTTCTATAGAAATATTCTCAAACTTTTCTATAGAAAAGTTTTAAAATTTTTCTATAGAAAAGTTTTAAAATTTTTGTATAGAAATATTTTAAAATTTTTCTATAGAAATATTTTCAAATTTTACTTTAGAAATGTTTTCAAATTTTTCTATAGAAATGTTTAGAAACTTATGTTCCATAATATGTCATGGCCTTGGACGGTTTCGATAAACCTGAAAATGTCAGCTTTTTTTAAACATTTTTCTTTTGTTTATTAATAAAATTGGCGCGAACTACACTTACTACAAACAACTACACATTTCACATTTGCATCAGCTGATTTGTTCGAAAGCCAGCGACAGTGTTGTATTCTTGGTAATAAAAAATTATAATTATATGTGAAATTATTGTTATTGGTAGATTCTACAGATAATATTATTTATTAAAATGTTTGTTTTGAGACAAAATGTTTACATTTTTATTCATACTTTCAAGTTTTAAAACAAAATTCGAAGTAGAGCGCCCCTAGCGGTCAGTAGAATAAACTGATGCGAACAAATTCCAATTTGAAGTAGAAGTAGAACCTACTTCTATGACAAATTTGAATTCCAATTTCACGAAAAACATGAGAGGGCATTATATGCAATACTGTGAGTGGGAACGAAAGGCTTGAATTACAAAAACCCTATTTTTGTTGGCTTGGGGTGTATGTTGCCTTAGTTACACCACTTTGTCAATGCGCCTTGACTTCTAATCAAATATAATTTTGCTACGAAATCAAGAAACAAAATTCCAGTGCTGAGCTGTCAGAAAACGAAATTGGGTAAAATAACAATGACTTTTATGAATGTTGCACATAAAATATTGAAATTGTTTTACATTCAAACGCAGGAAAAAACCGCTAAAACTCCCGCTAGCCGCTAAAACACATTTTCCCCTCGCGGTGGGCATTACAAATCCTCTAGATTTAGCGACAAATCCGCCAAATTGGCAACACTGATACCCAATAATAAAACAAGGTTCGTTTTAAATTACGATAATTACAACAGTTTAACTTCATTTTATTTTACTTATTTCCAGTTTTTCGGTCAGTAGTGATCTTCGTTTCTTAGTTAAATTCTGGTTAAACATCGAATTGATTTTTTCAGTCATTGTTTAACTATGATTTAGCCCACAATGTTGGTTGGTTAAATTTTAGTCAGAACCATATGATTTTGACAATCAAATTACTATCTATCAAAATGAGAAATGTTAGATTGTACAATATATGTATATGCTTCTGTTTTGCGTATTTGTACACATAGATCTAGATCATAGATGTGCAGCTAGTACTCTTTTGAGTCATCGTGTTTTCACACCGATAGTAGCTTGATCGTTTTTTCACACCAACATGTCCGAAAGCTTGCTGCTTGTTTACCGATTCAAAGTCAGTTGCTGTTCTGCATTCACACTACACTTAAAAAATAAATTTTAATTGCCATGGAAATTTATGATTTTGTAAATAGAAATTTTTATGTTTGTAAATGGCAAAAATCATAAATGGAAATAATCATTGGAGATGTTGATATTTGATTTTTTTTTAAGATTTAGTTTTAATTTTTAATTTTTTTAATTTTAATTTTTTACTCAGTGTACTACTTTTGTTTTCTCTGCTTTTGTTCTGCTTGCTCCGTTCAACTTAACACAGTCGCAAAATTCGTAAAACTGATTTGAAATGCGTTTGTGTCAGTTTGCACATGTCTGATCTAGATCTTTAAATGATTTCGCCTATTTAGTTTTTTACACATTTTTGTTAAAATAACTTCGATTTTATGCATCTATTTCGTATTTTACATAATTCCATTTTGTTTGTTGCTCTTTGTTGTTTTGGTATTTATCCCAAACCAGTTGTTTTTTCCCATAAGAGTACAAGGGTTGCCATAATCGTTAACAATATGGAGACTTGCATTACCTCACCACTGAAAAACACAATGCAAAGTTAGCCTCAAATTAACTTTCAATTACGATTAAGTAATCTTATTACCACTGGCCCACTTAAAAACTGGCCATTATATAGTACAACAGTTTACTTTTTACCTACACCACTTTACCCTAAGACTTCAGTTTTACTACCAAATGGTGTTGCTTACTTTCAGGCGGTTAATCACAAACTGACTCATAATGTCAAAAACCTGTTCTATTTATACGAGATAAACATGATTCTCGTCACCCTGTTTCCAGATTGTTCTACCCTGTAGTTGAATAGTTTTTTAAAATAACGAACTTGTAACCGACTTGTCAACCAGTTAAGTATGTATATATATGGTAAGAGTATACTTTTAGGCGCACCATTAGTCGCACTGTTATTTACTTAATGTTAGGTCTCCCATTACATCCCATGAAGGAATTGGCGAGAGCTTGTCACAACCAGTGACTCACTTATTGTGACCTACAGTTTTTCTCCGCCTCCGAACGGTATTTTGAGAAGCTTTTTCACTTTTTCACCTCACTAAGCGAGGTGACCGTCGTCGAAAGAAATTTTAAGGTGGTCGGAGCAGGAATCGAATCCAGGATCTCCTGTACAACAGGCGCGCACACTAACCATTGCACCACCGACGGCCACAAGGTTAGTAATGCTTTTACTTAATCGTAATAATATTTATACAAATAAAGGGTTTTTCAACAGAGACGCTACAAAAGTAAATCGATAGGGACAGCAAACGACGCCATATTTTTTCCCGCTCTTTTGACATTTCTCTTCAGTAAGGTTTGCCATTTCATCAAGTAAAGATATACGAGCCAACAACGAGTCGAAATTATTAAAATTTACTACCGAAATTTGGAGTCAGTGGCCTCAACTTTAAGAGGCCTCAACAATCAGCGATGAGGCTCATTTCTGGCTGAATGGCTTCGTCAATAAGCAAAATATGCGTTATTGGTCAGACAGAAATCCACACGTAATCCATGAGTCATTATTGCATCCCGAAAAATTACGATTTGGTGCGGTTTATGGGCCGGCGGCGCCATTGGGCCGTACTTCTTCCGTGATGATCAAGACCGGCACATTACTGTGAATAACCGAATATTTTTGGCCCCAATTGGATAATATGGACTTGGAGGACATGTGGTACCAACAGGGCGGCGCCACAAGCTACACAGCGAATGCCACAATAAATTAATTGGAAACCAAGTTTGGTGAACGTGTTATCTCACGAAATGGCCAAGTCGATTGGCCGCCTCGGTCGTGCGATTTGACGCCGTTAGATTATTTCCTGTGGGGCTACGTCAAGTCTATGGTCTATGCCAACAAGCCAGCGACGATTGATGAACTTCGTACGAATATCGAACGTGAAATTGCAGCAGTATCGGCCGATTTATGCTTGAAAACCGTCGAAAATTGGGTTCAGCGTCTGGACTTCTGCAAGCGTGCCCGTGGTGGCCATGCAAAAGAAATCGAGTTCCATACATAATGGCATCGAACGTACTTTCACAGGAATAAAGAATTTCATTGGTATCTAAAACCGGTTTTGTTTTATTTAAAAAAACTTTTGTAGCGCTCTTATTGAAAACCCCTTTATATACCTAGACGTTGCATGAAGTAAATGACGATAGGTGGCTGAGGGTAGTTGGTGAATTTCTGTTAAAAAGTTAACAATAAGCAAGGAAGTAGGCCATTTCATCGAGTTCAATTTACTGCTGTATTTTACCAATTTTACACTTTGGTTGGACATAAAATGGACAGAAATCAAAGGCAATGCGTATTTTCGTTCAATGCAAACAACATAAAACATAATTTAGCTGTCATTAGTATCAATAAACACTATTTAAACTTAGTTCCTGTCTTCTTTGGCATCTCGTTCAATATCATTTCCCTAGTAACTTTTCGATCAGCTATGCCGTAAAAACCCCCTGCAATATTTGTATATTTTTATTAAATTAGTTTATCAGGGAATACAAAAACAGGTCTAATATCTTATTTTTATGCTGTCAGCCGATACACGTTTCTTTTTTTAACCTATCTACCTAACCTAACCTTGTTATTTTTTTGTGTTCCACAGTGTTAGTGGACTATGCACACATGTGACGTAAATATTGTTACGAATAAGTGAAAGCTTTTGCTTGCTCTTAATGACTACTAACATTATGTAAATAACAGGCGGTTAGTGCTGCGCCTGAAAGTATGCATTGTAACAACGTACCAGCTCGCTAAACCAGTAACACGAATTCGCCTCAGAGATAATTCTCCACCATTCGAGATGATTCTACAAAGATAAGTAATGGCTAGAAGGTTCTTGAATTCGCTAGATATAACTTCATTTGAGTATGGTGAGTTGGTATAAATAGCGGAGGTATTTGGAATGGAGAGTTGAGTTTGTGATTAACCGCCGTAAAGTATTATCAACGCGATTTGATACTAAAACTAAACTGTTGTACTATATAAGTAAAATAAAAGGAAGTTAAACCGTTGTAATTATCGTAATTTAAAACGAACCTTGTTTTATTATTGGGAATAAAACAACGCAAAAGGACGAATAAGGAAATTCGTAACAATATGTTGGCAAGATTCTCAAACTGTTTTACATGTTAATGTTGGTAGTAACTTCGTTCTACGGCATTTGGCGGTAATATCCCAAGTTTCGATGTATCATCTGACCTTGAATCTCAATACAACTTTTTGTTGCATTGAGAAATGGGCCAGCAACATATCAGCTTTGACGACTATATTTTTCTCCGATTTTTTTTGTACAATAAAGATCTCTTTTTTTTTGCAAAATTGAATGAGTGTTGACAACATTGATAATTTCTTCCTTACATTTGATTGGTTGATACATTCTTATTAGAATCATTCAAATTTTGTTGATGTTGCCGATTACTATGATCGACGCGTAAAAAATATTGAGCAACATCGATTTGTTTCGCTGCGATATGGGCCAGCAACATATCAGTGTGGACAACTCTGTTTTTTTTTTAGTTTTTTTAAACAAAAAACTCTTTTATTAAGAAATTGAATGAGCGGTGCAAACACTAATCATATTCCCAACCCAACCAGAGGTCCACGAATGCAATATTACGTTGAGCCTCGTTACGACTTTGTAATATCGGTTCCAGCACAGCATTGAAGTTTTCTGGCACAATAACCGATTTTGAACGACCTTTACTAAATTTGTTTTCGATTTTGGACACTAGTAGTAACCCTCGAGTATAGTACAGTATTTCTTACATTCTTGCATTTTTCGCCACTTAAGCGAACAAAAACCAACAAATTTGAAATTCAGTTTCCCACCATTATTTTAATGTTTGTTGCTGTTCGTTCTGCAATTATGTTTTAGCAAAAATTTATTATTCCACAAAACAAAAATTCAAATTATATTAAGATTTCTTCAAGAATCCAATTCCCACACCATAAATTAAGAATAAAAAAATTGCAAGAAAACAAAAATTATTTTATGCCTCCTTAACACAGTGGGATGGGATGGATGGACGAGGATGAATGCGGACAGACAGACGAGTATGTTTGTTTTCACAATGAACCACTGCGATTTTTATTCTCAATCTAAACAAAATTGTGAAAAAGTTAAACTGATTTAGAACTTCAATCATAAAAAGATTATGAATCGAAAGTTAAACCTTGAAACGAAAGGAAAATAAACAGAAATAAGAGGTAGGTAGAGAAGTATTTCAAAAGCGAGCAACTTCAAGATCTTAACCTTAAGATCGGAATAAGTAGACAGGAGGAAAGTTGGAAAGATGGGAAGTTAGAGTAGCCGATGCAGAGTGGGACAAAGCTAATGCAAACTTACATTAGGCGTGTTTTTTAAACCCTGGTAAACTAATTTTTGGGCCTTATTGTATGAACAGCCGCTTAAATACTCTTAGCTAGCTTTCCATACAAAGTTTGTACACACAAAAAATACATACTTTAAAATGATGAATTTGTGAATTGTCCAGATCATTTTCCAACCTACCACACATTTCAAAGACGAAATTGTTCTTCAGACTTGTTTTAGAATTTAATCTAAATGAGGCATCAGAGTGATTAAAACTTGTCGCAAATTCAATGAACGTTACACATTGCGCGCCTCTTGTACATGCGATCGTGGGTTCGATCCCGGCTCTGACCACCTTAAATTTCTTTCGGCGCAGGTCACCTCGCATAGTGACGACGAAATTATAGAGTATTTAGCCATGAAAATGCTTCTCAAAATACTGTTCGGAATCGGTATAAAAACTGTAGGTCCCAATTAGTGAGTATAAAACTAGAAAGCGCACAGCTCGCTGGTTGTGATAAGCTCTCCCTAATTCCTTCATGAAATGTAATGGGAAACTATTTATTTTGTTTTAGGGGAGAGTGCACTTTGTTTTTGGTAATTTTAGAGCTGTTTATAGATACTTTTAGTTTAGTCAGTGCCACAAAAAAAAAGAAAATTACAGCAGACAGTTGTCCGAGGCCTTCGGCCACGGACTGTCCCTGCAGGCTGTGTCAGAGACACGGCCATTAAGTTTAACGTAGAATACGCCATCCGATAAGACAGAAAACATATATAACAATAAATTCATTTGCTTATATTATTTATCATTTATTGTTATATATGTTTTCTGTCATATCGGATGGCGTATTCTACGTTAAACTTAATGGCCGTGTCTCTGACACATCCTGCAGGGACAGTCCTCGGCCTCGGACAACTGTCTGCTGTAATTTTTATATTTACCAACGGCATTTGATTCAAGTCCGTTTAAAAAAAAAATATTATGTTCAATTTTTTTAAACTTAATTTAATTTATGTATTTTAATTAATATTTTTATTGAAATAAGTTCTGCGAATGTTGAGAGGGCCGCCCTAATATTAAAAAAGGTTTACCTTATCGAGTCTTCCCATTAGCATTCGAGCGTTGTGTGAAAGCTTTACGCTTTACAATTCAAAATTAATATTACAACAGCTTTATTGAAGCTTTCGCAAAAAAGCTTTATTACGTTAGCTTTTTTACTAGATACATGTTGCCATGTTCCTAAGCAATGTTGAGCAACCAAAAACACTCAACCAAACACCACACATATGTTTGAGTGTATGTGTTTAAACAATTTTCATTTGAGAAATTTAAATATTAGGAAGATATCAACCAATATGAAATGTATATCAAACGAAAGATAACATCTTCATTTACCTACAAAAAAAATTTAAAAAAAATTCATCTAGCCGTTTCCTCAAATTCAATGAAATAAAGATTACAACAATAAAAACCTGACATGACTCCTCATACCGTAAGGTAAGACGTATTCTACGTCAAAAATATTATGTTAAATTTTTTTAAACTTAATTTAATGTATGTATTTTAATTAATATTTTTATTGAAATAAGTTCTGCGAATGTTGAGAGGGCCGCCCTAATATTAAAAAAGGTTTACCTTATCGAGTCTTCGCATTAGCATTCAAGCGTTGTGTGAAAGCTTTACGCTATACAATTCAAAATTAATGTTACAACAGCTTTATTGAAGCTTTCGCAAAAAAGCTTTATTACGTTAGCTTACCGTTTGTTTCACTTTTTACTAGATACATGTTGCCAAGCAACATTAGCTTGCTGTTCGTTTCACTTTTTACTAGATACATGTTCCTAAGCAATGTTGAGCAACCAAAAACACTCAACCAAACACCACACATATGTTTGAGTGTATGTGTTTAAACAATTTTCATTTGAGAAATTAAAATACTAGAAATATATCAACCAATATGAAATGTATATCAAACGAAAGATAACATCTTCATTTACCTACAAAAAAAATTTAAAAAAAATTCATCTAGCCGTTTCCTCAAATTCAATGAAATAAAGATTACAACAATAAAAACCTGACATGACTCCTCATACCGTAAGGTAAGACGTATTCTACGTCAAAAAAAATCCAATGAGTTTTCGAACTCACGGGCGATGTGTTAACACCTTTTTGTTACACGGTACCTGTTCGATTTCTGTGAACACATTAGTAAATGTTACATTGGAAAATAAAAAACAGCGTTCAATCATATGATGACGTTATATTTAAATAATATTAATACTTAAAATTAGTTAAAGACCAGTGCAAGCACATGTGTCATTATTTTCTTGCTCATTAGTTTTTGTTTTATTCCCACAAAAATCAAAGAATGCAAAGCAACATACACTTGTATATACATATATATATACATTGTTATATTCGTTCATACGCTACACACGTATATATATACATTGTTATATTCGTTCATACGCTACACACGTTCACAAAATGTTCGATGCTCTCTTGCGATCTCATTTTTTATATATTCTCTTTGCTCTGAATTTGTTTATTTTATTTTGTCTGCAATCAGCTGCTTTCAATTAAACAGCTAATAGAGCAGTGTGCTAAATTTTGGTATTTTTCCAAAAAAAGAGATTGTAAAATCAACAAGAATAACACATTGGCAACAATGTACTTTGACATAAGGGCAGCTAGTATAAGGAGCTTTCACCAAAAAAAAAGATCGCTGAACAGGCTATAATACTTTTTGTTTTATTCCCACAAAAAAACAAAGAGAATGCTGAGCAACAGACACATGTCCATACATACATTGTTATATTCGTACATACGCTACACAAGTTCACAAAATATTCGTTGCTCTCTTGCGATCTCATTTTTATATACGTATAATACGTCATTATTATCTTTGCTCTGAAAGTGCTTCGCACCCACACAATACAACTATTCGCTGCCGCTACATCAGGGTGTGTGTTTTTTCGCAGTTTGACAATCTGTGTCTCGCAGTCGGACAAATCTGTGTCCTATATAGGGGTGGGTCACCCTTATAATTTAGGGGTATGAAAAATAGATGTTGGGCGATTCTCAGACCTACAAATCGGTCAAGCCGTTTCGGAGGAGTTTTACGGCAAACAATGTGTGATCGCAGTCGGACAATCTGTGTGGGCGCAGTCGAACAAATTGTGTTTGGATGTATTCACTTTGTGAATTTAGGCTGTACCCGCGCCTATAGATGTTAACATATCAAAAACTGAACAAAAGAGTACAAAATCACAATAAAATTTAAATTTGACAAGTTCGGATTACAACGACATGAAAAAAAGTTAAATCAGCTGTTCCAATGCTACCACCTGGAATAGATACATCTTGGACGCAATCAACAATACAACCAGAAAGGAATTTCGAGCTGTTGGCCGCCGCCTGCTACTTTTCCAGGAATGCGCAGCCGCCGATTGTGGAAGCTCGATAGAACAACGAACAAAGTGCGTCAAACAATTCTTCAATATATTTATGACGATACGAATATATTATGACGATAAAGGAATAGGAGGCTATTGGCCTAATTGTATAGTAAATTATAAAAAAAATCCTAAAAATAATCTAAAATTTAAAATATAAATTTACAACAGTTCATCAAAATTATGTAACAAAATCTCCAATTTAATGATGATGAAAAAGTTGCCATTGAATCAATGCAATTTTACATTAATATAATGTAAAAATATTGATGCAACTATGTCATTCTTTTTAATGCTCAATTATTTATTCAGTGTATAAAAAGTGGTTTAGCAAGGAAGAATAACGAATGAACAAAAATAAAATGTCTGTTGTTAGTGCCTACAACTACAACAACATCTGCTGTATCATGTATTTATTGGCACTGGCTACACGCGTTGCCGTATCACATTTGTTTCACCCATCATTACAGCAAATGTTGCCATATTTCGTAGAATTACGTGTGGATCGTTTTATTTGGAAAGTCGTAAGTGACAATAGCTTAATGGAATACAAAACTGCCTTGTTGTGTTGTAAGGGATGTTTGGGACACAACTCAGGCAAATGAAGTCCGATTAGTATAAAATATACCAAAATGAGAAAGAGAATTTTATCGCCTTGTTAGCTGCGTACCTACTTTTTTAAATTGTTGGGAAATAAATAGTTATTCACGTTTAGGCACTAACAAATCAGACTTTTTTCGTTAAATTATCACTCTTTCCTTTGTATCCAAACGGACGGCGACAAAAGTTACCCTAAGATATTGGGGAACAGATCAGCTTTTCCAACTGTGTATCATATTCATTGAAGGCAAGGCTTTTGAAGCAAAGAAGTTATGTTGGTCAAAGCCAAATTTTTTTCAAAAACGAAATTTTTTTAAAATATTTAGTACAACCGAACTGTATTTGGTATAAACAAAACTTAGCTGCTATATTAAAGCCACCCGATCACACTTTTTAATAAAGAAAATTGAGTGTAATATTTCTAAAACTGAATGAGATACAGTCCAAGAAATTCGAAAATAGAGATCAAAATTTTTCGATTTTCAAAATTCGAATAAAGCGAAAATCTGTAATACGAAAAAAACGTAATTTTTTGTGCGCATTAAACTGTGCCTACAACTTAAAAATGTTTACTAGATCAAAAGATATTGAATTTTGGCTGATGGAAGTCGATTCTAAACCACTGCACGTCGGTTCAGAAGTGTAAACACCTTTTATTATCTGGTATGCGGTCCTTCCAGCCCTGAATGGGCGGAATATGATTGAAGAAGTTCCTCTCATAGGTAGACGTTGGTGTCATGTAATTCACATCTAAAGTGGATTGCCGCAGATCCTTTATTATTTTTGTGACCATAAAAAAAATAAATGGTTTCCCATTACATCCCTAGCACGAAACGGGGAGAGCTTCTCACAACCAGTGAGCTGTGCGCTTTCTAGCTTTATAGTCATTGATTGGGACCTACACTTTTACACCGGTTCCGAACGGTATTTTTGAGAAGCATTTTCATGGCTAAATACTCGATAGTGTCGCCGCCACTATGCGAGGTGACCGCCGTCGAAAGAAATTTTAAGGTGGTCAGAGCAGGGATCGAACCCAGGATCTCAAGTACAAGAGCGCGCATACTACCCATTGCACCACCGACGGCCACTATTTTTTGTGACCATAGACACTGTTAATTCCTAGTGAAGAGGGTCCTATATACGTTGCTGACGTTGTTACCATTTGGCTGTTCAGCCAATCTGGTGGTAACAGGTGAAGGATAACCCAAAAACCCTTAGTAGGTGTTCTGTGAAAGTCTATACAAAGGTTTATACACACCATTACCATTATCTGGACCATTGTTAATAGACTGAGATAAGTTTATTTTATCAGCACCGGCCACCAAATGACAATGCCGTAAAGTAATACCGGGCGGACAACAGATATATATATCTAATTTTGGGAAGAAGCCAAATCTACCTCCGATGGCCTTTTTGATCGAATATAGGGCCACGGAGGCTTTACTTATTCTATCCATAGATTTAGGTGTGAAGCTGAGGAATCACACCTAGGTATTTATCCTTATCATTCAGGCAAATTTCAATCAGACAACGCCCAAAGTCCTAAGACTTGGTTGCATGAGTATCCCGCTGATGATTGTTTGAGTATCTCGGCGATGGTTAGATAGGCGCCTCAAGCAGGCATGGAGGCATACTAACTTTTGGAATCTGTGGGAGAACCAATGCAGCTTTAATTTTTCTACGACTGAGACAGACCCCCAGCATGATCTATTCTTACACCCTTAGAAAAAATAACCGAATTAGCCATAACCGAATTTAGAGGTTGTTACAACTATATTAGATGTCATCATATCCGAATTAGAGGTTGCCACAATCTATTGGAGGTTGCCACAACCTATTAGAGGTTGCTCCAACCGAATCTCAGTTAAGGGAGACTAAATTCAGTTGACAAAAGACTGCGACATCTAGTCTCTAGGTTCAATCCTGTGAGTGAACGTATATCCACAATCCGCATAAAAGCGAAATATTTTTATATTTCCCTAATCTGTGTGCATGCACCGACCGAAGAGAAAGATGATGATGCCAAAAACATGTTCTATGAGCTCTTAGAGGAAACGTATGACCGCTGCCCTGGCCATGACATTAAGATTGTACTAGGAGATTTTAATGTCAAAGTAGGAAGTGACAATGTGTTTCATCCAACTATTGGCACTTTCAGTCTACATGTTGACAGTTCCTAAAATGGTATGAGACTGATTGACATTGCCGCGGCAAAAAACATGGTCATTAGTGGTATAAGATTCCAGCATAAAGACATCCACAAGGCTACTTGGGTATCCCCTGATCAAAGAACGATGAACGATTCTGATCACTACCTGGTAGCAGCAAAGGTTCGCACAAGATTAAGTAGAACGAAAATCGTACGAAACCAGACGCAGAGGAAGCTGGACATCGGAAAGCTGCAATTACCAGATGTAGCCACAGCCTACTCATGGAAGCTCTCGCAACTTTTGGCACAGAACCCACCCCCTCCCGATGACGATCCTGATGCGCAGTGGAAACCCATATCCGACTCTATAAAAACTGCCGCAACAACCGTACTTGGTTTCGAAAACCCGCTTCGCAATAAACCGTGGTACGATGAAGAGTGTCGCATTGCAAATGGCGAAAAGAACGCTGCACGTATGGTAATGCTTCAGTCAATTGCAACGCGAGCTGCAACTGAGCGGTATAGGGAGAAAAGAAAGGAGGTAAACCGTCTCTTTAGGCGTAAGAAACGGCAGTGTAGAAAGAGCGAGAGTGAGAAAACTGAGACATACAGATGGAAGCACGAAGCCCAAAAATTCTACAAAAAGTCAAAAAGGAAACTAATGGACATGGTTCTTTAAAGACAAGGACTAAAATCTCATCGTAGATATACAGAGCATGTTGGGAATATGGAGAGATCATTTCTCCGCGCTACTGGTACCTGAGATATCCAATGACGATGGGACAATGGATAACAATATGGACGACGCTGTCGATTGCCCTCCTCCTACCCAAGATGAGGTCAGAACAGCTATTGCCCGGCTTAAGAACAACAAAGCCGCAGGAGCCGATAAATTACCGGCGGAGTTGTTTAAGGCTGGCGGCGATGAGCTGATAAGGTGCATGCATCAGCTCATGGGCAAAATTTGGTTAGATGAATGCATGTCCGGCGATTGGAGTCTCAGTGTACTATGTCCCATATATAACACGTTGACTGCGGCGGCAAATTTCAGAACTCCGGTTTAAAAAGCCAATTTCGTTTAATCATATTATTCTATTAAAAGCTTTTTTTTTTTTTTTTTTTTTTTTTTTTGTTTCTATTTTTTCGACCTTTATTTGATTAATTATTCTCCACTAATTGTTCCAGCTTTAGGTCTCTTACGATTTCATAAAACTTTTTTGTTCTTTTCGATATTTCGATTTCCTTTGGAAATCTTCTTCAGGAAAGTTTTTATATTAATTATAACAAACAAACATCAATACAAATTAAAATGAAAATTTCTGACAAATTGTGAAAAGTAATACTATTCATACATATTATAATACAGTAAAGTTTACAAAAAGTAGAAATATTAAATTGAACAAAATTTTAAAATATTTTAAGACATTTATGTTAATTTATCCTATTATTAACCTATTTGTTCTCATTAATGATGATTCTACCATTTTTAGTGAAACTGATAAAAACTTACGAAAATTAGCGAAAAATTACCAAAATTTAAACAAGTTACAAAATTACCTAATAATCACTATAACCAAAAGAAATGGCCAAAAACCACCAAATTCGCGAAAATCCGCAAAACCTTGCCAACCCCATTATGACAATGATTTCCAACATTAATTAAAAATCGCCAAAGCTCTAAAGAGTAAAAAATCTCACAAAATCACTAACATTGCAAAATTTCAAGAAATTGCAAACTTGATAATAAACTAACACCAATTATCGCTGATCTGATTGGACCATACCAGTGAGACTTTAGGCCTGGAAAATCGACAACTTACCAAATTTTCACGCTACGCCAAATCCTGGAGAAGACCCACGAAAAACGAATTTACACCTATCATATCATACGGGAGAAACTCTATGCAGCAATGTCTGAGCTTGGTATTCCTGCAAAAGTCATACGGCTTTGCAGGATGACCTTGACGAACACCAAATCCGCAGTGAAAGTTGGTAAGGATCTTTCCGAACCTTCGAAACTAATCGAGACCTCAGGCAAGCCGACACCCAATCGTGCGATCTCTTTAACATCTTAATGGATATCATTATGAGAAAAGCTGCAGTCAACATGAATAAAACCATCAGCAGCAAAAGTCACATGCTGCTCGCGTATGCTGATGATATAGATATCATTGGGCGCACAATTAGAGAAGTTACTGCGGTTTTTTCGAGAATTGAGAAGGAGTCAGCAAAAGTGGGTCTGACGGTAAATGAGGACAAGACAAAATTAATGGTTTCAACGAACAGTTCCGCGATTAGACCAAAGCGTGAACGTTGATAACCGATATAATTTCGAGGTAGTAGACGAATTTATGTACCTCGGATCTGCCGTAAACAAAAACAACAACGTCAGCCTTGAGATCAAGCTGAGAATTGTGCTTGCGAATAGATGTTATTTTGGGGTAAGCACGCACTTTAGAGATAAAGCCCTCTCTCGAGTAACAACAGTCCAGCTGTACCAGACTCTCATACAACCTGTCTTGCTTTATGGCGCAGAATCCTGGGTCTTATCGCAAGTAGATGAAACATCTATGGGAGTCTTCGAGAGGAAAATACTCCGGAAGATTTATCGCCCTATAGTGCACAACGGCGAGTATCGTCGACGCATGAACCATGAGCTGTATGAGCTTTATCCCCACATCGATATAGTTAAGCGGATCAAAATAACGCGATTTGCCATGTCAGTAGAATGGATGACGACGAACCGGCACGAAGAGGTTTCGAAACCGAACTTGAAGGACGCCGAAAAATAGGAAGACCAAGACTCCGTTGGAGGGATCAAGTTGACGAATCCCTGGGTATACTTGGTATTACCAACTGGAGAGATAAAGCAAAAGATCGAACTAATAAATAAATGGTTTCCCATTACATCCCTAGAAGGAATCGGGGAGAGCTTCTCACAACCAGTGAGCTATGCGCTTTCTAGTTTTATACTCACTGATTGGGATCTACACTTTTACACCGGTTCCGAACGGTATTTTTGAGAAGCATTTTCATGGCTAAATACTCGATAGTGTCGCCGTCACTATGCGACGTGACCGCCGTCGAAAGAAATTTTAAAGTGGTCAGAGCAGGGATCGAACCCAGGATCTCAAGTACAAGAGGCGCGCACACTACCCATTGCACCACCGATGGTGGTTGGCGAAATATGTTATCCATGACCCCCCGGGGTTGTTCGAGACCGAATATGTAAGCAAGTAAGTAAATTCAGTCGTGACAACCTCAATTCGTTTGTGGCAACTGGAATTCGGTCGCAACAGTCGATTTTTCGGTTGCTGCAACCACTTTTAAAACAACTCGTTATGTGAGCGTACGGTGATGGAAGAAATAAGGTTTAATAGCACCTTTGCCAAATTATGTTAGAAACTTTAGTGATTGAATGTACGAGTGAAGAACAGAACCACTGATGATTTAATTAGGGATGTCAAAATCTCGGTACTCATTAATGGAGCTAGTGGGATTAAGGAGAAGGTGTTTTCTCCTCCCTCGCAGCACTTAAAGCCCTGGGTTCGAACAGCATACATATCATTTAACCAGGGGGTTTCTATGGCACAGCTGATCAAATAGGTACTAGGGAAATGATGTAGAATGAGAGACCAAAGAAGACAGGAACTAATTTTAAATAGTGTTTATTGATACTAATGACAGGTATATTATGTTGTTTGCATTGAACGAAAATACGCATTCCCTTTGATTTCTGCCCGTTTTATGTGCAACGAAAGTGTAAAATTGGTAAAATACAGCAGCAAATAAAACTCTATGAAATGGCTTAAGAGAATGAAATGGCATCGAAGAGAGTAATGTAAACTCTTAAGTATTACTCTATGATTTAACTTAACTTTGGCCACAGGTAAATATTCACCGTCCATATGGTGAAGGTTCAATTCAAAGAACACTGAAATTCGTCCGACTTTTGGCAAAAGGAAGTTCTTCTATGCATGTATTTTTCGGTTTTGTAGTACATATTTTTGGAATAACATTAAACGCCAATCTCATGGCACTCGTTGTTTCTTTTTTTGAAACAATAACATTTCCATGAAAAAGTGCATAGGAAAGAAATGTTGTGAATATTGATTGTTACGGCAAAGTATTGTTGTAGATGTTTTCGAACAAGTAGCAGTTTAGACAATTCTCGATTAGTTGCGATATTTGTTTAACCCTATAATGTGTGATGGTATTCCTAAATACTTGTGGAGAAGGGAGCTGATGATATACCTTGATGTATTCCTAACCATCCACCGTAAAAATCAATTTCACATTATTTCTATGAAAATGTACTTTTTGATATACTAGTACTTTTTCATAGAAATTGATCTTGAACCGGAAAAATTATTAAAGAACATAACATGCTAAAGATCGAATAATGAATACTAAAGCGGAAATAAATAAGTTTTTATTTTGTATTTCAATAATATATGCATGCAAACATTTTTCTATGCATACGTTCAATTCAGTTCTTGATTTTTTCATGATTCATGTGTCAGAAAGCCACCTTCGCCCTGATCTTAACACAATTACAACATATTGCGCCATATTGTCTTCGAACTCTGGGAAAGTTTCCTCTTCTCTTTAACACTTCTTTCCTGTGTGACTTTTCACAACTAATCGTTATAAACGTGGACAGATCACATTCGATACTCAGATGCGGGTACATATTTACATTTCCTCAAAACGAAAACGAACGATTCTTGTTTATTCATCTTTGAATGTTGGGACAGACGTTATGGATGAAGATTCTTATTTTCCAGCATGTTTTTTTTTGATGAATAAACAAAATTGGATTCGGAAATTAATTTTGCTCTTTATTAATCATTGATCGTGTATTAGGATTTGTTGTTTTGCAGAAGGTCCTGCTAATTATAGGACCTAAAAGAAAATATAAGTACGGGTGGACGTCCTGGATGGTTAATAAAGCTCCCTATACAGGAAAAATATAATAAATGATGCTGCTAATTGGAGATAAAAAGTCTGCGATGGTAGATTTTGATTGTTTTGGTTTTCAATAACCATTTGGGTTTGAAAAGGCTATTCACAAGATGGGCACCGCTTTTGCTCTTAATTGTCCACAAACGCAGTCATGTGACATTGTTGTTTTGAATATTTTAACCGCAATCAGGATGAGATTTTTAGCGCCGTTTCATAATCATTGATGAAACATGAATCCATTACAAAACGCCAGAGACCAAGGAGTAGTCGAAACAATGGGTTCTTTTTTCGATATTCGCAGCATTAGTTACATCGATTATCTTCGAAAGGGCAAAAACCGGCAAATAACAAATATTATTGCAACTCATTGGACCGTTTTAACGGTTATAAAAATAAAATAAATGGTTTCCCATTCCAACCCATGAAGGGACTGGGGAGAACTTCTCACAATCACTGAGCTGTGCGCTTTCCAGTTTTCACTCACTGATTGGGACCTACAGTTTTACACCGATTCCGAACGGTAATTTGAAAAGCTTTTTTTTACGGTTATATGATGGAAAAACCACTGCTTTTGGTCAAGAGAAAATTTGTCTTGCATCAAGACAAAGGACATTTTATTAATTGTAACACGAATTGCTCCACTACTACTCAATTTTTCTTATTTAGTTCACAGCGAGCATTCATGGGGCTCGTGAAAATATATGTGGCCCAGGGTAATTATATGTGCAAATGTAAGCGCTGAAAAATCTATATTTTTTGCTGTTGGGGTACAAATATAACGTGTTTGTAGCTCCTTACAAATATAGTATACTTGTGTTCAAACACATTGCGTTTGCCACTCAATATTACATGTTGGAGACACAATGATTAATATGCTATAACATATGTGATGGTGACCCCAATTTTGCTTTGATTGTTGAGATCTAAAAAAATGGTTTCCCGTTACCTCCCATGAAGGGATTAGGAAGAGCTTCTGACAGAGCTTCAGCGAGTTGTGTGCGTTCTAGTTTTAGACTCACTGATTTGGATCTGATTGGAGGACGATGAACCAGATTGATCACTTGGTAATAGATGGCAGGCACTCTTCTAGTGTGCCAATATCGACTCGGATCATTACCTGGTGGCTGCGAAAGTTCGGGACTGAGCAGGGCGAAAAGCGTACGAAGCCGAACACGGGAAAAGCTAGATATTGACAAGCTAAAAATTCCGGAGATATCAATGTTCTGTCAATAGAAGCTCTCTCTCCTGCCAAAGCAGAATACCCCCGTCCCGAGGACCCAGATACGCAGTGGAAGCACATCTCCCATTATTTGGAAATCGCTGCAAGGACTGAACTTCGCTATCAAAAACCCAAGAAGGATAAGCCATGGTACGACGACGAATGTAGCATTGCAGCTGATGAAAAAGACGCTGCACGTATGGCAACGAAACAGTCAGTTACAACGCGTGCTGCGAGTGAGCGGTACAAAATGCTGAGAAGGGAGGAAAACCAAAAATGTCAGTGGGAGCAGAGGGAGAGTAAAAAGACCGAATTGTGCAGAAATCCCGAAAACTTTTCCAGAGGTTAAGAACATCGAATAACGGGCCTAATAATGGGCTGCCCTCGTGCAATGACGAGAATGGGAATTCTGGTGACTGATAAGCAGTGTGTGCTCAAAATGTGGAGAGACAAATTTTCAGTACTACTCCACTCAGATTCTTCCACTGAAGATCAGGAGGTAATGATAGTGGAAGATAGTATATATTGTACCCCCCGCTCCAAGATTAGAATGGCAATCACCCGGCTTAAGAGTAAAAAAGCCGTTGGTGCGGATGGGCTACCCGCTGAATTTTTTAAGGCAGGTGGCGAAGGACTACTAACCCACATGCGTCGACTTATGTGCGGTATATGGATGGGTGAATCTATGCCTGCCGATTGGAGTCTCAGTGTATTATATCCTGTGTTCAAATTGGGTGATCCGTGTGTATATTCCAACTATCGCGGCATCAATCTTTTATCCAACGCGTATAAGGTCTTGTCGAGCGTATTATGTGAAAGACTATAGCCAATTATTGAAAACCTGATTGAACCTTATCAGTGTGGTTTAAGACCAGGCAAGTCCACGACTGACCAAATATTCACGCTACGCCAGATCCTGGAAAATACCCACGAAAAACAAATCGTTACATACCACCTTTTTGTCGATTACAAAGCTGCCCCATACGGGGAAAACTGTACGATGCAATATTTCAACTTGGTATTCCGGCAAAACTGATCAGCTTCTGTAGAACGACGCTGACCAACTCCAAATCAGCAGTGAAAGTGGGGAAAGACCTCACTGAACCATTCTGTACCAAGCGAGGACTTAGACAAGGCGACACACTTTCGTGAGATCTCTTCAACATCTTAATGGGAAAGGCTGCAGTAAATACGAACAAGACCATTAACACGGAAAGGCATATGATGCTGGCGTATGCTGACGACATAGACATCATTGGGCGAAATTTGCGAGAGGTTACTGCAGTATGTTCAGGAATCGAAAAGAATCAGCGGAGGTGGGTCTTGCTGCTAATGAGGGCAATACAAAATTGATGGCGTAAACGAGTAGAGAAACCTCTTGACTTGGTCCTCACTTGAACGTTGACAACCGATTTAATTTTGAAGTAGTAGATGAATTTGTCTACCTTGGATCCGCCGTGAACAAGGACAACAACGTTAGCTTGGAGATAAATAGGAGTATTGTGCTTGCAAATATATGTTAGTTTGGCCTCAGCAAGCATTTTAAAAACAAAGCCCTCTCTCGACGGATAAAGGTCAAGCTATACCAGACTCTCATTTTACCAGTCCTGGCATATGGCTCCGAAACTTGGGTCATATCGCAAGCGAATGAAAAACACCTGGGAGTATTCGAGAGGAAAATTCTCCGTAAAATATATGGTCGTATTCGAGAAAACGGCGAGTAACGACATCGCTGGAACAAAGAGCTATATGATTTAAATTCTGACTTGGACATAGGTGGGCAAATCAAATTAGGCCAGTTGCGGTGGCTAGGCCATGTTATCAGAATGGATGAAGATGAGCCAGGGCGAGAGGTTTTTGATAACCAGCCCGAAGGAGGCAGGAAGAGAGGATGGAAAGATGAAAAGACCAGGCCGAAGAGTCCCTCCTTATCCTTAGTGTTGCCAACTGGCGTGAAAAGGGGAAGGATAGAACCAGTTGGAGAAATATGTTAAAATTTGTTTAGTTTGTTAATTTGTTTGTTTAATTAATATGTGTAAGACATCTGACCTCATGAGGTTGTATAATAGTCAAAAAAAGTATGCAATCTTGTGCGAACCTTTGCTGCTACCAGGTAGTGATCAGAATCGATATTAGCTACTCTGATCACTCATGCGTCCATTACACTGGATGAGTGCCTTCCATCAATTACCACGTGGCCAATTTGGTTCTTCGTTCTTTTATCAGGTGATACCCAAGTAGCCTTTTGGATGACCATGTTTTTTTTGCCGCGGCAAAGTCAATCAGTCTCATAGCGTTGTCGGAACTGTCAGCATGTAGACTGAAATATCCAATAGTTGGTCATACGCATAGAATAATACATACATAGATAAACTTATTCTCTCATCTGTCGTTTCATTTCACACTCTTCGAGAGCAATTACATTTAAAATTAACTTACACCAGGTGGAGTTAGAAAATATGTTCACTTAACTTTCTCCTGTCGTTTTGGTGTAGAACTGAACAATTTAAATATATTTTGCACTTTTTTGTTGACATTTGTATTGTATTTAACACAACTAGTTTGCCACAGAAACACGAAATTCGGTTGTTGTTCCTTTGTTGATCGTTGTATACTATTGTCACTATCTGGTATTATTGAATCCATATTTTCCACCATCCAATGTTTACTTTCCATCGTACCTATGACGTTTAATTTATTGAGCGAATAAAAGTTTCTGTGTATGTATTATTCTACGGTCATACGTTTCCTTTAGGCGCTCATAGAATATGTCTTTGGTATCATCATCTTTCTCTTCGGTCGGTGCATGCACACAAATTGGGAGAATATAAAAATATTTCGCTTTTATGCGGATTGTGCCTATACCTTAATTCACAGGATTGAACCTGGAGACTACACCATTTCCAATTGAAAAATATCAATTTAGTTTTGAAAAATATTATTTTAAATTTGAAAATTATATTTGAAATTTGAAATACATCATTGAAATTTAAAAATTCTATTTGAAATGTGAAAGACACCAATTGAAATTTGAAAACGTCAATGGAAATTTGAATGACATCAATTGACATTTGAAAAACACCAATTGAAATTTAAAAAACATCAATGGAAATTTGAAAGACATCAATTGAAATTTAAAACACATCAATTGAAATTTGAAAGACATCAATTGAAATTTAAAAATTCTATTTGAAATTTGAAAGACACCAATTGAAATTTAAAAAACATCAATGGAAATTTGAAAGACATCATTTGAAATTTACAATTCGTCACTTGAAATTTAAAAATTATTAACCGATTTTATGTATTAGATTTTTAAATTGCAATTGCGGTATTTTAAATTTCAATTGATGTAGAGTGATGTATAGAGTTCTCACATTCGAAGCCCCCGGGCCCCGTCTGCGTACGTGCCTGACCACCATTAAACTTTTTTAATGTGTTTTATAAGATTCTTTTTAATTTCTTTCATATCTGATCCCTCTGCGACTTCGTGTTATAGCCGAAACACTGTTCTTTATTTGCAGATTTCAATAACTTCTGTAAATTGTCGCCCCGTTTATAATTTGGCTTAGAATATTATTTACAATTAAATTTGTTTACCAAGATTGACTTTACAATTTTTACCCCATCTCCTGTCCCAATGACTATTACGTTCTGTTCTGACTATTTTCGGGTCAATAAAAATCATTTTCACAACCGAATCGAAACTCATTGAATAGCAACATGAATGAGCGAACAACTAAAATCGAAATGTAGAATCAGTGAAACAATTTGAAAATCATAAAAATCGAAACAAAATTCATCGCCTTTTGGGTCATAAATTAAATTTAGTACGTTTTGTTTTCAACCGCCCGCCTGTTCGTTCCACCGACAATTGTCGGAAACTATAACCATTACCGGGGGCATGGAAATACAGCGGGTGTTCATATGAAATTGCTACTAAATTTAACTGAAATTTGTTTATATTACGCCAACGAATAACGACAAGGAGAGAGGGAAAGAGAGAAAAACGTAATAATTACCAAATTGAGCTGAGGAAAAACGAATTATTGGGAGGTCGGCATATACCACTATCTATCCTTCCATCTATCTCCCATATCATTATATTGTACAAAAAATCAAGAGATCTCAACCTCTGGTCGCAGATACATGTAATCAAACTGCAATAAGGAAAAATACGAAAATAGCTGGCGAACGTATAAAAAGATCAATTGCGCTAGTAAAATCTGATAAATAGACGACAACAACAACAATAACAACCAATCGGACGGACGTGGGAAAAAGACTATGGAAAACCTATAGAATCTGAAAATAGTTTCAAATTTTACACTGTAAACAAAGACAATGCCACGCGTTTGCAACGATATGTATAGCAGGCCGCCAAGGGAACAGTGTTTCGGGAAAATCAAAAATGTGATATATTTCGAAAATTTACAATTTGGAGATGTTATACGATTTCCAAATCATAAAACGAAATTTAAAAATCTTAACTATATCAGGTTCAATTTTCAGGAGTACACGCTGAAAAATACTGGCCCCACCAACATCGTGCAAGAAACATGTACATATTTGCAAGCATAGTTTTCATGAATTGAAGATGTGATGCCCTTTTGTTTCGTTTTTGTTTTTAGCGGGTTTTCAACAATTAAAATCACATTTGGGTCTCAACAGCATATATTATAGCCTGTCAATCATTGTGTCTCAAACGAGCTATATTCAATAGCAAACACAATGTGTTTGGGCACAAGTATAGTATAATTGCGTCAAGCTACAAAGACGTTATATTTGCATCCAAACAACAACAAATGGTTAGATTTTTCAGCGTGTAGTACCAGGAAAATTGCACTATTGTTAGAATTTGTAATATTATTTAGATCGCCATGTTCGGTATATGTATATGAGTACTACACCCGTCGACGAAAAAACCCACGCAACATTTGCAATAGTTGAATCTAGTGGAATTTTGAATCTCATGAGGATTTCAGAATATTATATTATATTCATGAAAAAGTATGAAAAAGAAATTCAGCGAAAATTTATTGGTAACAAAAATTTAATTTGAGAAAATAAAATTACAAATATGCGCAATGAATGAGAAATACTCTTCTCCTTATCTTTGAACCCAAAATACTGATATCCTGTTATTGTTTTTTTCTTCTGACTGTTAACTTTATACCTGCTTAGAACTGAAATGGAAACGATAACTTCAAATTCCTTTTAATATCGCTTAGCTCTCCACAAAAAATAAGCGATAATCTAAGCAAGCGGTGTAATCACAACACGCCTTATAAATCCCTCATCATCAAAAAAAAAAACTAGTGTCACCAATTTAAAACAAAAAAAAAAAAATACAGCAGACAGTTGTCCGAGGCCTTCGGCCACGGACTGTCCCTGCAGGCTGTGTCAGAGACACGGCCATTAAGTTTAACGTAGAATACGCCATCCGATAAGACAGAAAACATATATAACAATAAATTCATTTGCTTATATTATTTATCATTTTTTTATATTTACCCACTGTCTGCTGTAATTTTTATATTTACCAACGGCATTTGATTCAAGTCCATTTAAAAAAAAATATTATGTTCAATTTTTTTAAACTTAATTTAATTTATGTATTTTAATTAATATTTTTATTGAAATAAGTTCTGCGAATGTTGAGAGGGCCGCCCTAATATTAAAAAAGGTTTACCTTATCGAGTCTTCCCATTAGCATTCGAGCGTTGTGTGAAAGCTTTACGCTTTACAATTCAAAATTAATATTACAACAGCTTTATTGAAGCTTTCGCAAAAAAGCTTTATTACGTTAGCTTTTTTACTAGATACATGTTGCCATGTTCCTAAGCAATGTTGAGCAACCAAAAACACTCAACCAAACACCACACATATGTTTGAGTGTATGTGTTTAAACAATTTTCATTTGAGAAATTTAAATATTAGGAAGATATCAACCAATATGAAATGTATATCAAACGAAAGATAACATCTTCATTTACCTACAAAAAAAAATTTAAAAAAATTCATCTAGCCGTTTCCTCAAATTCAATGAAATAAAGATTACAACAATAAAAACCTGACATGACTCCTCATACCGTAAGGTAAGACGTATTCTACGTCAAAAAAACAAAAACAATCATGAAACATAAAATTGCCAATAAATGAAAAATATAGTTAGCTACATTTTGTGCTCCCAAACACTGTGCCATATGCTTCACTATAATTTTGATGATCAAGCCTTTGAGTCCCACAAAAACAAAAATTTTAAAAAACACATTACAGCCGAAACATCCCATACGATCACTTTTTTGTTTACATTATCACAGCAATAACGTTTCTGCTTGTAGTGCGATCAGCTCTATCTGTGGCAACCATACGTACCCAACCTGTATGTGAACCTGTATACAAATCGATTTTAAAGTCTAGAAAAAAAGAAAATATTAGTGGAATTCCAGTCTAATATTGTCGTTTTTTGTTTGTTGCAGTTTGATAAAGAAAAACATATGGTAGTATTTTTTTGGTTTTATGACTTTATAATGATTTTAAATTAATATAAAAATTTACAACTGATAGGCGCAGAAAACCACCTGCACGCGAAAAATAACTTGTACTCACATTCATAGAAATATATTATTAAATTTTAAGTAGCAAACGAAAGATTTTTGCGACAAAAAAAAATACTTTTGCGCCAAATGACTTCGAAATATAGTTTTCTTTACGTGTATTAGTTCTCATAGAATTTGCGAAACTTGTTTGATCACTGATCTGCCATAACTGAAATTTTACCAGGTAGTGTCGAAGACATATAATTTTAATCCCAGAATAAAGTGTGACATCGGGAGTGCTAAGCCTACCTCGCAGATTGAACTGGGAAGGCGCAATGTATATGTGTGAGAAAAATTGATTTTTATCATACGTGCATTCTCCTATGTTAGGTTGTGCTGCAAAACATTTTTGTTTTGGAAATTAAAAGATGCATATTGAATACGGTATTGTCAAACTTTAGATCAAACTTAAGCTCTAGGGTATTTCGGAAAATATCGTGTTTTGGGGTCAATATTTGTCAGTATACTCTAGTGAACGTGTATTAATAAATATAATAATTAAAAACTCTCTTCAGGCTTCGTACGTTCCATTGCTTCTTGTCGTCTGAATTGGCCACACACAGAGAAGAGATACGTTGTCACAACTATATTTACAGCCAACTAAAATTTGGCGGTTCTTTGGACTATCACATTATTAAGGTGTGATTACCAATAATTGTGTTCAGTATTACCAAATGTTGTGCATATCAATTTATTTGTAATTCAGTTTTGGTTGCAAGAACTGAAATATTTAGTTGAAGCCACAGCAACAAAAAATAAATGTTATCTGTCAATCGAGTTTTACTTCTAGCAATCAAATTATCCTGTAGTGGTGAATATTATATTTGTTGGATCAACGAACAAGGTAAAATCTTATTAGGTTGTATGCTCAACTAATTATGTACTTGAATTTAATGGTGATGCTTTAACCCATTATGAATTTTATAAAAAACAAGTAAAAGTGTTAAATTTGGCTGTGCCGAATCTTTGATACCCTCCACCTTAGTGTTAACCAGCAAAATATTAAATTTTAAAAAGGACCTTTTTTAAGAAAATGTACTTTTTTAAAAAAAATAAAAATAAGTTACTTGTTCACAAATGCAATTACTTGTTCACAAATGCAGGATGCTCACAAATGCTCACAATGCTCACAAATGCATTGCTCACAATGCTCACATTGAAAATGTACTTAAGAAAATGTACTTTGAAATGTACTTTGAAATGTACTTTGAAATGTTCTTAATGTACTTAATGTACTTTGAAATGTACTTAAGAAATGTACTTAAGAAATGTACATTTCTTAAGTACTTAAGAAGAAATGTACTTAAGAAGAAATGTACTTAAGAAATGTACTTAAAAATAAATGTACTTAAGAAATATACTTAAGAAAGAAATGTACTTAAGAAATGTACTTAAGAAATGTACTTAAGAAATGTACTTAAGAAATGTACTTAATGAAATGTACTTAAGAAATGTACTTAATGTACTTAATGTACTGAATGTACTTTGAAATGTACTTTGAAATGTACTTAAGAAATGTATTTTTTTTTAAGAAAATTTACTTTTTTAAAAACAATAAAAAAAATAAGTTACTTGTTCACAAGTAAAATAAAAAAGCATTTTTTAAAAATAAAAAAGCATTTTTGAACAACTGTTTAAAAAAAAAAACAAGCTGGGACGAGAGTTGAACCAACAACCCTCAGAGTCCAACGCGCAACCCTTTACCCATCACGCCAAAGCGACCTTAAGTGAAGTGTGACAAAATTCATATAAATGTATGAACACATGAAAGTAGATCCAAACATTTTAAAGTACTTACCTATTATAAAGCACAAAAAAGATTTTCAACATGGAAATTCACCACACGGCAAAAGGAGTAGTTTAGTATAAAACTACAAAAATTAATGTGAAAATTTTATGAGTTTTTTTACGTTTTCATTCATAAAATTTTTTCCAATGGACCAATTTCGCTGATTTTCAATGCCAAACTGCTCAGGAATACGTGGAACATTCTGGCCAAAAACCAAACCGCGTTATCGCCGATTGAAGCCGTGAGAATGTTTTCAACAGACGGACAGACGGACATGGCTATATCGACTCCGGTTGTTATAAGGATCAAGAATATATTTACTTTATGGGGTCGCAAAGCCTTATTTCAGAATGACAAACTGATATATACCCTCTATCACTTACAGTGGAGGGTATAAAAAGGAAAAAAAATAGTTTCTATTGAAATTGTGTATTTTATATTTAAATATAAACAAAATTATTATTATTTATAACCAGGGTTCGTATTTCGTGTCCATTTTTGATCGAAAATATGAACAAATTTCTATATCTCGAAAACGGTGCGTCCAATCGAAAAAATAACAAATTTGTAAGGGTTTCTCACAGTGTTCCCATTCGCATGAAATAATTTTTTTTCAAAAAATCGCCAAAATAAGAAAATCGCTAAAATAAGTAAAATGGTTATAACTCGGAAACGGTGCGTCCAACCGCAAAACTAATAAATTTGGATATACTATCCAATCCCAATGGATGTCTTTACTTCGGCATTACTTTGTTTTTAAACAAATCGCTAAAACTAAATATTTTAGAATAAAAAATCGCTAAACCGCCATTATGAATATAAAGGGTCCGCCAAATAACTTTTTTTTTTTGAAAATGCTATAAAAAAAAAAACTGCTGAATATTTTCTCAAATTTCTTTTTTTATTTGAAAGTACAATCCTTCCGGTTAATAATTGAAAATAATTTCATTCAAATGGCTGCCTCGGCTGACCATGCAGTAGCCTACATGATCGGTCCAATTTTTAAGCACATTATCGATTGTGTGCAGCTGTATTTCACCAATGGCTTCACGAATATTGTCCTTTAAAGCGTCAATTGTCTCTGGCTTGTCGGCGTAACACTTATCTTTGAGGGCACCCCTCAAATAATAGTCCAACGGTGTCAAATCGCAGCTCCGAGGTGGCCAAACGACATCAGCTCTGCCGCTGATAATGCGATCTTCAAAAACAGGGCGCAAAACATCGAGTGTAGCTACGGCTGTGTGGCACGTAGCGCCGTCCTGTTGAAACCAAATGTTGCCAATATCCTCCTCTGCAATTTTTGTGAACAAAAATTCGTTCAACATGGCCCGATAACGATCGCCATTGGCTGTAATGGCCACTCCTTGCTCATTTTCGAAGATAAATGGCCCAGTTATGCCTCTGGACCAAAATCCGCACCAAACAGTGACTCGTTTTGGGTGCATCGGCTTTTTAATGTATGCGTGCGGGTTTTCTGTGCCCCAAATACGACAATTTTGCTTGTTTACATACCCGCCAAGATCAAAATGAGCTTCATCTGAAAAGATGATTTTTTTTGGCAAAATCGTCATCTTCTGTAAGTCGATCGCAGGCCCATATTTCCCATATTTCCCAGCGTTGTTCAAGCGTACACACAACCATATTCGTTCAGCGGAAGGATAAAACTAATTATCTGTCACATCAGACATGAGCTAAGTGTTACCATTCACGAAATAAGCACTAGTTGAAAAAAAAAACGTTAGATGGCGGACCCGTTATTTCGCAAACGGACCGTTCAATCGAAATGTACCTATTTTTCGGCTTTTTAAGGGTTTTTCATAAAGTGGTCCAATTCGTATGGACTTTTTTTCTTCTAAAAATCGGCGAAATAAGTAAATCGCTTAAATAAAAAAAATAGCTATAACACGGAAACGGTGCGTCCAACCGCAAAAGCAATAATTTGTTTTACCTCCATAGGAGGCTTTAATCAATAGCCTGCCTCTCATATGGCATCACTTAAAATTCGATAATCGAACATTTTTCAAATAAAAAATAGCTAAAACTCACATATGTATGTATGTCCGAGTTATACCCAGTTTTTATTTCAGCGTTTTTCATATTTTGATGAAAAATCGTAGAAACTCGTAAAAAATAGTTTTCTTTTCGATTGGACGCTCCGTTTCCGAGATATTGTCATAGGGGCGTTTTAGCGATTTTTGATTCCAGAAATTTTAGTGTTAGCGATTTTTTAAAAATGAAAGTGATGCCATATTGAAGACATCCATAGATGAAAGCCTCTTGTAGAGGTAAAAAAATTGTTATTTTTGCGATTGAACACACCGTTTCCGAGATATAGGCATTTTTTATTTCATGCGAATTGGAACATTTTGTGAGAAACCCTTAGGAACCGTAAAAAATTGTTATTTTTTCGATTGGACGCTTCGTTTTCCAGATACAGACAGTTTTTTTTTAAAATTTGCCATATTTTCGACCAAAAATGGGGATTGATTACCCTGGGTATCATATGTATGTTTAAGTTAATTTGTGTCATCCACAATAATAGTTCCTCCAGCCAAGTGCCCACAATTGTCTGCATGTATTTCTGAAGGTGTCAATAGTGGCGTCATATTCAACAATTATGTTTAAAAGTCTCACTTCACCTCAATTTATGATAATATGTATTCTTCGCTGGCTGATATTGTTTTTTCACAACTTTGTTTATCACTTTCTGTTTAAAATATTAGTTTTTCTGTAAAGTCCTCGTGTAACATTCCAATATACGTAGTTTCTCTTTAACAACAAAGCCTCTTGTGAAAAATCGAATACATAACTTTGTAACAAGTGTTTTTGTAACATAAACTAAATTATAATTCCAGTGACTAATATTTGAACACGAATTCTAATATTGTACTTTTTATTAGTTGTATCTTCCATTTCAGATGAATGAGGTTTTTGAAATACTCAAATTGGTTAATACAACTAAAAGTCAGTAGTAGCAACTTGTATTTAGTAAGACCGATTTTTAATCTATCAATAACATCGAAAAATATTTCTGATGTTTGACAATAACGAATTCTGATCAAAATATAGACTTTATCATGAAATTTCAAATGCCTGAATTAATTTCCAACTAATCTTTTCCCTGTGTGCACATGTTCTAGCTGTGTGCGGAAGCTGACCACGTGCGTCATGTTCTGGTCGCAGAAAACTCGTTATCTACTATCATCGACTTGATGTAAGCTGTTTTGGGAAAACATATATTTGGGCTAGATGCAGTGGCCTGGGACTTAACGGGGAGTTGCGCCTTTTCACATGTAGACGGATAATTGATTTGTTTGGGATGCCCCCTCTTTACAGTGTAGTGCTATCATTATCATGAAGAGGAACTGCTTGAGCTACACTGAAAAAATATTCTTCGTAGTATTGATGAAATATTCTGCATTAATCGTAAGAAAATGTTTCGTAAATGCCATAGATATTGTGAATAACTTTCATAAAATGTTTAAGAATATGCAAAACGTGTGAGTGAGAAAATAAATTTTCAGTATTTTGTGTTTCAGTATTAGAGTGTTCAAACAACTGACCTTTCCGTATAACCGATTTACGGTTTATTCGACAAATCACATTTTCTGAAAACATGTTTTCGGGGTCACATAATCTGAAAACCAGGTCAATTATCGGGTTTACTTACGGTTTCTTTACGGTGATTTCGATTTGCATGGAAAACAACATGTTTACTTTTTTGTGGAAAAATTAAAACAAAATCAGCATTTTCTAATAATAACATTTAATTGTCTTGTTTCCACTGCCCGTAAAAAGAGTCATTATTATTCAATAAAATATAACACCATTATTTAGATTTTTACTACTTTTAAATTTTCTTTAAAAACACATCAAACACATAAAGGTTAAAAGAATTTAACTAAATTAGACTATGTTAGAATTGAATTGAACTGAACCAAACTGAACTGAATTGAACTGAACTGTACTGAACTGAATTGAATTAAATTTAACTGAATTGAAATGATTTTGAATTGAATTGAACTGAAATGAATTGAATTGAATTGAATTGAACTGAATGGAATTGAATTGAATTGAATTAAATTGAATTGAATTGAAATGATTTTGAATTGAATTTAATTGAATGGAATTGAATTGAACTGAAACGAAATGAATTGAACTGAACTGAATTGAATTGAGTTGAATAGAATTGAATTGAACTGAAATGAATTGAATTGAATTGAATTGAATTTAATTGAATTTAATTGAATTTAATTGAATTGAATTGAATTGAATTGAATTGAACTGAATTGAATTGGATTGAACTGAATTGAATTGAATTGAATTGAATTGAATTTAATTGAATTGAATTGAATTGAATTGAATTGAACTGAACTGAATTGAATTGAATTGAATTGAATTGAACTGAATTGAATTGAATTGATTTGAATTGAATTGAACTGAATGGAATTGAATTGAATTAAATTGAATTGAATTGAAATGATTTTGAATTGAATTGAATTGAATTGAACTGAAACGAAATGAATCGAACTGAACTGAACTGAATTGAATTGAATTGAATTGAATAGAATTGAATAGAACTGAATTGAACTGAATTGAATTGAATTGAATTGAATTGAATGGAATTGAATTGAATTGAATTGAATTGAATTGAACTGAATTGAATTGAATTGAATAGAATTGAATAGAACTGACTTGAACTGAAATGAATTGAACTGAACTGAGCTCAGCCGAATTGAATTAAACTGAATTGAAATTATTTTGAATTGAATTGAGTTGACTTGAAACGAAATGAAATTAATTGAATTGAACTGAACTGAATAGAATTGAATTAAACCGAATTGAATTGAATTGAACTGAACTGAGCGGAACTGGACTGAATTAAATTAAATGGAATTGAATCGATTTGAATTGAAATGAACTGAACTGAATTGCAATTTGAAGGAACTGCATCAGTTACGTACAGTAAGACGCATGTGCGTCATCGTATCTGTCGGTCTCTTGAAACTATCTCTTGAAACGAGAGTGTCGCTGAAAACCCGAAAACATCAATTCGGCATCGTTCTCAACAACTTCAAATTTCACGAAGCACTACGCAGGACCTCCACCTCCAAGCGTGATGATTCGTGACTACACAAAATTGTCGAATTTGCGCCTCCTTATGCAACCCATGAGAAACAAATGTACCCACAACGAGCAACTGTCTAGTGCGGATATTGGTCGGGCTGCATGATTGGGCCTTACTTTTTTGAAGATGAGGCCGCAATTGTAGTGACTGAACGGCATTCGTTACAGCAACATGATAACGGAGTTCTCCTCAACCAGGCCAGCAAGACGGCGCCATCTGCTACACCGCGCATGATACAACCGATTTATTGCAGGAACGATTTCCAGAACAAATTATCTCAAAAAATTCTGTTGTCAACTGGCCACCTATATTATGCCATTTAACACCGTGTGATTTCTTTCTTTGGGATTTTGTGAAATCTCGGGTTTATCCGAATAAACCAGAAACAATTCCTGAGCTCAAATCCGAGATCCAACGCGCCATCGTTGAGATACAGCCATATCTTTGTGAAAAAGTCATGGAAAATTACATGAAAAGGGTAATTGCCCGGCACGAGTCACGGCTTCGTAGTGAGCGGGGAAGATAAGAAATAGGGGTAGCATAAAAGTCACGAATTGGAAATTCAGGGGGCATTTTGATATTTCTCTTTCAGCTCTTACGTGTTTTGACATGGCGGTAAAGCAACAGTACACAAAAAGTGGTGAAAAATTATATTGAAGTAATTTTTTAATAAATTGTTGAATCTGAGATTATTACGGATAGAAAAAATAAATGAGTGTTCGAACTCACGGGGGATGTGTTAACACCTATTTGCTACACGGTACCTGTTCGTTTTCTATGAACACATTAGTAAATATTAAATTGGAAAATAAAAAAAAATGCAAGCTCTTTTAAACATTAATAAATTAATTTAACAAGTATTGATCAAGGTTTATATGATGCAGTCAATTCCAAAAACAATTATTCGACATGTATTTACTTACTTCCATTAAACATAAAATTTAGTTTAAATTGTTTTTTTTTGTGGTTTGAAAGCGGTTTTTGTGCTGGAGGCTTTTTTTCTTACATCTGATTTAACATTAGATGTAATATTGTTAATATAAATATAGCAATATTTAGCTCACTGAAATTATTGTTTTTGTTTTGGTCATAAAGAGAGCGACTACAAAAAGTATTGAATAGTATAGAGAACGTTTTGCACCCTTTTTCCGCTCTCATATGCAGAGAGTCTGAGTAAAAGAGCATACATGAATTATAGAATATTTCAATATAATTGCACCATTTCGACAATATTATTACATAAAACAATACAAAAAGCAAAAATGTTTCAAATGTTTCACATCAAAATTATGAATGGAAAAACAGAGTAATACGTTTTGAATCACTCGCCAGTACTTTTGAGTCATACAATTCGTTCGATGAGTTCTCTATACTATTCAATACTCTTTGGCGACGACGACCTGCTTGTTTGTTCGCTGCCGCTACATTAATACCATCATATATATTTTCAGGCAGAGACTATTGTTGTACAACAACCACGTATGTGATGCTAACGATGTGTGTTGTTTGCATGTGTTCACTTTGATAGATTGTCCTACCCGTGCTTATAGATGTTAACACATCAAACAAGAATATTAATCGACAATACGTCACAAAGAGTCACGCATAGTTGTATACACAGAGTCGTCGTCTGAAAGCAGATGAATTTACGAAGCGTTACCAATAGAGAATGAACACAATATCCCAGAGTCGTAAGTCATCGTATAAAAACCGCCCACTTCTTCTGCAGTTGTTTATAGTCTTTACTTTTTCATACTTGCAACTTTGTGCCTATTTGAACCGGAAATGCATACATATAATCGTCTTGATAGAACGCATACTTTGTAATTGTTCTTGCAAATGTATATCGTATACTTATTTTTCTTCTTATCTTGGAACTCACAATAATAATAAAAATTTTTTCAGATTGGCAACATTATGCCTGCTTCGAACTGATATGAAAGCGGAAACTTCAATTGCCGCTTAATATCACTAAGCTCTCCATACAAAATAATCGTCTGCTTGTTAGTAACCAAACTAGCGATAATTTATTATAATATATATAATCGTCTTGCTCTAGTGCATGGTTTGTAGTTATTCTTGAATATGTGTATAATCTTGTCCTTGTCTTTAGCTGATAATGACGATATCCAACACTGTTTTTCTGATTTTTTTCACACTGGCAACTTTCTGCCCTTTTCAACCGGAAATACATATCATCGACTTGCTCTAACGCATGGTTTGTAGTTATTCTTGCAAATGTTTGTATTCACCTGCTTAACGATAACGATATCCAACACAGTTTTTCTGATGTTTTCAGACTTGTAACTTTATGCCTGCTTAGAACGGAAATGGAAGAGGTAACTTCAAGTGCCGCTTAATATCGCTTAGCTCTCCATACAAAATAAGTGATAGTCTAAGCAAGCGGTGTAACCAAAACACGCCTATTCATTGATGCTTTGTGAAAATGAAAGTTAAGCTTGTTTCGTCGGTAACCCTAAATAAATTTAATGATGGAATTCACAAGCTTTATAATATCGTCGTTTTTGTTCAAAATTCATATTTAGACAAATTGAAGACAAAAATATATTTTGGCGGTCAAATTTTACCACAGACAACAAATAAGACATTACAATTGTGCCTGTAAATTCTTCAACTATCTGTCAAATTCCATACTAAAAAATTACACTAATTTCGAGCAATAAACTTCCTCTCTCGCCTATAAAATGTTGCTTTCTTTTCACACCTTCTTTGGGATGCCAAGATTGCGTTCGATCAGTTTCTAATCACACAGTCACATGTGTGATGCGGGTTAAACAAAGTTTTATGATCACTCGAAGTCTAACTGCTCCTGGTGAGCTACATGAGGTGCTACTGTTGGCATTTAGTAGTTCGCAGGAAACCTTAAACAAGCATTTACATATTTTCTATATCTTTTCTCGAGTTCAACATATGGTTATTGTGCGGTTACAAGAAATACAAGGGTCAGAGTGCATAACTAGTTTGTATGAATATGCGGGCTTTAAACATCCATTGTTACCACCCAGTAATAAGACAATAACTTCGTAAAATTGTTACATCTGCTTGTAAATCAAACCACAGACTTGTCATTCATGAGCATGAACATCAGCTATCGTTGATGTTTTTTTTTGCGGAATTACCGCCCTTCTTTATACCAAATAAGATTGTAATCGCAGTTGTTCGCATCACTATTTTGTATACACAAATTTTTGGTAATAATTTTTCGAATTCATCAGTCAGACAAAAAGTTATCGACCACGTTCATGCTCATGAATGACAAGTCTGTGGTTCTCTTTAGCAACGTTGAGGAAGAAGGAAATTTATTATACAAAACTAAGCATTAGTACAGCTCCTAATTTTACAAACTGCGGTGTTCTGGAATCTAAACTTTAACTCGTTTTTGTTAAGAACTTCTCAAATATTTCTGGCCTTCATTTGGACACACAGATATTTCGTGGAAGTCCACGTACAATTTTAAAGAAATTAGCACGACTTGATACTCCCTTCGTATCAAGTATTTCATCACAATTGCCACTTGAAAAATTCAGAGAAAAAATAAATCCAAAACTGCCATCAACCCAAAAAATTCCGACAGCTAAAATTGGAACAATTAACTCTGCTGCTTTCCATTTTCAATCTTTTCCTTTTGGCTCTTGGAGGTGACGAAAATTGAATGTCGATCAATGTAACCACTTTGACGTGAACACATACATAAGATAAATCGACGGTGAGACATAGAGAACAACATATCGGACTCAACTTGTCGAATAACATGTTCGACAACGCACAAATTTCGAAAGTACGAAACATTTACTCCTGCCAACCAATCACGGCAACTAATCGATCATTCTGTACAACAAGTGAGTCAGACAGACAAACCATAGCATCGCAATCAATTACACATTTCAACGCCTAAATATTATTCAATATCGATTCCAAATTTTTATTTGGGTTTGTAGCTTTCCGTAGAATTCTTTGAGGAAACGGGAGGAAAATGTATGAAAATATTTGCTGATTTGAAAGATTTTTTCTTCATGATTTTCTAACTGGCCATTGAGGAAGAATTTACTTAACTCTTTGTTATGTTTGATTTTCTTTCTGTTCCACATCAAAAATATCATTGAAGTTTGCCGTCAGTGTCAGTCAGTCACTAAAGTGTAAAACGTAGAATTCTGAATATAAAGTTTAGTGGTATCATCATCATCATTCCGTATAATCCCCATTATCCCCATCAAGATCATCAACCACAACGTCAGGGAAGACGGCGGCCGCTTCAGACTCAGCATCGACATCAATCCACAGCTAAAATAACACAAGATCATCATGATCGTCATCACGATCCATCACAGTGCTGCAGTCGGTCGTTTGTATTTGTCGTACTCGCACTTGCACTCGTTATTGCCAAAGATACAGTGGTTAAGTGTCACAGTGTTGTGAACACAATTTGTTAATTGTTAATAACTTTTCGTAAAAGGGAGGTCAATCCAACCTGGATGATATGTGTTCATTAGACTGTTCAGAGAGACGCTTCTTTGGAATTTAAAATCAGGGGGTCTTAAACGATACATGTTGGACAGATAATTTTCATAAAATCAATTGATTTTCCTGTCATATTTTTGGCTCCCTGTCGGCGGTTTACGTTTCTATCTCAAGTGCGTTTTGGTAATAAAACATATGTTTTTGAAACAACGCATCATGATAAGCATTCAAATACGGTGACCCAATAAAAGTACTCGAATTTCCGAATTTGTTCCTGTACAAGTGACAGCTGTCATCTGCGATTGTTCCAATTATTAAAAATAGAACGCTACACAAAGGAAGAATGCGTTATCATTCCACATCAAAAATGAGGAAAGTTACGCTGAGACCGCTCGTAAATTTTGAGGAGGTTCAATTAATATGTCAACAATTCGAATAGTGATCGAACAATTTGAAGAAACGATTATGGAGTGTTGTCTCGTGTGTGTCGACGTATCGGCCGATCTCGTGGAAGCATTGCTGCTGTAAACGACAGTCTCGCCGAAAAGCCGGGAACATCAATTTGGCAACGTCCTTAACAATTTTAATTTCGCGTTGCAAGGGCCTTTGATCCGACTCGCGAGGCCTCTTGCCGAATATTTTATTTTATACTTAATCGGAACATGTCTACTTTAAATAAAACGCAAATAAATAGTTTCCCATTATATCCCATGATGGGATAGGGTAGAGCTTGTTGCAATCAGTGCGCTTTCCAGTTTTACACTTACTTATTGGGTCACACAGTTTTACACCGGTTCCAAACGGTATTTTAAGAATCAATCATTTTAATGGCTAAGTAGTCAACAGTGTCGCCATCACTAAGCGAAGTGACCGTCGTCGAAAGAAATGTAAGGTGGTCTGAGTAGGGATCGAACCCACGTTCTCATGTACAAGAGGCGCGCACACTAACCATAGCACTACCGACGGCCACAATTGCGCAAAATGTTCTGTAATTCAGTTCAGTTCAGTTTGATCTATCGGCGAATCAAGACATAAACAATGTCAATGTCAAAACTTAAATACATAAATTAAAAATTAAAATCCATCATTTGAAAATTAAAAAATTTTACAGTTGACAATTAAAAACATCAATTATAATACGAAAGATATCAAGAATTAAAAATACATCTTCAGTTGATGTATTGGAATTTCCAATTGATGTATTTGAATTTGAAATTACCATTTTTTATCTTATATTATCTTGAACCGGAAAGTATTAAATAACATGTTTTTTTAAATTTATTTCAAATTTCAAACTGTATTTTATGTATTTTGAATTTCGGTTGATGTATTTTAATATTTGATTTATGTATTTTAGATTTCACTTGATGTATATGAAATTTCAATTTCCATTGCTATTTAATAAAGTTTAATATATATTTCTTAAACTTCAAGTGGAATGTCTTGGCTTTCTCTATCCAATTCAATTTTATTTTGAAGCTGAAACTCTTTCGCTCGCAAAAATGTGACAGACTGCAAATAGAAAAAAAGTCGAATCTAATGTTGAGAATTTTACACCAAATGAAGGGAGATTTGTTTTGCTAGTTGGTTTTCCAGTGTTAAGTGGTGCCTTGCCATCATCTATAGACTTACAAAGGAACAACTCATGCAAATCATTGAAAATACTAAATTATAGAATAATTTAATTAATAATAAAATATTATTATTATATTTATTAAGTTTGTTTGTAGGATTATTACATCTATTATACGCAACATTTTGATTTGGTTTCGTAAATACTAGTACAATGCCATTTGTAACATTAGGCGAAGATGATTCCTAAACTACAATTTCCCAGTTTAAGCTCCGTATTCAATTGTTGCGAAATTTTCGTAAGAAATTTTCTCATTTTTCTCTAAACGGAAATTTTTGTTTGCATATAGTTAGTTTTTGTTTGCAGAGAGTTACCATCTATTTGTGATTTACTTTGCAAGTAACGGGGTTTTCAACAGAGACGCTACAAAAGTAAATCGATAGGGACAGCAAACGACGCCATATTTTTTCCCGCTCTTTTGACATTTCTCTTCAGTAAGGTTTGCCATTTCATCATGGAAAGATATACGAGCCAACAACGAGTCGAAATTATTAAAATTTACTACCGAAATTTGGAGTCAGTGGCCTCAACTTTAAGAGGCCAACTTTAAGAGGCCTCAACAATCAGCGATGAGGCTCATTTCTGGCTGAATGGCTTCGTCAATAAGCAAAATATGCATTATTGGTCAGACAGCAATCCATGAGTCATCTTTGAATCCCGAAAAAATTACGGTTTGGTGCGGTTTATGGGCCGGCGGTTTATGATAACCGAATAGTTTTGGCCCCAATTGGATAATATGGACTTGGAAGATATGTGGTTCCAACAGGACGGCGCCACAAGCCTCACAGCGAATGCCACAATCAATTTATTGGAAACCAAGTTTGGTGAACGTGTTATCTCATGAAATGGCCCAGTCGATTGGCCGCCTCGGTCGTGCGATTTGACGCCGTTAGATTATTTCCTGTGGGGCTACGTCAAGTCTATGGTCTATGCCAAGCGTGCCCATGGTGGCCATGCAAAAGAAATCGAGTTCCATACATAATGGCATCGAACGTACTTTCACAGGAATAAAGAATTTCATTAGTATCTAAAACCGGTTTTGTTTTATTTAAAAAAACTTTTGTAGCGCTCTTATTGAAACCCCCGTTATTTCATGAATATTTCTTATTCGCACTCCATTTAATTTTTAATGAAGCTGCTGTTACTTTCGTTGGATAAAGTAACCGAAATGTCAAAATTCCGGTTCTAAACAATTGCTATCGAATATAAAAACTTAGAAATAACAATCCTGCAATTGATTTTGTTTACGAAATGTTCGCAAAGAGCTGAGTACCAAGACAATGAAAAGTGAGCGAAATTTTCGGTCCACGAAGTTGTTATTATTTTTTTATACTGGTACTTCTTACGGGAACGAACATTTCGCCAGAACCGAATGTGTGGTTTGTTAATACCAACATCGACAACCTAAGAAATATAACCACCAAACCACTGTTTCACTCTTGCTTAACGCGCTTTAAACCATTCATCCAACCAATTGCTTCAACTGCGACGAGTGTGTGTACGAGTCTATGCATGCAGATACATTCGGATCACTTGACTGACTGACAGACCACCCATTATGCTCGGGATCGGAATCATCGATTCATTGCATATTGTAGTATTTCTTGGCGCATTGTATGTTTGTAATGTTCAGCTTATATTTCATAAGGGAATGCGGCATTTTATCCCTTTTACGGGAAAAAATGTCGACTCGAACAGAAAACCTCATTAAAACATAATTTTTTTTTATTTCATTCTGTTTTTTTGTCTTAATGCCGAAATAAAAGTCACTTTTACGATCCATTGATGTAATCAAGTTGTGGTGTAAAGTTTTTCCCTTGTCGAGATATTCAAATTTCGTTGAGGATGAATCGTATGAAGGAGTACGAGTACGTTCGTAAGTACACATCTGTAGGAAAATTATGGTGCCGAACCTCGTTTGTTAAATTATAAAATCGAAATTTTGAATCGTATCGAATACTACCTCGATAATACAAGGTGGCGCAAAAGTAAACTTCCGATGTTTTTTGGCTGTAATTTAAAAAATAAAATGAAAAACTTTGATTCTTCTTGTGGATTATTTTTATTTGGTCTTTTAATTTTTTTTACATCAAGTCGAGAATATGATGTCATGTAAATGGCCGCCGCCACAGTTGATTGTCATTTGAGCCCTTTTTATGGCATTTTCCATCACTTTGGCCAAAACTTCCGGCGATAGGTCCTCACATTCTTGACGGATATTGTATTTAAGACCTGCAAGAATCTGAGGCTTGTTGACATAAACCCGCGACTTCAAAAAGCCCCACAAAAAGAAGTCTAGAGCGGACAAATCAGGCGATCTTGCTGGCCAGTGCAAATCGCCAAAACGGGAGATTAGGCGCCCGGGAAATGCATCCTTCAGCATATCGGTTGTGGCACGTGCAGTGTGTGCCGTTACACCGTCCTGTTGGAACCACATGTTTTCCAATCCCAATTCATCAAGTTGCGGCAAAAAGAACTCGTTGATCATTGCTCTGTAGCGTGGCACGTCGTCTGGTCGATGTCGACGGCGCTTCTCGGCTACAGCAGCAATATTCTCTGCAGAACGGCTACTCCGGGGTCTGCCACGCCTGGCAGCATCTCGTGTTGTGCCAGTCTCTTCGAGGCGAGCGGCTAAACGTCGCAGTGTTTCACCAGTAGGCGTTGGACGGCCAGGAAATCTGCGACGAAATTCACGTTGTGCCAAAGTCACCGACCGATTATTGGTCAAATAAATAGTCAGCAATATTCCGCGTTCTGGAGCAGTGTAGCGTAACATTGTTTATTAACGTGTATTTCGCACGTGTTTACTACACAAATGTCAAAACAGAACTGACATTAGGGGCCAATCGCAAAATTTATAGCATTTTCTGATAGGAGGATTACTTTTGCGCCACCTTGTACTAACACTTCAGAAGGTTTGAGTGGTGGAGCTGATTTGATGATGAACACATCATATATTCCTTCTGCAAAATATAGCAGATGGAATAGTAATATTTATGAAAAATTTTGTGATATTTACAAATGATATTTGAATATTTTTGAAGAATCTGTTAGAGTAAAAAGCTGTTTAAAACTTAGTCAGGAATGCCGGCAAAAAAATTTTTTTTAGTATGAAACCGTCATTATATTTAAATAACTAATGACGCAGTTCCACTCGGTCGATTGCAACAACCGAATGTGGCATCAATTCGGTCGCAACAACCGAATTTGACTTTAAGTCGATTTCAGCAACCGAATTTGACGTTAATTACAACACCATATTGTGGAAAAATTATGAGGTTGCTCCAACCGAATTTTTTATGAATTCTGTTGGTGCAACCGAACTCATTTTCAATTCGGTTGCTACACCATAAATGTCAAAACTAGCGTTTACACTTCTAAAAACAATTATTCTACTAAAAACTAAAAATAACGTAGGAATGTTGCTGCCGGGGTTTCAATACGAATTTGGTTGTATTTATTGAGACAAACAAGTAAAAATAATGTAATCATGGATTTTGCGTTAAAACGTCATATTTTGCAGATAATGTCCATACTTATCAGTGTGCAGTGTAAACAGATGCTAACAGTTCTGAAGAGTTTTCAAGTTCTGTCGTTTGAGGTGTAGTAAAGTACACGTCAAAAGTACACTGCTATACATACCAACCCTGCATGTATAACCCATACACATCGTCGTGGGGAATTGTGTAATGAACGTCTACCAATTACCCACAGGGTATGAGGAAAATAATGGGTAGCTACCCACGAAAATGGGGAATTACCCATTACCCTCAGGGTATTGGGTAGCTACCCACCACAATGGGGAATTACTCATCACGATTACTCATTACCCTCGGGGAAAATGAGGAGGCGGCTTTAACTAATGGGTGTCTCCAATATGGCACCCATTTTTTAAAAAAATCGTTAAAATAAAATTTTTCAAATAAAAAATCGCTAAAACGCCCTCATGTCCAATGGAAAAAATAACCAATTTTTGCTGATTTCTAACGGGTTTTCGTAAAGTGGTCCAATTCCTATGGAAGAATTTTTTTTTTGAAAAAATCGCCAAAATAATAAAATCGCTAAAATAAAAATGTGACTATAAATCGAAAAAAGTGATGCTATATTGGAGACACCCGTTGTTTAAAGCCTCCTGTAGAGGTAAAATTTATATTATTTTTTCGATTGGACGCACCGTTTTCGAGTTATAGCCACTTTTTTATTTTAGCGATTTTCTTATATTGGCGATTTATGGAAACTTTATGACCACTTTATGAAACCCCTTAAAATCAGCAAAAATTGGTTATTTTTTCGATTGTACGCTCCGTTTCCGAGATATAGAGATTATGGATAACCCATTACCCATCGTCAAGGCTAGCTACCCATTATTTTCCCCATTTCCTTGAGGGTAATGGGTAAATCGTATTACCCTGTGGGTAATGGGTAATCGTGATGGCTAACTCCCCATTTTCGTGGATGGCTGCTACCCATTATTTTCCCCATAACGTGTGGGTAATGGGTAAACGATCGCTACCCATTCCCCACGGCAATAATAATGGGTTACCCTGGGTAACCCAGGGTAATTCATTACCCAAGAAATACGAACCCTGGTTGTATACCATCATCTTTATATAGACCGATCGAATTGTTGGGTTTAAGACCAAAATCAATAGATACATCACTTCATAACTGGGGCTATGAACCATTAAGATGGCTGTCGGTGGTACAATGGCTAGCGGGCGCGGCTCTTATGCATGAGAACATGGGTTCGATCACTGCTCTGACCACCTTACATTTCCTTCGATGGCCATCTCGCCTAGTGATGGCGACGCTATCGAGTACTTAGCCATGAAAAAGATTCTCAAAAATACCTTTCGGATCCGGTGTAAAACTGTAGGCCCCAATCAATGAGTGAAAAATTGGAAAGCGGTCAGCCCACTGGTTGTGAGAAGCAACCCCAATCTCTTCATGGGATGTAATGGGAAACGGTTTTTTTACCGGGAACCATTAAGGCTGGGTCTTCAAAAATAGTCGGAAGCGACATGTAAAGATAATTTGTTTCCCTAAAGATTATCCCATATAAAAAGCATTAATTGCTCGTTTTGAAATTATTTATGAGAATATAAGAAATTAAATATTGAAAAAAATATTAAATTTTATTAATTTTTGGTTAATTGGAAAATATGTCATTACACTCTCTAAATTCGTTTGTGACATCTACTAAATTCGGTTGTGATAAACTATAATTCGATGATGATGACCTATAACATGGTTATATCAACGACTAATGTTATCGTCAGCTTTTCTCCTCCACTTGGTAACAGCAAGCTCTGGTGGTAAAATTCCACCTGATCTTTCAAACGAAATCTTTGTCGTCCTATTTTTCGATTATCCTTCGAGTACGTCTTCGACTACCTTTCGCACTGATTCATTAGGATCAATTCAACTGACATGGCCTCTCCAGTGTAAACGCGCTATTTTGATACGCATAACTACGTCGATGTCAAGATACGCATTATACAGCTCGTGGTTTATCCGTCGTCCATACTCGCCATTTTCTATTATAGAAACTAATATTTTTCGGAGCATTTTCCTCTCGAAGACGATGATGATGTTTTATCAGCATGACCCAGGATTCTGCGGCATAAAGCAAGACAGGTTATATGAGAGTATAGTTGGATCTTGGTTCCTCGATATAGGGTCTTTTCTCTGAAGTGCTTGCTTAACCCGAAATAATACCAGTTTCAGTGAGTGAAAACCGGAAAGCGCACAGCTCAGTGATTGTGAGAAGTTCTCCCCTGTCCCTTCATGGGATGTAATGGGAAACCATTTAGTTATTTTTTAATACCAGTTTGCAAGCACAATTCTCTGTTTGATTTCCAGGCTGTTAACGGCAGATTCGAGGCACATAAACTCATCCACTACCTGGAAATTATGACGGTTATCAACGTCCACCCTTTCATCCAATCGGTTTTGCTTAACGAAATCATTAATTTTGTCTTGTACTCGTTTACTGTCAAACCCACCTTTGCTAATTCCTTCTCAATTGTCAAAAACACTGCAGTAAATTCTCCCAAATTTCGCACATAATTCCGACATAGCTTGGTACAGTTTTCCTCATATCGAGTATCGAGTTATTGAAGGCAGCCTTGTACGAGGTTGCTATTTATATTTCGGGTCCATCAATAAAAAAAAACAATCTTTTATCATTGGAAATAATTTTATTGTTTTTCAAAATATTCGCCGTGAATATCAATTCACTTTTGCGTGCGCTCAAACCAATTTTCGAAGCACTTTCCCACTCCGATTGAGACACTTCCAAAATATGATTTTTGAACGCTTCAACAGCTGCCTCAGACGTCGAAAAACGTTGACCACAGAGTTTTCTCTTGATATAAGGGAATAAAAAGAAGTCATTGGGTGCCAAGTCAGAGCTGTACGACGAATGACCAATCAATTCGACATGTTGAGTGCTCAAATCGCCCATTGTTTCAGTTCAGGTGTGAGATCTCGCATTGTCCTGATGCAAATTGATCCGTCGTCTATTGTTGTTTTTCCTTATTTCTTCGAACACTGTTGGCCTATGTCGTTCTTGCTTTATCAGTTCTCGAACATCATTGATGGTTTGCCGCAAAACTACCGAAGTTGGACGACCGTCACGAAATTCATCCAGGAGTGAACGGCGTCCGAGACTGAACTCTTGGTATCAGCGAATTACAGTGTTTTTTGATGGTGCTTCATCACTAAATGTCGAAACAATTTGATTGAGACACTCTTGTCTCGATAATCCACGCCGAAAATCGTAAAAAATCACTGCACGAAAATTTTCACGGGTTAATTCCATTTTTTGACCGAGGTGAATTTTTCAACCCACTGTAAATAGAAAAAATAGTGTTCGTAAGTGAAAACGTTCTGTTTATGTTTATGCACAAAAATATCAAACTTTCCAATGGTAGTTCCAGTTTGCATCTGGCAACACTAGTATTGCCAGGACCCGGAATATAAATGGTAACCTTCTAATCTTCAATGAGGTTGTAGGTGGCAATTTGTTTTTCGTGAATTTTCTGCGGGATTTGTCGTAATGTGAATATCTGGTCGATAGTTGACTTTTCAGGTCTAAAGCCACACTGATAAGGTGCGATCAGGTCTGCAACAAACGACCTTAGTCTTTCGCACATTATGCTCGAGACGATCTTGTAAGCGATGGGTAAAAGGCTTATTCCACGACAGTTTGTACATATACTCTGGTCGCCTCTTCCGAAAACGCGACAAAGTATGCTAAGAGTCCAATCGTCGTGCAAGCATTTGTCTAACCAGATTTTGCATATAATCTGATGCATTCACCTTTCCAATTCATAGCCGCAGGCATTAAACATACTCTGAACATCTGTGACGATATTCCCGTTCTTATCTCTACAAAAGGGGGGCCCTGAACCATATCCATTGGTTTGGTTTAGTACTTTTTGGTTGAATTTTCGGGGCTCATTATTCCTTCGGTAAAATTCAAATTTCTCACTTTCGCGCTTCTCCACAACCGGTCCGTCGCGGCTCGGGGTTCCACTCCTTATACCGGCATTGCCATACGTGCAGCATTCTTTCCATGCCATGCGACACTCTTAATCGTATCATGGTTGGGTAACCAAGTGCGATCTCTGCAACAGATTTCATAGCGTGGCAAATGTACTTCCACTGCGCTTCAGGACCAAGAGGTTGGGTTGCGTTCTGCGTCAGTATCTCAGTGAGTTTGTCTGCATAGGCCGTGGCTGTCTCAGGTTATTGCTGCTTTCCGATTTCCAGCTTCCTATATGTCTGATTTCGTACGATTTTAGCTCTGCTTAACCTTGTGCGAACCTTAGCCGCAACCAGGTCGTGATCCGAATCCATATTAGCTCCTTTAATTACACGTACGTCCACTATACTAATATAGAACCTTCCATCAATTACCAGGTGACCACTCAGGTTCTTCACTTGTTGATCAGGAGATATCCATGTAGACTTATGGATACCTTCATGTTGGACAACCATAATCTAACAGTCTGTTAACAGTCATGTTGTGTAGACTGGTTGGTTCAAAAACATTATCTCTGCCGTCTTTAGCATTAAAATCATCTAGATCAATCTTAATTTCATGACCAGGGCAGCGGTCGTATGTTTCCTCTAGGCGCTCATAGAACATGTCCTTGGTGTCATCGTTTATTTCTTCGGTCGGGGCATGTACACAAATTAGCGATATGTTAAAGTATCTTTAATGCGAACTTTGACACCAGATGTCGCGGTCTTTTGCCAACTATAAATCCGCAACCAAATTCATTGTTTTTCTCCTGGCAGGTGTAGTATATGTCACAGTTCTTCTTACTTCTAGAGACATGACCTTTCCATCGCATCTTCTTTGTAGCAGTAATGTCAGCCTTATAATTCTCGTGGATATCTGCCAGTTGGATAGTGCCACCGGATCTGTATAGTGTTGTAAAATTCTAGGGACCGTAAATCGTGGTCCTTATAACGTATACAGGGGTCGACAACAAATAAGGGGTTGTTATGTTTGTCAATCTCATTTTGTATTACTATTGCCAATATAACGGTGGCGGAAGGCAAGCCCAGACCGCAGTGATTTTGCATTCTACCTACTGTCAGGATGATCGTATTTCAGCCGCCCACTATGGATCAGACGCTGACAAGTATGCAACGTGTCGAAACTAGATTTTTGTTTCTTTACTTATTTCGCCGTTGGCCAGTTGTGTTGGCTCATCCGCCTTCAGAGAACAATCGAGTATGTCCGCTAGTTCGAAGAACTTCAGTGACAGGGTCGCCTATTTAATCTGAGATGCATCTGTGAACGCATAGCCAATCAGGCTGCTTATTCCTTTCGCCTTCTCCTCACTCTAGCTAGCTAACGGACATGCTTTTCATTTCCCGGGACATGCTAGCCATTTCCCGGGACATGCTTCTAGAAAGTAGTGAGCTACTTGGAATGCCCTATGAAGGAATCATTTCTGGCCACTCCCACATGAGTGGCTTTCAGAAACTTTCAGCCTCCACGGTAAGTCCCATGTCCCTGTATGTATTTGAATCATTTTCAGAATTTCGTATCGCCCTAATTTACTAGTCAATTACAAATATAAATGTGGTGGATAACAAAAGGGGCGGTGCCGTTTCCATGCGAACCAAACAATTTCTTGTAGTGAGTTCGAAAACGTTATTTTGCGTGGGCATCTTTTTTGTGTTGTTCCTAATTGTATGGAGATCATAACGTCACTTGTATGCGGAAGTAGTCTATTCCTACTTTTGACTAATTTGATATTGTAACTCCATTTGAGGCCGTCTGTAGTGCAATGGTAGTGTGCGCGCCATTTGTACATGACATCCTCGGTTCGATTCCTGCTCTGACCACCTTATATTTCTTTCTCCAGCGGTCACCTCGCATAGTGACTGCGACACTATCGGTTATTTAGCCGTGAAAAAAGGTTCCTCAAAATACCGTTCAGAACCGGCGTTAAACTGTAGGTTCCAATCAGTGGGTATACTCTCCTAAATTCATTCATGAGATGTAGTGGGGAACTATATGTACATATATATGACTCCAATTGAAAGTAAAAACATTCTTATATTGGAAGAAGTTCATCTTTACATATAGAGCTCATATCGTAACTGAGGAACTTAGGCTATTTCTGCATCCAAGAGAGATTATAACGCACCCCAGAAGAATAGTGTCGTAACCTCAAAATCGACATATTGAGAAAAGTGTCTAGAAGTGTCAGTATTTGATTATGTTTAGTAAATTTCCTCATGTAATTATTTAAAATTCCGAAACAGTACGAGGTTGCCATTTATATTTTGGGTCCTGGCAATACTAGTGTTGCCAGGTGGAAACTCCATTGGAAAGTTTGACATTAAGTGTGTTTTTTTTAACCCCGCTAAAGTTAATTATAGTTTAATTTGTACGGACAGCTAAGCGATATTAAGTGGCATTTCAACTTCCCACTTAAATTCCGACTTGAGCAATGACAATGTTGCCACATGTTCAATTTCAAGAAACGGCAACAAAAAGTTATCTTAGATAAATTTTGTTATCATTTCTTGTGAATGAAAATGTTATCAAGGAGAGACTCAATAGCAGAAATTTGTAAAATAGCTTACACATTTTAAGTTCATTAAACTTATTTTATTTAATGGAAGACTATGCGTACTTTTATGTCTCTAAATTTGAAGGATAGATTTTTATTTCCGATTGAAAATATAATTAGAACTATATTATTCACAACAACGGGTGGTAAATGTTATACATATTGTTCATGGTGGAATTATCTATCAGGTATAGTCGTATAAACAGGTGATGTAATGTTTTCCATGTCATTTTGAGTTTCACTTGTCAAAATCATATGTATTTTGATTTTATACTCGGTTGTATTCTTGTATTGTTGGTATATATTTGTGTAGAGCTTGACAACTGAAACGAATGAACGAAAATAAAATATCTGTTGTTGCTGTTTACAACTACAACAACATGTGCTGCTACCATTTATTTGTTGGCACTGGGTTGCCGTATCGAATTTGTTTCACCCATTACAGCCAATGTTGCCACATTTCGTAGTGGATCGTTTTATTTGGAAAGTCGTAAGTGGCGATAGCTTAATGGAATAAAGAAACAGCCTTATTGTTTAGCATAAACATGCATAAAACTTTTCACTTACGAGCACTATTTTTTCTGTTTACATTGTGTTGAAAAATTCATCTCGGCCAAAAAAGGAATTAACCCGTGACAATTTTCGTGCGATGATTTTTACAATTTTCGGCGTGGATTACCGAGGCAAGAGTGTCTCAATCATCTAGTTTTCGATCATAAAAAATCACTTTAAATAGCTGGTACTAAGAGTTCAGTCTCGGACACCGTTCGCTCCAGGATGAATATCGTGATGGTCGGCCAACTCCGGTCGTTTTGCCGGAAGCCATCGATACTGTGCGAGAACTGATAAAGCAAAACCGACATGTGACATACCGTGAGATTGAGACTTCCTTTGTCATTAGTATCACTAGCATCAATAAGATATTGCATGTTCATTTGGCCGTGAAAAAGATTTATTCTCGTCGGATCCCACATAATTTGACGAATGCTCAAAAAAAAGGCTCGCGTCGATTGGAGCAAAGAAATGTTGACCATCTGTTTGCCAACAGTATTGGAAGAAATGTGGAAACACAACAAGAGAAGACGGATCATTTTGCATCAGGACAATGCGAACTCTCACACGCCACTTGAAACAATAGGCTTTTTGAGCACTCAACATGTCGTATTGATGGGTCATCCACCGTACAGGTATGATTTGGCACCCAATGACTTCTTTTTACTGCGTGGTCAACGTTTTTCGACGCCCGAAGCAGCTGTTGAAGCTGTTGTGCTTCGAAAATTGATTGGACCGTATGCAAAGTGTATTGATCTTTACGGAGAATATTTTGAAAAACAATAAAACCATTGCAAATGATAAATGATTGTTTTGGTATTGTTGGAACCGAAATATAAGTAGCAACCCTCGTATTTCTAGTGTGCGCGCTTCTTGTACATGAGATCCTGGGTTCGATCCTTGCTCTGACCACCTTAAGTTTCTTTCGGCGGCGGCCACCTCGCATAGTCACGGCGACACTACCGAGTATTTCGTCATGAAAAAGCTTCTCCAAATATCGTTAGGAACCGGTGTAAAACTTTGGGTCCCAATCAATGAGTATAAAACTAGAAAGCGCACAGCTCACTGGTTGTGAGAAGTTCTCTCCCAATTCCTTCATGGGATGTAATGGGAAACCATTTATTTTTTTAAACCTCGTATTTCAGGAATTTGCGACAAGAAGAATATTGTGCGATATATGGCTCCCATCAGGTACGATGAGGAACATACAATATTATCCCCACTCTTATCTTGTTTGATCCACATTTGAATTTTAAATGTCAAACTTATTTATATATTGTGTGTTTTTATTAAAACCGTCATTTCCTTATACATATTGGTTTGTTGTTTTGGAATTTCCCCTATCATTTCCTGTCCACGCCACATTCAAGTCCCACTGCCAGCTACGATTGGCACATAAAACCACAAAAATTTTGCACTGGCATCGACGACGCCATTATTTATAGTACTCATACCTCTTCCTCCGAATCCAACCAACTGAAGCCAAGGGGCTGCCTTCCCCACTAGCAGAATAACAAGATCCATTGGTTTTCTACAGTCACAGTGGGAATATTGCAAAGGCGGGAAATGTTGTACGGAGAAGACGGCGGTGTACACGTAGTTCGTGAAATGATTGCGAGACCTTAAAGCGGTGGCAAAATACATGCCGGCTCTATCCCAAAACACACAAGTAGATGTGTGTGGCAATATGGTCTTTTGGGGGCGAATGTCGATGTGAATGTGGATACGTATGGCTCGATATACATACAGACATACATGTATGGGGCGGCCACCCCAACACCGTCATTTTGGAATTCTCGTAAGAAATCAACAGCGTAAAATAAACGATAAAAACTCACATTTTTAACTCAACACCCATAATGACGACAACAATTGTCGAGTGAAATGAAACAGATCTTCAATGAATTAAAAATAAAATGGAACCATTGCCCGAATGCTACATGCACAAGGCCTCTTCCCCCCCACCCAAAAACAAAAGTCTGAGAAACAAAGTGAATTTTTCCACGAATTCAAAGAGTCATGCCGGCTCAATGATTTTTACTTTTTGCACTGGATCTCGATCATTAATTGATCGTCCATACGTGCTGATCATGGACAAGGTGTTGTCATTAGTGTATTAATTAGTTAATTAATTGTAAAGGGAAGACAACGATCTCAGGGACCAGGAAAATAAATGACCATGTGCTGAAAATTAAACTAACATTTTCCAATTTGAATTTTTCGGTCTGCAGGAAATTCTGTTTCCTTCTTTGCAGATTAAAAAAAAACTCTGCGATCACTGTTTGTTTTGCTACATGTGGAATGGGTTTAAGCATTTTCCCATTCTTCTTCTTGTGTATTTTTTGATATAAGAAATCTTGAAGCATTTTTTCGGCCGCCATTTTGAATTGAAAATCCATTAAATTGGCAATTGGCATTGCTTTGTTTGGTGATGGGGTTTTCTATTTTGTAGCGTTGGTAAACGTTTAATTGCCCGCCGATACAGTATCATTTGCAGTGGATAGATCGATCGATCGTTGAATCATAAATTCCTTCATTTTATTGTAGCAAAATTTCGAAATTCATTGGAAATTATAAGAGTACCAACAGTATGACAGTTTTATTGCTCGCGCAACAAATGATTCCTGTTGCGATCATTTGGTTGTAGCTGGTTGTTCGTCTGGTAATTTCCTTTGTTTTGGTGGAATTGGAAAAGCAAAACCAAAACTGATTTCATTGATTTTCTTTAATACAATCATATGCATAAATACTCATTGAATTAGCTCATTTCTGCAATTATCCCAAGAAGTCTGACATTTTATATTAAATCGCTCCAAAAATTATAAACCAGATATAGTAAAGATCGATCAGGGACACGCTGAAAACTGGCCCCAGCAACATATTGTTCCTTTGTTGTGTTTCACGGTTTTCCACTTCCAAATTGTTAAATATTTAATGACAACATTGAACTGTTATAACACTTTCATTATTATTCGACGATTTATTCGCGGTTAAAATTCAAACAGATTCGAAACTTGGCTCTTGTACATCATAACATGGGTTTAATCTCTGCTCTGACCACTTTACATTTATTTTTCGACAGCGGTCACCTCGCTTAGCGGCGGCGACACGATCGAGTACTTAGCCATGAAAATACTTCTTAAAATACCGTCCGGAACAGGTGTAAAACTGTAGGTCTGAATGAAGCACATGGCTCACTGGTTGTGAGAACCTCTTCTCTATCCCTTCATGGGACGTGATGGGAGGCTATTTATTATTCTATATCGCCATTTAGCTATTTCCACAAGTATTTCCAATCATCCGTGGAGAACCCTCCAGCGTTTTCAGGACTAGTTCTAGTTCTATGAGGAATTCTAGTTCCATGAGGAATTCGTTGTGATCGTTACAGCCAAAAAGTATGCCTATGTATTGCCACTTCCCAGTAAACAATTTGTTCCGAATTCGGTCAGAAATCTGTCAGACACTGCACAAGTGGCCGAGTCTGATGCCGCAAGTGCTTATGTCGGTCAGACAACGTAATCAAAATCGTATGGGCGGTTGACAAGAATTCGGAAAGTTTTGTCGGAGGAAATTCGGTATAGTGTGCAGAGTTATCGCACAGATTTCTGTGAGAATTCTGAGGGAAATTCTGAAGGACTTTTGGACGTAGCTGCACAAAGTCGTCATAAAGTCTAATTAAACATCCGATAATGGTCCGACTTATACGATAATTTTCTTAGTCTTTGTCCGATTCGTCGTACCAATTTCGGAGAGAAATCTGAAAATACATCCGATAATGGTCCGACTTTTCCGATCGTTTTCTGACACATTGCACTATTTGTAGACGCAATTTCGGAGAGACGTCTGAACAAACATGCCAGAATGTTCCGACTTTTCGTATCATTCTCTGACCATCTGTCAGATTTTTCGTACCAATTTATTACACAAATTAATAATTATTTTTATTTGACGACGGCGACGTATTAAGCACTTGCTTGCTCGTTTGAAACTGAAGACAATAAACAAAGTGATGCAGACAAAACAAAAACAACAATTTAATTCACCGAAGCTATACAATAAAAACATTTTTGGGGAATTTCCTTACTGGCGCATGATTACGGAATGAAAACAAAGCAAATAGAATAAAAAATTCCCTTCAGAGAATGTGCAGAAACGTCGCATGATTTTCGTATGGAATTTCAGAGAATGTGCAGAACCGGCTGACAGAGAATGTATAGAAAACTAGTTTAAATTCGGCCAAAACTAAAGCGTAAATAAATAGGATTTCATGGGTCAAATGGAGCAATTCTCTTAGCAATTCAGCAAAAATTAGCAAAAATTAGTTCATTCCTGACCAATATTTTTCATATAATTAACGTTTTAATTTTGACCGATTCGTTCATTCGTTCAAATTCGTTTTATGGAAACATGTTGTTAATTTTTGAAAGTTTTCTAAAGTAGGTCATTATACTTACACGCTGGAAAATCTATCTTTTTTGTTTATTTTGATCCAAATGTAAAGTGTGTTTAGAGCTTGTTCCAAATATTATATACTTGTGTCCAAACATATTGTGTTTGCTATTCAATATTACATGTTTGAGACACAATGATTAATTTGGTAGAACATATTTGTTTCCGACCCACAAATATTTAAGTTTGTGATACAAATACAGCTGTGTTTGTTGCACTGTCTATGCTCTCACAAGAGCAAGAGAAAAAAAGAGTGACAACGAGAGAGTCTATCTTGTAAGTGTGTATCTGTATTTTTGCATTATTATGCAAAATTGCAGACGAAGTCAATGTTTCTTACTTTGGCGGATGTATTGCCTTTTAGTTTCAAGTAGTTCATTAGACAGAGGACATCAAAAGCGCTTGATCAGTGAAAAACGAAGGCTTGGACGGTTAAATGGTTTATGATGTTGCTTTGATTTTTGTGAATGTTTTTCGTATATATGCATGTGTGCTACCAAAGTTAGAAACGATTTTGAGGACAAAACTGGAAAGGGCAACAACGTGAAGCCCTTTGTCTGTCCGAGCCTTTACTGAGAAAATCGGAACGACGGACCATTTGTGAAATAAACGCTTGGCTTACATAAACTAGATTTGTATATAAATATATTCTTTGTGTACCAACGCGTAGTGATAACCAACGCATAGGTGAAACCTTCCGAAAACAAAAACGTGAGAGACAACAAAGAAGAAGCGTAAGAGCGGCAGATTCTCATTTCATGAAAAAAAAAGAAATAATGTATTTAATGCACCTAAATGTAAAAAAGGCTATTTTAAATCTTTTAATTTGTTGTTTTAATTATTAATAAATGTGGATTTATATTGATAAAATTAATTACAATAAATAATACATATATACATATATATTGAAATTAAAGAATAATTCGTTCTTAAATATTATTATATATGGAGGAAAATACGCATATGTTTCCACGTAAACGCATATATGTTTGCCAGAAAACGTGATGCTGTTTACATTTAAACACAAGTGAGTTTGAGACTTGCAAACATGTTAATGTTTGAAGTGTGTTCCAAACATATACATGGTTCCTGCAGAAAATGTTTGGGAGAATATGTTAGAGAGGCCTTTATTTTCCAGCGTGCACGAATAGATTCATTAATTTTACCAAAATATTAATAAATTTTATGTTTAATGAAAATAATTTTATGAACTTATGTGGTCTATCTCTTGTATTCTTTGCAACAACTAATGCATCTTCCATTTAAGTAGATTCAATCATTTTGAGTTAAATTCAATTTGAGTTTTCACTCAAATACATTTCCAATCTGAATGTTTTCCATCATCAGTAATTTGAATTTGATTTTGAAAAACTGTCATCCATTCCATCCACAACTTGGAAATCATTCACTAATCACATCACACATATGCACTGTATGCCGACATGTAGTATCAGGAAACCACTTGACAATCAGTCAGACGTCTGTAACCCAACTGCGAGATGAGTACGAGTATCTACGTGCTATATATGTATGTCTTTAGTGGCTGCCACACAAAAAAACCACTTATGATGTGGGACGGCAACAATTTAGTTGTTGGTGCCTTTCGCTGTACAAACAACAACATATGAATTATTGGCTCTATGTTTATCTTCAAGTTTGTATCCTTTCGAAACCGAAACAAAACCTCAAGAGCATCAAGTCCTGCCGTATACGATACAGTCCCGAGTTGATCTGATTACGAGGCGCCTAATATGAAAAAGCAAAACTCACACACACAGACACAGACAAATATTCAGGACTTGCAGTTACAAGGATCTGAGATATTTGTCACTTGTAGCCAATGATTAGTATAAAATATTTTGACATTTTACATTGGTTATGGACACCAAAGAAAACACACACTCGAATTCATTAATTTATTCCCTCAGCTGTAGAGAGACTTTGTATGATTTGAGCGGACTTTGTTACAATTGAAACTGGCGCCAGTTTCAAGGACCTTCGGGCGATATTGGCGATAACTAATTATGAATATTATTAATAACTTGAGACAATTGTGGTTAAATACATGAAATATTAGTATCAGATTAATAGGAAATACTGCTGTGTGGTCTTGTGGTGTTGCCTTGGGGTGACCTTTAGGTTTCAGTAGCAGGACGATATTTGTGATGCATTCAGATTAGACGAAATAACCCTATGACTTTTATACAGATTAATCTACAGTTGTATGTAAATGGCGAATTTTTAAAATATGTGGACCTGTTTGCCAAACATGAGTTGGCAGGTGAAATTTATATGTGGACCTTATATTGCTGGAGGATTTCGCTTTGTTTTACACTACATACATTTTCAATTGTTCTTTTTCCTTTAATTAGTCAGCAAAATGTGAATGGTATCAAGAGATATGAAAGACTATGGAAGACTATATTTGACTGATTTCAGTTAGTCAGATTGACCAAAACCTGACGCTAGAAGGCTCCCCTGGCACCTGGATCTTATATGTAAATTATTTACTCTGGTCTTTTTGTCACGCATTAAAACTTGACTTACTTTGAAACTTGGTTTCGCGACGTAGCTCCATTTTCCTATTCAGCGCTTCCCTTGTGCAGTTGTAGTTAGTGCGGTTTGTTCGAGGAACGATGTACAAGTCGACAGTCAACATTTCTCTTCACTCAAATGCCAACAAACACAACGTGTGAAACCCTAGTCATTCTCTGTTCTCTCTCTTACTCCCTTCATTGAATATTTCAATACACGAGCAGCTTTTTGATAGTGTTAGTATATATAACTATACAACTTCCAACCATGTTGAAGTAAAATTACATAAACTATGCAAAAAGTATGAAATAATCAAGATATCACGCGTGAGAGAAATGCCTTTGAGTGAATTTCTAGCACTTTCTGATTCTCTTTTACCAGCGTTGCCAAATTGCGCACATCTTCTGGTCGTCTAATTCTAGATCGTCTTTGGATCATGTTTCATTACACACTAAAACAAAAAGCTTCATCAAATTTATGAATTCCTTTATCAATTTAATGAAACATTTCCTCATTTTCCAATCTACGACACATTTCATTGAAATGATGAAGAACATTTCGTAAATCTTTCATCCAAATTTCATCAATAGTTTATGTTGATTCAACGACAACGTTACATCAACTTGATGTGTATTTTTCATCAATTTGTAAGTTTGTCATTAGGTTGATATACATTTTTTACAAGTTTGATGTAAGTTGTTCATCAACTTGCTGTACATTTATCGTCAATTAGATGGAAGGTTGCCATCAATTTGATCTAAGTTTGCCATCAAGTTGATGTAAATTTGCCATCATTTTGATGTTAATTGGTTGTTAATTTCTTGCCAAATTCTTTGGAATATTTTTCATTGTAAGAAATTAACAAGAATTAACTGTTATGCAGTTACTTTCCTTTTTCTACTAGTTTTTCTCTTCCTAGTTTTTCTCTTCTGAAGATTGATGTAAAACAGATCATCAATTCTATGAAGCGGAAAAAGGTTAATTAACTTACAATCTTTGATGTTAAGATTTTCTTTCAGTGTAATTGACAACCAATTAACTGTACACTGAAAGGAAATATTTCATCACAAGAGTAAAATTATTTTGCTTCTCGGCGAACATTATCAGCGAAAATGAGTTAAAGTAAATCAACGGAAGTGGCTTCAGTGCCGCGGTGAATTGGTGCGATGAATATATACACGCAATGAAAAACTCGTTCCACCCAAACGAAATCTCAGATAACTGAAGTTCGTTTGGGGTATGTCTTTGGTCTTTGTGGTATGTTTGGTCTTCGTAATCTTGGGTCTCATTAGAAAAATGGCTAAATTCAGTTATCGCAAACGGTTTTAACTTGCGGCAAATGTAATTTTGTAAGCGTTTAAGAATTCGTTTGCAACAACTTGATACATATTTGCGATATATGAGTTTATTTGGGAGAACTACTTGAACGGTTGCGATTAATAAATTAATACAAATCAATCAAAGTATTGTTGTGGCAACCGAACAATAAACGTTTTTTTTCTTTGCGTGTATCAAACACAATTGACATCCATGTACAGATTAATCACTGCAACGGAAACAGGTTCATGGCTGCGATCAGTGCGATTTATAGGTGCGACTGATATTTTTCATTGCTGCGATGAATATGTTTCATTACTCTTCCCTTCTTCCTTAATAATTTCCAACAATGACCTACTTGGTCGGACAAGCAAGCTCTATCTATTCTTTTGTAGAAGACAACAATATTTGTTATTCGCATTCGTTTAATCATCGGACTACACCATTTCCAATTAAAATTTAAAAAATATAAACTTAATTTTGAAAAATATCAATTGAAACTTGAAAATTATATTTGAAATTTGAAATACATTAATTGTAATTTAAAAAGCATCAATTGAAATTTAAAACACATCAATTGGGATTTAAAAAAACATCAATTGAAATTTAAAAAACATCAATTGATGTTTAAAATACGTCAATTGAAATTTAAAATACATCAATTGAAATTTGAAAACATCAATTGGAATTTAAAATACATCAATTGAAATTTAAAAAAATCGAATGAAATTCAAAAGACATCAATTGAAATTTAAAATTCGTCACTTGAAATTTAAAAATTAATAACCGGTTTTATGTATAAGATTTTTAAATTTTAATTGATGTTTTTTCAATTTCAATTGATGTCTTTCGAATTTCAATTGATGTATATCGAATTTCAATTGATGTATTTCGAAATTCAATGTTGTATTCTAAATTGCAATTGATGTTTTTTTTAATTTCAATTGATGTTTTTTAAATTTCAATTGAATATATGGAATATGTATAGAATATAATTTCTTTAATTGTTGTCTTTTTAACATGATACAAATACATACAATAAAGTTATTGTTAAACCAAAATTCATAATAATAGAATCGTCTGCTATGTTAAGTTATTTAATCTAATTAAATTCGGTAATCCACTTTTCATATCCTCCAACTCTGCCTCCTCTTTTTGAAAAAACATTATTTCTGATTTTACTAGATTAACCTCCATAACGCTTAATTTGCAATAACAATTCCAGCCTATTTATCATGCTCTGTAGAATAATTGGATCATCTGCTAGCAACTATTGTCTTGCTCATCCGCATACATTAAAATCCGAATATTTAACTCAGCAACAAAAAGGTCCTCCTTCTATAAAATCGTGCAAGTCATTCATGTATAACGATAATAGAAGTGGTGACAATATACAACCTTGGTTTACTCCAAACATGGTTTCAAAATAAGTTGATATTTCCTTTCCAGTCCAAACCGCTGCCCTTGTCACCTTATAAATTTCTTCAATGAAGTTGGTGAACTTTGATGATATTCCCATTTGGTTTAACTTGTATATTAATAAGTTGCTTGGTATTCTATCAAAGGCTGCGCTAAAATCTATGAAGACAGCATACACTTCCCGTTTTTCTTCAAATTTCAAAATAATGATTGCTGCAAGGCTGTATACGTTATCACTGGTCGAATATCCTTTACGAAAGAATTCATTAAGTACATGATGTCTCTCTATCCACGATGATAATCTTTCTTTTAGCACACCCATCATCAACTTTGTAATGCACTTAGTGAATGATATACCCCATTAGTTGCATACATCATTTGGGTCTCCTTTCTTGTGAATCGGGAAAATAATACTTTTGCAAAAGGGTTCATAGTTATTAAATCCATTAAAAATTCTTGTAAATACTTTCGCCAACCTTTTTTTGTTCCTCCATTGCGTTTATAAAGAATTCGTATGGTATTCGATCCTCACCAGCCGCTTTGTTTGGTTTAATTTGGATTATTTGTTGATTTATTTCCTCTAGTTTTAAATTGCCATCTAAATACTCATCAGTGTATTGATTTGGTGCATAATGTATCTGAGTAGATACTGTACTTGGAGTCAGCAAGGACTGAAAATACGTTTTCAAAACTTCAACATTAATTTTACATCCAATAGATATGTCCTCTTGTCGTATTTCCTTCGCATATATCCACCATTGTTTACTATTAAATATAGAGTCGAGTTTTAATGTTGCTCATATTTCAATTAAAAATTTCTGTTGATGTATTTCAAATTGCAATTGATGTTTTTTAATTTCAATTGATATATTTCAATTTCAAATAGAATTTTTAAATTTCCATCGATTTTTTTTTTCAAATTTCTATTGGAGATGGTGTAGTCCTTTCGAGCTAAAAGGAAGTATACAGGCGAAGAACAATTCACTATGACATGATATCCACTTCATTAAGAGCATCGAGCCGAGTTTATTTCACATAATACTAAGTGCGCACAATTGTCTCGTCTCTGTCAAGTATTTCTATGGGTGGTGTAGATATTGGAGATATGAAAGCTATAGATGTCCTGGATATGAAAATATAGTGTAATAACCGCTAGAATAAATACACATTTAATGTGTCGAAAGAAGTTTTTTAATGTTTGGGCGGGGTAGGAAATTCTGCCTTCATCTGACCTTGTCAATAGCTACCTCCCGTACATTCGACAGACGTTAGAATATATGTAACTCTCATATGTGGGCTGGTGTCTCTAAGTCCGTCTTAAATCTTCTTAATCGTGTACAAAAGAGAACGATGAGGTTAATTCGGGATAGTAGGTTAGCAAATTTCTCTTCACTCCAATGCCAACAAACAAAACGAGTGGAACCCTAGCCAATCTCTGCTCTCTCTCTCTCTCTTACTCTCTTCATTGAATATTTCAATACACTGACAGCTTTTTTATAGTGTTATTGTTATATGCAAACGCCAACCATGTTGAAGTAAAATTAAATAAACTATGCAAAAAGTATGATATAATCAAGATATAACGCGAGGGAGAAATGCTTTTGAGTGAATTGTTACCAGTTTTTGGTTCCCTTTTGCAAGGGTTGCCAAATTGCGCAAATCTTCTGGTCATCTAATTCTTGATCGTCTTTTTTGTTGTTGTCAAAAAGGATGTACCAGTAGAGAAGAAAAGACCGGCGCAATTTGGCAACCCTAGTAGAAGAGAACCAAAAAAATCGACGCGATTCACTCAAACGCATTTCTTGCCCACGTCATAACTTAATTATTTCATACTTTTTACATACTGTATGTAATTTTATTTAAATATGGTTTGAAGTTCTATAGTTAGATACAATAACATCATCAGCAAACTGCTCGTGTATTGAAATATTCAACGAAGAGAGAGCAGGGAAACGACGCCATTCACTCGTGTTCTTTGTTGTGATTCCACTACATGAGTTAGTTTTCTTCTCTATACCATAGTTGCTTTATGTTGTTGTTTGGATGCGTGTTTGTAGATTACCGTAAATATAGTATAATTGTATCCAAACACATTGTTCCTGTTATTCAGCATAACATGTTGGGGGCACAGTAATTAGTATGATATAATATATGTTTTTGTGACCCAATTATGGCTTCATTTGACGAAAACTGCTGAAAATAAAACCGTGACAGACAACAAAGGAACAAAAAAAGCAGCAGATCTTCAATTCATGAAACCAATGCTTGTACGTAAGAACCTGGATGTTACAAATACAAGGTGGCGCAAAAGTAAACTTCCGATGTTTTTTGGCTGTAATTTAAAAAAAAAATGAAAAACTTTGATTCTTCTTGTGGATTATTTTTATTTGGTCTTTTAATTTTTTTCACATCAAGTCGAGAATAAGATGTCATGTAAATGGCCGCCGCCACAGTTGATTGTCATTTGAGCCCTTTTTATGGCATTTTCCATCACTTTGGCCAAAACTTCCGGCGATAGGTCCTCACATTCTTGACGGACATTGTCTTTAAGAGCTGCAAGAGTCTGAGGCTTGTAGACATAAACCCGCGACTTCAAAAAGCCCAACAAAAAGAAGTCTGGAGCGGTCAAATCAGGCGATCTTGCTGGCCAGTGCAAATCGCCAAAACGGGAGATTAGGCGCCCGGGAAATGCATCCTTCAGCATATCGGTTGTGGCACGTGCAGTGTGTGCCGTTGCACCGTCCTGTTGGAACCACATGTTTTCCAATCCCAATTCATCAAGTTGCGGCAAAAAGAACTCGTTGATCGTTGCTCTGTAGCGTGGCACGTCGTCTGGTCGATGTCGACGGCGCTTCCATGACATCCTCGGTTACAGCAGCAATATTCTCTGCAGAGCGGCTACTCCGGGGTCTGCCACGCCTGGCAGCATCTCGTGTTGTGCCAGTCTCTTCGAGGCGAGCGGCTAAACGTCGCAGTGTCTCACCAGTAGGCGTTGGACGGCCAGGAAATCTGTGACGAAATTCACGTTGTGCCAAAGTCACCGACCGATTATTGGTCAAATAAATAGTCAGCAATATTCCGCGTTCTGGAGCAGTGTAGCGTAACATTGTTTATTAACGTGTATTTCGCATGTGTTTACTACACAAATGTCAAAACAGAACTGACATTTGGGGCCAATCGCAAAATTTAAAGCATTTTCTGATAGGAGGATTACTTTTGCGCCCCCTTGTATATACACGGTTCCTTCATTACGTTACAAGGTCCGTTTTTTTCTAGCCTGTGGGAACATCGTTCAAATGTCAGCTGGGCTTCACATACATTTGTTGTCACTTGGCCAGTATATCGAACTACACATTACAGAGAGAATTCGCTTTTCAACAAAACAGCTCATATATGGAAAACGCTTCCCGCGAGTAAATTCCCTTTTACTTATTATATCGACACGTTTAAGACACACATCAACAAATACTATTCCCTCTTTCCTCCTACTCCTATCCCAACTTCCTAAGTCCAATACAATGTACTTCATTTATAGGGCACATAACCTGAGTTTAGGTAAACATAAGGAAAAATTTCCTAAGTCTTCAAGTCATCCTTCTGCTGGCTACACAGAAATTGCTGAGTGGTATCATCAGCTTTCCTATCGTAACAACCGTGCATAAGTCATTTGCCATGACCTTCACTCTCGCCGCATTCTGGAGCAACCGTCGATACCTGGAGCCTAGATTTGCCAATGTGTGCCAGATTTTCCTTGTATGTGCACAATATGTGTCTCTTGTTCACGTTACACACTTTATCTTATAGGAGAGTTCACGCAGGATATGCTTACAAGTCGCTAGGGTTAAGCCAATACGATCCAGGCCCTGTAGAACCTGTTGGGTAGTGCCTACACTGATAAATTCAAATAAAATTCATATTATCTGTTCATAAACTCTTTTTCAATAATTTTATGAACACATAACTCCCAGAGCCTTTAGCCCAATAAAGTTGTTATCGTTTCTGTTGGTGGAACGGCTGATAGATGGACACTCATGGTGAGTATTGATGTAATATAGTTATCTGGTGCCGAGCAAGTGTCTCTACGGATACAACACTGAACGAACTAGTAGGATTCACAGAGAAGTTATTACCTACAGAGGAGAACACGATGGTTGCCTTTCCTGATATTGAGGATGGATTCAAACATATCACGCTCAGTGCGTTAGAACTGGTGCTATCGGCTCTTGGAGTGGATGCAGATCTTAAGGAGCTAGATTACAAAGGAGATGAGTCACGGAAAATTGGAGCCTTGGCCCCTAGCAAGTATCTTTAAAAATGAGAGATCTTGTCTCCACGTACACTAAATGGAATACTGGTCACTCTTGAAAATGTAGTGCGAAAAGTTAGAGGTTTGGAGGACGACTTGACAATAACAGAAAGGTACAAGTTTCCCATGACTCTAAAGGATATCATCAAGGTAACCAACATACTTTTGGCAAATAGGCAGACGAAAATGTCCTGTGTGTAAACCCAGCCAAGGCCGTGCTTGTCCTAATTACTAGAAGGTATAGAATACCTGTCGTGGAACCAATCGCGTTGAATGGAACGAAAATTATGCTTGTTAAATGCCTGAATATCTGTTTGGGCAGCAGTATTAGTTTGACACCCTACATAATTGAAAGGGTGACAAAAGGGACGATAAGCCTATACCTGTAAGAACGCCATAGTTTACTATACAGCGGTAGTACCACCGACAATGCTGTATGTGGCCATCGTGTGGTATCACATATTTAAGACCCCCACCTATCAGTGAATGACGAAATGTGCATGTAATGATATATTCGTTGCCGGTGGACATTATGAAAAAGGATATTGCTTCTAAGTCTTCCATCAGGTTAAGTCAACTGTCGGAGTCGGTAATGCAACAGTGTTGGAAGGATGTCATTCCAAAAATATGTCGACTATGTGAAAGCGGAACCAATATTCGATAGGAAATATTACACATTCATACCGGAAAGGGATGTTCGGAAATGTGAGTTCCTGGTGTGAGGGATATATCAATTGTTCGGATATTTGTGGTCGGCGGTAGTGCAATGGATAGTGTGCGCGGCACTTGTACACGAGTACGTGGATTCGATCCCTGCTCCGACCACCTTACATTTATGTCGCCGACGGTCACCCCGCTTAGTGATGGCAACACTATCGAGTTCTTAGCCATGAAAAAGCTTCTAAAAATACCTTTCGGAACCGGTGTAAAAACTGTAGGTCCCAATCCGTGAATGCAATAACAAGAAAGCGCACAGCCCACTGGTTGTGGGAAGCTCTCCCCCATCCCTTCAAGGGATGTCATGGGAAACCATTTATTTACATATATTTTAGTTTGAAATTGAATGATCAAGTAGGGTATGGGATCTATCCTAATGAACTAGGGTAGTCACTTCTGATTAGAATAGCGTTTATTGTAGTAGCGTAAATTTTGAAAATTACGGAAGTGACCAGTTGGCTGGGGTATAATAGACCAGCATTTCTTCTTTGACAGTTTGATGCATACTCTCAACTAATTGGTTAAAAACACACGAACGAACATTAGTAGACACATGTGTAAGAAACCTGGTTTAATTTCTTAATACGCACGATGGAACCAAAAACGAAATCATAAACGAAACATCAGTTCTGTGTGTTTATCGAATATCTAATAAACAAATATACGAGGAAGAAGAATATCAGTTTTTTAAATTCATTTATTTTTATATTCATTTATAAAATTTCTCTAATTTTCATTATTTTAAATTGTCGCCAGTTTCGTGTCTTTTTTATTTTCTTTACTCCGCGAATTACAAAACCAGCACGAAAATTAGATAGAAATAACGAAAATAAACGAAATAAGATAGAAAATATGGTAAACATCGATACAGACGATGGAAGATTGTGTTTGGAACCACAAAATATCGAAATGTTTTGATATTTGAGGACCCAAAAATGAAGCACGAATTTTGACAGGAAATATTGCTACACACGATGGAACATTCCCATGTTTCTACAAAGGTTCGCTCGTGTGTAATCAATTTGGAAACAGTTCGGATACAACAACCGAAATTGGTCCCAGTGTGGCATCAATTCAGGTGCAACAACCGAATTTGGCATCAATTCGGTTGTCACAACCGAATTTGGTATCAAATCGGTTGCAACTACCAAATTCGGTCCCAATAACCAAATTAACCCTTAAGTCGGTTCCAACGCGCGAATTCAGCGTCACTTCGGTTGCTGTAACCGAATTACTAATGAATTCTGTAGGTACAACTGAATTTCATTTTCAACTCGGTTACTACAACATAATTCTATGTATTTAAAACTGGATGTTAAAAATTATAAAAACATATATTATATTAAAATAAATTAAATAATTTATAATTGTTCCTGTCGTGGCGATATAAAGTTTTTTTTTGGTTTTTAAGAAAGGTAAGTAAAACTATTGTAATTATGGTTTTTGTATTAAATCGTATTATTTTGCAGAAAATCTCCAAGCAAATAGTAACAACCTTGAAACTTTTCAAAGTTGGTCGCTGTAGATATGCTGCAATAATCTGTATAAGTAAGTATATGAAGCGGTTTACGGCCTAAATCAACAGATACAACATGCCAAATTTGGAGCGGTGACCCATGATGGCCGGGACCACTATCGTTGTTATTCCGTGAGAAGTTGCGACTATGAATGACATAAGTCAAAAGTCTCAGGGCTATATCTTACGGAAATATCGGTGGAATTAAATAAAACTTTTACGGGTGGGTACCTAGTAAAGTATTGTATGAATACATTTTTAACATTGTATATACTACTGCACTCGTTAAACGGGTACACTGAAGCGAGACAAAACGATAACGTCACTGATAGCACCTAAAACGGTTCGTTGAATGACGCACACAAATTTTCACCAACAACTCTACACTGAAGTTCTTGATTCGAGCGAATATGTTAAACACAGCACAGGACTGACTCAGAGAGCTGAGAGATTGTCTCGAGAAGTAAGCAGGTTTTCGAGAAGCGAGCAAGTATTCGAAAAGTGAGCAAGTTGTCGAGAAGTTATGATTTGTTCGGTGTATACATACACACATGGTATACAGTTATAATTGTTGGTGTTATTTACTTTGAAATAGAATAGAATAGTAGAATTTCCAATGTAAATATAAAGACAATTGTTTTTTTTTTTATAAACATAAAGGCTGAAGAAGAAGTCATAGGTTTTAATATTCTTTTAAGAGAAAAACACTATAAAATTAATGTTAACTCGTTTGTTTTCTTTGCATTTACTGCCAAACATACTGATCTTGATATATTTGCATACATATGTACATTGATTTATTTTTTGTATTCTTTGTTCAAGCATAAATTGCGCAATAGCTTTACTCGCTGTCTGCTTTAACGGGTACACTGTTTTCGAGTCTTTTGTTCTCGATTACTTCAGTCTTACAAGTCATTTGTTTTATTTGGACCGTTCCACTTAAATCAAACATTTCAGTGCGGTTGTGTTTGTTTTTACTCTGATTTGCTCTCACCCAAGCAAGTAGCGGAACTTCAGTTGTCTATTTAAAACACGTTGAGTGAAGTTATTGCATGTGTGTTGATGTTCTCTAATACCAAAAAAACGGTTCCCATGAAATGGTTTAGTACTTAGATTAGTAAAGTTAGAAACGAAACATCCAAAACAATACTCTACCGAAATCATCAATATTCACAACTTAGACAATATTCACAACCTACATAGACAAGAAGTTGTGAATATTGATGCTTTGGATGTTTTCGCACTAGTAGGTGTTGTTGAAACAATTCTCGTTACTTTGAGAATTGCTTATGATATACCTAAATGCTTGTGGAGAAGGGAGCTGATGAGATGACTTGGTGGCCATCGAAATAGCTGTATTCCCAACCATAATCAATTTCACTTCCTCTTTCTATAAAATTTTTGATGTGTTAACATCTATAGCGGCGTATAGGGACTAAATCTATCAAAGTCAGATGTTATGCTGCTGCTAAAACCAGATTTTATGCTGCTGCTAAAACCAGATTTTCTGCGACTGCGAAAGAAAATAATGACGTGTTAAACAAAAATGAGCGAGCAAGAGAGCAATGAAAGAGTGGTGTGGCAGGGGTGAGGCAAACGAAATTGTGTCTATAGCGTATGTATTAACATAATAATGTATGTATGTCCATGTGTCTGTTGCTATTGTTGAACGGAGATATAAAGCATAGCCATGCAAAATTTCATTTGCAAGCCAATGGGCTTGCGCAGTCGACGTTATGGTGACACACTAATACGTCAGCTACTTCGTACAAAGTATTTGTGATGTTGTGTATTTGGCTGTTTCGTTGCTGTTGATATGGCAAACATGTGGTTATGTGACACACGTATACGTCAGCTACTTCGGACAAAGTATGTGCGATGTTGTGTGTTTGGTTGTTTCGTTGTTGTTGCTATGGCCAAACAAAGCGAGTCATTTGATTTTCAGCATTGCCCGGTGTATACAAAAAAACTATTATTTTTTATTTTCCAATGTAACATTTACTAATGTATTCATAGAAATCGAACAGGTACCAAGTAGCAAAAAGGTGTTAACACATCATCCGTGAGTTCGAATACTCATTTTTTCTATTAAAAATTATTTTTAATGGAGCAAATGATCTTGAATCTTAAACTTTCAAAGATCAATACAATAAATTAAACGAATATAGGAATTTTCTTAATTGTATTAACATTTTTGTACATTGAAGCAATTTCAATTATGATTTTAATTGCATCAACTATATTAGGATATTTTTGGCAATTGAATTCGAGTTTTATATTTTTTGTGTGGTTGTGAGAAGCTCTAATAGGCTTTGGATTATAATAAAAACTCTACATTTGGTTTCGTGGGCCTTAATTAATTGAATTTTAAATTTAATTTTTTTAAATTTTAAATTAATTTTTTCTTCAATTTCAATGCATTGCCAATTTGAATATTGTGATATTGTATTTGTGCAATGGTAGTATGCGCGGCTCTTGTGCATGAGATCCTGGGTTCGATCCCTGCTCTGACCATATTAAAGTTCTTTCGACGGCGGTCACCTCGCTTAGTGGCGGCGACACTATCGAGTATTTAGCCATGAAAAATCTTCTCAAAATACAGTTCGGAACCGGTGAAAAACCACATGGCAATACTAAAGAGCTTCCATTACTCTCTTCGATGGCTCTTCATGACGACGAGGTATTAGGCCATTTCATCGAGTTCGAGTTTCTTTGGTAATGTACTCTTTGGTTGGCATAATACGGACAGGAATAAAAGGGAATTCGTATTGTCGTTCGATGCACACATAATTTAGCTGCCATTCGTGTCAATCAAATATTTTTAAATTTAGTTTGCTGCATGGTCTATAACCTGTATGTCTTCTTTGGCCTCCCATTCAACATCATTTCCCTAGTGGATTTTCGATCAGCTGTGCCATTTAAACGCCCTGGTAGGTCCCAATCAGTGAGTGTAAAACTACAACGCGCCCAGTTCACTGGTTTGTGAGAAGCTCTCCCCAATACGACATTTACACCAAACATGATTAACGCATTTCGAAGGATAACCCCGTTAATCCGCGCTAACCCAGAAGATTACTCATATAATTTTAATATGTAGAAACTGAAGTTTAATTTTTAACCTCATTTTAAACTGGTGGACATTCTGATGCAACACTGTTAGTTACTAAAAAAATTCAACCATAATAAAAACATACACAAAAAATCAACTGTTTGACAGATGGAAGTCGATCGAAAATTTCCCGACGCGTCACCACCACCAAAGGTTTTATGAAGCTCACGCCACCGCCGATATAAATGGCTTTTATTGGTTTCAACTATGACCCGATTTTATCTACTAGCCCGATTTGACTCACTGATTCAATTTTAAAGGTTCAGTTATTTCAAAAACATCCCAAATTTGTTCAAAACGGGTGAAACCTATAGCCGTCAACTTAATTTTTTTGTTGTGCCGCCGTTTTCGATAATTTTGTCTCGGCGCGGGGTTTGTCTAAGCATGCAGTTGCCAACTGAAAGTTCATTTAATCTCAAATTGGATGGTATAAACAGCAAAGATTAGAGAACAATGTTATCGCTAACCTGGCCGCGATAAACGGCGGTATAAATGCGTTATAATCCCTTCATGGGATGTAGCGGGAAACATTTTTTTCAGTCTTGTAAGCAAATCTATAAAATTTGAAAATTGTACATTAATATTGGAAATCTCTAAAATAAGATTATTAACAGAATTAATTAATAATAATGAATTAATATTACTGAATTCCACTATTAAATCAAAATAAACCTGATGTTAACTATATTATTTACGGCAAGAACTGCCGACATAAAATCAATTATAATGTTTCTAATATTTTGCTTACACAATAAAACCATTTCATGTGTCAACAATTTAATTATCACAAATAAATCTCTTTTTTTATTATAAACAAAATGCAAGTGAAACATTAACCGAATTCAAGTTCATTGCAAATAAATCTTCTATACAAATCATAAGTTGTCATAATATTTGAATGAAATATTTCTATCTGGAACTATTAATTCTACAGCATTTCTAAATATTTCGAAAACTGGAATTTATACAAAGCTAGACTAGACATTTAATCGATTCTATTTCATTACTCTTTGAAGGTCCTTGACACGATCACATGTTGCTGAAAAAATAGCAACTAAATGAAAGTTACATTTTCCCACAACACGTTCTCCTCATCATCAACTTTATCAACACAGCCACCGACTGGATTTATTCCCTTTCAGATTTAGAGATTTGTTTTGTTCCAAAATGCCGGGAGGAATCTTTTTGAAAATATTTAAATTTAAGAATAAAGGTGATCAACATCTTCGTGTTGTTTGGGTGTTTTTTTTTTGTTTGAAATGTATAAATATTTTGATATGGCTAGAAGAAATCAACAAATACGTCTCTCCACCGAGTCCATTGTTTAGAAATCAATGTTAAACAAATATGATGATCCAGTGGAATGTATAGATCTCGTGCTCTTCCTCGCTTCCTTGTGGAATGGGCAACATCTTCATTATAAACCATCATTTGATGGCAACGAACCGAAGGAGGTGGTAGGTAGGAAGTTAAAGTTTATAGTTTTTTTTTTTATAAAAGAAATCAGGTCTATTACCGATGTTAAACCCCCCGCACATATTGTTATAGGTCAGTGTGCAAAATCCAAACACTATTGTATACCTCATTCCATGCGTCTTTCAGTCCCATCAAAATTATTTACCAAACATCGTCGGATCGACATCGATTGTTATTGTTAATGTCAGAAGAGTTTGCTGGTGGGATTTGTGTTTATGTTGAAGTTGTTTAGATGAAGCCAATCCGCCGGTACAGAATCGCATTGCGATAGTGATAATGTAGGCGAATTCATTTAATATGTATGCAAATCTAGATGGGAAATCTGTTTATATGAATACAAGACTTATGGTTCAGTTTCTTTGATGAAAAACTATTTTTTGAATCAAGTCGATATTTACCGGATCAACGACTTAGAATGGATTCAAATAATACCTTGCAAATAGTATTCGAAGACATACTGAAAGTAAGAGAAAGCAAAGGGCAGACGACCACACTCGGAAACCTAGACTGCATAAAGCCTTCCCAAGCAATAAAGGCTGAACTTAAGCAATGAGCAAGAACAGCCTACAATATAATATCGGAAGAATTAAAATGAAACAAAACAACGTAGATTCTGTGGGACGATGCCAATGGGAACAACATCACAGGATTAATGAAGCTGTACAAACTCGAACATTTATACACTGAAGCAATACAATGACATTGAAATTGTTACCAAATTAAAGCTTAAATGGGATATCGGCAGCTTCAAACCCTTGAAGTCTCCCGGGTCCGACATGGTATCACCAGCAGAACTTCAGGCTGTGACCGATCTATTGATCCCCTGTCTAATAAACTTATACATCGCGTGTGTAAACTTCAGATACATAGCTAGAAGATGAAAAGGATACAAGGGTGATGTTTATTCCCAAATCGGGAAAAGCTAGCGGGAGGTCTTTGCACTTTCTGTTTCTAGCAAGCCCCAAAGTATAAATGCTTGTTTCGGTTTTGGCAGGAAGTTCTCTCATTTGTAGACTAATAAGCTCCGACATAGCTTCGTACAATTTTCAACGCATCGGGCTATTGATGGCAGCGTTATAATCTACAAAGAGGTGGTAGGTGTCGATTTGGTTTTCATGGGTTTTCTCCATTACTTGTCGCAATGTGAATAAATCGCCGATAGTTGGCTTTCCAGGCCTAAAGCCACACTGATAAGTTCTTTTTCCACGATAGTTCGTACATATGCTCGGAGCACCTATTTTTGAAAACAGGACTCGGTATACTAAAACTCCAATCGTCGGTCATGCATTCGTCTAGCCAGATTTTGCATATGAGCTGATGCATGCACCTTTCCAACTCATAGCCGCCAGCCTTAAAAAGCAGAACCGCTACTCCATTAGCATCAGATGGTTTTTCGCTCTTAAGCCAGGAAATTGCAGTTCTAGCTTCGCATTGGCTTGGAGGTGGGCTGTCGACGCCATCGTCCTGCATGTTCCCAACACCCTAACATATATTGAAGTTTTCTGGGACAAATGAAGCAGATAAATTAACTCTCCATATTCTAAATATACTTTGGACATCTGTCACACGATTCTCGTCCTTATCTCTACAAAAGGGAGATCCATTTCCTTTGTTTCTACTTTTTACTTTTAGGTAGAATTTACGGGTTTCATTCTTCCTTCTGTAAGATTCAATTTTCCTTTCTTTCTCCACAACCACACAACCGTTTCTTCTTTTGAAACAAACGGGTTTCGTGACCCGCGTTGCAAGTGACTGAAGCGTTGCCATACGTGTACCGTTCTTTTCAACACCTGCCGTGCGATACTCTTCATCGTAGCATGGTTTGTCTTTAAGCGGCTTTTCATAACCAAGTACTGTGTCTGCAGCAGTTTTCATAGAGTGGGAAATGTACTTCCACTACGCTTCAGGATCATGAGTCGTGCGTTCTGCTCCAGTATGCCGTCTGTGCCAGTACCTTAGTGAGCTCTTCTGGTTATCTCTGGTAATTGCAGCTTTTCGATGTCTAGCTTTCTCTATGTCTGGTTCCTTACGACTTTCACTCTGCTTAACCCTGTGCGAGCGAACCTTTGCTGTAACCAGATGGTGATCCGAATCGATTGTTGGTTGGTTTACGTGGTTGCTAAATATACTATTTAGCATCAATTAGTGTCTTGGGACACCGTTTTGCATGCCACATCACTATGGGCAGTCTAATGTTCAGTGTCTATATCCTACCTGTTAATCGGAGATACCTCATTAGATCCCCTAGATCTATCTCGTGTATCTCAGTGAGGTTGTGTAGGAAGGGACGACCTATAGTCTTTAGGCGTCTATTCATTAGAGACGGACAACTGCAGAGGAGATGTTCCACAGTCTCCTACTCCTCTGCGTCTTCGCAGGCATGACAGTGGTCATTGTATGGAAGATTTAGCCATCTTGCGAGATTACCGGTTGGCCAATGCCCAGTCAGCATGGCAATTAGCCTTGACATGTTCCCCCCGATTTTGGCTAATCAGGGAGTTAGTCCGTTGAATGTTATATTCTGGTCATGTGTTTCTTGATATGCGGCACGTTTCCGTTCTAACCCATCTGTCCTTAGCTCGTTCAACGCAATGCAGGAAAATGCGTCTTTTGACCGACCCTAGAGGCGTTGCGACTGACACCATATGGAGTTCGGTTGAAGAGGATCCCGCCCTGGGTAGTTCGTCTGACATGTCGTTCCCAAGGAGACCCTTGTGGCCTGGTATCGCATTAAGAATCACATTGACCAGCCGACCTAGCTCGACAAGTTTTTCCCTACATTCAGTAACGAGTTTAGATGCACTGTTGGTAGATTTAAGTGATAGGAGAGCCGCCTGGCTTTCAACAAATATTCCAATGAACTCTGTTCTTCGTTGTAGTATAAGATATAAGTTCCTAGATGGCCACTTCCTCGCTTGGAAAACACTGCACTTGTCTGGGAGTTTGAATGATAAATTGAAGCTTGCCTCTTCGAAGAAGACACCCGAGCCGGTTCCACATTCCATTTTTGATCCGTCCGTAAATACTTTGGTGTCAAAACCTGTCAGTGGTTTCCCTTTTAGCACACTCTATTCTTCTGGGAAATCTGATATTGAATAGGTTATCGAACGTCAATGAGGGGGAGCAGTAATCGGTGGTTATATTCTTGGTCCTCGTGGTAAAAAGTATGAACTCAGTTTTCCCTGGATTCACTCCAAGACCACTCTCGGTGGCACAGTCATTAAGCGATTTCAAGGCCCCATTCATGATTTCTCTCAACACGGATGGGAACAAACAAGATAGCATTATTACCACGTCATCCGCATACGCCACGGTTTTGATCCTCATATTGTCCAGTTTTAGTAGTATTTTGTTAATCACGAGTAACCAAAGTTGGGGAGAGATGACTCCACCCTGAGGAGTTCACCTATTCACTCGCTTTAATCACTCGCTGTTGCCGCTAGAGGCGTTGATAATTCTGCTCTGTAGCATTGTCAATATCCAACTCTTGAGGAAGTCCATTACATTAGTAGAGTACCTTCCATCAATTACGAGGTGGTCAATCTGGTTTTTCGTCTGTTGATCAGGGGATATTCAAGTAGCCTAATGGATGGATGTCGTTATGTTAGAATCTCGGACTACTGATAACTATGTTTTTCGCCGCGGCAAAATCTAACAGTCTCGTTCCGTTTTCGGAAGTGATGGCGTGTAGACTGAATTTACCGATGGTAGGTTCAAGGACATTTTCTCTGCCAACTGTAGCATTAAAATCATATACAACAATCTTAGTGTCATAGCCAGGGCAGCGGTCGTATGTTTCCTCTAGGCGCTTGTAGAATATGTCCTTGGTGTCATCATCCGTTTCTCCGTCGGGGCAAGTGCACAAATTAGAGATATGTTAAAGTATTTCGCTTTAATGCGGATGGTCGCTATACGTTCACTCACGGGGTTGAACCTTGAGACGAGATGTCGCAGTCTTTTGCCAACTTCCAATGCGTAACCAAATTCATGCTTTTTCTCATGGCATCTGTAGTATATGTCACAGTTTTTCTTCGTTGTACAGCCATGACCCGTCCATCGCATCTCCTGGATAGCAGTAATATCAGCCTTATAATTTTCGAGGACATGTGCCAGTTGGATAGTGGCTAACGTTCTAACTAGGGTGGCTAGGGTTCTAACGATCCCAGTGCATATCCGTAAATCGTGGAATTTATGATGTTTGTGGAGATCGTCAATAATTATGGGGGTTTTATGTTCCTCATTTTCATTCTGCCGGGATAATTATGTCTCAGCCGCCCATTATGGATCAGATGCTGACCAGAATGCAGTGTGTCGAAACTGGATTTTTGTTTCTTTAGTTTTGATTTTGAAGTGGTACATGAATTTGTCTACCTTGGATCCGCCGTGAACAAGGACAACAACGTCAGCCTGGAGATAGATAGGAGAATTGTGCTTGCAAATAGATGTTATTTTGGGCTCAGCAAGCAGTTTAGGAACATAGCCTTCTCTCGACGGACAAAAGTCCAGCTATATCAGACTCTCATTTTACCTGTCTTGACATATGGCTCCGAAACTTGGGTCATATCGCAAGCGGATGAAAAACACCTGGGAGTTTTGGAGAGAAAAATTCTCCGTAAAATATATGGTTCTGTTATGGAACACGGCAAGTACCGACGTCGCTGGAACGCAGAGCTATATAATCTCTACTCTGATGTGGACATAGCTAGACGAATCAAAGTGGGCCAATTGCGTTGGCTAGGTCATGTTATCAGAATGGATGAAGATGAGCCAGCGCGAAAGGTTTTTGATAATGTTCCCGATGGAAGCAGGAAAAGAGTACGACCAAGACTCCGCTGGAAAGACCAGGCAGAAGAATCCCTCCGGATCCTTGGTGTTACCAACTGGCGAGAAGAGGCGAAGGATAGAGCCAGTTGGAAGAATATGTTGAAATTTGTTTAATTTGTTTGTTTAATTAATATGTGTAAGACGTCTGACCTCATGAGGTTGTAATATAGTCAATAAAAGCAAGTAAAGTAAGTTGTGATCCGCCGCTGGTCAATAGTGTTGGCCTATCCGCCTTCAAATGACAAAAGAATATGTCCACTTGTTCAAGGAGCTTCAATGACAGGGTCGACTATTTAACCTGAGTTGCATTAGTGATCGCATAGCCAATCCGGCTGCTCATTCCTTTCGCCTTTTCACTCCAGCTAGCTGGGAGGTAGTTACCTGCCCTATGAAGGAATTATTTCCGGTCACTCCCAAATGAGTGGCAATCAGAATCTTCCACCTCTGCAGTCAGTCGCATGACTGTTCCTTCTGTATATTTTTTTATAAAGAAACACTGCGGTTGACGGTGCTTCGTACATATTTCTCCAGCAGCTATCGGGAGACTGATTATTTGTTAATTTCGTTATTGAAAACATTCGGATATTGTCCGACTGAATTCGTAACAGTCGCTTTAAATTCACGATTATCCATATTTACTGCCTGCTGAATTGTAAGCGAAATGGGTAAGACCTAGAAATATATAGTTTCTCCTGTGTTACTTCCTGATACGCGGTAAGGAATATTTTGGAAATGTTTGATTTGCGAATTGTGTACAATACAATTCTAATTTATTGATATCAACTTATAGTCCAGTAACTTTATACATAACAGCATGCGTTAAATCCGATAGTTCTGCTTTTCTGAGACTTGTTTATGATGTTGGCCTAGTGAATATTATAATCCAAGTTTGTGACCTCGAGCGCCGAACGCAACTTTGTCAAAAATCGAAAAAAAAAACGCGAAAAAATCTTAATTTTTTTTAAACTTTGACGATTATAACCCTAATGGCCAGTTTTTAAGTAGGTAGTTAACTATCGGATTACTTAATCTTAATTCTAAGTTAATTAGAGGTTAACTTTGCATTTTGTTTTTCAGTGGTGAGTTAATCTAAGTAGCCATATTGTCAACTAATATGGCAACCCTTATATTCTTATTGGAAAAACGTGTGTATTGGGATAAATACCAAAACAACAAAGGGGAACAAACAAAATGGAATTATGTAAAATAAGAAATAGTTGCATAAAATCGAAGTCATTTTAACAAAAATGTGTAAAAAACTATATAGGCGCAACAATTTAACGATCTAGACTCAACGTATGTGTACAAATATGCAAATCTGAAACATGTATTTTATACAATCTTCATTTCTCACTTTGACAGTCAGGAATTTGATTGTCAAAATAATATGGTTCTGACTATAAGTTAACCAATCAACATTGGGTGGTTAAATCATAGTTAAACAATGACTAAAAAACACAATTCGATGTATAATCACAATTTAACTCAGAAACGAAGATCGCCACTGACTGAAAGACTGGCCATAAAGGACTAGTTTTTGACAAAACTTTGTTTTCTGAGATTAAAAGCCTTTTTCGAATTTTTTTCGAACTTAGCAATTTTTTGCAATTGTGTCGTTCTGAATGCATTTTAACCCTAATTATACTAAGCCCTGTACTTTTATGATCGAATGTTTAAAACGAAAATGAGAAGTGTGAACGATGATGTTTAAGATAAGCTACGATAAGAATAATGAAGTAAAAAGTTAAGCACAACAAAAGTTAATAAGTTTATTTGTTAGGAAATTGAGTAATATTCAAAATCAACGAATTAAATTAATTTAGCCCTCTTGGAAGGTCTCGGTTGAGGTTTGTCCGTCTTTGGATCGACGTATTGGGATGGCATATCCCCATCAGGGGATGGTGATGAATCGTCGACGTCTTCTGTCCACAAGTCATCCTCCATTTAGACATCGGAGAGATCGTCGCCTTTTTGGATATATACTACTGCAACATCAGGTTTATTGTGATAAGAGGCCCCGCTGCAGTGCCTGCAGACTGATGAGCATTTTAAGGGACCTTACGAAAACCTTACAAAACGAAGATAACATATTTCGCCAACCAGTTCGGTGTAGAGTTGGGGTCGGGAAAAACGACAGCTTTGTTTCGACTATGTACATCATTTGTTCCTTCCCTAAGCTAAACAAGCAGGATGTCGAGTCACAACCACTAAAGGCATGGTTGAAGAGGAAAACCTGTGGTTTCAAAGAAGAAGCGATGCTGGAATACATGACATCTGAAGCTTTGCCTCTTCCACATTTATTGTAAAAAATTTCACGTTGGTTTGAGATCGCAGTAAGGATGATCAGCATGTCAATGTCCTCACCAACGACTACCACTATATCATAGGTAGAGGCAGCAGTTACAGCTGTAGTGATGATTTCCCCTGGACTTTCCTATTGGTGGTGCCTGGTAGAGCTTTGTTTGGCAAAACCGATAATATCTGGCATCAACGGCTACCAAATTTGTGTTCTCAGATATACGCTCTTTTATTTGAAGATCCCATTCATCACCACGTTCCTCAGGTGCTTTCAAGATTGTTGCACTGAGAGACAACTTTTCCGCAGTTCTTCTTCCTTTCTGCCACAAGGAACTCTTCAGTTATTTTATCTCCACATAGACAACAGAGTTCTCTGAAATTGAACTGCTCAGAGACTGATATCGAGGCCTTTGAAGGCGTAAGATTTTATTTTCCACTGCTAACAGCTTCTTTGATTGACTTTGGATTGCTGTTGTTAGATGTGTTAACATCTAAAGGCGCGGGTAGGGACTAAATTCACAAAGTGAAGCTAAAATTTGTATTTGCATACTATGCTTATTTGATGGCACGACTGCCTTTTTAAACATTTCTTGAAAATATTATAAAAAAATGGTAGTTCTGTCTATAAAATATCTTCTTGAATAAAATTGCCTTCAGAAAACATTAAATTCCCCAACATTTTACTCTAACAAATTTATATATCTTTAAATGTATTACAAATTTTAGCTTTTCAAAAGAGTCATCATATTTTTTCAAAACATTTTGTTTAATTTTAATAAACGTTTCACTGTTATTTACAACAATTTCTTCTGAGTTTATAGTTTTTGCTGAATCTTCTACATATTTCACAATTTACTAATGCATACTCATATCAGAGTTTAAGCACCATTGGCGTAATCATTATTTCTTTCATTCATGCTTATACGTATATAAAACTGAGATAGCAAGAGAGCAACGAAAATTGTGTGAACTTGTGTAGCGTGTGTACGAACATAGCAATGGATCATCGTCGTTGCTGTGATGAATTCTATACGTTGACCGACTTTCTATGACATTAGCTATCACCTGTATTAGCTATCACCTGTACCTCTTCAGGGTATTGCAGTGCAGTTTTGTCAGGATATATTAACGATTAATAAAGCGAAAGAACCTGTTTTTTAGATCCTCCACCACCTCCATGTCTATGCATTTCGAATATACAACAAACCACTTTGAATCAAATTAAAAATAATTGTTTACACTCTTACTTCCGAAGAGTCGGAAAGATAATCAATTGTTGTTAACATTTTCATAAACATTTGCGACCACTTTATTATAAATATTATCAATTTTTTTTAATAGCATCTCTATAAACATAATAAATTGTGAGTGGGGGGGGGGGGGGGGAGAACGAAACACCAAAACAAATAATAACAATAATAGTAAACAATTGCAGAGGGAATTCCCAAATAAATAACATCGACCAAGCAGATGAGATGAGACGTGATACTCAAGATCAATGAACCCCAACATCAGTCCTAAAGCTAAAACCAAATCTGTCGGGCCCCGACTTTCCCAGAGCATGCAAACATATGTGTGTCCATGTATCGTACGAGCATGCACCTCAATGGAAGAGCGGTAAAGTATAGCAGAGCAAAACAAAATACGTAACGTAAACTATAACACGTAACGTAAACATGGACAAGTACAACACAAATTTCGGATTAGATCAACAACATTTCTAGGAGTCTATGTGGAGGAATCATAGGAGTCTATGTGGAGGAATCATAATCGTATCTCTAGACGGAGAGCAAGAGAAAAAAACCAAACAACAAGATATTGTTTAAATATCAAACAAATGTTATTAAATACCACCATCGCATCAACAATTGTTGTTTACTATGATCATAATTAACAATGGCAACAATTGGTTGGAGTAGAAAGATGGTCAGGCCAGTTCCAGCAGTGGGAGTAGAAGGCACCAGATTGTAGTAAACAAAATATTCATTCAAGATTCTTTATTTAGTTTATTGTTGGGGTTTTTCTTCTTCTCTATATGAATGTTAAATATTTAGAATACAATTTTAGATCTAGAAATGGTCATGAACATTTAAACATAATTACTTAATTCATTCAATCAGATATGACCTTAATAAATTTTGGATTGGTCAAGGACTAAATTTGATAAATCATTTTATGAGACTTATCTCATTTTCTGCTGACCTAATAGCCTTTTCACATTTACCGCGTTTCAGCTGAAACGCCGGCGTTTCGCTCTCTTGAGATCATTTCGAAACCATGGTGTTCACATTGTACTTTTTTTAACTACTGTGGTTTCAGGTGACATTTCTCATTTCTGTTTTGTGTTTTCTGTATTGACTGTAAACAACATAAACGCACATTTACTTACCACCACAAAGCAAACTAGAAATGTAAACAAACAGATTTGTTTTCCCTCATTTTTCTGACATTTGCTTTGAACCAGCAATGGAAATTTTTTCATTTTACTCCTTTTTTTAACTACTATTGGAGTACAACACTGTGCTCTCTCTCATTTTTACTGTGGTTTCAAACAAACTACAGTAAAAAGAGCATAATGTTTGCGTTTTTTTTTGTATGGAAATAAGTGCCAATTAAAGTGTGTTTCGCTGAAATCATCGAAAGAGAGCGAAACGTCGGCGTTTCAGCTGAAACGCGGTAAATGTGAAAAGGGTATAAGAGTGACAGCCTGCATGTCAGGCTCCCATAGACCTTGTAGTCCATTGTGATACCACTGGGACATAAGGAAAAATTTGAGATTTTCCTGGTTCATCCCGTGAAACCAGTTTGATTGCCTTAAAATTTCAAGAGTTAGCAGATGCTAACATCATCCAGATTTACTAACTCCCCAAAGAAATATGAGCCGAGTGTAAACTGACCAACAGATTGTGAACAAAAAGCGGGACATACTTGGTATACAATAGCAATTTAATTAGTATATAATTGGTATAAAAGCTGGCCATGTATCTTTTGAGATACATTGAAATATGTTCACAACTGCCTGGTGTACGGACAATTTGTTGATACAGTGTAGGAATGTGAGCATCGGTACATATTCTACTTACATATATGATGCAAATTACGTTCTGGGGAAAACCAATGAAAATACTTAGGGCTATCAGAAAGCTCAGACTATGAAGCTAAGAAAGCGACCACAGGTGATAGCAATAATGCAGTTTTTAAAAAAATGCAGAATAAGGCTATTACTATCAGTACTGGAAATTTTAAAGAAACCGATGTCCCGAATCCACGCATTCCCATGATACCTACAAATATGCCCAAATATTCAAAAGATTGCAGTTTCGGATTCGGGTAGCATTAATAAGTGAATTTTCTCAAAAAATTCAATTTTCAAAAAAAAAAACAAACCTTTTATTTAAAAATTCCTTATCTGGAAGAAGTACCGCTGCTTAAAAAAGTAAATTTTCTTACAAAAAGTACCTTTTCTTAAAAAAAAGTATATGTTTTTAAATAAGTACCTTTTCTTAAAAAAGTAAATTTTCTCACAACAAACTGCCTTATCTTGAACAACTACCTTTTCTTTAAAGAGTACCTTTTTTGTGAAACAAAATAACTTTCCTTGAGATAAGTACCTACTCTTAAAATTATACCTATTCTTGAAAAAAGGACCAATTCTAAAAAAATGCCCATTTCATAAAAAAAAAAACATTTCTTCATAAAAAATACATTCTCTTAAAAAATACATTTTCTTACAAAAATTCCTTTTCTTAATAGTACATTTTCTTAAAAATAAAATAATACCTTTTCTTCTCTCTTATTGAGACAAATAGCCTTTCTGAAAATAAGTAAATTTTCTTAAAAAAAAACCTTCTCCAAAAAAGACTAACACTTCTATAAAAAGTACCTGTTCTTAAAAAAAGTACTTCTTTGTAACAAAATATTCATACTCTTATGGCTTTTTCTTACATAAAGTACTTCTTCTTCTTAAAAATAGTAAATTTTCTTAAAAAAAGCATTAGCTTTTAATAAAAGAAGTGTCGTTCTTTAAAAAAGGACCTTTTGGGAAAATATAATACATATTATTCACAAATTTATTCAAGCTCAAGACCTTTTTAAATAATATAAAGCTTATTATCTTTATTATACTTTCAAAAAAGTCGAGCATAAAAATGTTCCAATGATACCAAGGCTGTCTGTATAGCTATTTCGGATCTTGCCAAGATCTTCATCAGCATGATTTGTTTTTGATTTGATTAAAACCAGTGGTTTTACGGCATGATAAAAAGAGTTGTGCATGAAGGTGTTCCAATGGTAGTGCTTGGTATTCTTCAAACGAGTATATAAAGGAATTCTCATTAAAATGATGAGTGTTTCTGGATATATATTTTTGATGAATTCACCAAAAACATACCAAAAACGTCTGCTGATGAAGATCTTGGCAAGATCCGAAATAGCTATACAGACAGCCTTGGTATCATTGGAACATTTTTATGCTCGACTTTTTTGAAAGTAATATAAAGATAATAAGCTTTATATTATTTAAAAAGGTCTTGAGCTTGAATAAATTTGTGAATATTAGAAAACAGACCGAATAAAAATTCCCGTAAGGGAAATGATATAATACATATTCTTACAAAAAGGACCTAAAAATATATACATATGTGTTTTAAATCAAAAAAGAAAAATTTTTTTTCCAAAAAAGTTTATCATTTTACAAAAAGTATCTTTTCTTAAAGATCCATTTAAATTATCGTAATTTTCAACGAGCGCCTTAGCCGTGTTGGAACTAACGAGTACATTATATAAGAGTACTATAGCGAAAGGAAATTCGTTCCAACCGGGTGTCCCCTGACACCTCATGTAATTTTTTTATTTTATTATAATTGTATTATAATATTTTCTTGTTTTGTATATACTCTCTTATAATAATTGCATTTTTATTTATTTTTATTTTTAAGCAACGAAATAAATGAATAAATGTAAAAGCAGTATACAAATCGATAATACAGCAGAAATTGTCGGTCATTTTGTCGTCAATGATATAGCCATACACAATGTCGCTTACTATTTGAAAAAAAAGACCAAACGCCCGATCATTTTAATTTTGAATTATTTCTTCTCCAATTACCAATAAATTGGTACAATCGTATAACTACCCAGCAAGCCACAGTGTCTCTTGTGTCATTGTCTTCAAAGATGCCTTTAAGAAATGATTTGTATTTATATGTAAAAACGACATTTTGGGCGACGATGTCTTTTAAGATGTCATCGACACAACTTGTTCGACTAGATATCTTGTCAATACGTGACATTTTTGAGAGTAAAGAATAGAAAAACAGTTATAGTATTGTCTGTAAAACAGTTCAGTTGAAAGTGAACTTCAGAACGAGACGGATGATTTTTAATTATTTTTATTTTATTATACTTGTATTATAATATTTTTGTTTGTTTTGTATATCTTTTCTTTTGTAGTAACTGTATTCTTATTTATTTTTGTTTTTAAGCAGCGAAATACATTCATAAAATAAATTATTATTATTTGAATTTAATGGATTGAATAAAGATTATGAAGTATGTAATATAACTTCAGTCAAATTTAAAAGCAGTATACAAAACGACGATACAGTAGAAATTGTCGGTCACTTTTTCGTTGACGATATAGCCGTTAACAATGTCGGTAACTTCTTCGTGAACGACAAGATCATTCACAGCGTCGCTTACATCGTCGTCAACGGCAAGATCATTCAACATGTCGCTTACTGCGTCGTCAACGATTTTTGCGACAGTTATGTGGAAAGTCTTTGACGATGTGTGAGGAATGTCTTCTGTATGTCTTTCAGGACTTAACACGATCGTTCGCGATTCTTTGATGATGACTTTAGGACACGGACTACTGGGGAGGTAATACTGTTTTTCATTTTAACATTTCACTTGCTGCAAGTGTCAAATATTTACTGCCTTTCAAATTCTGAAGGCAGTTGAGCTGCAAATTGTTGAAGTGCGACTGCTTTAGTGTACAAGTTTGAGTGTATTGAGTTTTTCGAACTTACGCTTGCATGTGTAAAAACGGGGGGTTACAAACCTGCTTCCACAGAAGTCCCGTTTTTAACTGGGCATCTCTGCAGTAAAATGTATGTGTTTCTCTAGCTCGTACTAATTACATAACCAAAAATACCCATTGGAGAAATTGCATTTTAATTTAATTTTTGAATTAATTTAATTTTTTCATTCAATAACCAAGCAGTAATACCATTTATTTTGGATGCATTATTATTTTTGGATGCAAATATAACATGTGTTTGGAGCTTGTCGCAAATATAATATACTTGCGCCCAAACGCATTGTATTTGCTATCCAATATTACATGTTTGAGACACAATGATTAATATGTTATAACATATGTGTTTGCGACCCAAATATAGTCAGTGTTTCTTATTATGACTGATGTATTGCATTTTAATTTCATGTATTCAGTCGTCAATGGTTCATCGGACAGAAGATATCAAAAGCGCTGGATCAGTGACAGGGAAATGCACAAACGCTCGGACGGTGAATCCCTTTTTTTGTCCGAGCCTCTACTGAAAAAATCGGAATGGTGGACCATTTGTAAAATATAAAAAAACACAAGTAATTAATTCACTCTTGTCTTGCATGAACTAGATTTGTATATAATTATATTGTGTGTGCACCAACGCATAGTGATAACCAACCCATAGTTGAAACCTTCTGAAGACAAAAACGTGAGAGACAACAAAGAAAGGAGAAACAACAGAGCAGCAGATTCAAAACTAAACAAATAATGCATTCAATGCAAGTAAATGCAAAAATTATTTAAATCTTTTAAGTTTTTGTGTTAATTATTTATATGAGTAAATGTGTATATATATTGATAAAATTAATTATAATAAATAAATGGTGCAATGGTTAGTGTGCGCGGCTCTTGTACATGAGATCCTGGGTTCGAACCCTGCTCTGAACTCCGTCAAATATCTTTCGGCAGCGGTCACCTCGCATAGTGGCGGCGACACTATCGAGTATATAGCCATGAAAAAGCTTCTCAAAATACCGTTTGGAATCGGTGTAAGACTGTAGGTCCTAATCAGTGAGTGAAAACTGGAAAGCGCACAGCTTAATGATAGTGAGAAGTTCTCCCCGGTCCCTTCATGGGATGTAATGGGAAACCATTTATTTATCTTTTAAATAAAGAAAGAAAGAATAATTCGTTTCTAAATATTATTTTGTTTGGGAGAAAATACAAATATGTTTCCACGTAAGTATATGGAGGTTTGGGGGAAACACGCGAATGCTTTCACGTAAGTATATGGATGTTTGGGATGAAGCACGCATATGTTTCCACGTAAAAGCATACATATTTGTCAGTAAACATGCTAATTTTTGCATTTAAATAACCTGAGTTTGCGACTTGCAACCCTATAAATGTTTGAAGTGTGTTCCAAACATAGACATGGTTTGTGCTGAATATTTTTGGGAGAATATGTTACAGAGGTCGCTTTTTTCAGCGAGTAACTCATTAATTTCACGTAAAATGTCACTGTTCCATGATAGGTTAAAATTAATTTGTCCGAAACGTAACGACATCGAGAAACGTTTTTCAGATTAAAGCTCAGCATAATTGGGGTTGAATGATCGCATCCGTGTCGTATTGAAATCTGGATTACAAAAGTGCCGGTAAAGGTGGTATTACTGCTTGGTTCTATAAACCTAGTACAGATGAAATTGAATTCCTTTATTGTGTTGATAAATACAACTATTTCTTAGTGATGGATTCACGTTTCAATTTAATCGAAATTCCAAATTACTGTACAGAACGGATTCAATCATTCGACCCCAGATCTACGTATATAACCCTATCTCACATCCCTCAAAAAAATATTATTAAACCGAGTCGGGAGTTCGGCATCTCCAGGGTAGTATCGTCTTCGATAATCTGCTTCCTACTCCGACTAATGTCAAATTTCCTGAACTCCGACTCTACACAACCCTGCTAAGAAGGATATCTTAGCGGTCATTTGTGAAAAGTGTGCATTTTGTAATTTATGCATTATTTAAATACGTTTGGATCATTAGTAGAGTTAGTGTTGGAGTCGGAGTATTTTAAATTTTAGGAATCACCACACCTCAGGATTGCCGTTGATACTCCCGGAACAGAGTGCTATAGACGTGAGACGAGTAACACTCCGGACTTGGAGATATTCGTTTCGAGTAGAACCGCTGCCGCTCTATGTTATTAGTTCCAAAAGAGAATCTCCATAAAATCAGGATATAAAGTGATTCGGCTTGGTGAACTTAACGTTGATGTAATTTGTCACATACCAAAATTGCAACTGTGCCTTGTTTTTCTCCTCTCAAAGACTTTTTTATTTTATATTTTTAGCAAAATAAAAACCAAAAATACAAATGCTTAATCGGCATACAGCCACTTTCATAGATACGTTATTGAACTTGCGGTGCAGTAACTTGCGAATTTGAGGTTTTAGCCGTTTCAAATATAGAATCTGTGGTGATGATGATGGATGGTATCATGGCATTGCACTATTTGAGCTAGTGCGACAGTTTCTCTTAAACCTTTGCCGCGTTAATACTCATAGTGATAAAAACAATGCAAGTGCTCAGTTTTCTAACACTTTCATTAATATTACCAATTGTGTCATCAATCAAATGTAAAATGGAATGCTTAGAAGTTTGTTGTAAAGAACCACAATTCTACGCCATCGCATTGGAAAAATGTGTGAATATTCCGGAAGATGTCTTAGTTTCGTGGCTTACCTCTATCCATCATAATAAAACCATAAAGGAAACGGTGAAGTTTGTAGATTACGCCGAGTGCGAGGACTCCAATGATTCACCTGTAAGTAAAAAACACATATAAAGTATCTTTATTAACATCCATACTACATATAGTGCATCACTTCAACGATCAGTTTGATCATAGCTAACGGACCAAATGCAATGCTCCAATGTAAATACTCGTAGCATTCGATAAACAGTTTTGTACAATACAGTTTTTTTGATGTGATAACATCTATAGGCACGGGTAGGGCAATCTATAAAAAGTGAACACATGCAAATAACACACAGCGTTAGCATCACATACATACGTGGTTGTTGTACAACAATAGTCTCTGCCTAAAAATAAGTATGATGGTATTTATGTAGCGGCAGCGATCAAACAAGCAGACAAGAGTATTGAATAGTATAGAAAACTCATGGAACGAATTGTATGACTCAAAAGCACTGGCGACATCTGGCGAATGATTCAAACCGAATTACTTTCTTTTTGTCGTAACTTGTTCCATTCATAATTTTGAGGTGAAACATTGATACCTTTTGGAACATTTATGCTTTTTGTATTGTTTTATCTAATAACATTGTCGAAATGGTGCATTTACATTGAAATATTCTATAAAGAGAATAAGACTCGTTTATGTTCTTTTACTCAAACTTTCTATATGAGAGCGGAAAAAGAGTGGAATAAGTTCTCTATATTATTCAATACTTTTTGTCGTCGCTCTGTTTATGACAAAACAACAACAATTATTTCAGTGAGCTAAATATTGCCTTTTATTCAGTTGTATGCCAGCATTCAAACAGGCAGGTCGTCGTCGCTCTGTTTATGACAAAACAAAAACAATTATTTCAGTGAGCTAAATATTGCTTTATTTATTTTAACAATATTACATCTAACATTAAAGCAGATGTAAGAAAAAAGAAAGAGCAATAGCAAAAGAGCCTTCAGCACAAAAACCATTCTTTTTTTATTTTCCAATGTAACATTTACTAATGTGTTCATAGAAATCGAACAGGTACCGTGTAACAAAAAGGTGTTAACACATCGCCCGTGAGTTCGAACACTCATTGATTTTTTTTGTCAGTGTATGTAACGGAAACTATTCACTGCCGCCAGAAATTACTAAATTAAATTGAATAGGGGTACGTAGTTACGTCAACAAGTTTTAACGTAGTTGAAAATTGGTTAATATTACACTGATGCGTGTCCCAAAATTCACGCAATATTGAATGGCTTGCCAAATATCGACAAACTATTTATTTCGATCAGATCTAATATATAGATGAATTTCATGTAAAAATCGAGATGCATTGAACCTGACCCCCTCAGATATCGATGAAATTTTGTTCATAGCTAAATTTGATCAATACAAACAAACCCTCATTTTTAGAAATGACTGTTTTGCGATTTTTTGGGCGTGGCACAGTGGCACAGCGTTCGAAAAAACGCGAAAATGGTCGAAAAGAGCTCCATTTAAACTACAGTAACTCAGAATCGGCTGAACCGATTTCCATGATCTTGGTATCATTAAAAAGATATTTTAACAGGCTTTATGACACGTTTAAAAAAAAATTTTAACTAACGAAAAAACCAAAAAGATCAAGGGTTTTTTTTACAGTGTATTACTTTTTTAGAAAGGTTTATCCTTCACCTATACCATATCAAAAATGGGTTCTTTTTTAGTATTTTTTTTATATAATTTTTTAAGTAGTGTCACTTCTAGTAATACGTACCGAAAGTTTTCGAAATAATTCGAATAACAGCGAAAATATCAGGTCACATTCTTACACATTTACAAAATAGTTCAACAATTCTAACATTTTTTAAATGTTTACAAATAAAAAACCATCAACAATTGTTTATATTATTTGCCATGTTTTTATTAATTTGTGTTTTATTTTATTTACATTTTTTTAAGTTAATTATTTGTAAGAAATTGTGCGCTGCTCAAATTTGGCACAGTCAGAAACGTGTCATAAAGCCTGTTAAAATATCTCTTTATATACCAAGATCATGGAAATCGGTTCAGCCGATTCTGAGTTATTGCAGTTTAAATGGAGCTCTTTTCGACCATTTTCGCGTTTTTTCGAAAACTTTCCCACTGTGCCACGCCCAAAAAATCGCAAAACAGTCATTTGTAAAAATTAGAGTTTGTTTGTATTGATCAAATTTAGCTATGAACAAAATTTCATCGATATCTGAGGTGGTCGGGTTCAAAATTTCAGTTTTATCTCGATTTTTAAATGAAATTCATCTATAATTCTAGAACTTCTTTGTCACTATCTTGATAAGCACATTGGGCATCTCAGATACATCTCAAACATAACTCGAAAAATAGCATTACAGAAAAAGACGAAATTGTGATATCTATTGATGTAAAGCCCATTGTACATCTACATTTGAATTCAGAGGACAATCCATATTTAGGGTAGTATTCTAAAAGTCCCGAAAGTGAACGTAAACGCAGAAGCGAACGCGAACGCCCAAGTCAAAAAATGGTAGTTTATATATCACTTCGCGATTGCGTTTGTTTACGAAAGCTGTCACTGACATATGCGGTGTGAGTGAAATGCTCAGAATGAAAAAGGTTAACAAATTTAGCTCAATTCCATTTCTCTATTTCCATTTCTAATTTTATTATTGTAAATAAGAATTTTAGTGCGTAAACGGTATAATATTGAATTATTTAAAAATAAAAGTTTGAGCTCTAACCTTCGAATGCATTTCAGCTAAAATTGGTAACTACTTATAAGCTATGAAATGCAAAATACTTCCATCTGCCAATCTTCGATCGACATTTTTCTTTAAATTTGTAATTTATTCAACTAACGCGAAGAACTGTGGCGTGTTGAATTTGACAGCTGAAGTAATCGAAAACGTTGCGCTGCGTTTTAAAAACTACCCATTAAATAACGTAACTCAACGCAGGTAGTCACCGAACAGCTGTAACGTTTCCTAAACTAACAAAACGACAAAAGTAACGCGAAGTGACTGATTCACGACTTGTAGAATACCACTCTTAGATACACTGACAACCAAAGCAATTAATTTGTTTCTGACAATCTAATTTATATACCTAGATCTGTGAGACTGTTGCTATCTCGTCGACTGTTGCTATCATGTGTTACTTAGCTGACGATGTTATATTTCGTATATTCGACGATTTTGTCGTTGCTGCAACGATACATGGCACACAACGCATTTAGACGCAACACATTGCTAGCAGAGGTAGGGTGGAGTTTCCCAAAATGTAGAGAACTTCGACTCCAACTCTGGAATGTATATATTGTGAACTCCGACCTCTACTCCGACTCCAAATTAACGTTAATCCGGATAATCTTAAATGTATCGTAAGGCCTTTCCATGCATGGATTAGATTTCTGGAGCTTGTATTAAAAATAGAATGGATTTAAATGGCAGTGACAGTAGAATCGACGGTAATACTGCAAGAAGAGCATTTCCAAATATTGAGCTCTTAAGCCGCATTCACAATGCAAGCGACAGTTTCGTTTTCATGCTATCTCGTTCTCACACACAGAATTTCACATAATGGCCTTTCGTTTTTTTTTACAAAAATGTAACTCCAATTTGTCGCTGAAGTTGATCTATTCCTACTCCAGCAACATATTTGTTCGAATAAATAATGTACTATTAAGCGGTAGATGGCGCTGTACTTCGAATTTAATTTTCAAACTTAAAAACATCAATGAAAACACGGTGTTACAAAAAATAGATTTTTTCGTAACGCTTAAGTAGTTTAAAAATTTGGAGTCCCTTCAAGTTATGCTAAGAAAAGTGAAAAAAATATTTTTTTTTCAAAAATAATAAAAATTGGGGAAAATCTGAGAATTGATAAAAATCTATTTTTTAAAAAATTTGACGTGATACAGAGTCTGCCTGCAAAAAATCAGCTCGATTGGATCACTGAAAAAGGGTTAAAAATCGGTCCAAAGGCTTTCACACAGGCCACTACGAGCTTTATACTTCAAACTTAAAAAAAAAAATTCTTACGTGTACATGAAAATCGCCGATACACGTGTATTTTTATTTTTTATCCCCTTTCCGAAAAAGTAAATTTGGTTCATAGGACAGAATGTGTGTAACACGGTGAAATTGAACCCATTTGTGTTAAAAGGCTCATTATAGAACGTTATTTTATCTGTAGAATCTTTTAATACCAAATATGTTTAAATACATTAACATTTTTTAATATTCGAAATACAACCCTGGATGTGACATTTGAATCATGATGCAACTAATAGAGGTTGTGTTATAACAACAACTTCAATGATTTGTTTTCCTTCTGTTCATTATATGAAGAATCAAATTCAAATGTATTTGGTTTTATAATTTCTGGCTTATTTTTATTCTTGACAAACATTTGTGTTAACTTTGACATGAAATCAAAATATATTGTATTGTTGCCTTGATATATTGGCCGTAATACTGGTATCACCTGTTAGAACAAACATCTCGATTCGAAGTAAACTGTTGCTTGCATTGTGAACGCCTTTTGAAAATGTTGCTTGCATTGTGATTCCGGCTTTATCTTCCATTTTAAATTTCGATTTTAAAATTCTCAAACACTTTTATTTTATATTGAAAAGAAAAGAAATTTCAAAGACTTTTGTGCCCAAATATTCATTATGTATATTGAAAAGTAGTTTTGGTAGCCAATGTCACCAACTGTGAACAAAATTCTGGTTGGAGTTCTTGGAGAAAATGCATCAGAAGTGAGAATCAAGCATTATAAAATCGACAGAGGACCGCATGCAGGGAAATGTAGCCGATTATATAACACGACAGTCGTTTTTAACAGACCATTGGATTCGTCAGAACCACTAACGTCCACACTCTGTTTCAAAGAAAGAAAGAAATTAAATAAAAAGAAGAGTGTGCCCAGATGAGTCATAGCTCTTTTGGAAACACCTGCTACTGACTTTTCAAACACATTGCAAGGTGATGAAAATGCGAATGAAGCAGTAGACGGTGAGGCCGACGAAATATACGGTTTCGGACGGGAGAATATTGAACTGGAAGTAAAAAATGAAGACGATTAAATTATAGTCATATATGGTTTGTAAAATGGCAAAAGCTTATTTAAATACACAGTGCAACACGAAAAAAAATAACCATACACGGACACCACTACGTGATAAAAGACTAAAAAAAAAAAGACCCGTGTCTCCCAATTTTTCCCAAAGTCATGCACTTTTTTTTTATGGGCCGCCAAAGATTTGGGGCCTCGGTATCATTTTCGTAAAAATGTGATCATTTTCTCAGGCTCATATCTTGCAAACCGTTCAGAATTTCGATTTACTCTCTGAGGCAAAGTTGTAGCTCTTGTCATAAAGAACAAAAATTGCGAACATATATATCTTTTATACAATTTCTTTTAGGAATCCTGTTGATCCAAATATGAACTCCGTTACCTTTTGGCAAATAATCTAATAAATTAATAATAAAAGCTTTAAGCAAGCTTCTGGACAAATAAAATGTAAACATATTTATACGCATGTAGGATTAATTTGCATTAAAAAAAAACTGACCTAATGTTTTAAGGGCGAGGCGGAAGAAGCCGTGGTCAAATTAAAGAAAAAATATCAAAAATTTCACTTTGGTGTTAGTTATATTCGTGTAAAATTTAAAGTGTCATGTTTAAAAATTACAATTAATGCCAAAAGTATCCCTTTTTTGCCCATAGTGCACCGGTTAAATAAATATAAAACCATTACAGAATTTTCTATAGGGTGAACCGACCTAAACATACCCTCACCCTAAGTCATCCATTCCAACCGAGTTTTATTAAAATAACACATATATTCATCCTTAAGTTGAACCAATGAGGGTGGCAAATGTGCCAATCTTTCTTTCTAAATAGAAATTGCTATAGGGTGAACCGACTTAAACATACCGTCACCCTAAGTCGTTAATTGCAACCGAGTTTTATTAAAATAACACATACAAGGTGTTTCAAAAAAATGCACCCGATGTTGTTTGGCTCTCATTTTTTTTCTAAATGATAAACTTGGATTCTGTTTTTTGATTAAGTTTATTTGAACCTTTAGAATTTTATTTGTTAAGTTGAGAAGATGATATATATAAATATTGATTACCATACGGGCTCGTTTTATGACATTTTTCATCACTTCGGCGAGAACTTCGGGCGACAGATTCTCGCACTCGTGTCGAATGTTGACCTTGATGGCTTCACGTAAATGGCTTCACGTAAACACGGGACTTCAAAAAACCCCACAAAAAAGTCTGGATCGGTTAAATCGGGCGATCTTGCGGCCCAGTGCAAGTCGCCAAAACGAGAGGTGAGGCGACCCGGGAACGCCGCCTTCAGAATATCAGTTGTGGCTCGCGCAGTGTGTGCCGTTGCTCCATCATTTTGGAACCACATGTCCTCCAGTCCTAATTCGTCAAATTTCGGCAGAAAAACTCGGTTAACATGGCCCTATAGCGCGCACCGTCCACTCTTGTCGTTTGACCAGCGGCGCTCTCGAAAAAAATGGCCCGATGACTCCTCCAGCGTGAACAGCGCACCATGCAGTCACTTTGAGCGGGTGTAATGGCTCCTCGTCCATCACTCGTGGATTTGTGGAGCCCCAGAAGCGATAGTTTTGCTTGTTCACGTACCCGCTGAGGTGGAAATGAGCCTCATCGCTCATTATGATTTTCAAATCATTATGAACAAAAATGCCATAAAACGAGCCCGTATGGAAATCAATTGTGACGGCGTCCATTCAACCGATATCATCTTCTCAACTTAACCAATAAAATTCTAAAGGTTCAAATAAACTTAATCAAAAAACAGAATCGAAGTTTTTCATTTAGAAAAAAAATGAGAGCCCAACAACATCGGATGACTGCTTTTGAAACACCCTGTATATTCATCCTTACGTTGAACGAATGGAGTGGCAAATGTGCCAGTCTTCACTAGCAGAATGGAATTGCGCCGAATATTATTCAATACCCAACATAATTATAATCCTAAGTGATTTTGGTGAGTTATCGTGACTACCAGCCAATTGTTCACCCAATATTTATATGGGAGGTACAAAAATGGACATGGCAAAGTTGTTCATTTTTTATTACACAGTATTGCATAAAATATTGATCAGGTACCAAAGTTTGTTAAAATCGGTTATAAGGAAGATATCGAGTCTGCCAACCGAAAAGCCGCCCATCTATTGTATAGTTGATTTTGAATTTTTAAGAAAACATTGCCGATTACCGTATTCCATTAAGGTCGGTTATAGTTTACGTGAGTTATAGTGTCGATTAATCGGTTATCCGCACAACTTTTGGTTGAGAGGGACCAGAATGTGTGTGGCAAAACCGCCGCCGTGGAAGAGTGGAATTTGAGTAAATTTTGTCTAGTACCATATTTCAACAAGATTGGTTCGGTTGTTCTTGCCGAACAACTTATGTATGGGAGGCACCAACATGGGCGTGGCAAAATCACCCTTGTCTTAAGGGGTGTCTCGCGTTTGATGAAATGAAGCCTATAACATAATTTCATTAAGATCGGAAGTGTTTCACGCGACTTATCTCAATGACAATCCGGACGACCACCAAGCTTTTGTGTGGGAGGTACCAGAATGGGCGTGACAACCTCGGCAATTTTCACCACTTAAGTAGATGTTTACAGATTATTAACCAAAGTTAGAGTTGTAGCTAATCACATCTGTCAGAAAAAAGTTTTAGAAGAAACATGATTTCGTACTACATGTGTCGATTTGTATGGGAGGCACCAGAAGGGGCGTGGTCAAAACATCCATTTTCAATCCCAACATATGTTAGGACAAATAATAGTTACTAACAAAATATCATTATGATCTGTAAAGATTTACGGCAGTTATCTGGCCGAACAACCTGCTGGCTGAACTACTTTTGTATTGGAGGTACCAGAATGGGCGTGGCAAAATCACCCTTGTCTCAATCAGTCATCGGCGTTTGATGATATGAAGCCTAATACTCAATTTGATTAAGATCGGAAGTATGTCACGCGACTTATCGCATTGACAACCCTGACGACCACAAAACTTTTGTATGGGAGGTACTAGAATGGGCCCATTTTCTCCAGTTAAGTAGATATTTACGGATTACTACCTAATGTTTGGCTTGAAGCTAATCACATCTAGCAGAAAAAGGTTTTAGAAGAAACATATTTCGTACTAAATGTATCGATTTGTATGGGAGATACCAGAAGGAGCGTGGTCAAAACGTCCATTTCCAATCCCAAACTAAGCTTGGACAAATAATAGTCGCTGACAAAATGTTGTTGTGATCGTTTAACATTTACGGCAGTTATCGTGTTGACCGACCAGCCAGACAGACGGACATGGCTCAATCGTCTTAAAAAGTCCCAAACCGAATTTCATTCAAAGATACTGAGGGACTAACATGGCTCCTTCTATGCGTTACATTTTTTCCGTATTAAATGATATATACTAGAGTTGTGTAGTTCACGAACGAACTAGTTCAATTGAACGATTCACTCTTGTGAACTAGATGAACTAGTTCACACTGCTCCGCTCTTTTGTTTCAGTAGTTCACTTGTTTCAGCAGTTTTTTGTATTTCTGTTGTGCAGTTCTCTCTGCCATTTTCTAGTTCATGCTCTTTTTTACTTTTTACTCAATTTGCACAAAGATGCATAATGTTGCAATCTTTGTGGAATGGTCAACACAATACCTTCAGGGCTAATCACCACTTTTATTCCAAAATAACGGGTTTTTCAATAAGAGCGCTACAAAAGTTTTTTTTAAATAAAACAAAACCGGTTTTAGATACCAATGAAATTTTTTATTCCTGTGAAAGTACGTTCGATGCCATTATGCATGGAACTCGATTTCTTTTGCATGGCCACCCCGGGCACGCTTGCAGAAGTCCAGACGCTGAACCCAATTTTCGACGGTTTTCAAGCATAAATCGGCCGATACTGCTGCAATTTCACGTTCGATATTCATACGAAGTTCATCAATCCTGGCTGGCTTGTTGGCATAGACCATAGACTTGACGTAGCCCCACAGGAAATAATCTAACGGCGTCAAATCGCACGACCGAGGCGGCCAATCGACTGGGCCATTTCGTGAGATAACACGTTCACCAAACTTGGTTTCCAATAAATTGATTGTGGCATTCGCTGTGTGGCTTGTGGCGCCGTCCTGTTGGAACCATATGTCCTCCAAATCCATATTATCCTATTGGGGCCAAAAATATTCGGTTATCATTGAACGGTAGCGATTCGCATTCACAGTAATGTGCCGGTCTTGATCATCACGGAAGAAGTACGGCCCAATGACGCCGCCGGCCCATGAACCGCACCAAACCTTAATTTTTTTGGGATGCAATGATGACTCATGGATTACGAGTGGATTGCTGTCTGACCAATAACGCATATTTTGCTTATTGACGAAGCCATTCAGCCAGAAATGAGCCTCATCGCTGAAGACGATTTTCAATGAAAATCCAAATCATTTTCAAGTTGTTGCTCAGCCCAATTCACGAACATACGACGCTTATGGTGGTCAAGCGGATTCAGTTCTTGCGTCAATTTGATCTTGTAAGGATGTAGGCCAAGATCTTTTCGCAAAATTCGCCACAACGATGTCACAGAGATGCCCAATGCTTGAGAACAACGTGTGAGAGACACGTTTGGGCTTTCTTGAACTGAAGCCTCAGAGGCAGCAATATTCTCGACACTACGGGCACTTCTTTGTCTCACTGGCACGGGAACATTTTATACTGTGCCTGTGGATTCAAATTTTTCCACTAGACGCTCAATTGTTGATCTGGTAGGACGATTATGACGACCATTAATTGGACGTAGCGCTCTTAAAGTTGAGGCCACTGACTCCAAATTTCGGTAGTAAATTTTAATAATTTCAACTCGTTGTTGGCTCGTATACCTTTCCATGATGAAATGGCAAACCTTACTGAAGAGAAATGTCAAAAGAGCGGGAGAAAATATGGCGTCGTTTGCTGTCCCTATCGATTTACTTTTGTAGCATCTCTGTTGAAAAACCCTTTATAAAAAGATTACGTGAACACCAATAATTCAGAAACGGAATATCCCAATCGTTAAGTCGATCTTCAATAGGGTGATTTAATATAAATAAATGTTACAGTATCCAAAACACTTTAGAAATCTGCAAAAATCAGATCATTTGGCGATTATTCGCTGCGAAAACTACAAGTTGAACTGAAATGAGCTCTTTAGTTCACAGATCATATGAACTGTTAAGCTGCAATGATGCAATGAACTGGTGAACTAAATGAATGAACTAGTTCATTCTGATGAGCTGAACTAAAAAGAGCGCTCACTTGAATGAACTAAAATTCTCAACTCTTATATATACCCCCATCCGTATGGGTAAGGGTATAAAAATGGTTTCCCATTACATCCATGAATGGATTGGAAAGAGCTTCTCACAACCAGTGAGCTATCCGCTTTCTAGTTTTACACTCACTGATTGGGATCTACAGTTTCACACCGGTTCCGGACGGTGTTTTGAGAATTTTTTTCATGGCTAAGTATTCGATAGTGTCGCCGGCACTAAGCGAGGTGTCGAAAGAAATGCAAGGTGGTCAGAGCAGGGTTCGAACGCAAGATTTCATGTACAAGAGGCCAGAATAAATATCACCCTAGTGAAATTAGATGTTAATTAACTTCATACTCCAATTGACTACCTATGTAATCAAAAAAATAAATAAATTCTTGATTAACTTTATCGTCAACATAATTACACATTTAATTGAAAATATTATGAGACATTGACTAACTTTCTATTCTAGCTGATTGTACTGATTAATGGTCGAATTCACCACGTGCAGTTGTCTCTCAGTTAGAGCTAACGAACAGTTTTAGCTGTCAGTGTGTATGGTATTTATAATTTTTAACTGTCAGTTAGCTTGAATTTTCCTGATTAGCTCAAATCCCAATCTAGTATAAGTAATTTAGTTGTTAAATTCGGTGATTTATTTGGGCATTTATTTCCTTCTGTGTAAAGAGAGTACACTTTTTAGTGTGTTAAAATTTGTATTACCATTTTACTTCTAGACGTGAACATCATCACATCATAAATGTTAATGAAATTCAAATTTGAAATCATGCAAAACATTTTTCTTCTTCTGAGTAGCCATATAAGCAGTAACGAGTATTTCATTAAGAGGGGCGTTGGTCATATTTTTTATTTTGAAAAATGCGCCAAACATTTAACTTTTATATATTTTTAAATCGACCAAAAAAGGGATATCCACTCACACGCTGAAAAAACTGTCGTTTTTTATTGTTTAGATGCAAATACATCATGTGTTTGGAACTTGTCGCAAATATAATATATTTGTGCCCAAACGCATTGTGTTTGCTATTCAATATTACATCTTTGAGACACAATGACTAATATGTGACAACATATGTGTTTGCGACCCAAATATAGTTGTGTTTGTGATACAAATACAGCCGTGTTTGTTGCACTGTTTATGCTCTCTCGAGAGCAAGAGAATAAAAAAGGGGCAACGAGTATGTATAACTTGTAAGTGTGTATCTATATCTTTGAATTATTCTCTCAGTGAGTTATTCATAAATATTCCTGAATATCAAAAGCTCTGATATCAAAAGAGCTTGATCAGTGAAAAAAGAAAAAAACAAACGCTCGGACTGATAAATGGTTTCTGATGTAGCTTTGGTGTTTGTGTATATGTTTCGCATATATATATTTGTACTACCACAGTGAGAAATGATTTTGAGTAAAGAAACTGGAGAGGGCTACAACGTGACTCCCTTTTTCTGCCCGAGGCTCTACTGAACACATCGGAATAGCTTACCATTTGTGAAATATAATAAAAAAAACACATGTAAATAAAACACTCTTGTCTTGCGTGAACTAGATTTGTATATAAGTATATTGTTTGTGTACCAACGCATGGTGATAACCAACGCATAGTTGAAACCTTCTGAAGACAAACACGTGAGAGAGAAACAAAGAAAAGAGAAACAACTGAGCAGCAGATTCAAAATAAAACAAATAATGCATTCAATGCAAGTAAATGTAAAAATCATTTACATCTTTTAATTTTTTGTATTAATTATTTAGATATATATTGATAAAATTAATTATAACAAATATAGAAAGAAAGAATAATTCGTTTGTAAATATTATTTTGTTTGAGAGAAAATACGCATATGTTTCCACGTAAGTATATGGAGGTTTGGGGGAAACACGCGAAGAGTGTTTTCAGGAATTGATAATCGGCTGCTGGTTTTTTTTTCTTTGTTATCTGTCTCGTATTTGCTTTTAGCGGTTTACAACAATAAAATCCACATTTGGGTCCCAAAACATATATTATAGCCTATTAATCATTGTGTCTCAAGCATATTATATTGAATAGCAAACACAAAGTGTTTGGGGCACAAGTATAGTATATTTGCGACAAGTTGCAAACACGTTATATTTGCATTCAAACAACAACAAACAGACAGATTTCTCAGCGTGTAATAATCTCCCGCTTTAATGTTTTATATTTAGGATTCCATCGCCTTCTGTGAATCGCCAACCAACCCAAATGCTTTACAACAGAAGTCCGGCATCCCATGTGAGAGATTGCTAGAGGTAAGACGAAAACAAAATATCTTCTACAATCGAATACATTTTAAAACTGATTTCAAAACAGGGATATTTTATCACGATGCTAATTGGTAAGTAAATCGGTTTCAATGAAACTATTTAACTAATTAAATTCCTTGCAACACTTTTCTAGGTCGGATTTATTTATGTGTGCAGCTGATCTGCATACCAACAATGGTAGTATATACGTGCAGAAAGGGATTTAAGGAGAATTTTACATTCAAACTGGTTTCCCGGTACATGGTGTCAATCTTGGTTAATTTTGTATTGCCATATTTGATTGGTGTGTTGTCCTCTACGATAGACAGTAAGTCTACGCTTCCACGTAGCATTTTTAACACGTCTGACTTGTTTTTTGCTCAAAATCAGCTGATTTCTCATAGAATAATCAGATGATTTCGGTCCCAAAAATATATCAAACGTGTTAAACATGTGGAAGTGATCATGGTGTTTAACTAACGGTAACAATGTGTGTAATTTTTTAAGTCATGGAAATATAACCATATACGGACACCACTACGTGATAAAATACCAAACCAAAAAACCCGTGTCTCCCAGTTTTGCCCAAAGTCATGCAGTTTTTTTATGGGCCCCAAAGATTTGGGGCCTCGGTGCCATTTTTGCAAAAAAGTGATCATTTTGTCAGGCTTATATCTTGCAAACCGTTCGGAATATTGATTTTCTCTCTGAGGCAAAGTTGTAGCTATTGTCATAAAGTGAACCTATAAAATCAAAAAACTTGATCTTCCAGGTCAAAATCGTAAAAAAAACTTTCAAAATTTTAACCTTTTTTCCCCTGTTCAGGTCCATAGGTAGCAAACCGTTCAAAATTCAAGGAAACAATCAAAGTGAAAAATTCTCGAAAATTTTTTAATTTCATTTGTTTTTTCTTTACTTCCACATTGAGATACAATGCTATCTATTACAAAAATAATAAAAAAAAATATTCGTATTATGTTTAAGTTGTGGATACAAATCGTCGTCCGAATCTGATTCTGATTCAGAGCTTATGGTGTCCTCACGCACTTTGCTCCAGACTGCCCTCCATCATCAGCTTTTTCTTTTTCAAATACTTCATTAACATCATACAGGGTGATCTTGTGACTCCACCAACATACCTGAAATGAATTAGAAAAGAAATCAAAAAAGGAATGCAAAACAATGCACCAATAAAATTGGTATTACCTCTGCAAGCAATGCGTCGAGTTCTTTGCCTTTGTACCGTTTTTCCATGGGCATTGTGGTTTGGTGAAACCGTTCACAATTTACTTTTTTATGACAAGATCTACAACTTTCCCTCAGAGAGTAAATCAAAATTCCGAACGGTTTGCAAGATATGAGCCTGACAAAATTATCCCTTTTGTTGCAAAAATTATACCTAGGCCCCAATTCTTTGGGGGCGCATAAAAACAAGTGCATGACTTTGGGCAAAACTGGGAGACACGAGCCTTTTTTTTTTTTGGTCTTTTATCACGTAGTGGTGTCCGTATATGGTTATATTTTTTCGTGTTGCACTGTGTAATTGGAGTATTCAAATGGATATTCATGCTGAAAAAGACAGCACTTGTATTTCCCTGAACAATTTAGATTTTTAATGATTTTCCATATTATTTTCTATAAAAGGTGGCATGCGAAAATATGTAGGCGTAGTAACAAGATTCTGGGGCATCTCAACATGGCTATGGCTAAATGTTATCGGATTCCACGTATGGTCAGATCTTAGACGAGCAAATGGAAATGATAACTGCGAGAAGAATCAAAGACGTTTCATTTGTTACTCCATATATGTTTGGGGTATTGCAGCGATATTTACCGGCTTAAGTCATCTGCTATCTGGCGGTAATTCCTCGGATTAAGATGGTACCTAACATCAGAGATATAATGGGTCTAATGATTGATCTTTCAGCATTGAATTCGTTTATTGTTGAACTGAGTGTACTGCTTGTGATTCCATGTTTTAATTTGCTGACCTTTATAATTCTATCACTGAATATCTGTATTACACGCTGTAGAGTTGTCAATCTGGCAAACGTGGAATGCTTCATTCTTAAGCTGTAAGTAAAACGTTACATCAGTAGGTGGCTTCTTGTTTCAGTTGTCTCTATGAAATCTATTCGTCAATTCTGTATCACATGCGCAAATTTCTTTTACCAAGAAACAATTAGTGAAAAAGGATTAGTGTTGTAAAGTTTTATGAAAACTGTTGATATATCCTTTGGAAATTTTATATGTTTCACCATTTACAATTCGTTTATCAAATAAGTTTTATTCGAATCGAACAACAAAAACACGTTGGAACAGTTTGACTAAAAATATGTGTTAGCCTTAGAGTAAGATATAAAAAGTGTGAATGTGTGTTTCAGTACCACCCATTTCTCGTCGAAAGTCACTGGACTAACGACAGCTTTGAAACAGTTCTTTATGCCAGTTTTTTACTGCAAGAGTTTTGACGTCATACAAGTACAAATTAAAGATAGTTGCCGAACCAAATTAATTGAACTGATTCATTTTGTGGCCATCTCACAAGGTGCAACTGAAATGTAACACTTTTTCAAATAGTCTTTGTTGTCCATTATTTTGGCTATAAACTAGGATTTAGCTATATAATTTACATTGCTCATCTGACGTTTCACTTTTTCCTTTTCCAAGTGGAAGCGAGCATTTGACTTACTTAGGTGTCATGAAACAACCCAGAGGAGTAATGACTTTACAAAATGAGGATAACATGTTTCTCCAACCGGCTCGATCTTCAGATTTTCTTCTCCAGTTGGTAACACCAAGCGTTTGCAGGCAATATTCTAGCTCGTCTTTCCAGCGAAGCGTTGGTCGTTCTATTTTCCGATGTCCTTCGAGTACGCCTTCGAATACCTTTCGCGCTATTTTGGGCACGTATAACTTCGTCCATGTCGGGTTACAGATTATACAGCTCGTGGTTCATCCGTCGTCGATACTCTCCGTTTTCTATTATAGGACCATATATTTTTCGGAGCATTTGTCTCTCGAAAACTGCAAGTGATGTTTCGTCAGCATGACCCAGGATTCTGCTCCATAATGCAAGACAGGTTGTAGGACAGTCTGATATAGTTGGGTCTTCGTTTTTCGAGAGAGGTTCTTATCCCTGATGTACTTGATTTGCCCGAAATAATACCTGTTTACAAACACAATTCTCAGTTGTATATCTAGGCTGAAGTTCACGGCAGATTCGATGCATATAAATTCATCCACTACCTGGAAATTATAACGCTTATCAACGTTCAACCTTTCATCCAATCAGTGGATGTTTTGCATGTCGAAACCATTAATTTTGTATTGTCCTCCTTTACTGCCAATCCCACTTTGCTGATGCCTTCTCAATCATCGAAAAAAAAAACTAGAGTAAACTCTCGCAGATTTCGCTCAATGATGTCGAAATCATCAGCATACGCGAGCAGCATGTGACTTCGGCTGCTGATGATTTAATTCGTGTTGACTGCAGCGTTTCTCACCATGATCTCAATTAACATGTTGAAGAGATCGCATGCCCTGCCTAAAACCTTGCCTCCTACTAAATAGTTCGGTGACATCTTTACGAATTTTTACTGAGGATTTCGTGTCAGTCAGTGTCATTCTACAAAGGCGTGTCAGCTCAGCGGGAATACCAAACTCCGATATTGCTTGGTACAGATTTCCTCGTATCGGGCTATCGAAGGCAGCTTTATTATCTAGTAGTTTCTTAGTACGTCCCTGTGGCCCGGCACCCACATCAGGTGGCTATTTAACGGTTCAGACAGTTTCCATTGATTTGTTGGCAGCTTGACTATCAGAGAAAATATTGATACCGCCTTTAGTCAGAACACTACGTCTCAGCCATTCCGCTACTTCTCTAATAGCTTAAATTTCTACTGGTAGACAGTACAATGTGACGGATAACCACAGATCCTTAGAAATGACACCAAAGCCTATTTTATCGTCAAGTTCTGAACCATCTCTATAGAAGTTCACGAAACTCTTTTGACCAGGTATGCAACCATTCCATTCTGATCTATCAGGTAGAAGTGTGTGGTACTTCTTTTCAAAGAATGGTTCCTGGAAAGTAAGGCATTGTATTGGGAATGACACTGTGTCCGAAGACATTTTCTGACCGGAGTGAAAGTTCCCTAAGTCTAATAGGAGTAGCTGTGGCATGCTGCCTAGCTTCAATGTCCAGCGGTATTATATGTAACGGGTTTTTCAATAAGAGCGCTACAAAAGTTTTTTAAATAAAACTAAACCGGTTTTAGATACCAATGAAATTCTTTATTCCTGTGAAAGTACGTTATGTCTGGAACTCGATTTCTTTTGCATGGCCACCACGGGCACGCTTGCAGAAGTCCACACGCTGAACCCAATTTTCGACGGTTTTCAAGCATAAATCAGCCGATACTGCTGCAATTTCACGTTCGATATCATAGACTTGACGTAGCCCCACAGGAAATAATCTAACGGCGTCAAATCGAACGACCGAGGCGACCAATTGACTGGGCCATTTCGTGAGATAACACGTTCACCAAACTTGGTTTCCAATAAATTGATTGTGGCATTCGCTGTGTGTCTTGTGGCGCCGTCCTATAGGAACCACATGTCCTCCAAGTCCATATTATCCAATTGGGGCCAAAAATATTCTGTTATCATTGAACGGTAGCGATTCGCATTTACAGTAATGTGCCGGTCTTGATCATCACGGAAGAAGTACGGCCCAATGACGCCGCCGGCCCATAAACCACACCAAGCCGTAATTTTTTCGGGATGCAATAATGACTCATAGATTACGTGTGGATTGCTGTCTGACCAATAACGCATATTTTGCTTATTGACGAAGCCATTCAGCCAGAAATGAGCCTCATCGCTGAAGATGATTTTCCGATGAAAATCTGAATCATTTTCAAGTTGTAGCTCAGCCCAATTCACGAACATACGACGCTTATGGTGGTCAAGCGGCTTCAGTTCTTGCGTCAATTTGATCTTGTAAGGATGTAGGCCAAGATCTTTTCGCAAAATTCGCCACAACGACGTCACAGATATGCCCAACGCTTGAGAACGACGATTGAGAGACACATTTCGACTTTCTTGAACTGAAGCCTCAGCGGCAGCAATATTCTCGACACTACGGGCACTTCCTTGTCTCACTGGCACGGGAACATTTTGTACTGTGCGTGTGGATTCAAATTTTTCCACTAGACGCTCAATTGTTGATCTCTTAAAGCTCTTAAAGTTGAAGCCACTGACTCCAAATTTCGGTAGTAAATTTTAATAATTTCGACTCGTTGTTGGCTCGTATATCTTTCCATGATGAAATGGCAAACCTTGCTGAAGAAAAATGTAAAAAGAGCGGGAAAAAATATGGCGTCGTTTGCTGTCCCTATCGATTTACTTTTGTAGCGTATCTGTTGAAAAACCCTTTATTCGATTTTTCACAAGAGGCTTGGTCGTTAAAGAGAATCTACGTATATTGGAATGTTACACGAGGACTTTACAGAAAAACTAATATTTTAAACAGAAAGTGATAAACAAAGTTGTGAAAAAACAATAAAGTGTATAGATAGCAGCCAGCGAAGAATACTTATTATCATAAATTGAGGTGAAGTGAGACTTTTAAACATAATCGTTGAATATGACGCCACTATTGACGCCTTCACAAACACATGCAGACAATTGTGGACACTTGGCTGGAGGAACTATTATTGTGGATGACACAAATTAACTTAAACATACATATGATACCCAGGGTAACCCATCCCCATTTTTGATCGAAAATATGAAAAATTTAGAAAGATTGTATGTACAATGGTGGTCCAGTATAACGTTATAACGTTTGATATAATGTCCAGGGTCGTTCGGTATATCGAAAATTCGTTATATCGAAATATATATTTCTTTTCATAAATATTAGCATACTAGCAAGTTAAACTCTATTCGTATTATATTAATTCATTTATTTATTAAAAAAAGGAAAAAATTTACATACATGAGCAAAATTATTTATTATCTTTATTCTGTTGTTCGACCTTTTCTTTATCAATAAATAATCAATATTCGAGGAAAATAAATACAACAACAGCAAATGAGACCTCAAGCTCGAAGAATATTGATTATTTATTGAAAATTATTTATTTTTAGAAAAAAAATCTCCAATATATGTCTGTTTTTGTTTTTATTGTTGTACTGAAGTCAATAGCTTGTTCTTGCAATCTCCTTAAAATAAATACTTTGGTGTGCTCAATTCCATTTTCTTCTGCCCAGTTGATGCACGTTTGGAAAGCATTAATGGCATCACTATGCTTTACTTTCTCGGGCGAAGCTGCGTTATCATCTTCTTCACTGTCGGTAAGATCGATTGCAGTATTATTCTTCAGGATCAGAAGTAGGGCCTTCCTCAATTAAACATTTATCGGCATTATTCCAAGTCTCCAAGTCCTGTACGCTAAAGTTAGTCTGGAAAATTAAATTTTGTTATTAAAATTTTATGTTAAGACCACTGACGTTACATACCTCGGGAAAACTTGATTGCACAAGACTTAAGGTACTCGTAACTATCGCCACCTCCTCTTCATTACGTAGAAGTGCCAAAGGAATATCATCTTCATCTTCAAACTGCTCTGATTCAACTAGAATATTTTTCCAGCATTTTTGAAGAACAGTCTGGGATATCTTTTCCCACGCAAATGCAATTAGTGAAACCGCTTCGAAAACACTAATAGCCTGTTTTTGTAACTTAGTTTTTGATCATTCGTAGGCCAAGTGACTAGCGAAGACAACTTTTGGTTTTTGTACGCTTTGGTTCAGCGAAATCAAACACGAACGAAACAAAACGTCAGATTAGACAATCAGAAAATATCAATCGTTTAGTTTGTTTACAAATGTGTTTCTTTACGCATTTACAAGAAAATTAATTAAAATTTTTGTTTAATATGGATATTTCTAACAACTTTAATTTTCCCCACTTTTCTTCTGGCAATTTGTTGGTTGTTGATTTTATTTTGTCTGCAATCAGCTGCTTCCAATTAAACAGCTGATAGAGCAGTGTTGCCTGCAGTTTGCTAAATTTTTGTATTTTCCAATAGAAAGAGCTTTTAAAATCAACAAGAATAACACATTGGCCACAATGTACTTTGACATAAGGGCAGCTAGTAAAATGAGCTTTCACTCCCGCACGAAAATGGAACATAAACTCAAATATAAACTTGATCGCCTGGGTAGCAATCGCACGTCTGCTTAAACAAAAAAGTTCGCTGAACAGGCTATAAGTTCCTTCAATCCGTTTTGGATCTGATTTCCTGAGCTTACAACTTTGCTAAGACGGGGACTTCCCTTTTTAAGAATTAGGCAAATGAGATGTTTTCTATGTGTAAGTGCACAAAGCAAACAAACAAAAATAACAAAGAATAAAACAAAGCATAGACAAAGAGAGCATTCGTTATATAGAATACTTTTTTTTTTCAACCGTTCGTTATTTAGAGTCATCAATGGGCTAGAAAAACGCGTTCGTTATACTGGACCACCACTGTATTTGTTTTTCGATTGGACGCTCCGTTTTCGAGATATAGAAATTGTTTCATATTTTCAAAATGCAAATTGTGCAAAAAGGGTTTAAAAACCAAGTTAAGTTAATATTGGCATATGTCTATTATACGGTTTATTCTCCAAAAATTACAAAGTTTATTGCTTCGGGTAGAACACGTTATTTTAAGCAAAAAAAGTAAAATAAGAAAATCGTGGCAAATGCAAAGTGTCGGAGTTATGGACCCCGACATTTCGGATACTTTTTCCACTAACGTACCGTGTAAAGCCACTGATATCACTTTTTTGTATAAAACAAGTCATAAACAAGTCAAAAAATAATGTAGCACTTTCCGATAAGTCGCTTAGTTATCGAGTTATCGGATGTTTATGTTTCTCAAACAACAATTTTAAAATCGCGCGATGTTTTTAAAATAATTTTTGTTTTTTTTTGAGAAAGTATAAAAAATCGATAATTTTTCTAAATGCCAACATCCGATAACTCGATAACTAAGCGACTTATCAAAAAGTGCTACATTATTTTATGGGTTAGTTTTGAATTGTTTTATAGAAAAAACTGATATCCATGGCTTTACACGGTTCGTTTACGCCATAACCCTCTCACATATCCGAGATTTCGGGCCCATAACTCCGAAACTACGCATTTGCCCCGATTTTGTTATTTTATTTTTTTCTTAGAATAACACCTGTTCCCAAACAAATTTAAAAATAGAATCCCGGAAAATCCCGAAAATTTCGTAAATCCCGAATCTCGGGATTTTTTAAAATCAATACCGTTTAGCATCCCTAATCACCGCACACAAATGCTAATATTTATTTCTGCTTCTGTTTTTCAGGACTAGTCTTATACTACACCTTGGTCTTATGATGGGAATTCCCAGAATGATATTAATCGTTCTGCAACTGTTTTTTGGCGTTAACATGGCTCTATTCATACTCTTCACTGACCTGGAGCCGTTTGTGATCTTTATAGTGTTGCTGTGGAATCCAAAGAATTGCTTTAACTCCAACTTTGTCTAACGATGTAATTGCATACATTCGAACTTTATGTTACTTTTAATGTTATAATTTTATTTTACTATAATAATAATTTATAATTTATTGACAAAGCAGTGCGATTTTCATAAACAAATCAATAAGAGTTCCCAATTATCACCATCTCAAGTTATTCTACAGTTAAATCTAACTTAAGGTTTTGGCCATAGAGAGAGAAGCGATTTGACTCAGTAAATTTACGAAGTTTGGTGTTTTGCATATTGATGTTGCATGTTGGGAAGTATTGTTTTAATAATACCAGATAAAGGCATAGGTCATGTGGTGTGTAAATACACCACAAATATATATTGACAATAAAATATTTTTATTTCAGTTATTCATCAAAACGACATGAAAAATTTAAGTCACCAATTTTTGTAATTCCACCCGGTGTAAGTCACGTTATGTCAAATAACTCTCTATCGCAACGACATTACTCTATAGCTGCATGGCCACACATCAAACTGACTCATCAAACTCACATTTTTTGATTGTGTTAATAAAAAAAACTCACATAAATAGGTTGAGGTGAGTTTGACGAAAATCAAAACTACCCAGCAGTTTCAAAATTAGCTAGTGGCTCTTTGTAGTCAGTTATTTCGTTAGCGAAAGCCTGACAGCTACTTAAGTGGCTACAGGTAATGCTAGAGTTCGCCTTTTCATTACACCGTGTTACAGGCATTCTGTCCTATGAACCAAATTTACTTTTTCGGAAAGGGGATAAAAAATAAAAATACACGTGTATCGGCGATTTTCATGTACACGTCAGAATTTTTTTTTTTAAGTTTGAAGTATAAAGCTCGTAGTGGCCTGTGTGAAAGCCTTTGTACCGATTTGTAACCCTTTTTCAGTGATCCAATCGAGCTGATTTTTTGCAGGCAGACTCGTGGAAATGTCTGTATCACGTCAAATTTTTTTAAAAAATTGGTTTTTTATCAATTCTCAGATTTTCCTAATTTTTTTTTTTTAAATGGTTATCGTTTTTTTTTAAGGTTTCAGTTCGTTAAAAAAACAATTTTTTTTTATTACTTTTGTTTTATAAAAATAAAGAATTGTTACATTAAAAATTTTAATTTTTTTAAAGAATAGTGGTACCTGGACCACGAGCGGCTGTTATTTTAAAATCAGCCGCCTGCTTAAAGCGTGATGCAAAGAGTTCTGCTGTTCTCCTCGACAAATTTCCGTCTCGTACGAGGTCATTGAAGTCGGCTTGCGTTATTAAATGCGGCATTGCAGTCCCAATTTCACTGTGTGTTGCCACAAATTCCGATACTTGTGGACTCTCGCATTCGATGCAAGAAAAGTTGATAGCAGTGTTGGTACAACTGTTGATTCTGCATCGCTTATTTCGGGAACATCAAAAATCTCCACTGAAGCCGCTACACACTCTTCTGGTGAGTATAGAACTGCTGGAATTACCGATTCTACATTAGCGTAGCGAATTTTGTTGCGGTGAATGTATTGGTACCCTTTTGTTTGAGCAAAAGTTACACAAAAGTAGCACAATTCATTGCAGTGCTCCGTGCGTGGTAGCCAAATTGTTGGTACAGCGTACTTTATTGTTGACCTTCCATCAGTAAACTTGCACAAATTTCTATAGCAATAGTCGCACACGACTTCCGGAGTATACCACAAGTAAGGAACATAAGCAGTCTTAAATATTTTCTGAAACGAATTCACCACTGTTTTAGTAATATTTTTCAAATTTTTACTTGGTGCGAATTAGCCACAAACGTAACAAAAGTTATTTCGCGTCGGACACTGCATTTTTTTCAGATGAAATATATGTATACAAATACGTTTTCGCACAACAGACCCTAAAACAATTTTGCAATTCCTTATTTCATCTGTCAGACAAGTTGTAAGTGTTGTAAAAGTCAAAAACTTTTTAGTGTTAGAAGGTTACTATTGATTAACTACAACTATATCGAGTAGGATGGGTCAAAAAACATTTTTTTTTCGTAACGCTTAAGTAGTTTAAAAATTTGGAGTCCCTTCAAGTTATGCTAAGAAAAGTGAAAAAAATATTTTTTTTTCAAAAATAATAAAAATTGGGGAAAATCTGAGAATTGATAAAAATTGTTTTTAAAAAATTTGACGTGATACAGTCATTTCCACGAGTCTGCCTGCAAAAAATCAGCTCGATTGGATCACTGAAAAAGGGTTAAAAATCGGTCCAAAGGCTTTCACACAGGCCACTACGAGCTTTATACTTCAAACTTAAAAAAAAAAAATTCTGACGTGTACGTGAAAATCGCCGATACACGTGTATTTTTATTTTTTCCCCTCTTTCCGAATATGTGCATTAAGGTGGACCTTGAAATGACATTTTTGCGATATTTTGGTAGATGAGGGCTCTATTCCGTGCCTTTTTGAAAAAAAATTACAATGCCGAAAAAAAAAATTAAAAAAAAAACATTAGGGGTTGCGCACGAGCCGAGAAAAAGGTCCACTTTGCCAAAATTAGGGGGGAAATTGCCATAGGTCATCAGGGGTCACCCGTAGGGGGGAAGAATGTATGGCCGACCCCCATTAACTTTTTACCGCCAACATTTTCCCCCAAGACACCCACCCCCTATCTCCTCCCCTTAGGGGGGTCACCATACAAAAATGGAGGTTGCTCAGTATTTTCGAAAAACACCATAGGTCATCAGGGGTCACCCCTAGGGGGGCAAAATATATGACCGACCCCCATTAACTTTTCATCCCCAACATCTTTTCCGAACAAACTTACCCTCTATCTCCACTCCTTGAGGGACTCCCCATACAAAAATACTGAAAATCTATGTATTTACAGTTGCACAATATCGAGATTTTTTTGATTTTTTTTGCTTTTTTTACAGAAATTCCACCAATATTCAAGAGTGGTCATTGTTTGGAAAGTCTTGAAAAATTTGAAACGCACACGTGCTCAATCAGGTACATAGGCATCCTTAGCAGATGCCCCCATTCATCAGTACCTGGCAGTAAAATATTGCAAAATACGTAGTAGTTATAAATAGCAGTTCATTCATCGATTGTTGTCATTCAACAAGTGCCGACGACCGCGAAAAGTAAATTGATTTTTCTCCCGTTTTTTAAAAGTTAAGATGACAACACGACTTAGATCGCGCGACGATATTTTTTTGATTGGTTATCCAAGCATGAATATTACGGGGAACAAATTACCGTCGAAGAAGCAAGTGCTAAGAATGCATTTCTTCAACATTCGCAAACGAAACATGTCGAAGAAAAATAGTGCGGTTATAGTCGCGGACGCAGTGATGATTTTTTGGCGCCAAGCAGCTATTCCGACGAAAGCCAGAGGAGATGTTACAAGAAAAATAGCTGCGCTGCACGATGAGTGGGATGCTTTAAGAAAGTCATCTCACAGAAAGACTGAGTCCACTAGAGAAAAAGAGAATACGTTTTCTGATAGCTTGGATAATCTTTTCGACATCGCACACGCCAACGCCCTTGAGAAAATGACAAATACCGAAGACATTGAGTTTCTGCTAAAGCAAAGAGAAGATGGCCGGCCAGGAACTATGGGAGGTGTGGACGCTACTGATACTCGAACGAGGAAAAGAAAAGCTGAGCGCGAAGAACAAGAAGAGTTGCGACGCAAACGTGCAACGGAATCTAGTAGAGATCGGTTCGCTAAAGGCGGTAAGCTATTTCGCGCTTTGTGTGTTCGTCCAATGTTTATATTCAAATGAAATTCGTTCAATTGCAGTGGTTAAATTTTCAAGCAGTGATTCAAGCGATGATAATGGGAGACAGGACGAAAACTTCCCGGCAGAAGCTGGCCCGTCAAATGTTGGTGACAGAAGAGGTTACAAATAATGTTTTACTGAACGAGTCCTATCAGCTTTGGACAAGTGCAAAGTGACTGACCGAGACGCGGTCGGCATTATGATAGCGGCGGCAGAAGCATTTGGACGCGATCCTCAACAATACACAATAAACCGTACGTCGCTTCGGAGATGTCGGCGTTCAAATCGAGAGAACATGCTGAGTTATGTGAAAGACAATCCAGAAGTAAGATCGCATAGATTTATTTGCTCTCATTCAGAATTCTTATTCTTCAACGCGTTTCATTCATCTCCAGCTTGTCGCAGCTAAATCCTTCGTAGTCCATTGGGATGCTTTTGGATTTTGTGGGTACAAAGAAGGTGGACCGTCTACCGGTAATTGTCTCGTACGGAGAAAAAGAACAACTTCTTGGAGTTCCCAAAGTAGAAGATGGGAAAGGAAAAGGCCGGAGAATAGCACATGCCGTTTATCAACTGTTGGCATCTTGGCATATGACACATCGAATACAAGGACTTTCTTTCGACACGACATCAACGAACAGTGGCCCATTCTCCGGAGCCGCAGTTGCTCTTGAGCGGCTGTTGGAGAGAGAAATCTTATATTTACCTTGCAGACACCACGTATACGAACTGGTGCTAGGGGAAGTTTTTGAGACAAAAATGGGAAAGACCAGTGCACCAGGCGTTCCTTGCTTTGACCGTTTCAAACAGGAATGGGACGCTGTAAAGGTTAAACCATTCCATTCTGGCTTGATAGACGATCAAGTCGTCAGAAAAATTCCTGTGGCAATGCAAGTCGGCATAAAGAAGTTTTGCTTAGATCAATTGAAGGAGAAACACCCTCGCGATGACTACAAAGAAATGCTACAATTAATTCTTTTGTTTCTGGGTGAAAAACTTGAGAATTACCATTTCCGACCTCCAGGACCCGTTTCCCATGCTCGATGGATGGCAAAAGCCATTTACAGCCTCAAGATGTTTTTGTTTCGGAGAACTTTTCACTTATCTGTATGTGAATTGAATGGTATTCGACACGTTTGTATTTTTGTGTTGCGACTTTACGTCAAGGCATGGTTTGGTTCTTCTCGAGCAGCTGAGGCGCCGAATCAAGATTGGAAGTTTTTGAAGGACATCGTCGAGTATAAGTCCGTTGACCAGGATTTATCTCGGGTAATGATAAAGAAATTTATCGGTCACCTATGGTATCTCGCCGATGAGCACATAGCCCTTGCCTTTTTCGATGACAAGGTTTCAAATGAGTTGAAGGCCAAAATGGCCCAAGCATTGCTAGAAAATGAGAATGACGAAGGTGAAGAAGATGAAGAAGACGAAAAAGGTGAAGAAGATGAAGAAGACGAAGAAGGTGAAGAAGATGAAGAAGACGAAGAAGGTGAAGAAGATGAAGAAGACGACCCGGTTCCCCCAGCTCCTCGCGTCGTAATCAAAAGCACCAGCGTTAAAAAAATCGAGGTGAAATTCAAAGATGTGAATGAGGAATTCTTGGCTAAAGACTTGAGCAACTTCGTCTCTCATAATACCAAAAATTTATTTGTACGATTTGGAATATCGCAAGATTTCATTCTTGCAAATCCAGCAACCTGGAAATCTCGCGCAGACTATCAAGAAGGTCGTAGAATTGTAAATAACTTGCGCGTTGTGAACGACACTGCCGAAAGAGGAGTAAAAATGATACAAGATTATAATAGAATACTGTGTCAAGGCGAAGAAGAGAAACAGTATTTACTACATGTTATCGATTCTTACCGCAAGAAATACCCATCAGCGAACAAAAATATGTTAATTTGACTATATTATATTAAGAGTGCTTAGTAGTACTACTCAATTACAGCTTCTTTTATTTTTGTATGGGGAGTCCCTCAAGGAGTGGAGATAGAGGGTAAGTTTGTTCGGAAAAGATGTTGGGGATGAAAAGTTAATGGGGGTCGGTCATATATTTTGCCCCCCTAGGGGTGACCCCTGATGACCTATGGTGTTTTTCGAAAATACTGAGCAACCTCCATTTTTGTATGGTGACCCCCCTAAGGGGAGGAGATAGGGGGTGGGTGTCTTGGGGGAAAATGTTGGCGGTAAAAAGTTAATGGGGGTCGGCCATACATTCTTCCCCCCTACGGGTGACCCCTGATGACCTATGGCAATTTCCCCCCTAATTTTGGCAAAGTGGACCTTTTCCTCGGCTCGTGCGCAACCCCTAATGTTTTTTTTTTTAATTTTTTTTTTCATCTACCAAAATATCGACACAAGGTCCACCCTAATGTGCATTTGGTTCATAGGACAGAAAAAAATCTATTTTTTGTAACACCGCGTTATTATAAGTACGAAAACAAGGGAGAAAAACCAAAGCACTGAAGCGTTATCCCGCTATGATTTGTTGGTTGCTTGGTTTGTTTTGTGTTGGCGTCAGTTGCTATTAAATAGGGACGTAACGAACGTTCGTATTCGCTTAAATTTTAGTGTTCGCATTCGTATTCGCATTCGCTAAAATAAGCGAATGTTTTACCGAAAATTTTCAACAATAATATGCAGTCTGGCGACTTCGAACGAGCATGTTCAGCAAGAAACGTCAGCAAAGTGAACACAGCCAACCATGGTAAAATAAGTAAGGTAAACGCAGTAGGAATTGTCGTAATTTTAGGCAACACCATCATTGGAAACCTAGCGGTGGAATGTCAGCGGATTTTCAAAGAATAAATTTAATATTGAGATGTACAAGTACAGAGGGCAGTCACACTGGAGATGTTATTCAATTAGCCATAGAAATTATGATTAATGAATGGGAAATCGCTGATAAAGTCCACTATGTCTGTCGTCCATGATAAAGGGTCTAATATGGTACGAGCTATGAACCTGCTAAATTTCCCGCATATACCTGTAATACCATTAATTCACATTCTTAAATCAAATTTGACTAACAAAAAGTCAAAAGAAAATGTTCCATCTTATATACTGAATTTGATGGACCGCTCATTTACGAGTTGACATGGAGATTTGGAGATCTACATCACACACCAATATTTGCAGTATCAACGCACTGGGGTTTTTGGTGTAGAATTTTAATGCATATATGTGTCATTAGATATGTTATGTAAGAGAATTTAACCGTTCGATCTCTTTTACAAGTTAAATGAAAAGTGACATTGTTTTTTCTGTTTCTGGCGCGAAATATATATAAAGGCAACATGGAAAAGAACCTGAATTCAAACAGTAGGAAATAGGAATTTAAACAGAAGTGAGTTTTCTTTGGTTGTTAGTTTGTTATTTTAAAATTAACGTAGGTCAAATTAAAAATAAATAATTTATATGGAATACCTGGTGGAAAGTACCTGAGTAAAGAAGAAAAGGGAAAAATTGAAGATTATCATGATGAAGGGCTGTCCAATCGGGCAATTTCGAGGTGATTGAAAAGATCTAGCTGTGGCATTGACAATTTTATAAAATAGGGTGTCCAAGATGGAAACAGAAAACGACCTGGAAGGACACCACTGATCAGTGGCAGTATCAAAAGTGAGATCAAAAGGGTTTATGTTAAAGAAAACTTCGGCGATAAGGAAATTTTTGCTGAATTGAGCTTGGGATAAGGGTTGCGTCGTGTTCAGGAAATAATGAAACGCGACTTAAAACTGTCATATGGGAAAAAGTATGCAGAACTTGGTCTCATGCCAAGACACGAATTAGACAGATTTAAATTCGCTGAAATATAAATACTTTTGAATGAGATGTAATATTTTCCGATGGAAAACATTTAATTTAGATGGACCTGATGGCTCGGACAAATATTGACGTTCCAGAGATTTTTCCAAAATTATGCGTCAGCGGCGAAATTTTGGCGGTGGCTCCCTTATTGTTTGGGCGGGTATGAGTTATAGAGGAACCACTCCAATATATTTCGTTTCCACACACTGGATTCCGAGTACTATATTCGACTATTGGATGTCGTCTTGGTTAACTCTGGAGAGGAAATTTGTGTCCCAGAATTTATCATCCAGCAGGATAATGCAACAGTACATCGGTATAAGAAAACTCCAAAGTTTCTGGAGTCCAGAAATAATACAAACTCTCGACTGGCATGCACTTTATATTGATCTCTAGAGAATCTCTGGTATATTTTACCTACCCAAGTTTACCACCCAGGACGCCAGTTAAAGAATATTAAGGGTCGAAGAGTAGGAATGCCAGAAAATGGAAGATAACTGATCCTGCTGATATTCATTCGTTGATAAACTCAATGACAAGTTACTTGGTAGAAGTTATCAGCGATAATGGAGATCAAATATCTTACGAAAATTTTTAGAATATTCAAGTAAACCTTTTGCCTTTATAAATATTTCGCACTAGTAATTAGTTTATTTTTGTTGATTCACCTTGAAGAAGTCATACTCAAAGTATTTTTGCTGAAAAGTATTTAATTTTGAAAGGACTAATTCAATATAAAATAAAAACTTGGAAATTCCTCACAACATTTGGAAAAAACAAAAAATGGTGTTGCCTTTATATTTATTTCGCGGGGTGTAGATCCTCGATATAAATTTAAGTTTTTTAGCACATACGACCAAGAACATATACATTCTGAAGTTTTGTAGTTAATTTTCAACAACTGTTCCGGAAAATAACCTTCTAGTATTCTATTAAAGAAAAAGAGGAAAGAAATCTCAACGTCCCGTAGAAACTTTTGTAATTCGCGGCCAAAAAACGTATCATCTCAGATTCAAAAAGATATGGAGCATTTTTTAAATGAAAGCCACGGCGATCTTGAAGAGGATCCACTTGAAACACAGAAATTTATATCTTTGACATATTCTGAAGCAAAAGAATTATTAGCCGAATTCGATAAGGAAAGAATAATTCACATTACAGATGACCCGTTGTTGTGATGGAAGAGAAATTGTTTAAAATACAAACATTTAATTCCCATAGTGCGTCAATTTCTGGGCACACCACCTGGAAGTGTTCCATGTGAACAATATTAGGAGTGGAGCTGGAAGTATTCGCATTCGCTTTCGCTTTCGCAAAAAAAAATATTTGTTATTCGCTATCCCATTCGCATTCGCTAAACTAACATTCGCAACATCCTTACTATTAAACGTTCGTAGAAGTATCATCGTGACAGCGTACGTGGGTTAGAAGTATAAAACAGTGAATTTTAATATTTAGAACGGTAAAATGATAAGCAAAAGACAAATGAAACTATTAATAAAGAAAGAAATTGAACAAATTGTGGAAAAATTTAAAAATAATGCAAAAGATTTATTCATAACATTAATTCATTATGGTCCGGCGAATTCATCAAGCGGATTGTACTAGTCAAGTAGTTAAGTAGTAAGTAGCTAGCGATCTGCATGGTACATGGTAGTGCAGAGGGTAGCCACTGACTACCGTCAATGACATCCCCGTGTTAAATTCGACAATGTAATGCATTGATGGTAGTCCGGCGGGTAGTTAATAGTAATTATTGGTAGTTAGGAAAATAACTAAAAATTCCTTGGCTACGTCGACTGCAGGGAATTTTGATTTTCACTACCATGGCTGCAGAAATTTGAAGCCAGTTTGATGTGTATGCGTGTCATTACTTCAAATACCATTTTTGTTTAGTATTCGCAGCGACAACATTATTTTTTTTGGTGTCGCGATATTAAAAAAATGGATGAAAAAAATGTATTCTCAAATTTATTGAAAAATATCGAAAATTTAAGCTTTTTTTGAACCACTCTTTCATCCAAAGACGCTTCACGCATTTTAGTTTTTGCTTTCTCTCATCGATCTATTTCTATCATATTTTTCAGAAAAAACAAACACTTGAACTTCAAAAACCTCATAAATTTACTTTAGCTCCAACTGTCTGATCTACACCAAAACTTTATCACAGACAACGGCTTTTGTACTGAGTTCAGAAGGTATTTTTTTCCCGCGATCGGTTTGAGATATAAGGAATTTAAAGGTTGAGTATAGAATCGCTCATATCTCAGGTATTTATAATCCGATCTGGTTGAGATGGGTATCATTACGAATGTCTTTCTAATCTCTATAAATCCGTGTATAAATATATTTCTTTTTATTAACCAATTGGTGGGCTAAATTAAGAAAACCATTGTTTAACCTCATTTTCTTTCCAAAAAAATTTCATATTGTACTTATTTTTTGGTAGACTCCGATAATATTCGACTCTTTTTAAGGTATAATATTCACCAATAGCCTTTCACACAGATTATAGAGTTTAGAAAGACCTTTGTAATGATATCCATTTCAACCAGATCAGATAGTAAATGACTGACTTATGCCCGTTTATACAGACCTACATACATGTCGGAAAATATGGACTAGCGTTTTTTTAATCACTCTTTAATGCCTAATTGGGCAAAAAAAAGAAAAACATAAGCCAGTTGGTGCTAATGAATTTTCTCAAAAAAAATTATTTCAACAAATGGAAAATAATTTGACAAATAATGATAATTTTGCGACCAAAAAATTGTACGCTCTTTCTTTTTCACATCAACTTTGAAATTAAGTTTGCATAGAGTATGTCTTACAAGAGAGAATATTTGACTCATCTGTCGTTTCCTTTCACACTCTTCGTGTTGCGGTCGGTGTGATAGAGAGATGTTTGACGTAAAGTGATTTACTCCAGGCAGAATTACAAGATCTTCTGACTTTAATTTTTCATGTCGTTTTTGTGAAAACTCTAAAGTTTAAATATGTTTTATACTTCTGCATTGACTGTTAATGTTAGCATACATTTATGTTGTATTTACCACAATAATTTTAGCACACAAAACGAAATACCGTTGTTGGTTCTTTTGAAACATTGCCTCTATCTGGTATTATTGAACCAATTCTTTTCAACATCCAACGTTCATATCACACCAAGCCAAATGCCAAAAATTTGCTGAGAGAACTGTTACAAGTCTACTATAAGTACTATTCTATGCAAGTTTGATGGGATGAATTTGATGTGGGCCTGTGCTAACCCAGCGGTGGAAGTCATGACCTGGAAGGCCTGAAATCATAACCAAACAGGCCTTCTTTAAAATATGGAAGGCCTTCTCTACACATTACCGCCTCATTTCTTCTTAACATTGCGTGATATTGGGAGGCAAGGCCTTCCTTGCCCATTGCCAAAAGAGGGCCTTAGCACGCATGGAAACAGGAAGGCCTTAGAAGGCATTTACTTAAATTTATTTTTGTTAAACAAAAATAAAATTAATATAATTTATTTTATCACAAAATCATTATCCACTTCTACATATTTATTTATAAGTATGTATGTATCTATCTTAGAAAGTTGTAACACGCCCAACTTCAAATTGTAAATTTTAAAAATACCCTGAAAAATATTAAATTAAAAAATATAATTTTAAAATTTGTATTAACTTTTCCATTTAAATTACGGTTAAAAGGAATCGGAAAAGAAATTTCTCAAAATTGTAAAAATCTTCTTCTTGGTTATATCTGATGAAAAAATTCATGCATTCCGCAGGCATTACTTTAGGAAGGCATTACAAAAGAGCCATTCCGCATGCCTTATTTGTGGAAGGCCTTGCGACTTCCGCCGCTGGGAAGCTTAATCAAATATTACCAACATTTACATAAATTTGACGAAACAGTTTGTCGGGTGGCCATGCAGCTTATGATTGAAATATTCAATGAAGAGAGAGTGCCAAGAACCAAACGTATCAGTTTTGCCAGCAGATTAACAAAAAATATCCTGGAGATAATCAAAAATTATCCGAATATAAGTTAACACAATTATTTTTTTTACGAAACGTTTTTATTCTGACACGTACAAAAATTATTTTCATATTGGTCATATTTTGAGAAAAGAAAAAGATCCCAAAATCGAAAATTTCTCATTGGCTCACATTATATAAAAATCCAAATTTCGAAAGGCTTAGGAACTCATTATCTGCCTTAAGCAGAATCGAAAAACAATTTTGTCTACTTATATAAGTATGTATATACCTAAGACCCAAAAGGGTTATGGAGATTAATTAAAACGAGGATAACTATAAATAAAACGAGGATAAACTACAAAAAAATGCACAACAAATTTTGGAAATTATACAAAATCTACACAAAGATGGACAATATCCAAAAATTTTGAAATTGAAAAACTTGCATTTTTGGATAATTATCCAGAATGTGGTAACTCTGGTAACGATTCATTCGCTTTCTTTGTTGGCATCCCTCTCGAGAGCAATTTTGACTGTCTACTATATTATACATATATTTCTAACTTTTTTCAGTATTATGTGTCCTTTGTGGAAATATATATATGTATGTAAAATATTTATTTCTTTGTATCTCAGTAGATATTAGGGATTTAACAATATTTACATAGAATATTGATACCCCACGTGCACTGAAAGAAAAACGCGTCGTCGCATGGATGAACCATTTTCGTTGATATTTTTACGTTGTTATAGTGAAATGTGTCGTACATCCGACAATTTGGTAGTCGCTGCAACGAAAAATTTCATACTTGACGTCTTTGACAATTTTTCATTTCGTTGCTGTAACAACTTACTTTGCATTCCTGCAACAATTTTATTTAATTTGAATTTTGTAGAAAATCGGTTGAAAATTTAAATAATGTAAAGGTATGAGTTTTAAACTACTGATATTTGCTTTATCCCTTAATTTTTATAGTTTAGATTTATTATTTATTTATTTTGAAGGTTTGCCAAAATTTTTAGTTGACGAAACAATTTCGTTATTGTAACGAAACTAATTTTTATGGTGGTATAGAGGGAGATGGAGTCGAAAAAATGAGCGAGCGTAAAAAAGAGGCCAGCAAGATAAAATGGTGAGCGTGAGTGGTGGGTCACGTACACCGTTGCCACAGTTGGTAATATCCAACCAAAATTGGTAACATTTAAACGGCTTGGTAACATAGTAACACTTTATTCATTTTGGTAACCTTTTGATATCAAATAATTAGTATAAGAAAAAGCATTTGATTTCATACTTCTATTAGAAAATTTGACGAAATGTGATCTAAAATGTTACTTACAAACAGAAGGAAACATGAAGCAGTGGCAACACTACACCCAGCGAAATAATTCTAAAGGCAATATATTTTTCCTCGGTACTCTCAATGGACTGGGTTTTTGGTGTAGAATTTTAATGCATATATGTGTCATTAGGTATATTATGTCAGATAATGTAACCATTCGATCTCTTTTACAAGTTAAATGAAAAGTGACTTTGCTTCTTCTGTTTCTGGTGCGAAATATATATAAAGGCAACATGGAGAACAACCCCAATTCGAACAGTAGTAAATAGGAATTAAAACAAAAGTGAGTTTTCTTTGGTTGTTATTTCATTGTTTTCAAATTAACGCAGGTCAAATTAAAAAAAATTAGTTTATAAAGAATACCTGGAGGAAAGTGCCTCAGTAAAGAAGAAAAGGGAAAAATTTAAGATTATCATGATAAAGAGCTGTCCAATCGGGCAATTTCGAGGCGATTGAAAAGATGTAGCTGTGCCATTGACAATTTTATAAAATAGTGTGGCCAGTATGAAAACACAAAACGACCAGGAAGGACACCACTGATCAGTGGCAGCGCCAAAAGAGAGATGAAAAGGGTTGCTGTTAAAGAAAACTTCGGCGATAAGGAAATTATTGCTGAATTGAGCTTGGGAGCAAAGTTGCGTCGTGATCAACAAATAATGACTGTCATATGGGAAAAAGTATTGCAAACTTGGTCTCTTGCCAAGACACGAATTAGCCAGCATTAAATTCGCTGAAATATACATATTTTTGGATGAGGGTGATATTTTCCGATGGAAAAGTTTAAATTTGGATGGACCTGATGGCTCGGACAAATATTGGCTTTCCAGAGATTTTTCCAAAATTATGCGTCAGCGGCGAAATTTTGGCGGTGGCTCCCTTATGATTTGGGCAGGTATTAGTTATAGAGGAATCATTCCAATATGTTTCGTTTCCACAAAAATGGACTGCGAGTATTATATTCGACTATTGGATATCGTCTTAGTTAATTCCGGAAAGGAAATTTGTGTCCCAGAATTTATCACCCAGCAGGACAACGCAACAGTACATCGTCCTAAGAAAACTCCACAGTTTCTGCAGTCCAGAAATAACACAAACTATCGACTGGTTTGCACTTAGTTCTGATCTCTAACCGCTCGAGAATCTGTGGTCTATTTTAACCCCCAAGTTTACCACCCAGAACGCCAGTTGAAGAATGTCAAGGATCGAAGAGTAGCAATACCAGGAAATGGAAGATAACTGATGCTGCGCATATTCGTTCGTTGATAAACTCAATGCCAAGATGCTTAGTAGAAGTTATCAGCGATAATGGAGATCAAATTCCTTACGAAACTTTTTAGAATATTAAAATAAACCTTTTGCCTTTATAAATATTTCGCACTAGTAATTTGTTTATTTTTGTTTATTCACCTTGAGGAAGTTATAGTCAAAGTATATTTGCTGAAAAGTATTTAATTTTTAAAGGACTGATAAAATATAAAATAAAAACTTGAAAAATCTACACAACATTTGGAAAAAAACAAAAAAAAAATATGAAGCCTGTGTTAGATAATACGGGCGCATAGGTCAGACGTAGAATACGTTAGTCATTTTGCAATTAAAATATATGAATTAAATATAATTTTTGATAAATGATTTAAATCTATCAAATTTATCTTTAATTTTTATGTTAAAAATTTAGGATAGTTTTTAACAAAATTTGGGTACACTTTATATCAATTCGATGCACTTTTGAAAACAAGTGTAAATACGGCATGTGGCAACACTGGTTCTGTAATGTTCACATAAAACATGCATTGTCATTATACTTCTTCTCTTTCTCACACTGGTTCTGTGATGAACACACAGATAATCGTACTGCTCTTACACATGATGTTATAATACATAAAATACAAAGCATATGAAAATTAATACAAAATTTGAAGGAGTTAAATTTTGATTTACTTATAGAATCAAAAAAATTATATGTAGCAATATGATTATTTAAATACAAATCAAAAGAAGACATATTAAATATGTTACGACCATACTTGAATTTTCTTCAATGCATGCATAAAGTATTAAAAACTTATAATGAAAGTGACAAACATTTTCTCAAAATTTTGTGCTCCAGATCAACACCCCTACCTTACCGTATAACGTATTCTACGTTAAAATTGTGTTGCCTTTATATTTATTTCGCGGGGTGTATTTGGGAGAATTGAATGATTATGGGGCTAACCAACATACGCGCTTGTCGTCGTTCGCACTAAATAACCAAATATATTCGTCTCTTTTGTACTAACGAACTCTTTGTGCTTTGATTGATCTTAATCTAAAAGTGTTGGAATACTTGTGCACTAAATAATTTTGCATTGCAACTGAAAAGCAATAAAATGCAAAGAAAGTGAAGATTATGTTTTGTTATGCCATATTTTATGATTGCTTTTGGTTTTTTTTTTAATCTTTATATTGATGTATGATGATGAAAACGCTTCTCAAAATACCGTTCGGAACCGGTGTAAAACCGTAGATCCCAATCAGTGATTATAAAACTAGAAAGAGCACTGCTCACTGGTAGGGTGAAGCTATTTATTTTACTTTTTTTTGTTGATGTATGTATGTAATATGATTTTCTGTAAAGAATTAATTTAAATAAACATTTAATGTTCTAGATAAAAAAATTTTAACATTTGGTAATTTTTGGTAACTTTTTTGGAAAATTCTGGTAATAAAAGAAATATCCCTGTGGCAACCGTGGTCACGTACACACATTTTAAATCAGTTCGATTGCAACAACCGAAAGTGGTAGACATATTTCTCCGCTTGGAATAATTTAAGTAAATTTGTTAAAACAGACTAATTAGTTACACTTAGTAATAATCTTATATTGTGAAAACTAAATTGTGTGAATTTATGTGTTTGCTGTGATCGTTTGTGTAACTTAGATAAATAAACAGATGGCAAGGAGCAACACGACAGCAAAGAAAGTGACGCATCGATAGCAGCAAAACTGCCCCGAAATACATATGGAACTGCACATTTGTTTGTGTGTATGCGCATGACGGTACAAATCGCAACACAATGTTCGTGTTTTTGTGTTTTGGTCATAATTTGGTCGCGCCTGTTTCGTTGTGTTGGTATTTGGAGAGATTTGGCGCTACAATTGAATATCAAAACCCTCAAGACAACAACAATCCCCGAAATATTTAACAAAACAATTGTAGCGACAGACGACATTATTTAATCGTCGTCGTCTTTATAATATCGTCGTTATCTTTTTATAATATGCAAAACCCACTAGGTTTGCAAAAAACACGAAACACTCGTGACAACAATGTTTAATTTCCACTCGTTCCTCCATCAGCGGATTGTTCGCTCAACGTAGTTCGGCAGTAGATTTCTGGAGAAGGTGTTGGCAACGTTGGTAGATCGTCGCTGATTGGTTGGTTAAGAAAAAGGGGAGCAGCAAAAATATTGCATCGGGAGCGATGACAAAATTATTATTATTGATACTGAAGTTCGGAAGCAGCTGGCAGCAAAAAAGGAGAAAACCTATATAAACTAAATTTACATAAAAAAGTATAAAAACATTTTCTTCTATTTTTAACAAATGTAATGTTACAAAAAAAATATAAATAGTAAAACAAATTAAATGAATAAGATATAAAAAAAAAAAAGAAAGCAATTAGTTTCTGGTGTCACAAAAATTATTGTGACGGACATTTGGCGCCCAACGTGGGGCAACTCCTGACAAAAATTGCCCGTGTACAGGATAAGTCCTGCAATTAAATCATTTTTTGAAACTTGTGCGGTTTGAAGTTATTGCTGAGGTTGTTACTATTATTATTGATGCTCTGAAACTGGTTGATCTTGGCTGGTATTAGAAGCTGATGCTGTTGAAATTCTACTATTGGAATCTTGTTGGAAACTTGTGCTAGTGAATCTATTGCTGGGATTTGGACTATTGCGGTTGGCTGTTGTAACATTGGCGAGTTGAATTGCTGGTTGAGATTTCTATCAATTTGGAGTGGTGAATTATGGGAAACGATAAGGTTGTATGAAAATAAATATAAATTGTTTAGTAATGCTATGAAAGTCAATTCGACCAAGACTAATCAGTTACATGCTTAAATTCTTCATTTAAATTAAAACTTTTAAATTGAATAATGCAATTAAAAACGGAGATTTAAGCGAGTTTATACTTGATCGAATAGACTTCTGATTATTCGCCATCGCAATAAATGTTCATACACACACACATAATCATTTAACACATTCACCCGTTCATACACACACACATAATCATTTAACACATTCACCCGTTCATACATACACACATAATCATTTAACACAGTCACCCGTTCACACACACAATTTCCTCTCACATTAACCCTTTCGTAACCAACTCCATCCAATCATAAACATATTCCTATAGCCGAACATTTACGTTAAGAATTTGTTGTGGCTCTTATTTTCTTACAGTTGGTGTTGACTTAAGTGGAACGTATACTGTTTGGAGACGGAAGAACAAAGAATAGGAAAATTTAGTGCCACTTGCTAAATTTTAAATAAACTAAACTTGAATAAAAAAAAAAAAAACCTTATTTTAATTAAAAAAAAAAAAAAATCAGTCTTGTGGTTTGCGTTAATTTTAATTTGTTAAAATGTCTGAGACAGACAGTCTGGCTACGTTGATGAAACAACGGTCGTCTGCTAAGGGCAATATTAGCCGAATAAAGAAAATGTATATGGATGGCACAGCATCGCTAAATCCAATAGATGTGGAATGTAGGTTGGAGATTTTGAACTCCTACATAAAACAGTTGATGGCTTATCAGTCTGAAATAGAAAAGATAAGTCCTGATGATAATAAGCGAGGTGAATTAGAGGATATATGTGTAAGCACCAAATCGCTGTTGCTTACGAAACTAGGTAGACGTCGGACAAGTGTAGCTCAAGACTGCACAATGGGTGTTCAACTTCCTCCGGCGAATCGTCTTCCTCACTTGAAAATTCCAAAGTTTAGTGGCAAGTACTCAGAGTACAAAAATTTCATAACATGTTTTAATAATTTGGTAAATGATGACCCAACACTCTCTACTATTGAAAAGTTCAACCATTTGCTTAACAGCCTTCATGATGACGCCTTGCGTACAGTTAAAGTTTTCCAAGTTAATGAAGAAAATTATCCTAGCGCCCTACAAAGACTCGCCGAAAGGTATGATAATGATTGTCTGATTTTTCAGGATCATGTGTCTGCTTTATTTAAAATCAAGAAAATGTATAGGCCATGTGCCTCAGAATTAAGGCAAATTGTTGACACAGTATCTGCTGTCCTTGATTCGCTCTCTCATCTGGGAACGGATGAGGAGATAACTCACGCGATCATAATACATTTGGTTCTATCAAAAATTGATCCCGATTCTAAATCGAAATGGGATGAGCAATTAGATTATGGAAAATTGCCAAAATGGATCGACTGTGCTTCAGTTTTGACTAGGCGCTGCCAATTTTTGGAGGTAAATGAAGATCGGTCAACAAAACCTGGCCAAGATTATAATAAAAATTCGAATGCCAAACCAAATTATAAGGAAAAGAAAAATACGCAGTTTTCATTTTCCTGTACTGATGCCAAGGGAGAAGATTGCGTATTTTGTACTGGCAAGGATCATTCCATTGCTTCATGTTCAATGTTTACCACATTACAAGTAACTCAACGATTCGAGTATACGAAGAAAAAAGGTTTATGTATTAATTGTTTGAAAATTGGGCATTCAGTTAGAAAATGTCGTGCTGCTCGTTGTAATTTGTGCCAGCGTCCTCATCATATTCTTTTGCATAATCAAGATTTAATTCGACAAGATGGTTCTGCTTTGACGAGTGACAGTAGTTCTGCACAAAGCTTTAGAATTTCAAATGCTGCTGTGAGTAACAGTTCAGCTCAACGTTTACAATTACCTGCTGCGATGAATCGTAATACAGGTCAATGTAACGAATATAATTCGTCCTTTGCTGGTGCTACTAATAGCAATTCAGCACAATGTTCAAATTCGCAGTCCAATAGGGGACAACACAATAATGCTACTTCAATGTATGCAGATGGTGAAAACCAGCAGATAATACTGGCCACTGCAATGGTGAAAATTAAGGATAAATGTGGAAATTATCAGATGGCTAGAGCTTTGCTGGATTCAGGTTCGCAAATTAATCTCGTTACTGAAGAAATAGCTCAACGACTTTCGTTGAAACGATTCGATACAGGTTTGAACATAGTTGGTATTGGAAATTGTAATAGGAAAGTGAAGCATGGAATCAATACATATATTAAATCTTGTGTCAATGATTTTCAATTCATGGCAGAATGCTTTGTCATTAAATCAATAGCTGGTAAACAGCCCAATGAACAAATTGAAAAGAATAGTTTAGGAATTCCTGCAAATTTAGTTCTTGCGGATCCTAACTTTAACAGACCACAGAAAATTGACATTCTTGTTGGAGCTGAAACGTTTTTTGAATTATTGTCAATCGGACAAATAAAATTAGGACCTTGTTTGCCTATCTTACAGAAAACAGTCTTAGGCTGGATAGTATCCGGTAAATGTGAGGTGAAGGATAATTCGTCATCCCAGTTATGCCAGATAATAACTAAAAGCGACGAGGATAAATTGGATGCGTTAAATCAATTAGTGGAAAGATTTTGGGAATTAGAACAAGTTCCAACTTGTAGCAAAATGACAGATGAACATTTGTTGTGCCAAAATCATTTCGATGAAAATACCCGTCGAATTGAAGACGGTAGATTTGAGGTTCGGCTGCCTTTCAAAACAGACCCAATGATTTTAGGATATTCATATGAAATAGCCAAGCGTCGTCTTCTATCTCTCGAACGTAGAATTGCTAAAAATCCTGAAGTAAAGGATATGTATGTAACATTCATGAGAGAATATATTAATCTTGGTCACATGTCACCTGTGAATAACTTAGTTCCAAGTTCGCCTCACTATTTCATTCCGCATCAATGCGTTATTAGAGCTCACAGTACCACTACGAAATTAAGAGTTGTTTTTGATGCTTCAAGCAAAACATCAACTCATAAATCACTAAATGACACTTTAATGGTTGGCCCTACAATACAGGAAGACTTGTTCTCAACTTTGTTGAGATTTCGTTTGAATAAATTTGCCATTACGGCCGATATTACGAAGATGTACAGGCAAGTCAGGGTCCATAAAGAAGATCGCAAGTTTCAATTAATTTTATGGCGAGAAAATCCAGATTATCCCATTCAAATTTTCGAATTAAATACAGTCACTTATGGAACTGCTCCCGCGCCTTATCTTGCGATCCGATGCCTTAAGGAAATTAGTGATATTTTTAAGGAAGTTTATCCTTTTGGTTCTAATATTATAGCCAATGATTTCTATGTTGACGACTTGCTATCAGGTGCAGATAGCATAGAGCAACTTGATCAAATTCGTCATGAGGTCATTCAGATTTTAAGTTCTTGTGGATTTAACTTGGCTAAGTGGTATACAAATTGTATGGAATATGAAAATGATGAGCTCGTGAGGCAGTTAGAGTTGAATGACTCTGAATCAACTAGAACCCTTGGGATCATATGGAAGCCATATGACGATAATTTATGTTTTCAATTGGATGATAATTTTGGAAACCTTCCTGCCACAAAGCGAAATATTCTATCGGTTTCATCCCGTCTTTTCGATCCTTTAGGGTTGCTAGCTCCTATAGTGGTTAAAGCAAAAATTTTATTGCAAGAAATATGGGAAAATAATCTGGATTGGGATGAATCAATTCCCCAGAACTTGGACACCACATGGCAACATTTTAAAAAAATACTATCTCAAGTCTGTAAAATTGATATACCTCGATTTGTTGGTACTGCACCAGGAGTTAACATGCAGATACATGGATTTTCCGATGCCTCAATGAAAGCATACGGCTGCTCCATTTATATAAGGTGCGAAAATTTAGATGGTATATCAACGAAACTACTTGTTGCAAAGTCAAAAGTTGCTCCATCGAAGAAGGTGAAGACTTTGCCAAGATTGGAACTTTGTGCAGCACATTTGTTGTCAAAGTTGTGGAAAGTGGTGAAATCTAAACTTTCAAGATTTGAGATAAAGGATGTTATATTTTGGAGCGACTCTGAAATAGTACTTCATTGGGTTAAAACTCATCCCTCATTGTTACATACATTTGTTAGCAATCGCGTATCTGATATTCTGGAAAAGTCGTCAGATGCATGTTGGCGATATGTTCCAACTGCTCAAAATCCAGCTGATATTGTTTCGCGTGGGTGTGACGTTGATGAAATTAAATCGTCAATTTGGTTCACTGGGCCAAAATTTCTCAGTTATTGTTCTGAAGAATGGCCAAAAAATCCACATTTTGAATTAAGACCCGAGTTGTGTGCATTAGAGAAGAAGAAGACGAAGGTGACGCTATTGAATATGGAATCTGTAGAGGACGATTCGAATCTAGTATTGAGAACAATTGAGAAGATTTCGTCATACGAAAAGGTGATTCGAATTGTGGCGTACGTATTACGATTTATACGAGGGCTAAAAAATAAATGGCTTACTACCAAACAAGTTGGTGGCCAAAGGCAAACATTGAGTGTTATTGAATTAAATTTTTCATTTTTGAAAATTACTGAAATACTTCAAAGTATCGAATTCAAGGGGGAAATTCGTACTCTCATTAACTCTTCACTGCCTAAGCAGAATAAAATTCAGAAATTGACCCCGTTTATTCAAAAACAGGAATTCAACAAAATGCATGTTTCGTTATTACGAGTTGGAGGGCGTCTCAGTAAATCTTCGCTTCCCTATGAATCGAAATATCCTCTGCTTTTAAAGGGCGATTCACATTTTGTTAGAATTTATTTCTTTCATCTTCATAAAGTGAATTGTCATGCAGGACCAAAAGCTTTGCTCGGACTATCTCGTGAGAAGATTTGGGTTATTAATGCTCGAAAACTGGCTCGAAGAACGGTAAATAGTTGTATGCCTTGTTTTCATTTTCAACCGAAACTGGCTTCGCAAATAATGGGTGATTTACCTCAGGACAGAACAAGAAGTTGCCGTCCATTTTGGGTGTGTGGTGTTGATTTGTGTGGTCCAGTGTACACTTCGTTGAGAATAAGAGGAAGGCCACCAACGAAAACTTATATAGCTGTATTTGTGTGTTTTGCTTCTAAAGCAGTTCATTTAGAAGCGCTATCAGATTTGCAGACTGATACTTTTCTGTCTACTTTGAACAGGTTTGTGGGCAGGAGGGGTCTTCCAAAGACGATCTGGTGCGACAACGCCACAAATTTCGTAGGAACCGCTCGGCTATGGAGCAACATAGAGAAGGCGAAGGTGAAACAAATGAACGCCGAGAAGGGGATAGAGTTTCACTTCATCCCACCCCGAGCACCTCACTTCGGAGGATTGTGGGAAGCGGCGGTGAAGTCCGCGAAATCGTTACTGCTTCGAACAGTAGGCACAGCGAGTCTGACATTCGAAGAGCTAACCACAGTGCTCGTGGACGTCGAGGCCGTGCTCAATTCCAGGCCAATCGTGGCGATCACCCAAGACCCCAACGACGAAGAAGCTCTAACTCCAGGGCATTTGCTAATCGGGTCATCGCTCAAAGCGCTGCCAGGAATAGAAGATCGATGCAGCAAGGGAGGCTCCTTGAAGCAGTTTCGGCGACTATCATCGCTCAAGGCACACTTTTGGGCCGTGTGGCAGCGGGACTATGTGCGGGATCTTCAACAACGCTCCAAGTGGACAACCGCAACAGCCAACGTCAAAATCGGCGACGTCGTCATCGTTCACGAAGACAACCTTCCTCCTCAGAAGTGGTTGCTAGGCAAGATAGAGGAGGTAGAAACCAGCAGCGATGGCAAAGTTCGAGTCGCAAGCGTCAGAACAAAAAGCGGCGTATTTAGGCGACCGATTCACAAACTGGCTCCACTTCCAATAATTGATTCGCAGGCTGATGTTGATAACGAACTTCAGCCTTGCAAAGGGGCCGGTGTAGCGACAGACGACATTATTTAATCGTCGTCGTCTTTATAATATCGTCGTTATCTTTTTATAATATGCAAAACCCACTAGGTTTGCAAAAAACACGAAACACTCGTGACAACAATGTTTAATTTCCACTCGTTCCTCCATCAGCGGATTGTTCGCTCAACGTAGTTCGGCAGTAGATTTCTGGAGAAGGTGTTGGCAACGTTGGTAGATCGTCGCTGATTGGTTGGTTAAGAAAAAGGGGAGCAGCAAAAATATTGCATCGGGAGCGATGACAAAATTATTATTATTGATACTGAAGTTCGGAAGCAGCTGGCAGCAAAAAAGGAGAAAACCTATATAAACTAAATTTACATAAAAAAGTATAAAAACATTTTCTTCTATTTTTAACAAATGTAATGTTACAAAAAAAATATAAATAGTAAAACAAATTAAATGAATAAGATATAAAAAAAAAAAAGAAAGCAATTAGTTTCTGGTGTCACAAAAATTATTGTGACGGACAACAATGATGTGGTTCTATGTTAAAGGAGTAGAGTATATGGGAGTACTACATATGTTCATGGCAAGTACAGATATATATATACATATGTATGTACATATCTTAAATAGAAATCTTAACAATAAATTCCTCGTATTTGTTTTTAATTGCAGGACCTGAATACGACGGCCACAATTAAACTCAACCGCTCGACTACCACAATCTTCTCCCGACGAGTGTTTCAACATGGAAAGAATACAATCTATTTAACAAATTGACACCATTTTCGAAACAAAAATTCAAAAAATTGTTATCAAAATACCTGCAAGTGTATTTATGTACAATTGTCAATAAATAATTTCAAACACACTTCAAACCTTTCATTGCAGTAGCGAAACAAAATTATTGTAGTAATGAAACAAATTCATTGCAACAATGACTCAAATTCATTGCACCAATGAAACAAATTCATAGCAGCAATGAACAAATTCGTTCCAATAATGAAGCAAATTCATTGTAGCAGCAACCACACTTTCACCACAATAATGAATAATAGGCAGTTGATGAACACATTTTCATAGCGGGAATGAAATGTTACATTAGATCACTTTCGGTGACAAAACTTGTTGGGGTGATGAACATTTTCATCCGTGTGACGATGCTTTTCCGTTCAGAGTAGTACGGGGATCTATTAATTTATTATTATATTTAAAATTAGATAAATATAACAGAAATTAAATGTACATTTTGTAAAACTACGCTACAATTTAAAACTAAAAAATCTTTAACAATCTTCTTCCACTCAAAATTTTTTATATCGATTTTAGCGCTTTTAGGAGTCTAGACAACACCAGAAAAATGAAGGGTGTGAAGATAAATTTATCCGATAAATTTGTTTATCGAAGACGGAAACCAGTTATACAAATTTTCTGAAACCTGTTTTTTTGACAAAAAATAAAGAACTTTTGTACCGAAAAAAAGCCAATAAGAGTTTTAGCAGCCATTTATGATGAATATAGCATATAATTAGCTTTATATAGAGACAACTATTTTTTCTTCCTGTAAAAAACTGTAATTGGTTATTTTTTATCTCACCTGGGTCGCCCACGACAAAGGTGAATGAACTTCTAATGTCTAACCGCCTAACACCGTAGAAGCGCAGCCTACATATATATCCTGATTTTATTTCAGATCGGAGATATAGCCTAATTTATGAAGTGTCCCATGTCAATAATGGAATGCCATGGAAATAATGATTCCAGTGCTAATACTGGGTACCATTGACAGAAGTGAATGAACTGCCTTGCCTGTATGTCCGAAATTAACACGATGGGAGACAATAACATCCCCATCCCAAATATATGCTGATTCCATTTTAGATCGGAGATATAGTCAACTTTAGGAAGCGATCCATGTCATTGACAGAAATAATGATTTCGAGTGCCAATATTGGATTGTCCTGATAATAGTGAATGGACAAACTATATATTCCAATTTAGGCCCATGAGAGCACATAACACCCCCATTACAAATACAGGGTGGCTGTTGAAAATATAATAATTTTTTTCTATTTAATGAATCTGGTTAATTTTTTTTTTATTTTGCAGATTGATTTTTAGATTTAAAAAAATTGATGACTGGGACACTGAAACAAGAATTTGAATTTTAATTGTCCGCCGCTATCACGCACTGGAGTCCGTAGTTTCGGTCCAAAGAGAGTATAGGCGCACTTTGGCGGCAATCCTCCGAGCAGATGGACCATAATGAGACTTGTTAACAACTTTGCCGAGCATGGGACAGTCAACAGAAGACCCTACCATCGAAACCCTTCAGTTCGGACGGAGGGAACAATAACGTTTGTAGCTGCTGCATACAAAACAATCCAAGAGTTTCGACAAGAAGCTTACTTATCTGATCAAATGGATATAAGCAGACAGTCATTGCAGTTAATTATGCACAAAGATTTGGTCTTATTCCCGTATAAAATTTAAATGGCCAATAAAGTGAACACTGCATACTTCCCGATTCGCTTGGAATTTTGCCAGAAGATGCTAAAAATTGTGAAAGAGGACGTAAACATGTTGAACTGTTTTTTCATGTCTGACGAGGCCCATTTCGATTTAAACGGCAACATAAACAAACAAAATTTTCGAATATGGAGTGCTTCCAACACACAGATACTCCATGAGATGGAAATGCTTCCACTTCTTGTCACAGTGTGGTGTGCAGTTTCATCACGCTGCATTGTTGGGCCATACTTCTTCGAAGGAAACGGTTACACCGTTACGGTAACTGGAGCAAGTCGAGAGAGTTTTTCTATTCAGAAAATGAGAATTTCTTTCAACTTTGTGTGGTTTCAGCAAGATGGTGCAACTCCTCACATAGCCCGGCCTATTATGACAGAATTGCAATGAAAATTTCCCAATAAGCCGATATCCAGAAACTCCACTTTCCGCTGGCCCCCAGGTCGCCTGACTTTACTGCACCTGCCTTTTTCTTGTGGGGTTATTGCAAACAGGAAGTCTACAAAGCAAAACCAACAAATTTGAATGAATTAAAGCAATCCATTCAAGAAACAATTGCGACTATCCCTGTCTCAATTCTCGAAGCAGTAATGAACAACTTTTTGGTAAGATGCCGCACATGCATCAACGAGCATAGGGGCATTTAAATTCCACTCCTGAAAAAAGTGAGTGAACTACCAGTATATTTGAAATTAGCCCCATATGAGCACATAACATCCCCATCCCAAATATATGCTGATTCCATTTCAGATCGGAGATATAGTAAACTTTATGAAGCGGTCCATGTTATAGACAGAAATAATGAATTCGAATATCAATATTGGCACCCCTGATAAAAGTGAATGGAGTAACTGTATATTCCAAATTCGCCCCATGGGAGCACATAACACCCCCATTCCAAATCATTATTTCTGTCTATGACATGAGTCGCTTCATAAAGTTGACTATATCTCCGATCTGAAATGGTATCAGGTTATATTTGGGATGGGCCTGTTATTGTCTCCCATGGTGTTAATTTCGGACATACAGGCAGTTCATACACTTCTGTCAATAGTACCCAGTATTAGCACTGGAATCATTATTTCCATCAATGACATGGGCCACTTCATAAATTAGGCTATATCTGCGATCTGAAATGGAATCAGGATATATATAGGCTGCATTGTTTATGCGCTTCTACGGTGTTAGGCGGTTAAAGATTAGAAGTTTATTCACCTTTGTCATGAGCGACCCAGGTTAGATAAAAAATTACCAAGGTCAGTTTTTTACCGAAAGAAAAAATATTTGTTTCTAATAAAGCTAATTAAATGCTATATTCATTATAAATAGCTTTAAAAACGCTTATTGGCTCTTTTTTCTGTACAAAATTTTTTTTTTCAGATTTTAGAAATTTTGTACACGTGGTTTGTGTCTTCGATAAATAAAGTTATCGGATAAATATATCTTCACACCCTTAGAAAAATATAGTGTCAATTCTGCGTTAACATTTAATGCAACTTCTTCACATTTTTGAGACTTCACTGTAATTATATAAAATAGTTACTTTCAAAATTTCCATATATCGGGTTTTTCAATAAGAGCGCTACAAAAGTTTTTTTAAATAAAACAAAACCGGTTTTAGATACCAATGAAATTCTTTATTCCTGTGAAAGTATGTTCGATGCCATTATGTATGGAAATCGATTTCTTTTGCATGGCCACCACGGGCACGCTTGCAGAAGTCCAGACGCTGAACCCAATTTTCGAGGGTTTTCAAGCATAAATCGGCCGATACTGCTGCAATTTCACGTTCGATATTCGTACGAAGTTCATCAATCGTCGCTGGCTTGTTGGCATAGACCATAGACTTGACGTAAGCCCCACAGGAAATAATCTAACGGCGTCAAATCGCACGACCGATGCGGCCAATCGACTGGGCCATTTCGTGAGATAACACGTTCACCAAACTTGGTTTCCAATAAATTGATTGTGGCATTCGCTGTGTGGCTTGTGGCGCCGTCCTGTTCGAACCACATGTCCTCCAAGTCCATATTATCCAATTGGGGCCAAAAATATTCGGTTATCATTGAACGGTAGCAATTCGCATTCACAGTAATGTGCCGGTCTTGATCATCACGGAAGAAGTACGGCCCAATGACGCCGCCGGCCCATAAACCGCCCGAAACAGTAATTTTTTCGGGATGTAATGATGACTCATGGATTACGTGTGGATTGCTGTCTGACCAATAACGCATATTTTGCTTATTGACGAAGCCATTCAGCCAGAAATGAGCCGACCATAAATTGGACGTAGCGCTCTTAAAGTTGAGGCCACTGACTCCAAATTTCGGTAGTAAATTTTAATAATTTCGACTCGTTGTTGGCTCGTATATCTTTCCATGATGAAATGGCAAATCTTACTGAAGAGAAATGTCAAAAGAGCGGGAAAAAATATGGCGTCGTTTGCTGTCCCTATCGATTTACTTTTGTAGCGTCTCTGTTGAAAAACCCTTTACTTACAATAAAACTGCTACAAACAAAAGAGTCTGAAAGAAAATTTTAAAACATCTTCAAGTAATTCCTGTACTTAAGTTTTATTGATTTGTTTATAGAATCCGGACTGTCTTGTCAATCTTTATTAGCAGGAGTTTATTCAAACTTCAGTCTCATTTGACCGCTTTTCCGACTTTCTCGAATAGCAGCATCTAAACGTAAAAACAAAATATTAAAATTATAACATTAAAAAATAATTTAAAGTTTGTGGGTATGCAATTGCATCATTACACAGGGTTGCAGTTAAAACAATTCTTTGGATTCCAAAGCAACAATATAAAGATCACAAATGGTTCCAGGTCAGTGAAGAGTATGTATACAACACTGTCGAATTCATAAAACTGCTCCAGGACGATTAATATCATTCTGGGGATTCCCATCATAAGACCTAGGCGTAGTATAAGACCTATCCTGAAAAGCAGAAGCAGAAGAAAGGATTAACATTTATATGTGGTGGTACACACAGGACAAAGGTGGTTTGGTAGAGGAGGCTCCATTAAATTACAATGTTGCAGTGGAAAAATGTATCAACATTCTGGTAAATTGTATCGGTTAGAGACAAGTCTACTGAGTTGATCGGTACCCATGAAATGTCTGTACAACGTCAAACTCATAAAAATCGATGGACGCGTTTCGCTCTTATTTGGAATTTAGTGAAGGTATCTCATTTTGTCAAGAATTGTAGAACTCGCCAAAAGCAACCCAAACAAAAAAAAACACAATTCTTGACAAAATGGGATACCTTCACTGAATTGGGAATAAGAGCGAGACGCGTTCATCGATTTTTATGACCCATGTCTCATTTTGTTCATAGGTCCCGTGACTTTAGGATAAACTATAAAAAACTTTACACTTTTTGCCGTTTCTTGTTTCTGTTTTTTTTTCAATAATAAAAAATTTTAATTTTTTAACAAAAAAAAGATTGTTTTTCACCTTTCTTTTGTTATAACTGCGAACCTGTTGATTATATTGAGACATAGTAGAGGAATAGATTAGATAGAAAGGTATAGTAATTCAAAATTTTTCTAAATTTATTCGGTCGTAATCGAACACGTCCTTCTCGAGTTATGATGAGAATGTAAATGACCATTTTTAAGATACAACGTGGTCTGTATTATTATTCATATTGTATTAATATATTCTCTATAGTTGTTCAGCTTTACCATGGTTACAATTTTTCCAAATATATAAATAAAAATAATGAAAATGGTTTCCCACTACATCCCATGTAGGGGTTAGGGAGAGCTTCTCACAACAAATGAGCTGTGCGCGTTCCAGTTTTACACTCGTTGATGGTGATGTACAGTTTTACACCGGTACCAAACGGTATTTTGAAAAGCTTTTTCATGGCTAAATACACTCGATAGTGTCGCCGTCACTAAGCTAGGTGACTGCCGTCGAAAGAAATTTAAGGTGCTATGAGCAGGGATCGAATCAACGTTCTCATGCACAAGAGCCGCGCACACTACCATTGCACCACCGACGACCACATAATAAAAAAAGTACCTCTCTTTAAAAAGGGGGCTGTTCGGGAAAATATAAAACATATTCTTACAAAAGGACAAAAAGGAAATATACATTAAAAAAAATAGCTTCTAAAAAAAAATCCAATGAGTGTTCGAACTCACGGGCTATGTGTTAACACCTTTTTGTTACACGGTACATGTTCGATATCTATGAACACTAGGGTGTCCCAAACAATGAATTTTTTTTTGCTCAAGCTTTATTTGAAAGCTGATTGGGCAAAGTATTTTTGAGAATTTATCCAGATTTATCGGAGGTGGTTTAGAATTTCCTCCAAAAATCGGGTATTCCGGGCGTTTTTTGAATTTTACTTAAAACTCGGTCAATAACCACGATTTTCTTAGTTTCATTTTTGAAGCTAAACGTCCAAACTTTTATTGTATATGCACAAACCTCCAGTATTGGCAATGATTTTGGTCAATAAGGTACCATGTATTAAATTTTTTCGTAAAAAGTCGTAAAATTTTGGTAAATTTTTTTCTTTTAAAATTCGTAAGGAAATGTAACAAACGTAAAAAACTAATGATGAGCTTTAAAAGACGTCTAAATTCCAAGCAATTTTGTAAAAACAAAATTTGAATTTACGGTTACTGTTCCAGAGTTATACCATTTTAAAGCCTTTTACCCATTGTATGAAACTAATAATATTATAAACTGTTTGCTATTTTTGCATCGGATTTGCTTTAAATTTCTATGAAAATTTAAAATACTAATGATGCGCTTTAAAAGATGGATATATTTCAATCAAATTTCTAACAAAAATTTTGAATTGGCAGTTACTGTTCCAAAGTTATGCCACACCAAAGTTGAGCACACCAAAGTCTTTATTTTAAGGAGATTGCAAGAACAAGCTATTGACTTCAGTACAACAATAAAAAAAAAAAAAAAACACATATTGGAAATTTTTTTTCTAAAAATAAATAATTTTGCTCATGTATGTAAATTTTTTCCTTTTTTTAATAAATAAATGAATTAATATAATACGAATAGAGTTTAACTTATATATATATTTCGATATAACGACTTTTCGATATACCGAACGACCCTGGACATTATATCATACGTTATACTGGACCACCACTGTATTCACTTTGTGGATTTAGTCCCTATCCGCGCCTATAGATGTTAATACATCAAAAAATACATCATTTTACAAAAAGTGTATTTTCTTAAAGATCCATTTAAATTATAGTATTTTTCAACGGGCGCCTTTGGCGTGTTGGAACTAACTAGTACATAATATATAGCGAAAAGAACTTCATTCCAACCGGGTGTCCCCTGACACCGCATGTAACATGTAACAACTATGTCATATTCAGAAGTGTCTTGTTTCTGTAGTTTTTTGCTTACATTTCCACAGATATTCATTCAATTTGACAGAAAAGAAATACAAAACAAAAACAAAAGCCCAATTGTAATTTTCTACAAGTACAACAACTCGTACTGAGTCTACCTTTCTTATACTAAATACCATTATCTAAAACTTTATAAAATTCTAGAATTCTTTGGTTGGTAGCAACAATATCGGTGTCAAACTACTATGATGAAAAAAATTTGTTATGGTAAGAAAAATTTCTATTTATCTTTTTTCATAATAGTAAATTTTGACAGCTTCATCATAAGAAGAAGACTTAAGACGCAATTGAAATATACTTTCTTTGCAATCCATGAATATTGCATCCAAATTTCATCCAAATTGCTACCAAATTTATTCGTCTTTCTTTGTTTTGTTTACAACTAAATGATGAACAGAGCTACAAGTCGACATAAAAACTTGGCGGCGGCGCTGGACAAAAATTTGGAACGGCGTTGGATAAAGCCGATGATTAAAAACAAAATTATGTTATTACAAAGTGTAAATATGCATGAAAATGCGAAAAAAAAACTGACGAATATATTGATTACAATTGATTGAGTCGTCGTAATCCAAATTAGAGTCCAAAAAGAACCAAACACGCTTCAGACGACGACGGAAAAAATCTATAGTGTCTAAACGAAATGAGGGAGAGAGAGCGTCTGGCGACTTCGGTTGATTTTTTTTTCTCTGCGTCATATATGTATATTTTCGGCTCTTTTCTGGAATTTGAAAGTTTCGAAAAATTATATTGTTGTATAGGAATTAAATTGTGTTTATCGCTTTTAATAATGTATTCACTTTTATTGTACTGTGTTTAACAATAAGTTATTTTTAACCCTTTTTCTTTAATTTTATTTACATTCACGTGTATGGTTTATATGTGTTGGTTTCTCTTATGATTTTCATCAACATGTGGCAACTTTATTCTCTCAACTGAGAGATTTCGTGAGAGCGCCGCCAAGAAATTAGAAAAGGTTCTATTCTAGCGACGAGTCGTCAGCCGCAGCGGATTTTCGTGACAATTTTTCCCTGCCATAAGAAACCTATGTAGAAAAAACGTCGTCGTCTGTAGCGTGTTTGATTATGTTTAGACTCTTAGTAGTTAAAAAACTTCGGCGGCGGCTCACCAAAATAAACATATCGACGGCGGCGCACAGTGTACGATTTTGATATGATTTTGTTCTATTTCGTTTTTTCAAATATGGAGTATGGTAGTAGGCTACGTAATCATTATAAAAAAAAATCCAATGAGTGTTCGAACTCACGGGCGATGTGTTAACAACTTTTTGTTACACGGTACCTGTACGATTTCTATGAACACATTAAAATCAATCATATGATGACGTTACATTTAAATAAAAATCACAACCACACATATTAAAATATACTCCATTGCTTATGGAGTCGATGAGTACTTGTGTGAGGGGTCGAGGTGTACCTAAAAGAAACACCAGCGGCATTCATGCAAACGTGAAAGCCGAGAACTTTTGGCCAGCGCAAGTTTCCCTCGCACCGTTGCATGAGGCACCAGGTAAAGTTGCTCAGCGTAGTTGTGCTCAAAACCACATCAGCTGACCAAGATTGATACATAAGGTGGTAGCAGTAGCAATTGCATGTATTATGTATGTGTACTTTTTCTACTGTTCTAGTGCTATCACCTTATTTATCCATCCTAGTCAGATGACAACGAAATGTCAAAAGTTTACACGTTTCTCCATCCGACATTTGCGCAGCAAATTTGCCGCGCAAAACTTTCCACTTTTGAGCAAGTCGCTTTGTATAGGAAATTTGTTAGTTTTGACGTTTGCTGTGCAAGTTTACGATGTTTTCGAGTTTACGAGGTTCTTTCGAGCTTTCATGAAGACCACTACTGTTAAGAGAATGCAAAGATCGAAAAGTGTGAGAAAACAATTCTTTGACGTTTGGGAATAAGGTCTTAAGTCAAAAAAATGCATTTTGGGTTTTTGATTGGGTTTAACTCAATTTTTTTTTCTCTTTCGTTTGGTATTAATAACTTAAATCTAGCACAACTCCATCCAATCGTAATCATTTGCTCTTTAGGCAATAAGTCAGAAAATTTCATATATAAATAATTTTCAATTTAAAATTACGAAAAACTACAGTTTCTGACTTAAGACCTTATTCCCAAACGTCAAAGAATTATAAATAGAAATAAAATCAACAACACCAACAACAACAACAACTACTACTACTGATATGTTGGTGATTTATTTGTGCTTGCTGTGTCGTGGAGTGTTTGTGTGGGTGGTGGGTGTAGGCGGGGGGTACCTAAAAGAAAAACTGTTAAGAGAATACAAAGAGTGGAGAGTGTGAGTGTAAATTGTCATGGGGGAGGGTATATAAGCTTCGGCCCGGCCGAACTTAACACCGTTTCTACTTGTTTTTTTATACACCGGGCAATGATGAACATCAAATGACTCGCTTTGTTTGGCCAACCAAACACACAACATCACACATACTTTGTCCGAAGTAGCTGACGTATACGTGTGTCAACTGAGACGTATACGTGTGTCAACATGTTTGCCAAATCAACAGCAACGAAACAACCAAACACACAACATCACACATACTTTGTACGAAGTAGCTGACGTATTAGTGTGTCACCATAACGTCGACTGCAAATGAAATTTTGCGTGGCTATGCTTTATATCTCCGTTCAACAACAGCAACAGACACATGTACATACATACATTATTATGTTAATACATACGCTCTAGACACAATTTCGTTTGCCTCACCCCTGCCACAACACTCTTTCATTGCTCACTTGCTCGCTCATTTTTGTTTAACACGTCATTATTCTCTTTCGCAGTCGCAGAAAATCTGGTTTTAGCAGCAGCATAAAATCTGGTTTTAGCAGCAGCATAAAATCTTGACTTTGATAGATTTAGTCCCTATACGCCGCTATAGATGTTAACACATCAAAAAACGTTTCCGCAAATTGCATTGCTTTATCTTGAATCGTTTCGAAGTAATGGAATTTAGTGCTGCTACTACATTAAAATCGTAAACTGTTCGGCGGATGTTCGTTTTCGCTTTACCCAACTTGTTTGTCCGCTGGTGTTTTTTTGTTAAACGTCAAAAATTTTCATCCACTTGTTAAAAATTTACCTAGCTCCATGGGCTGGTGAAATTTTATTCACCACACAAATGTCATATTTTTACTAACCTGAGCACTTTGATACCGATTGGCACATGCGAATTGTAAAAGGTGTAAAACATAAACAATTTTCGCCAAAAATATTAACGTTTTTCGTAAAAGTGTACAACACTGATCTTTTTCACCAACTTTTTGTTGGTGAAAAAATGTCTTCATACGATAAAAATTTGGCACATAGATTTCATAGAGACAACTGAAACAAGAACAAAAGAAAAATAAACCACCTTCTGATGTTACGTTTTACTTACAGCTTAAGGGCGAAGTATTCCTCGGTTGTCAGGTTGACAACTCGGCATCGTGTTATACAGATATTCGCTGATAGAATTAGAAAGGTCAGCAAATTGAAACATGGAATCGCAGCCACCACTCCCAATTCAACAATACGCCAATTCAGTACTAAAATATCAATAATTAGACAAATTACATATATGTCGGTTGCAGCGTCTTAGTCACAGGAATTACCTCCAGATAACAGATAACTTAAGCTGGTAAAACCCGCTGCGATACCCCAAACATATATGGAGTAAAAAATGAAACGTCTTTGTTGCTTCTCGGCATTATCATGTGTATTTGCTCCTCTAAGACCTGACCATATGTGGAAGCCGATAGAATTTAGCCATAAATATGTTGAGATAATAAAGAATGTTGTTCCTATGTCTACATGTTGTCGAATGTCCTCTTTAATAGAAAATATTATATAGCAATATTACAAATCAAAATTGATGATAACGAACAGAGAAGTAAAATTGGTATCCATAGTGAATGGGCAAAACCGTATATCGACAATCAAAATGTTGGGAATTATTCTGTAGAAGCACTTTTGTTGCTATAATGATTGGGGATACAAAATTCGTTTACAGGGACGTCATATATACGTTAATTTTGATTTGGCCACCGTTTTCTTTATTTGCCAGATGAAAAAGTGAAACAAATTTCAGTTAAAAAATATTGATTTTTTGTCATATACGAAATGCTGAATAATTGTATACATCCATGCAAGTTACAAAGGATTCAGTTAGGATTGTCCATCGTGTCCACCTTGCCTGCATTTTCACCTTGCATAACTATTGGAATACTCCAATTACCTCTAAACATCGTATTCACTTCCACATGTTTAACACCTTTGACATGTTTTTGAAACCGAAATCAGCTGATTCTTGTATGAGAAAACAGCTGATTTTGCCAAATGTGTTAAACACGCTAAGTGGAAGTGTGAACTTACTGCCTATCATATTGGACAATTGAACAATCACATCTGGCGTTAACATAAAAGCCGCCATTGATACCATGTACCAGGAAACCAGTTTAAATGTAAAATTCTCCCTTAAGCCCTTTACGCACGTATATACTATCATTAGGGGTATGCAAATCCGCTGCACCCATGAATATATCCGACCTAGAAAATTGTTACAAGAAAATTAATTAATTGTGAACAGCTTCAATGACACCCAGATACTTTTACCAATTAATATCGTGATAGAGTATCCCTGTTTTAAAATCAATTTTAAAATTTATTCGCTTGTTGGAGATATTTTGTATTCGTCTTACCTCTATTATTCTATTACATGGGATACCGCGCATCTGTTTTAAAGCAGCTTGGTCGTATGGTGATTCACAGTAGGGTCTGGAATCCTAAAAGTAAAATATTAAAACGGGAGAATTTTAGGACGAGGACCTCGTTTTGCATTATTTTCCCTACAAAGAGCATAAAGAGGGCTTTCTACGAGTATATATGGGCCGTTTACAGCCAAAGTGGTGTAAATCAGATTTGAATAAAGTCTACACACAGGAAAAAGATTAATTGGAAATCAAATCAGGCATTGGAAATTCTATGATAAAGTCTATATTTTGATCAGAATTGGTAATTGTCAAACATCAGATTATTTGTCGATGTTATTGATAGATTAAAAATCGGTCTTACTAAATACAAGTTGCTACTACCGAATTTTAGTTGTATTAACCAATTTGAGCATTTAAAAAACCTCATTCATTTGAAATGGGAGATACAACTAATAAAACGGACAATATTAGAATTCGTGTTCAAATATTAGTCACTGTAATCATAATTTAGATTCTGTTACAAAAACAATTGTTGCAAAGTTACGAGTATGTATTCGATTTTTCACAAGAGGCTTTGTTGTTAAAGAGAAACTACGTATATTGGAATGTTACACGAGGACTTTACAGAAAAACTAATATTTTAAACAGAAAGTGATAAACAAAGTTGTGAAAAAACAATATCAGCCAGCGAAGAATACATATTATCATAAATTGAGGTGAAGAGAGACTTTTAAACATAATCGTTGAATATGACGCCACTGTTGACGCCTTCACAAACACATGCAGACAATTGTGGACACTTGGTTGAAGGAACTATTATTGTGGATGACACAAATTAACTTACACATACATATGATACCCGGGGTAACCCATCCCCATTTTTGATCGAAAATATGAAAAATTTAGAAAGATTGTCTGTGTTTGTTTTTCGATTGGACGCTCCGTTTTCGAGAAATAGAAATTGTTTTATATTTTCGATCAAAAATGGGCACGAAATACGAACCCTGGTTATAAATAATAATAATTTTGTTTTTATTTAAATATAAAATACACAATTTTAATAAAAAGTTATTTTTTTTACTATTTTTCTATAAAATTCATAAAGGGTTAAACCATCACCAAATGGTTGTGACATCCATCAAATTCAAGTTCAAGTTTAGCATACCAATATTATTATTTGGTACAACCGAATTAGTTTTTTAATTTTTTGTTCATTCAACTAATTGAATATTCACCACTACAGGATCATTTGATTGCTGGAACTAAAACTCGATTGACAGATCACATTTAATTCTTGTTGCTGTGGCTTCAACTAAATATTTCAGTTCTTGCAACCAAAACTGAATTACAAATCAATTGATATGCAAGACATTCGGTGATGCGGACCACAATTATTGGTAATCACAACTGAATAATGCGATAGTCCAAGGAACCGCCAAATTTTAGTTGGCTGTAAATATAGTTGTGACAACGACTCTCTTCTCTGTGTGTACCCTAAAATTTGAGTACCTCTACTGGTACTGGTCGTCGAGGTGATGCACTCACTATATATAAGTATAGTATGGATATTGATAGAGATACTATATTTATGTTTTTTACTTACATGTAGCTCATGGGATGCCTTGCACTCGGTGTAATCTTCAAACTTCACCGTCTCCTTTATTGTTTTGTTATGATGGAGAGAAGTTTGCCACGAAAAGAAGACATCTTCCGGAATTTTTACACACTTTTCATACGCGAAGGCGTAGAATTGTGGTACATTACAACACGCTTTCAAGCATCCCATTTTACATTGGCTTGATGACACAATTGGTAATATTAATGAAACTGTTAGAAATGTGAGCACTTGCATTGTTTTTATCACTATGAGTATTAACACGGCAAAGGTCTAAGATAAACTGTTGCATTGGCTTAAATAGTGCAATGCCATGATGCCATCATCATAAATACAGATTCTATATTTGAAACGGTTAAAACCTCAAATGAGCAAGTTACGGCACAGTAAGTTCGATGATGTATCTATGCGACTGACTATATGGCGATTACGCATTTGTATTTTTGTTTTCAACACTATAAAATAAATAAAATCTATGACAGGGGAAACACAAGTGACAGCTGTAAATTTTAGTATGTGACAAGTCGAATGAACGTTAAGTTCACCTAGCCAAAACATGTATACCCTCTACCATTTGGCTGGTTTTATGGAAATTCTCTTTTGGAACTAATAACATATGTAGTGCGTTAGGTGTTATACTTGAAACTAACCTACCCAAGTCCGATGTGCTATTCGACTCGTGTTTCCAGTTCAGGGGGTATCTACGGCAAACCAGGGTTGTGGAATTTTCCTCAAATTTAAAAAACTACGACTCCACTAGTTATCCAAATGTATGCACCGTCGGTGGTGCAATGGTTAGTGCGCGCGCCTCTTGTACAGGAGATCCTGGGTTCGATTCCTGCTCCGACCACCTTAAAATTTCTTTCGACGACGGTCACCTCGCTTAGTGACGGCGACACTATCGAGTACTTAGCCATGAAAAAGCTTCTCAACATACCGTTCGGAACCGGTGTAAAACTGTAGGTCCCAATCAGTGAGTATAAAAAAAAACTATGAAGCGCACAGCTCACTGGTTGTGAGAAGCTCTCCCCAATTCCTTCATGGGATGTAATGGGAAACCATTTATTTATTTTTATGTATTCACATAAGGCATAAATTACCAAATGAAAAATATTCACTAACGGCCGCTTTGATTTCCTTCTAAAAAGGGCTGTGGAGTCGGAGTTCAGGTAAAGTCGGAGTAGGAGATTGTGTCGAGCTTTTCAGCCCGACTCCTTGTCAATAAGATTACTATAAAATGTATCACAATGGAAGCAGGTGATCGAATACGATATTACCCAGAAGATGTCAATCGTTTGGCATTATTGTTGACAGCACTGTCATGGAACTCTTGGTCTGTTCAATACTATTTGTAATCCAGATTGCGATTCGAAATGGATATGGTGATATTTAAACTGACAACTGTTTTTTCGAGTCGGTACGGATTGGACAAATTAATTTTAATCAATTCTGGTATAGTGATATTAGTTTTGTTACTTTATATTGTCAATACGATTCGTAGGGCAATCTTGTCTGCACATTTCACGGTTAAACTAATCAATGAAGAAATTAATTCAGCATATTTGGTCTATTCACTGAATTTCAATGTTCGTTTTAGAGCTTCTAGACAATATGTTCCATTTTTGCTACCCGCGTTCAAACATAACTATGAATCCATTAATCCAGTTTTTACTCTTTGAAATACTTTTAATGTGTGCCACCATCTATTCTCTCTATCGGATCCGATTGAAGTAGTTAAACGACCGATTATTTTTTTTAATGACTGATAATGCTTAAATTTGCCATATTTAAGATTTCATTCGAGAAATCATGTGAATGATTTTTGGTTCCTCTTCGCCGAACTAAATTTCCCTTTTCATATGTCCTGCTTTATTCTCATCCTGCTGTATCTGTTCCTGCTTCATCTGTTTCCGTGACACCTGTTCTTGCTTTATATGTTCCTGCTTCAGCTGTTTCAACAGATTCTGCTTCATCTATCCTTATTTATCTGTTGCTGCTTAATCTGTTTCTGTGTCATCTGGTCTCGCTTAATCACAAATAAATATGAAATATGCTTCATCAGTTCCTACTTCATCTGTATCATCTGTTCCTGCTCCACCTAAATCATCAGTTCCTGCTTCTTATATCCTGCTTCATCTGTTCCTGCTTCATTCGCTTCCTGCTGCATCTGTGCCTGTGTCATCTGTTCCTGTGGCACCTATTCATGCTTTATCTGTTCCTGTGACACCTGTTCTTGCTTCATCTGTTCCTGCTTAATCTCTTTCCGTGTTATCTGTTCTTACTTCATCTGTTCCTGCTTGATCAGTTCCTGCTTCCTCAGTCCTGCTACATCTGTTCCTTCTCCATTTGTTCCTGCTTTATCTATTCCTTCTCTATCTGTTCTTGCTTCATCTGGTCCTGTGTAATCTGTCCTTCATCTGTTCCTGCCTAATCTGTTTCCGTGTCATCTGTTCCTGCTTTAACTCTTCCTGTGTCATCTGTTCTTCCTCTTCATCTGTTCCTGCTTCACATACTTCATCAGTTCCTGCTTTATCTATCCTGCTGCATCTGTTGCAGCTTCATTTGTTCCTGCTTTATCAATCCCATTCCATTCATATCATTCTTATATGCCTATTGGTCTTTATGTATAATAATTCTCTTACTATCGTCCAATACCATCAATGTCTCTGTTCAATCTACAGGTTGGAGCGCGGTAATTTGCTTTTTTGCACTGCAGGCTGTGTCGGCACTGTTGGCTGAAGAGAGTGGAGAGTGTGCGTGGCTTATAGCGGCTGACGGGAAATTTGTATTCGTCCACCTTTCAGTTGCCATCATGCATTGGACACGTGAGGAGAGGTCATTTTGTGTGGAAGCATATTTTTCAAATGCGCACTCGCTGTTCCCCCACGCGGAAGGGTTCCTTTGGGATTACCTGAAGTCGAAGGTGTATATCTACCGTCCCAACACCTTGGAAGACATAATTGACAATATTGAGGCTGAAATTGGCAGAATACCAGTCGACATGCTTGTTAGAGTTCAGGAAAACTTCAAACAAGGCATGCAGCAGTGTGTGGATAGCGAAGGTCGACATTTTCCAGATACACTATTTACTGTTCAATATAATTAAAATATAAAATAAATTTTTCTAAGGTTCATAATTTTTTTATTTCATTCCCAAATAAGCAAAATATCGCGCTCCACTCTGTATAATAAAAATTTATACACAGAGAAGAGATTCGTTGTCACAACTATACAGGGTGATTCAGGAAGGTCCGCACAAATTTCTCCAGCGTATTCCTTGGCTCATTTCATGGAGAAAAGTCCAGTAGGACCGTGTCCAAAAATGCAAGGGTGCGAAATGGCAGCGGGTTCAAAATTTTCGGATTGGCGGTCGGAGGGTAGTAGGGTAAAGTTGCTAACTTCTGAGCCAGTGGTCGGATTTTGGTTTTTGGGCTTGTTGGAAAGGTCTTTAAGAGGCCTTTCAGAATCAATAAAAAAAAAGTAGAAAAAAGTCAAATCGCCGAGATACAGAGCTTTCGGAAAAAAATTGGAAAAAAAAATTCACACAACCTCAATTTGCTGAACCAGATGGCAGGTAACTTATGTTTTGTTTTCTGTTGAAAGATAGCCATACTTCTTACCTTTTCAAAATGACCTAAACGAAGCCCAGAGATCTTACCGTTCCATTTTACTGAAATGCAAAAATGTTTTTTTTTTTGTTTTTGGAAGCGAAATAACAGCACACATTTATTTGTTTTGTAAATTAACACGTTTAAGATTATATTTTCCAGTCCATTCATCAGTGCCTAAAACAGTAAGTAGTATTTATAGGTATTCATTGATAGAATTTTGTCATTCAACAAGTGTCTACGAACGCGAAAAGTACAAGTGATTTTTGTCCAACGTCGAGGGAAATTGGTGTTAAGCCAATCCCGCACAATACGCCCGTAATGCGATGGAGCACCATCTTGTTGGTAGAAAACATGATTTCGTACCGCAAGAGGTACTTCCTCTAGGATTTCTTGCATGACTTCTTGCAAAAAAGCCAAATAATTTTGCGAATTTAACCTGGGAGGAAGTACTTTTGGCCCAATCAAGGTGTTGTCGATGATGCGAGCCCAAACGTTGACGGTAAATCGGTGTTGAAATGCTGTTTCTTTCTTGTTGTGGGGATTGCCATGGGCCCATTCGTGCAAATTATGGAAATTAGTTATGCCGTCTCTCGTGAATTGCGCTTCGTCGGTCCACACAATCGAACGTAAAAACATAAATGCGTGTACATCACATTGCAACATCTCACAGCAAAAGTTGACGCGTGTAGTGGTAAATCGGCCGCCAAGAGTTCTTGAACTGATGTGAAATGGAATGGATGAGCCAAGGAATACGCTGGAGAAATTTGTCCGGAACTTCCTGAATCACCCTGTATTGGCATGCTCATCGAAATACTTGAATTTGATGGCTGTCACAACCATTTGATGATGCTCTAACCCATTATGAACTTTTTAGAAAAAAAAAGTAAAAACAATAATTTATTATTAAAATTGTGTACTTTATATTTAAATATAAACAAAATTATTATTTTTTAAATCCAAGGTTTCGTATTTCATGCCCATTTTTGATCGAAAATGTGAAAAAATTGCTATATCTCGAAAACAGAGCGTCCAATCGGAAAAATAACCAATTTTTACGGGTTTCTCACAAAGTGTTCCAATTCGCATGAAATAATTTTTTTTCTTCAAAAAATCGCTAAAATAAAAAAATTGCTATATCTCGGAAACGGTGCGTCCAATCGTAGGAGGCTGTAACCAATGGATGCCTTTACTACGGCATCACTTTTTTTTTACCAAATCGTTAAAACTAATTTTTTCTTTAATAAAAAATCGCTAAACCGCCATTATGTATATATTTCCCAAACGGAGCGTTCAATCGAAATGTAACTAAAGCATGAAACACATAGACGACGACAGGCTACATGAACACACGACAACAAATGCCGCTGACTGCAAATGTAGACGTGTGGCAGCTACTGAATTATTTTCAAGACGGCAACTGAAAAGTAAACAGCTGATCTGTAATGTTGACGTTTGTGTTATTTGTGTTAGAAGAAAATAAAATGTCTGGAGAATATTTAATAAATATTATTACAAACATAACAAAAATTGTGAAAACAGTTGATTATTCTGTCAGTGGTGCCACTTCAGGCATTGACAGCTCTAACCTGTTGATTGTCGCCCACACAAATAGAAATTAGTTTAATTCAACTACAGCTGCATAAAGTAGCATAGACAACAACCTGCAGTCGTATCGCCTTGCCGTCGTTAAAATATTCTCTTGCATATAAACGCATGTATTTTATTTTTGACAGGTTGTGGTTGGTAAGCCTGTCGTCGTCTTAATTTGTTCGGCTTTCTAAGCGCTTTTCATAAAGTTATCCAATTCGTATGGACTTTTTTTCTGAAAGCCGCCAAAATAAGCAAAAAAAATTTTTTTTTAAATAAGTGACATATTAAAGACATCCTTTGGTTAAAGTCTCTTATAGAGGTAACAAAGTTATTATTTTTGCGATTGGACGCACCGGTTCCGAGTTATAGCCATTTTTTATTTCAGCGGTTTTCATATTTTGATGATTTTTTGAAACTCGTAAAATATAGTTTTGTTTTCGATTGGACACTCCGTTTCCGAGATATTGGCATAAGGGCGTTTTAGCGATTTTTGATGCGATAAATTTTAGTTTTACGGATTTTTTAAAATAAAAGTGATGACGTATTGAAGACATCCATAGATGAAAGCCTCCTAAGAAGGTAAAAAATTTAATATTTTTGCGATTGGACGTACCGTTTCCGAGATATATCCATTTTTTTATTTTAGCGATTTTTTTTATTTTGGCAAATTTTTGAAAAAAAAAAAATATTTCACGCGAATTGGAACACTTTGTGAGAAACCCGTAAAAATTTGTTATTTTTCCGATTGGACGCTTCGTTTTCGAGATATGGAAATTTGTTCTAAATTTTTCATATTTTCGATCAAAGAGGTAACCCATTGCCTATCGCCGTGTGTAATGGGTGAAGGCCGCTTACCCATGAATAATCGTGCAGGGTAATTTCCCATCATCGTGGGTAGCTACCCATTATTTCCCCATACCCTGTGAGTAATGAGCAAACATTCATTACCCATTCTTCACTGTGATGTGTATGGTTTACCCATTGGGGGTAAATACGAACTCTGTTTGTAACCTTATACAAACAGTTATAATTTAAAAATATCACATGAATGTTTAAGTTAATTCGTGGCATCCACTATAATAAATGGTTCCTCCAGACAACTGTCCACAATTTTTTGCTTGTTTGTGGAGGCGTCAATAGTGGCGTCAGATCCAACGATTGTGTTAAAACGTCTCACTTCACCACAATTTATTGTAATACTAGTAAGATAAGAAAATTCATGCCATTCAGAAACTATGGTGGTGAGATATATCAACTGGGCATATTCGTCTTGTCGATAACAGTAAAATATACATGGACTTTAATGACCTTCTTTTGATTTCGTGTAGAAAAATATATGTCAACCGTAGTTTTTGTCCAAAGCACATCAAATTCTAGGTCTATACGGCATAAGATGTGAATATGAATACTTGCCATATTTTTGTTTTTTCACAAATTTGTTTGTCACTTTCTGTTCAAAATAATAGTTTTTTTGAAAACTCCTCGTGTAACATTCTTTAGTAGTTTTTCTTTAACAGCACAGCCTCTTGTGAAAAATCGAAAACAAAACTTTGTAACAAGTGTTTTTGTGACAGAAACTGAATTTTGGATACAGTGACTAATATTTAAACACGAATTCTAATATTGTACTTCTTATGAGTTGTATCTTCCAGTTCAGAAGAATGAAGTTTTAGAAATAGTCAAATACAATTTAATTTCTGTAGTAACGACTTCTATTTAGTTAGACCGTCGCGGAACAGGGGTAAAACTGTAGATCCCAATCAGTGAGGGAACAATTAGAAAGCGCACAGCTTAGTGGTTGTGAGAAACTGTCCCCAATCCCATCATGGGATGTAATGGGAAACGGTTTTTTTTATCCAAAAAGTGGCAACACTGGTAACGATTCACTCGTTTTCTTTGTTGACATTCCTTTCCAGAGCAAGATTGACTGTATACTGTCTTATACATATTTTTCTATTTTTTTCAATATTATGAGTCTTTTGTGGTTAAACAAAAAAAAATATTAGGGTGGGTCGATTTAGCAATCGATATTGTGCCATCGATTTTTCGTTGGTTTTTGGCATGAGGAAAAAACGTTCCACTGCGACATATCCAAAAAAACATTTTCGAGGCGCCAAAATTTAAATTTTTTGACTTTTTCTCAACTTTTATTTTAAAGTTGTTTTTAGAGGTAATAAAAAAATGAACTGATTTAATTTTTTTTAAATATTACATTTCCAAGGTGAAATTGTACGCTAAAAACGATGGCGATAGCAGTTTTGGCAAAAAAAAATGTTTTTCATTAGGTTTTGAACGAGTTTTTGTCAAAAAATCAATTTTTTTCTCGATTTTTTACTCTTTTTTGTTATTTTTAAGGCTCCAAACCAATTTCTTTTTTTAATTTCTCATGTATCAAATACGTATAGATATGTGTGATAGATAAAATTATTTCATCCAATATTTTGATGAACAAAATTATTTATTTTCTTGTTGAATTTGATGAATAAAAGATTTTTAGTTTTGGATTGAAATGAAGATTTTTTAACTTTGGATTTAATTGATGTTTTGTATGAATGTTAATTTATTATTAAAAGACATCATTGTCAATTTTCAACATTACTATTATAATTGCTGTTATGGTTGTTAAAATAAAAATTGTTCTTTTAACAATTTTATTGATTTTTCATAAGCGAAAAATATGGGAATTTATTTTAAAATTCAGATATTTCCTTGCAAATTTTGCTTGGATTCCATTCGACTCATTTTATTTCGGCTAGCTGACGTAGTCGCCATGATCCCTTCGCGGTTTTTATGAATTGCACGTTTAGCTACGCTGCTTAGGAGTTGAACGTACCGCTCGGTACCTTGAATATGTCATGGAATCTTCGGATCGTCTAGCGGTGGATCTTCATTTTCGTCATCATCAAAATAAGTTTTCAAATGTTCATATGGTATGCTTCTTGTGAATGGTGGTTCTGACAGGTTTTCATCGTCGTCCAAATCAATCAAATGAACGCAATCAGTGGCATCAAAATTAATTTCCGGTTTTACGTAGGTACGAATATTGGACGGTTCATATAGGTCGTTACGAAAATGTAAACATTTTTCCAGTGCATACTTCCGAATATGTTGTCGATCGTCGAAGAGCATGCTGAGCAAAACATTTTCACAATGGGCAAAATATGAATTATTTTCAATTACGGTGTTTACCACCGAACGTAAATTGTTTGCAAATATTGCGTCCACCGTATGAATGTTCCAACCAAAACACTACCATATACAACCGACTCATAATATTTGATGTTAAAATACATGGGAACGTACACGTGAATTATGTATCTTGCCAAAATTTTCAAATTTTCGGAAGGCTTGCTTGTTACAACGTAAATACGAAGTATTCTTTTGGCTTTTGTGAGCCATTTAGCATGTGATACAGGACCCGGTTTAATATTTGCTAGTTGAGATAAAACGCGACCATTCGAGACAGCATTAGCAATTTGGTATAGATACTTCACATCCGTTGAAAGTTCTTTCTGTTGATCTTCATCCAACGGTGGAGGCATGTTTTCAAGTGGGATTGCTTCAAAATTCGGAACAACCTGGCAATTATATTGATTATTCAAAATTGATTACAAAATTATGTGGCTTATAGGGAATTTTTTTTAAAAAAATTTTGATAAGTACCTGTAGGGTATGGTAATCTTGAATCTCTTTTGCTACCACTCCAGTTGCGGTTCTTGGTTCTGTCGTTTGTGATTTTTCCAATGTGTTCCACAAACTTCGAAGCGGCAACTGATTGAAATGTAGTAAACAAATCCACCAGTGTAATGGTCTCTTCAGCTGCAATTCAAATCGTCGCAGTATACCTCTCTCCGTACCAGTATTTGTAACTTCACCGTCAGAGCAAATGCCAATTAATTTATCAAGAGGAAGTTCCTCTGCTTGGAAAAATGCATTTAAAGCTGCTTGTTTCGCTTCAGCACTTTCACCTTCGCCTTCCAAGTTAACATAACCAAGTAATTTGGAATTTGGCTCATGAACGACGACTAAATGCGATTCTTTCTGCATTCTCGAATGGTAAACTTCATCAATGTTTTCTCGAGTCAATGCGTCGTTTTTCCGACCGTCAAACGAAAAAGCTTCCAAACACCCTTTTTGGCGTTGACGGATAACTTCCGTTCTAATTTTAGCTCTTTCTCTCTCTATTTTGTTTTTGTCACAGACAACGGTTTGACAACGCCCATTTTTAAATGCAATGTCTTCAAACAAAGCTGATGCTAGGCAAGATGCCACTCTGTTTGACACGCCAAATCTGTCAGAAATCATAGCAAATTTTGGTATACTGTATCTTGGAGAATAAAGTGATTCGACCGATATATCAGCCATTTTCATTGCAATATCATCTTGCAATTCTGAAGGAGTTGGTAGATATGTTTCATCAACAGATGATTCAAGTCTTGGTGCGATTGTAGACACTTCTGTTTCTGTAGGATCCTCAACAACAGGAATAGTTAATTTTCTTTCATTGTGCTGATCAAACATAAAGCCCTTGAGGCCATCTGGAATTTTACCACAGTTGCAATGATTTGATTTTAGTGAGCATTTGCATTCTGCGATGTAGAATATTTCATTTGTACCATCAACGAATAGTTTAAATTTATGATAATTTTTTCCGCATTTATTCAAATACTTATAGTTGTCAATTAGTGTATTTAATTTTTTTGTGACGGTTAATCTTTTAACTAGATCAATCTTCAATTTGCCCCAAATTTCTAACAGTTTATCGACACCGTTTGGTGTGAATGTCTTGTACGAGAACATTTTATTTCCTTTTTTCCACTGGTCGCCCAAAAAAAAGTAATATTTCAAAATATCGACTGAAGTTGGCACAGAAATTCCATCTAGTTCGCTTGGTGCACCGAATAGTAGCACATTATGTGAAGGTATGTGTTCTAAAGCCTGTGCTGGTGGTTCTCCCTCTTCTTCCATATTGTGTTCTAAATTTTCTGATGAATTTTTATTTTATGTATTTATATTTATATTTATTAAACAATTAATATTTTCCACCTTTTTGGTTTAAAGTCCACAGATAAACTTGCTATTCACACTGTCACTAAAGTCGCAAAGCGGGAGAAACTGGAAAAGAATATTAAAACAATTGGGAAATAAGAAACAAAACAAAAAAGCAATAACAGAGTTATATACGAAAACTAGTTGCTGTGAAACCTTCAGGGCTGCTGACGATACCTGTGGAGAACTGATTTTAGTATAAATACAGTAATCCCTCGATTTACGTCGTCATTGGTTCCGCAAAATAGCATAAGTACTTCCAACGTATGCAACTTACCAAAAAAAAAGATTTTTCGACAAAAAATCGTCCAAATCCAAAAAATAACAGTTTTTACGAAAAAATGATATCGCCATCGTTTTAAGCGCACAATTTTACCTTGGATGGGATATATTTAAAGAATTTGAAATCGGCGAATTTTTTTTAACATACCTACTAAAAAAACCTTAAAAATTATTGCTTAAAAAAATTGATTTTTCGACAAAAACTCGTTCAAAACCTAAAGAAAAACATTTTTTGGCAAAACTGCTATCGCCATCGTTTTTAGCGTACAATTTCACCTTGGAAATGTAATATTTACAACCTTAAAAATAAAAGTTGAGAAAAAGTCAAACAATTGAAATTTTGGCGCCTCGAAAATAATATTTTGGATATGTCGCAGTGGACTTTTTCTTCCTCATGCCAAAAGCTATCGAAAAATCGATGGCACAATATCGGCAAATTTTTGTCCTTACAAATCGGCCCGGTCTAATATCCATGAATCCATGCTGAGATTTCTCACGTACCAATTTTTTTGGTAAAATTTTACAGTCGTCTTTTTTTTCTGTGTACCTGAAACCTAGTGATACATGCACCTTATCATCTCATCGCTGCCAGCCTTAAACAGCTCCGCCGGTAATCCATAAGGCACCTGCGGGTTTGTTGATTTTAAGCCAGGCAATAGCTGTTCTGATCTCGTTTTGGTTAGCAGGGGGGCAAACGACACCGTCGTCCAAATAATGATAGATTGTCTCGTCATTGGATATCTGAGATACCAATAGCGCTGAGAAATGATCTCTCCATATTCCTAACATACTCTGCACATCTGCGATGAGATTTCCGTACTTGTCTTTATAGAAAGGGGGCCCTGAACCATGTCCATTAGTTCCGTTTTGGACTTTTTGATAGAATTTTCGGACTTCGTTTCTCCTTTTGTATGTCTCAATTTTCTCACTCTCGCGCTTTCTCCACTTTCGTTTCTTACGCCTAAAGAGACGGTTTACCTTCTTCCTTTTCTCCCTATACCGATCAGTCGCAGCTCTCGTTGCAATTGCCTGAAGCATTGCCATGCGTGCAGCGTTCTTTTTATCATTTGCAATGCATGCGGCACTCTTCATCGTTCCATGGTTTGCTGCGAAGCGGTTTCTCAAACTCAAGTACGGTTGTGGCGGCAGTTTTTATAGAGTCGGAAATGGGTTTCCACTCCGCTTCAGGATCGTCATCGGGAGGGGGTGGGTTCTGAGCCAAAAGTTGCGAGGTCCCAACCAATCAGTCAGTATTAAAGTTGAATGCGCACAATTCACTGGTTCTGAGCAGCCCTCCGCAATTCCTTCGAGGGATGTGATGGGAAACCCCTTATTTATTAATTGTTTTCCTTGCCACATACCCAACATTTGTAGCTGTGCCTTGTGTTTTTTTCTGTCCAAGATTTGATTTATTTTATATGTTTATCAAAATAAATACAGCCAGTTACATAGGTATATTATCGAACTTGCGGTGTAGTGTGCTGCGCGTTTGAGAATAATAAAGCATTTCAAATATAGAATCTGTGGTGATGATGATGGCATCATGGCATTGCACTATTTGAGCCAGTGCGATAGTTTCCTTTAGACCTTTGCCGAAACAATGCAAGTGCTCACTTTTCTAACAGTTTCATTAATATTACCAATTGTGTCATCAAGCAACTGTAAAATGAAATGCATGGAAGTGTGTTGTAAGAAATCACAGTTCTCTGACGTAGCATTGAAAAAGTGTTCGAGTATTCCGGAAAATGTCTTAGCTTCGTTGCAGCCCTCTAGCCATGATAATAAAACAATGAGAGAGACGGTGGAATTTGTAGATTACGCCGAGTGCAAGATATCCGATGATTCACTTGTAAGTAAACGATTCATACGCATGTATCTTTATCAATATCCATACTTCATATAGTGCGTCACATCGACGATCAGTTTGATGAAGGCTAACGTAGCAAATTCAATACCCCTAACTAAACACTCGTTGCATTCGATTTTTCGTTGCATTTATGAAGTTTTGATGCAGCTTTTTTTGTAGAAGTGTAATGTTCGTCGATTCGACGAACACTGTTGAACTTTTTGAATTTTTCAAAAAAAGAAACGGAACAGCGAATTGCTCAAAAATAACTCAAAATGCTATAAAGAGAAATGGGTTGTGTGGTTTCTTTATTTTTTCTAAAGCCTATTATTGATTGAAAGCAGTGTGCAGGACTTGTACACTGAAAGAATAACGCTTCGTGCTACAATGAAAGTCTCGTATACCCGACAATTTGGTAGTCGCTGACCCGAAAAATTTCATACATGATTTCTTTGACAATTTTTCATTTCGTTGCTATAACAACTTAATTTTCGTTCCTACAACAATTTTATTTAATTTCAATTTTATTGAAAACTGGGTTAAATATTAAAAAAACGTAAGTGCATGAAATTGAAACTACTGATATTTGGTTTATCTGAAGTAAATTCATTGCTATAATGAAACAAATTCATTGCAGCAGTGAAATAAATTCATTGCAAGAACGATACATATTCATTGCTTAAATGAAACAAATTCATAGCAGCAACGAAACAAATTCATTGCAGCAATGAAACAAATTTATTGCCGCAATGAAACAAATTATTTGGAATAATGAATCAAATTCATTGCAGCAACAACCATACTTTCATTGCAGTGATGAACAATTTGCAGTTGATGAACACATTTTCGCAGCGGGAATGAAACTGTACGTTAGCTAACTTTCGATGACAAAATCTGTTGGGGTGGTGAACATTTTAAGTTTTCCGTTCAGTGCACACAACATTTTTCGTTAATAATTTCGAAATAAAGTAGGATTTCGTCGATTCGACGAAAATTACCTTTAGTGTATATATATAAAATATGAATTTTAAGGGGTTCGTGTGTATTGAAAAAATATTGTATGTAAAATTTCACTATAAGTCACCGAACAAAAGAAAGCTGTAGATTAATATCAATAAATAAAAAATTAGAGAAAATGTTGTAATTTAATTAGGCCATACTTTGTCAGCTGCACTTTGGCTGATAAGATGCGTCGTTCTGCAACAAAAAACTATGAAAAACCAAAATCAAAACAAAATTCAAAATAAGCCAGCCGAGTACTGACTCAATTACCTGTTCGAATTGCATTACATTTGGGACATTTCACGTGAATTGGCCACCCAAAAAATGGTTTTCCTTAAATTGCCATATTCTGATGAACTTCCACCACCAGAGAGAGCTACATCCTGGCAGTTCTAGTCAAAATCTTGATGTCACTACATGCTTTTGAACACAGAAAATAAAGACTGTAAAATTTTAACAAAAAAAATTGGTACGTGAAAAATCTCAGCACTCAATTACATTTTTCATTGATATACTGACAAATTGCTCAAATATTGAAATGAAAATTGATAAATGGTACCAACAAAAAAATTCATAAGAAATACCCCAAATTTTAACGAAGTAAATACGATACGAACACCCACATAACTTCAGTTAGTGATAAGTTTGTACAGGCGTAACGGGCTAGACGCTGCCCGAAACGACGCTGTGTCACAAACATCGAAACGGTCTTCCAGTGGATGTGAGTTCGAATCCTACCGCAACTGTTTAATTTTTTTTTTTAAATAAACAAACTTTCTAAAAATTCCTCGGATCGAAGACAAAACGAAAACTGAGATACAATTTAGTTTGTTAATATGTGAAATTCTTCATCGACTAAAAGCGAAAATATTTTTGATAAAAACGTACAAATATTTTCGTAGATGGGTGAAATTTTTCATCGATTGAAAAATAATATTTTTCCAATAAACAACCTACAAATATGGTAGCTGATATGTGATTTTTTTATCCAAATATTTTCAATTAATATTTTGTTTGCATTTTCGAATTTTTTAATTGAATTGAAAAATAATTTTTTTCTGTGCAGAAGCTATTGGCGGTGGTTACTCAGGAAATTAAGCAGCCCCAAGCCCAATATTAATGTCGTAAGAGTATTTAAATGCATTTTCATGAAAGCTGAGTGTGTCTAAAAAAAAACTCAGAAATATTTGCTGCAGACTTGAAAAGTCTTCATCTGCTTGATCTTAATGTTACTTGTTTTCATAAACGCCAAGACACTTTTCTGCCATAGTTTTCAGTTAACAAATCCAACACGTGTACTAATTGCAACGATATTGAAGGCTTAACAGTGGAAATAAAGTTGAAGTTGAGATGAAGGAAAGTTATGATTCGATAAAAGTAAAATATGCTGTGACCTAAAAGTTGATAGATTTCCCTCGGGTATGCAAGTTGGATACGTTAAATATGGATGATTTTTATGCAAATGGGATAACAGATGGAAGATAAGAGAAGGAATGAATCCTTTAAAGTTTAATTTTTTTGTCATTGGTTCCATACAAAATAGATTTCAAAAACTGTGTATTTTCATTATAACAGGTATTTTTGTTGGTCCGGACGTACGAAAACTTATGGAAAGCGCTGAATTTGAGTAAATACTCTTAGCAAAGGAACTTGTCGCATGGAGAAGTATTAACGAAGTTATTTACAACTTCCTAGGCAAAAATCCCATTTTCATTTAGATTTTTTGTTCTATGACCCATGTCCAAATATGTGGCGTTTGGATCAAAAATACCATATTTTTTATCAAAACTGAAAAATTGTGCTATTTCGGTCCATGAGCATCACTAATGTTCATTAATGATGTTTAGAGGGAAGTTGGATATAAAAAAGGTTAACAATTTTAAGGAATTCAAATATATAAACAAATCTTTAGCCATAATACCCAATAATCAGTGTTGCCAGATAAAGTCGGTCACAAATCGTCAAATTGGAGGTGCAGAAATCGTCAAATCGTCTAAATAATTTTCCGAAATCGTCAAAAAATCGTCAACATTAAAAACTGCAATTGCTGTACCAAATTTCAATATTTTTGTGGGGGAAAAACAGTAAAACAAAGCAATTAAATCAATATGTTATTGTAATATTTTTAAAATTCATATATCTTATTTAAACTCTATTCCGAAATCTCTTCAACTATTGGTCAAACAACCAACGAACAGAGTTGACAAATATGTGTACGAACATAATCGGAGCGATAACGTAGGCGGTGCAAATTTTTACACGTATTCTTCTGGAAGAAAAACAAAAGCTGGCATTTGACGTCGCTTCTGGCGTAAACGACAAAAATTAGAATTCTTTTAATTTCCCTGGCGTCAAGACGCAGAATGTTGGCGGCTTAATACAAAAATGGGTATGTGTTGAAAAACGTTTTTCTATTTTTCTGACAATAAAATTATTTAAAATTTCTGAAAGAAATGTGAACAGGAATTGTAAATTTATATTTTATAGGGTAAAAAAGAAGAGTCGATGCAGTTTTTGTCCTTCGTGAATAATTTTCATTAACCCCTAATTGGCTGACCCCCGATTCAATTGTGTGAATTTGATTAAACGTCACACAGATAATATTTAGGGTATTTACATACATATGTATATTATTGACACGGTATGTTTTCTACATTAATATCGTAAGTTTTTAATACTTCTCGATAATTCTATTATTTCAGAAATGGTTCCATTTGTGGGGAATTTTTCTACCCAATATCCCTTGATGGGTTAAAGTTTATGTTTAAATATATATAGGTGTCGCTCTTGCGTTACCATCAATTTAAATTTTGGAATAGACTAAAAATCGTCATTCCAGAAGCTGAAATCGTCATTTTATGTTTTTGTGACTAAAACTCGTCAAAATGACCATAAATCGTCACTTCTGGCAACACTGCCAATGATACAAATTTCTCCACGATTGCCAACATGTAAATTCTAAGGATAGCCAACTATATTACATGCGCCTGACAATTTCTTATAACGAAGTAGGCTGTAGTTTGTGTTCTATTACGATTCCACGGAATTTGAAAGCGTCTGCCTTAATTTTTCCATCGGTCTTTACGTTTTAAACTTCAAGGCGACCAGTTCGCAGCTTAGCCAAATGTAGGGAAAATTCACTTTTTGTAGGGATTTTTTCCAAAAAAATTCAAATGTAGGGGAAAAAGGACAGCTTTTTTAGTTTCGGTCGATACGTAGGGATTTTTTGGTCGAGTTGAAAACGTTCAATTCTTTTGTTATTTATATACATTTTTGAATGTGATTACGACATCACGGAAGTTAAAATATAAAAATAAATGGTTTCCCATTACATCCCATGAAGGGACCGGGGAGAACTTCTCACAACCACTGAGCTGTGCGCTTTCCAGTTTTAACTCACTGATTGGGACCTACAGTTTTACACCGATTCCGAACGGTATTTTGAGAAGCTTTTTATGGCTATATACTCGATAGTGTCGCCGTCACTATGCGAGGTGAGCGCCGCCGAAAGAAATTTGAAGGAGCAGGGTTTGAACCCAGGATCTCATGTACAAGAGCCGCGCACACTAACCATTGCACCACCGACGGCCACATTAAAATATTATAGTTGTCTTTATATTACATGTCTGAAGGCCCCTAATCATTTTAAATTGATTTCACCGCCGTCAATTCTGGGTGGCCCAGAACTCTGGCTGTGCAAATAACTTAAAAAAACAGGGATTCGACAACTTCTAGAAAATCAGTAGCATTCAAGTGTAAAAGAAAAGACAAGTGAAAAAATGAGTTATTGAAAGACAATGTGTAGTAAAAATATCAACTTTAAAAGAAAAATTTAAATACACACAAGACGTTGAAAAAAAAAACTTAAAATTAAAATATCCAAATAAAATTTAAGACATAAACCTAAAATCAAACAAAATAAAGTGAAATACAAATAAAATAAGTGTGCGGATCAAAAGAGGCAGCAGCAAACAGTCAACAGGCAGTAGGAGTGGATAGGGTAGCCATCCAAATACCACCAGCGGCAAGTAATCCCCGTTGAATGTAACAGGTGAAGCAAAAATGGGGCAAAAATAACAATTGCTCTTAAACTATATTTTTCCCCAATTTGAAATTACAAAACTTTCTGTTTTATTTGAATTTATATATATTTGAACTTTTCAGAAAAATTTCTTCTGATTCATCTGATGATACCGAGATTGTTAAATCTAAATTCCGAAAGCAGCGATTTTGTATAAATTGGTTGGCTGATGATGAATTTAAGGGATGGCTGGAAGCAGTTGAAGGTGATGAATTCAAATGTACTTAAATGTAAAGCTTGTGGAAAAGTGCTGAACTGCGGAAAGTCGGAATTAAAAAAACAAGCTGCAACCAAAATACATAAAAAAATATTTTAGCTATAAGCAAATCAAGCAAAATTGAATCTTTTTTTGATAAACAGTCATCAAACAAAAACAATGATGTTCTAAATTTTGAAATTCGAATAAGCATGTTTTTTGCTGAGCACAATGTTGGTATTCAGGTTGTGGAGCATTTAATACCCTTATTGAAGGACATTGTACCAGATTCGTCAATAATAAAGAACTGCCAATTAGGCCGAACTAAGTTTACTAAAATAATCCACAACGTTTTGGCCGGCGAGGAACAAAAAAAATTATTTGAAAAGCTCAAATCGAAAAAGTTTTCTGTGCTAGTGGATGAAAGTACTGATGTTGCACATAAGAAAACAATGTGTCTTCTTGTTCGATACTTCGACGATGAAAAGGAACAAACCGTAGTGCAGTTACTTGAACTATTACATGTTGGATCTGATTGTACTGCTGAAGCGCTGTATGATATATTTAAAAAATGTATACTAGGACACGGAATACCTTATGATAATATTTTAGGACTATGTTGTGATGGAGCGAACGTAATGGTAGGACAACACAATTATTTTTCTTCAAAGCTTATGTCGTCACTATCAAATGTATATGTCATGCATTAAACACATAGACGACAGCAAGCTGCACGACGACTGACTTCAAATGTCGTTGGAGACATTTGTCGTTGTGTAGCCACCTTTTTAAATATTTTGAAAACGGCAGCTGCAGCGTAAACAGCTGGTATTGTGATGCCAATATGACGTTTATTAGACACACAAACAAACGATTTATGTTCTACAAAATAATTTATTGAAAAGAGTATTTGTTTTTGTAATTTCTTTACACGAAGTACATGCATATGTTTCATTTTCATTATAGTTTGTTTATTAATGAGTGGATTAGAATACATTCCGAAGAGGCAGGAAATATTTAAAAGGCGAAGCCATATTTTGGCATACCCCCGGACGAAGACCGTCTACACAAGAAATCTTTATATAGCGAAATTATATTTTAGCATACCAAGAAGAAATAAAAATACATTCCGTTTTTCACTGAATATGTGTGGTTTTTTTTTACAAAACGTGAAAAATTGAACGCGAGTTTGGTTTTGTGCACCTTGAACGCGCATAGTACAATAATTTTTTCTGGGCAGAAAATTTTTCAATTCAGAATTATTTGTTTCAACTACGCTATCCACCAAAAAAAATTCGAAAGCCGGCTGATAAAACATTTAATAAATCCCAAAATGTTTGACACAAATTTTCAGTTTTTAGTTAAACGCCTTCAATCCCCAAATTATTACAACTACTTTAGTGCATTACCAACACTGCATCTGATATTGTCGCCTTTCAAAATAGAAATTAGTTTATATTGGCGACAACTGCAACGGTCGTTGTGCCGTCGTGCTGCTGTGACGCCGTCAAAATAATCATTTTCATATAAACGTGTGTGTTTTAATTTTGACAGGTTGTCGCTCGTAGCTTGCTGTCGTCTATGTGATTAATGCATCACTCGGCTGCTATCATTGCAAATAATGCATGTTTACAATTATCCAGAGCACCAGAAGAACTAATTCGCCAAATTGGAACGTACGTCTCTGCCAGTGTAAAAAGATGCTCTCAGCTAGAGGAGTTTCAAAAAATGCTCCATAAAGAAAGAAGAAGGATATTGAGAACATCAGATAGCCGATGGTTATCTCGTCAAAAGTGCATTGTTAGAATATTTGATAATTGGGACGTTCTTGAAGAATATTTCAAATTTGCTTGCTCTCAAGATAAACTGAAAGCACCAGAATTAATAGTAGGTGGTCTGAGAAATGAATGTAATAAAGCTTATTTGTTGTTTTTGAAATATGTATTAAATTATCTCAATGCTCTTAATGCACTGTTTCAAACAAAAAAAAATTGGTTCATGTACTCCATGCAGAGTCGACAAAATTTGTTTAAGCTTGGTCAAAACTTTATTAAAAAATCTGAGTTAAAGTTTAATTGTGCAGTACGGTCACCGCATAATACATTGCCAATTGAAAATATATATGTTGGCAGTGAATGTGAAGACCTACTAAAAACTTTTCCTGAAACAAAGGCTTACCAGGTTAAATCAGATTGTCTTAAGTTCTACATAACTGCTCTTGAGGAGATTCAACAATGGCTCCCATTAAAACCAGATACAATTTTTAAAGAAATGGAATTTTTAAACCCTGTAGCTGCTCTTGGCGGCATTAAGACAAATGTTTTTCAGTTTAAATTATTATGCCAAAAATATAATATTGATATTAACCACCTTACACATGAATGGTTTACTATGGAGTACAATTTTACTGAAAATGAGCGGAAATCGTTATCAATGTTAGATGTTGAACAATTCTGGGCAATGATATGTAAGTCTAAAAACTTTAACGACAATTTGATGTTTCCAAATTTTGCTAAATTAATTAATATTATACTCAGCATGCCGCATGCTAATGCGGATGCTGAAGGAATTTTCTCAATAGTTACAGATGTTCGTACAAAGAAAGGTAATAAGTTAAGTCATGATAATCTAAGCGCAATATGTATAATTAGATCTCACTCACCTACAGTCTAATACAAGTAATTGTATAATTTGTAAATGCACTAGTCACTAGATAGTCACTTTAAGAAAATGGTTTTTAAAGAATTGTACAAATAATCTGATACAATTATTTAAAACTGAATTACAAATTCAGATAGTTTTTATGTTATTTAATTTTGTGTTATAAATATTAATGAAACCAGAGCTAATTTATAAAACAATAGCTTTGAGCAAAATATATGTAATTTAAATAACATTTGTTTTGACGTAGAAAGAAACGAAATAAGTTGAGTCATGATAAACTAAGTTCAATATCCAATTGGATAATATGGACTTGGACGACATGTGGATCCAACAGGACGGCGCCACAAGCCACACAGCGAATGCCACAATCAATTTATTGGAAACCAAGTTTGGTGAACGTGTTATCTCACGAAATGGCCCAGTCGATTGGCCGCCTCGGTCGTGCGATTTGACGCCGTCAGATTATTTCCTCTAGGGCTACGTCAAGTCTATGGTCTATGCCAACAAGCCAGCGGCGATTGATGAACTTCGTACGAATATCGAACGTGAAATTGCAGCAGTATCGGCCGATTTATGCTTGAAAACCGTCGAAAATTGGGTTTAGCGTCTGGACTTCTGCAAACGTGCCCGTGGTGGCCATGTAAAAGAAATCGAGTTCCGTATATAATGACATCGAACGTACTTTCACAGGAATAATGAATTTCATTGGTATCTTAAACCGGTTTTGTTTTATTTAAAAAAACTTTTGTAGCGCTCTTATTGAAAAACCCGATATATGTTGGTTTTGTTTTTACATCTGACAACTACCGAGCAGCTGCGCGTTTACGATGTTTGTTTTATTTTTAAATACATATAGGGTGTTCACGAAGGACTGCTTATCAGCTTATCAGCTCATGTGCTAATTTCGCCAACAACAAAATACATTGAAATAAAATAAGCAACTTTGAGCAACCTGTGCCTTTGGCAAAAGCTTATCAGCTTATTTTTAGTGTTGGAAAATACCAAAAATTTAACTTGCTGACAACACTAAAAACACGAAGTTTTAGCAAATGGCATCTCAAATTGTATATTTAAGTATTGGTAGCACTGGTATTTACATCTGTTTTTTGTTTATTAAAAAAAACAATCAAAATGAGCGCAAGTCGGAGGGTGGGGGAAACCTATGTCTACAAACGCAAAACCATAAATATTTGCATCGTATACATTTCTGACTACTTACCTTTAATGAATTCAATTTCCAAAGTACTCATATTGACTCTGAAGTCCATAATTTGTTGTTTAATGCTCTGCTTAGGCATTTTACAAACAATTTCAATTGTACATTGATGGTTTTGATTTCATTTATCGAACAGCTGATTGAAAACAGCTGATTGAAAAAAATAAGCAGATAAGCAGATAACCAACATGGAAGGGTGTTCACGTAGCCCAAAGCTTATTTTTCATCTTTTCAGCACATAAGCTGATAAGCAGCCCTGCGTGAACAACCTAATAGTGTTTTACACCAATCTGGCATTAAAGCCCTGAATAATTGCAATCGAAATCTCATATTTGAATATTTCGTACAGCCAAACATCTGCTTTTCAATACTATATTCAGAAGTTAATTTACTCGAAATTTTCAAATGAAAACATTTGGCTGCTATGTCAATGCATAATAACCACCTCATATATTACATTATTTTCTTTAGTATTTTGTTTTGGTTTTTACTTTTAAATAAATAAATTGACAAATAAAAATTAAAAATTATAGGATGAAGCCAAGTTGAATATACTGAACGTCTATGCGTTTCTTTCGTAACAGTTAATGTTAACTTATATAGGTTACGAATAAAACGCCCCTTCTTATATAGTCCTCAACACCTTATTCAATTATTATCAAAAATGTCGTCTGAAAAAAAAATTAGTTATTATTCAAATGGCCCCAGAAATTTTTAAAAAATATTCTATTCTTGTTGCAAAATTGGAATACAAAAAAGTTCCATTTTCTAAAAAAAAATCAATTTTTTATGAATATTCTGTTGAGAAAATGTATTCTTTAAAATATAAAAAATCGTTTGCAGATATTGAATACCAGACTATAGACTTAACGAAAAGATCTCGTACACTTCATTTCAATTCGAAAAATATTTTTTCCTCTGACACGCCGATTTCACAAAAACGCCCGATTGCAACAGAAAAACTCAAGGGGTACCGATGAGACAGCTGATCCAGTTAGTACTTGGAGAACAAATAGAGAATGTGCTATCAAAGAAGACTCGTTGATAGGGACTGGGTTGCGGGGTGTGATTTTCAAACTTCTGCCGCCGAGTGTCAAGCCAGAAGTACAAAACACATCAACTGGGAGTAAATTTTGCCAACTTAATCGATTAAAAAAAGGGATATTCACTGAAAAAAATCAGAATGTAATGAAGTGTTAGAGTAAAGTTATTAGTGTAGATCCCAATTAACACGAAAATTGTTAAAATTAATGATTGCTCTCATTCTCTATATGTTTTCCTCGTAGGTCTCGGAGCTCGTTAGTACAAAAATCAACTAGTGCACACTCTTAAAGTATTACTCGGTGGAAAAAATTGAAGATATTACCGAATTGCTTCCATTTATCCCAGTAGACCATCAAAATTCAATAAAAAATTTGTTTAATTTGAAGTGAATTCATGACTTTAATTTCCTGTGTGACATTAATACTTATAAATAAGAATATGGTGAATTTTGTTTAAGTTATTACCCAATATTACCTAATAAAAATAATATAAAAAAAGTTAAGTAATAATTCGATTTCTTATTTGTAACAATATCTGCCACAACTTTACACTCAAATGTTGTGCTTATGTGATCCATATCCATGTGCATTTTGATCCACCTGGTGCAAAATGTCAGAAACCGAAACGAAATGTTCGATATAGATCCAAAATTCAGTTTTTATATTTTACAAAAGTGGCTATATATTTTACAAAAGTGGCTTTTTAAACTTTTCCTTAACATTCTCGATTTTATACACAACAAAAATGCTGAAATAAAAAAAAATGGAGCCATTTTGAAAAAAATTGACTTGTTTGTATAAATAAATACATTTTGAGTAAATTTTCAAATGTGAAATGTCTGTTAGGGCGAAGAAAGTTCTTGTACATAGAAAATGTTCGTTCTAGAACAATAATAGGAGAATAATTATGTTCTAAAGAAATAGGGACATCTAAATCTAATTTAAAAATTTTATCAATTTCCTTTATTTGATTAAATGCTTTATTTTTGTCCAACCCATATTGAAGTTTTTGTTTTATCATTTATGGTATCGTCAATCAATTTAATCTGGTCATTCAAAGACCCGAATCCCTATAATTTATTTATGGATTCGTTAAGAAAACTATAGTTTGAAGATATAAAAGGCAGTTGAGATTTAACATGAGAAAAATTTTATATTTCTTGAATTTTCTTGATTGAGAGGGATTCTCCAGCATTTAACTCCATTGTAGCATTTCTGAAATCAACAAAGTTGTGATTATAATACTCAAAAGCCTGCAACCAGAATCCCCATCTGGTAACAACTGGTTGGGTTGGAACCCTCAACCCGCGATACTTTTCTTTTAACATGTGCGGCAATAGAAATATTTTCTTTCCGGTGGATATCAATATATCTAAATCAGCTAAATTTGCTATTACTTCGTTAGTTACGCGTTGCAAAGCGTCAGCTAAGCAGGTGACATGAATAAGTTTTGGATGAAATATGTTAAGTGCCTTGGCAGATTTCCCCATATAGGGCGCTGCATCAGTTAGAAACAAGAGAATATTATCTTTGTTAAAGTCCTCTCCTAAAATTGTAATACAATCGTGAAATGTGCGCGCAATTGTTACATCATTTTTTTTCCAGTTCCACAACATTAAGGAGAAACCTCTTTTTGCTAATATTCTCATCTTTGTCCAAAATTCCAACATTATGTTTGCAATATACCGGCCTCCAGTAACGGTTGTTTCATCTATAGATATCCGCAGATATCTTTTCTTTAAATATGTTCGTATATCTCTTAATTCCATATCATACAGCTTATCTACATATTTTTTTCGAAGTGTATTGTCGCAAGGAATATTCTCGTTGGTATATTCTTAAAGAAAGTTTCTTAAATTAGAATTTCTTTACTTCGCCAATGGTATGTCCGCAGAAACAAATGCTTCACACAAGTCCAAAGAAAACTTGTTCATTGCCTCAGAATCCAAATTTGTTAGCAACACCTTTTTTACGATCACACAATTCCAAATGCTTTTGGCTTTTAACGTGTTGATCAACAAGAAACTTCCTCTCGCAAACTTTGCAAAACCATATTTTTCCATCCTTTTTACACACATCTTTGTATTCAGCTGTATATTTATGCAAATTGCTGTATTTCCAATCTTGGGTTTCGGCATCTTTTTCCTAGAATATAATTTTATTATATATTTGCGATTTGAAACGAATCCAAATATTTGCCAATCTAGCAATTTAAGCACTTTATATTCAAATTTGATTTCCCAATTAAAGTAGTATTTGAAAATGTAGAACTCAATTTACAACAGGTCTTCTTAGTTATTTTTTTAGTTGTGTTTTACTTATTTGTGTTCTATTAGCATCGGCGAAACTATAGATTTAATCGGCGGCAGCGGCTGAGCTTAATTCAACATAGGGTTTACACGACCCAGTTTAATGCAGCCAATAACAACATATTAATAGTTTTTTACTAATACGCTCACGCTACTCTCATTGGTTTCGTCCCTGGCTCTGATTTTTTGAAGCCAGCACATTGCCAAGGATTTGGCCAATTCGGTTAACTTTCGTTGTAATTTGAGAAAAGCAAAACAAAATCAGAGCAGGAAGTTTACACCGACCGTCACTGACGGCGGTTGCTGGTTGCTTAAAGGTGTATTGGCTATATAATTGAATGGACGCCTATGTCACAGAGACAATTTTTATCTTTGTGACAACTTATATGTATTCTCAATTGGTTTGTCTTTAATTGGCCCGTGTAAATGCAGCTTTATAAAAAAACGACGTCACCCAATAAGTAGCCGCCGCTGTAAATCCAAGCTCCGTCGCACACTGTGTCCGCTGCGGCAATAAATCATTTTGGACCTGCTCTCCGATTTTGATGATTTTTGCACAGATGGTTAAAAACTATCTAAAGGTCATGTGTGTAAAATTTTATGCAAATATCTCCATTGCTTTTCTGTCCCGAGCAGCGCAAAGTTGACATATGTGAACAAGTCTCAAATGGGTTAGTTTTTTATGTCATATTTAAAACCTTGTTACTTATAAACTATACACCGAGTGTACCTTATAGAAATTTTTTTCACTTAAAATAGGCATCAAGCATTATGTAAATTAAAAAAAAAAAAATAAAAATTGAAAAAAAAAAATTAATTTTTTTTTTTATTTTGGGCCAAAAAAAATAAACATTTATGATTTTCCGTTAGACTTTTAGTTGTGTGCGAAGCAGTGCGAAACATGGAGTCTTATACCAAATTAAAGCTGAGGGTCTCAGCTAACAGATTCCAAAAAAAAATTCTGCCGAAATTTGCCCGCGGCCAAAAAAACAATGGAAACCAAAAAATTACAGTAAAAAATATGCGTTATGCGTTATTTTACGCGTGCATAAACAACTGCGCACTCTTTCTTTCGTTACTGCTTGTTGTTGTTTTGCCTGTGTGCATGTCTATTACTATAAATAGTATATTCGTAAGATAATTGTGTATAAAGTGCTCGTACACTGAAATTCAAATCATATCAGTTATTATTTTTTTTTAAATAAATTTTTACATACCATAATGAAAACTTCAGCATGAGTTGGGCTCGAACTCCAGATGTTCGCACACCAGCCGCCAACTCTATCCACTGAGCTATTAAAGACGTTGGGATTGAATGAATAATAACGTCACTTATTATTACACGCAATGTGTAGAGTCTTTTAAAATTGCAGCAGTTCATATAGTCATTCTAAAAATAGAACCTATGTTGATGTGCATTTTATTTTTGTAAAGTTTTGTAAAATTAAAAAAATATAACGCTATATTTCTTACAACAACAACAATCATTGATCATTGGTGGCATCGATTTTGTCATTTGTTTATGCTCTTTACTTCTTTGTCATTCCCAGTTGTAGTTGGAAAAGTAATAAGTGAGTGTTTATTAAGCAATTAAAGCAAATTTCTTAAAAACAATGGAAAAGTCAAAAATATCTTTCAGAACGCTTTCGGAAATTGTTGTTAAATGTAAAAAAGATATTGATCTTATAATTGGTGAAGTTTTCGTGAATTATAAAAGCGCGTCTGAGATAAATCAAGAAAAGTTCAGTCGGTTTTTGAAACAAACATTCATGCCTCAATTTTTAAAGAAGTGGAACAAGAGTCATCGTACTTCGTCAAGATTTTATAGTGATAATGAAGAATGGCTAACACACTCTTATACGTTGACTGATGAAGTAGTGGATGATACAGTGGATGACGAAGAGCAAACCCAGTCTACTCCTGGTAAACGTGGTCGTCCAACGAAAACCTTTGAGGAGAGCAATGAAAGAACGAAAAGGAAAAAGCTGACTACATTTTGTGAAGACAACTCTGAAGATATCATATTATCTGCTGCCAAAAAAATTGGAGACAAAAATGAAGTCCAAAAATGTTTTAGTCCTGAAAAAGCACTTAGTCTAATTGTTGATGCTTCATTGACAATACACCAGTATGAAATACTGCGAAGATCAGCAAAAGATATTGGTTGTAATATATATCCAAGCTACAAAAAAGTTTAGGCGGCCAAAAAAACGTGTTATCCAGCAAACTTTATAGTAGAGGAAAATTTAAGCAAAGTTAGTTTGCAGGAGCTTTTGGATCACACGGCAGTTAGACTGATGAAGTCAAAATCCGAAAATGAAGTAGCATCATTTCCAAAATATATGCAACTCATGAGTAAATGGGGATGTGATGGCTCATCAGGACATTCAGAGTATCACCAAAACTTTGCGAATGAGACTTTCTCAGACAAAAGTTTGTTCTTGACGTCACTTGTGCCATTGGTAATGACTGAACGGAACGATGAGTCAAAAGTTTTGTGGAAAAATTTAGAGCCATCTTCAACGAAACATTGCAGGCCGTTAAAATTTGAATTTGTTAAGGAGACAGCAAGCGTAATAAATGAAGAAGTTAACCGAGTAAACCATGAAATAAATAATTTAACAAATTCAATTATTAAAGTTCATAACAAGAAATTCGCTATTACTCATAAACTTTCATTGATAGATGGTAAAATAGCAACAACTTTAACTGGCAGCTCTTCTATGTCCGTGTGCTTCATATGTGGTGCTAAGCCTAGGCAGATTCACAATTTAGACGAATTGGCAACAAGATCAAATTCGGGAGAGGCTTTAAAATTTGGTATTTCACCTCTGCATGCGCGCATAAAATTTATGGAATGCATATTGCATATCGCTTACAATAAAAGCTTTGCAGCATGGCGAACAAATAAAGATACAAGACAAATTAAAGAAGAAGCCAAGGCCACAATTCAAAAAAACCTTAAATTAGTATTGGGAATAAATGTTGATGTGGTAAAACAAGGAATGGGTTCCAGCAACGATGGGAATACAGCTCGACGATTTTTTGAAAACCCTGAAATTACAGCTGACATAACCGGAGTAAATGAACAACTGATTCATAGGTTAAAAATTATATTGTCCACAATAAGTTGCAGTCAGGCAATAGACTCTGAGAAGTTCCATATATATTGTTTAGACACGGCAAAATTGTACATTGATTTGTATGGATGGTACTACATGCCTATCACAGTGCATAAAGTTTTGATACATGGTAGCAAAATTGTATCTGAGGCCATTCTACCTATAGGTAGGTTAAAGATACGATTTGTTTCATACATTTTGAATTAACATATGGTTTATTTTTCAAAGGAATGTTATCAGAAGAAGCGCAGGAAGCGAGGAACAAAGACTATAAACGTTATAGGCTATATAACTCGCGCAAGACTGGGCGCTGTTCTACTAACGAAGACGTAATGCATCATTTGTTGATATCCTCCGACCCATACATCAATTCATTAAGAACGAAATTGAAGCTTAAAAAATTAGATTATCACGAAGATGTGAAAAAGTTGCTAATAAATTAAATAGAGTGAACTGTAAAATTTTTGTATGGGGGTTGTATGGGGGGCGGGTGTTACAGTGGGCGGATTTTCTTCATATTTTCAAAACAGCATTTAATAGATGCTGTATGCATTTTTGCGAAAAATAAACATTCTAGTTATAAATTTACAGAAGATATGCCATTTTTGAAATATCATTTGTATGGGAGGTGGGCGATGGGCGTGGTCAATGTTGATGAAATAATTTTTTTTTAAAAGGTGTTGCATAGATATGTTCTTCCAGCAATTTTCAGGAAATTTGTAGCAATAGTTAATTTTTAACAGCCAAAAATGATTTTAGTTTGTATGGGCGGTGGGCGATGGGCGTGGCCAATTTTGTCGATACTTTGAAATTTTCTTAATTCTATTATATTAGGGACTCGTGCCAAATTTCATTACTCTCGTACAACTCCTTCTATTTTTGGCCATCGAATGTATGGGAAGGACACACTGTGCGTCGCCGCCTAAAGTTTCAACTTGCGCTGCTTTCAAATATATAAATTGTCGCCGGCATTGACACATCATCTGACATAATGAATAACATTTATATTTGTACATATATAGTATGTATGTATCATAGAGTAAATATGGGTAGAGAAAATCTTTCACTCACCAAATTTCTGACATTTGTCCTCGTGTGATGTATACGTTTGATGTTGAAAAGAATTGCTTTAATAATACCAGATAGAAGCAATGGTTCAAAACAACGAACAAAATAACAACAACGGCATTTCGTTTTGTGTGTTAAAATTAATGTGTTAAATACAACACAAATGTATGCTAACAATAACAGTCAATGAAAAAGTTTAAAACACATTTAAATTTCACAGTTTGTCACCAAAATGGCATGAAAAATTAAAGCAAGAAGTTATTGTAATTCCACCTGGTGTATATCACTTTTCGTCAAACATCTCTCTATCACACCGACCGCATCACGAAGAGTGTGAAAGGAAACGTCAGATGAGACAAATGGCGGCTCTACTATAAATTTACTCTATGTTATGTATGTTGAATTTTGTATCAAACAACAGTTGTTTCAAAGATGATATAAAAGTATTCAGTGCAAGTTTGAGCAACAGGAGGATTATTTTGTAATTTTGTTGAAGTTCTATAAAAAAAACTTGGAAATATGCACTTATTTCAAAAATATGCGCAAAACTGAGTTTTTTCTTAAAATATGCAAAATATGTAAAAACAGATTGATGTCATTTTTTCGGAAATCTCAGAAATCGTAAAGAAAATTATTCAGAATAGCTTTCAGAGTGTCGACAAAACAAAAATGCATTTGCATTGAAATTCTCGCCCTGGTTATTAGCTTCAGCGTCGTGACTTCATTATTCATTAGTTTGAAAACATTTCTTAACAATGACAAGGCGCTGTTGGGTAATTTAGAGTTCCACATTTAATAACCCTTGAACTGGAAATTTTTGGAAAAATTTGTTTATTTGATTAATTTTTTAATTGATTTTGGTGTAATCACGAAAATGATAATATTAATTAAAGGTATTTGTTGTCAAAAAAAATTCTATTAAAAAATTTGTAAATTTGATTAAAACATTTTTGATTTTTTTCAAAAATATTGATTAAGTATGTAATCAAGCTAATTAAAAAAATTGTTGATTTTTTTTGCGATTTTTGATTAAATTTTTAATTGAATCAATTAAAACCGTTATTGCTTTTTTCAGCTTGAAACCCCCACCACCGTACAACAGTACAGACTTCAAAATGCGTCTTTTCGAATATCCTCTTTTGCACCAGATTTTGCACAGGTTTAGGAATGCAACACGGGCCTTATGTATTCGGTCACCTATTTCCGCCACGGAGTAACTATCCTTGGCAATCGTGCATCCTAAATAGTTCGATTAATCCACGTCTTCAATTAACGAACCATCAACTGTTAGTGGGGGAGCCAAAGATTGGGAGCATTCTATTCTCAGTAATGAGGCTATGACTGCACGTGGTTGTTCCCGGGCAACGGTAAAGTATTTGTTTTTTCTAGCGGCTGAAGTCAAGGCTTTCCGATGACCTAAGCGACCACTGATGGGTCTTAGGTGCAGTAGATGACTGATGTCTCTGAAGCTCATCAAACTATCGGGTGTATTCTTTTGTCCTTAGAAGGCGGATGAGCCCAGCATATGGGTCAACGGCTGATAGAAACCAAAGGAAGAAAATCCAGGTTCGACATATTGCATCCTGGTCAGCGGCTGATCCATAATGGGCGGATGCAATAAAATATACTGGCAGTAGGTATAATGCCTCCCGCTACCATTTATATTGTCAGTAAATATACAGGAACGCCAAAGAAAACATAACCAACCCCTATTTGTTGATGACCCCCGCCAATGTTATAAGGACCACGATTTGCGGATATGAACTTTGAATGTAAGAGCTCCATATAGATCCGGTGTAATTATCCAATTGGAAGATGTCCTCGAAAGTTATAAGGCTGACATTACCGCTATCCAGGAAATGCGATGGGGAGGACATTGTTGCACAAGGTGAAAAAACTGCGACATATAACTACTACAGTTGCCATGAGGAAAAACATGAATTTGGTTGCGAACTTGAGGTTGGTAAAAGACTGCGACATCTAGTGTTTAGGTTCAATCCTGTGAGTGAACGTATAGCCACAATCCGCATGAAAGCGAAATATATTTATATTTCCCTAATTTGTGTGACTGCTCCGACAGAAGAGAAATATGATGATGGGAATGCCATATTCTATGAGCTCCTAGAGTAAACGTATGACCGCTGCCCTGGCCATGACATTAAGGTTGTACTAGGAGATTTTAATGCTACAGTAGGCAGGGAGAATGTGTTTAATCCAACTATTGGCAATTTCAGTCTACATGCTGACAGTTCCGAAAATGGTATGAGACTGATTGACTTTGCCGCGCCAAAAAACATGGTACAAGATTCCATCATAAAGACATCCACAAGGCTGCTTGAGTATCCTCTGATCAAAGAACGAAGAACCAAATTGATTACGTGGTCATCAATTACTCTCATCCAGTGTAATGGACTTACGAGTAATCAAAGGAGCTAACATCGATTCTGATCACTACCCGGTAGCAGCAAAGGTTCGCACAAGATTAAGTAGAGCGAAAATCGTACGAATCGTAATCGAAAACCAGACGCAGAGAAAGCTAGACATCGGAAAGCTGCAATTACCAGAGGTAGCCACAGCCTACCCAAGGAAACTCTCGCAACTTTTGGCACAGAACCCACATCCTCCCAATGCGGATCATGAAGCGCAATGGAGAGCGATTTCCGACTCTATAAAAACTGCTGGCATAAAAGTACTTGGTTTTAAAAAACCGCCTCGCAACAGTTCATGGTAAAATGAAGAGTATCGTATAGCAAATGATGAAAAGAACGCTGCACGCATGGCAATGCTTCAGTCAGTTGTAACGCGTGCTGCGCGTGAGCGGTATAGGGAAAAGAGAAAGGAGGTTAGCTGTCCCTTTGGACGTAAGAAACGGCGGTGGAGAAAATGGAATATACATACAGAAGGAAGAACGAAGCCCAACAATTCTACCAAAAAGTAAAAACAAAATTAATGAACGTGGTTCAGGGCCCCCGTTCTGTAAAGATACGGACGGAAATCTGCATGCATGTGCATGCATCAGCTCATTAGCAATATTTGGGTAGATGAATGCATGCCCGGCGATTGGAGTCTCAGTGTACTATGCACCATATTTAAAAAAAAACTATTCATATCATACAAGGTTCTATTAAGTATAATGTGCGAATGGCTAAAACCAATAATCGGTGATCAGATATTCACGCTACGCCAAATCCTGGCAAAGACCCGCGACAAAAAAAAATCGACATCCACTTGTCGATTAAAAGGCGGCCTTCGATAGCCCGGAACTGGAGAAAGTCTACGAATGTCTGAGCTTGGTATTCCTGCAAAACTTATACGCCTTTGCAGGATGACCTTGACGAACACCATATCCGCGGTGAAAGTAGGTAAGGATCTTACCGAACGTTTTGAAACTAAGCACGGCAAGGCGATCTCTTTAACATCTTAATGGAGATCATTATGAGAAATGCTGCAGTCAACATGAATAAAACCATCAGCAGAAACAGTCAGATTTTGTTATTATTATTGCTAAATTACACTGTGCAACAGTGGGTTTCGGCCCTTAACCAAACCAAAAAATTTTGAAAGAACTTGGACGTGGTATCACAATACCCCGCTCGGTTTTGCCTCTATACGTAACAATTTTTTTTCCAGCCCGAAGAAAATTTTTGGTGGTGGATCAGGGCCTTGTTTCAGATTTTACTTCAATAAATCAAAAACAGCTTGAAACATTGCATTACAACCTTTAACAATATTGTAGCTATTTTCGCATTTCACAATTCCCTCTAATATATTTCTAAGGAAAAGTACACTGTTAATCGGTTATGTCGTCATGGAAAACGGAAAATTTTACATATTTAATATGTTTGACATTTCTTGCCTAACTGTAAATAAGTTGCGGTAGCTGTCTTCAAAAGCATTGTAGCTTATAAATTTCTTGATAACTTTTCTAAATACACTAATCAACAAAAATTATATTTAGAGCTCCATAATTGGTGTAGAAATGCTGCGTTAAACCATATTATTTAAATATTCACCTATGTGTATTCAATATTAAGCAAATTACAAATTGATATCTTCCACAAAGTTGTAGTGCCTTAAAATACTTAACAATATTGTCAAATACACTAATGAACAAAAAACACATTTTGGGTTCCAAAATGACTGTACCAATTCAGAAATTTAAAATTTTCGCTTATAATTTCTATACTATTAACACAGGAATGTAATTATGTTCTCCAAAGTTGCACAACTGAAGTCTTTCTACAAAATTGTCAAATACATCAATATATTTGAGGGAATTATGAAATGGGAAAATAGCTACAATAATGTCAAAGGTAGTAATGCAATCTTTCAAATTTTTTAGAATGTATTGAAGTAAAATCTGAAATAGGGCCCTGACCCATCTCCAAAATTTTATTAGGCCGCCTGTAAAAAAAATTTTTAAGTATAGGAGCAAAACTGGTCTGGGTTTTGTAATACTACGTCCTAGTACTTTCACAATTTTTTTGGTTTGGTTAAGGGACGAAACAAATTCTTTTTATTTGCGTCACAGTGTTATTCGTAGGTTTTTGGTTTATGAAAGCTTTCAAAAACTTTGGGAAGTATTCACTAATATAATTAACTTTTTCTTTAGTTCATATTTTATGAAAATGTTTAGGATTTAAGCATGAAACACATAGGCGACGACAGGCTACACGAACACACGACTGCAAATGCCGCTGACTGCAAATATAGACGTGTGGCTGCTACTGAATTATTTTCAAGACGGCAACTGCAAAGTAAACAGCTGATCTGTAATTTTGACGTTTGTGTTAAAAGAAAAGAAAATGTCTGGAGAATATTTAATAAATATTATCACAAACGTAACAAAACTTGTGAAAACAGTGTATAAAGTACGAAGTGAATTGCAGACGAGCGATAATCGAAGATGGTGGGTTCGTCCGGTGAATCTAACTCGGGATTAGGAGGGCTTCTACCGAACGTGCATTCAGCAGCTAAAACAGAAGGACGAGGAACACTTTTTTAAAGCATTTCGGATGTCCGTAGCAAACTTTAATTTATTGCTGGCTCTTCTAAAAAACAAAATGGAACGATTTTCTTTATGTTTTTCTAACCCGCTTGTGCCAGGTCATAAAGAATTTCGCGGCTTCGCACTTCCTTAATAAGCTGCTCGTCAATGTCCATTTTAAACTATTAAATTTGAAATGCAAAACAATAACAAACAAATATTAATAATAAATATAACAACAAATACTTACCTACTTCAATAAACAAACAAAAAGAAAAATTATAACAAAAACAAACAACCAATTGTGAAAGTTGTTCAACAATAACCAGTGGTGCCACTTCAGGCATTGACAGCTCTAACCTTTTGATTGTCGCCCACAAAAATAGAAATTAGTTTAATTCAACTATAGCTACATAAGTAGCATAGACAACAACCTGCAGTCGTGTCGCCTTGCCGTCGTTAAAATATTCACTTACATATAAACACATGGATTTTATTTTTGACAGGTTGTGGTCGGTAGCCTGTCGTCGTCTATGTGTTTCATGCTTTAGTCACAAACCAGAATCAGTGGTTATTCGTCATGATGTTATTGAAACAACCATCAATCTATATGCCAAGAAAACTCTAAATGAAATGAGAATTCTTTAGTACGCAAATGATTACAAAAAAATTACATGAGGTGTCAGGAGACACCCGGTTGGAACGAAGCTCCTTTCGCTATGTATTGTGCACTAGTAAGTTCCAATACGCCTAAGGAGCCCGTTAGAAACTACGATAATTTCAATGGATCTGTAATGAAAAGATACTTTTTGTAAAATGATAAAATAAAATTTTAAGAAAATATTTTTATGTAGTGTATTCTTTTAAATTATATTTTTAAGTCCCTTTTTTAAGAAAGTGTATTATATTTTCCCATTCAGTTAATTTTTTTATTAAAAGCTGATGTTTTTTAGGAAAGGTACTACTTTTAAGAAGAAGTACTTTCTGTATGAAAAAGCCATAAGGGTATGAATTTCTTTTTATAAAGAAGTACTTTTTTAAGAACAGGACCTTTTAAAGAAGTGGTACTCTTGTAAGGAAAAGGATATTTTTTAAGAAAATTTACTTATTTTCAGAAAGGCCACTTATCTCAAGAAAGGAAAAGAAAAGGTATTATTTTAATTTTAAAAAAGGTACTTTCAAGGAAAGGATTTTTTGTAAGAAAAGGTATGTTTTTGAAGAAAGGTGTTTTTTACGAAATTGGAAGTTTTTTACAATTGGTCCTTTTTTCAAGAATAGGTTCATTTTTAATAGTAGCTACGTTACTCAAGAAAATTTATTTTGTTTCACTAAAAGGTACTCTTTAAAGAAAACGTAGCTTTTCTTGTAAGATGTGTTGTAAGAAAATTTACTTTTTCTAAGAAAAGGTCCTTTTTTGAAAAAATATACTTTTTTTAAGCAAAGGTACTTTTTGTAAGAAAATTTACTTTTTTTAAACCAAGGTACTTCTTTAAGATAAGGTATTTTTTTAAGAGAAGATATTTTGTTTAAGAATATAAATGGGTATTTTTTTTTGGAGAAAATTTACTTTATTTAAGAAAAGGCAGTTATTTAATAATTTTTTTTTTTAAACTTCTTACACTTTGTCTTTCCTAGATTTACTTTTTATTGGGTTCAAAACTACAATATATACTAAATATTGCTTACAGGTTCCACCTAGAAAATTTCCATTAAACAAGAAATTTTCCAACATATGTTAGTATAGACACAAACCAAAGCAAAATTACCCAATATAGTTGATAATACTGAGTTGTAGCATAATAGGGTTAAGAAAAGTTGTTTAGTATTTTTTTTCATTTAGCCCCCATTCCGCACCGTGCGATAAGGAACTTCGTTCCAATATCAAAAAAAAAAAAAAATACAGGAATCATGTGTGAACAGAATTTTGTATTTGTGTTAACAAATTTATGAACAAGTTAGCGGGCTTATGAACGTTTCCAATGAACTGGTCATTACACAGTTATGAACAGATCCATTAAATTTACAGAACTATTCATAACTTTATGGAATTTGTGCATACAATTTTTGAACCAAAGTTTATGAAAAGATACTTTGAACTTTTATGAATTTAATTTTTTCAGTGCATACATCATTTGTGATCCAGTTGTTTTTATTGGAGAACTATGATATTGGTATAGTCTTTTCTTAAACATACTAGCGGCATTCATGCAAACGTGAAAGCCGAGAACTTTTGTTCAGCGCAAGTTTCCCTCGCACCGTTGCATGAGGCACCAGGTAAAGTTGCTCAGCGTAGTTGTGCTCAAAACCATATCAGCTGACCAAGATGGATACATAAGGTGGTAGCAGTAGCAATTGCATGTATTATGTATGTGTACTTTTTCTACTGTTCTAGTGCTATCACCTTATTTATCCATCCTAGTCAGATGACAACGAAATGTCAAAAGTTTACAAGTTTCTCCATCCCACGTTTGCGCAGCAAATTTGCCTCGAAAACTTTCCACTTTTGAGCAAGTCGCTTTGTATAGGAAATTTACTTGTTTTGACGTTTGCTGTGCAAGTTTACGATGTTTTCGAGTTTACGAGGTTCTTTCGAGCTTTCATGAAGACCACTACTGTTTTCTTTGGCTTCCCCATACAAAACGCTCGTTTATATGAGGCGGTCGAGTAACTTTTGTGATTGCCAACCTTTGGCATAAAATAAGGTGTTTATTTCTCAAGTAATTTTGGCAAAACAATTACAGGGTAACGCGTTCGGCCACGACGCCAACTTCTCTAATTTAGTGCCACGCCTATTCAATTGTAATTCCAAAATCTTCTGAACTTAAATTATAATTTTTTTTATTTCCACACCAAAGTTCATGATTCAAAGAAGTCATGAATCAATTCCACTGCCCCCAATAATAATTTTCGAAAATCCCGGCATAAGCCCGGTATTCAGTTTTTACAAAATTTTCGTTGCCATAAGAAGTACTTGTATAAAAAATAACGAAAATTTAATGAACCGAAAATTTCGCTCACTTTTCATTTGCTTGGTACTCAGCTCTTTGCGAAAATTTCGTAGGCAAAACCAAGTACAGGGTTGTTATTCCAAACTTATTTCGTAGGAAAATAATTGTTTGATAATTATTTGTGACCGGAATTAAATTATCGTTTAGAAATAAATGACAAAATTTCTTACGAAAATTTCGCAAGAACTGAATACGAGGCTTTAGCTGAGGTCTACTCAGTAAGGTGACCACCCACCCCAAATTTTATCAACCTCTCTTAAGTTGTTGGGCCAGTCAGCCGGTGAATCACCGAGTCAGTCAGTGAATTTTATATATGGGCGGCTGTTTAAAGTCAAAACGGTGTATGTTTAATACCACCTTGGCTGTGACAGAGCAGGTGGTCATACTCGCACTTAAGGCACAGTGAAGAACTGCTATCAATAGGCTCTCTGTAGAACAATGACGTAGGTATCTTTCCCAGAAACATTCATTTGGTTACGGGTAGTAGAACTATTGACTTAACTCAAATCTGGCTGACAGCACTTGGGCCTATAATCTGGTTATATACATATGTATAGAAAGCCTCTTTATGCTCTTTTTAGGGCAAATAATAAGCGTGTTTTGGTTACACCGCTTGCTTATTTATTCGCTTGTTTTGTATGAAGCACTTAGCGAAGACTTAGCGACGAGATTCATTTTCGCCAACTTTAAAACAAAAAAATTTTGACATCTTTTACCGTTTTTAACCATTTTTCATATTTTTGAATAAAATGACTTCTCGCTAAAAAGCCGTTTTCTTTGCAACTTAGCAAGCGATAATCGCTTGCTTGTAACCAAAACACGACTAATGTAAATCGAGTTCCACTTCCTAATATTATCCCGTTTTAATATTTTCCATTTAGGATACCAGACCGTTCTCTGAATCACCATACAACCAATCTGGTTTACAACAGATACCCGGTATCTCAGTTAATAGATTAATAAAGGTAAGACGACACAAAATATATTTAACAAGCGAATACAATTTTAAACTGACTTTAAAACAGGGATATTCTATTTCGATGGTAATTGGTAAGTATCTTGGCTTCAATGAAACTGTTCAAAATTAATTAAATTTCTTGTAACCATTTTCTAGGTGGGATATATTTTTGTGTGCAGCTGATCTGCATCCCAATAATGGTAGTATATACGTGCGAAAAGGGGTTAAAGGAGAAGTTTACATTTAAACTCGTTTCCTGGTACATGATGTCCATTGCAGTTATTTTGGTACTGCGATATTTTATTCGAATCCTATCGTCTACGATAGACAGTAAGTTACGTTGCACTTACGGTGCGTTTACACGGGACGGTTTGAGACAAGATAGTTGAGAATATGTGTTAATTGTCACAAACATAAAAATTGTTTGAGTGACGTACGCGTCCAGCCAGTTATAAAGAAAGTACAGTTTTAAGCCATCTCTGATTTTTTTCTTCGCTCTTTTGCCATTGTGTTTTGGCTTACTTCTCCAAATTACAATGAGACTGATGTACTCTGCAAAATTATGTATTCATGTTTATATGTATGTTTGTATTGTCAAACAATAGTCGTGTTTTGGTTACAAGCAAGCGATTATCGCTTGCTAAGTTGCAAGTCACGTCACCGATCTGGCCCGTGGCTGAACTAGTAGAGGTTGACGCAGTAGGATTTGTTGTAATTGTGTGCACCAACAACAGGCATTTAGTTTTTGTTTCATGACTCCTACCGTCAAATTCAACACAAATACATATGAAAAAAAACACAGTGAACAAAAAAGTACAACGGTAAAATACACTGAATTGGACAGATGTGGTCATAAGAAAGCAAAATCAGTTGTTCTAATGCGCCAACCTCTACTAGTTCAGCCATGAACTGACCGCTTATGTCAAATCTCTTGCCGAACTTACTGTCGTTGAAAAATCAGAGACAGTGGGGAGGCAAGTGAGAGAAGTGTAAGTGTGGTAGTAAAAATGTGTGAATGTATTGCTACTGTCGGAGCAAAACTGTCCCGAGTAAACTCCAGGTTAGCGTGCTTAACAGGTTTGACATGTTTCTAGCGGCTGACTGCTCATGCGAGGATCAGCTTAAAACGGTCCCCAAACATGTCAGACGTGTTCAACATGTAGAAGTGAAACCGGTGTTTAAAGGTAAGTGGAGTATTCAAATGTGTATACATGTTGAAAAGGCAGGCATGGCGGACACGATATACAAACTTCCCAAAATATAAGCACAATTTTGATTTTTACAGATACATATATGTATGTACATACAGTGGCGAGCAGATGTGGATACATTCTAATCACATTTGACTTTAAATTGCCGTAATACCCATAAAACCACAACAATTCCTATCATGCTTCTTTATTAATATTCTTTATTAATCATAAAAATCCAATGTATCCACTTATGCACGTTTTGGTTTTTGGTGTCTGGTAACACTGGCACAGGAGTCAAAAGCAAACGCAATATTTACCATTATTTGAATTATTGTGAAATTCAACAGAGTAAATACTTTTTGTGCCACCGTTGGTAGTTTCATTAGCTGGATACTAAATTTTGGGCAAAAATATTCACTTCGTGGCAAAATTAAACCGAATCATTGAAATGACAAAAAACGGTGTTTCAACCCGTAGAATTGCTAATGTAGAGCCGCCAGAAGCCAGAAAATGGCGACCAAGATTGCTTTCCTATAGGGATGCTCGAGCTATGGAAAGGGTAATACCGACCAAGCATGTGACAACACCTATAGAAGTTTCAGAAGCCATAAACAAACCCGTTAGTGGGTGGAAAGCACGTAGAAAAAAAAAAAGTTTTCCAAAGAGCACAAAAATTGGAGCGTCGACGACCGAAAGAGGGTAATATGGTTGGACCAGACCAAAATCAATCGCTTTCAGTCGGATGGTTAGCAATATTTCTGGCACCGCCCATATGAAACGTTGAAGAAGCACCAAGTCAAAGAAACAATGAATCACGGAGGAGGTAACTTGATGGTGTGGGGTTGTTTTACTTGGTGGCATTTCGGCCCATTGGTAAAAATTTACGAACTAATAAAAAAGGGTAATATCTTCGTATTTTGGAGCATAATTTACTACATTTTGTGGACAAAAGCACGTATTCCGAGAATGAAGTTATATTTCAGCAGGATAGAGATCCTAATCATACGGATAAAATTGTCAAGCAATGGCTCGCTAGTCAAAAATGTAACACAATGCAGTGGCCAGCTCAAAGCTCGGATCTTAATCCGATCGAAAATTTGTGGGGTTTGTTGAAAAACTACTGGCTACATACGAAAATACATCACAAAACTTGAACGAACAATGGTCTCGAGTACATGCGCAGTGGGTCAATATTCCAAAGGAACATATCGAGAAACTGGTTAAAAGAATGGCCAAACGAATAAAATGTATCATTAAAGCCAAAGATCGTTGGATAAAATACTAAACAACGTGATTAAAAACATTTAATTTTCGAACGAGCATAAGTGGATACATTGGTTTTTTTCGGTTTAAGTTCCAAATGTTATTTTTTCATTAAATATTGGAGAATCCAGTTATGTTTCATTTTTCTAGAATAAAAAAACTTGGTAGAAATTGTTGTATTTTTACGGGTTTTACAACTGGACAAAGTGAAATGTGATTATGATGTATCCACATCTGCTCGCCACTGTACATACTTGTATGCCCCTTCACTGTGGACACCACTTTTGCTGCTCTATTTCTCATCATTAATTTTGATTTGAAGAGATTTTATATTTTTAATATTTTCTACAAAAGGTGACATCGAAAAATTTGAAGGCATAGTAACAACATTCTTTTTCTTCGCAATATGTCTATGGCTTAACGTTATCGGCTTCCACATGTGGTCATGTATTAGACGAGCAAATGCAAATGATAATTTCAAGAAGAATCAAACACGTTTCGTTTGTTACTCCATATATGTTTGGGGCGTGGCAGCGATATTTACCAGCTTAATTTATCTGCTATCTGGAGGTAATTCCTACGATTAGGATAGTACCTAACATCAGATGTATAATTTGTCGAATTATTGATCTTTTAGTAAAGAATTGGAGAATTTTTGAAAATAATGTACTGCCTGCGATTCCATGCTTTAATTTGCTGACCTTTATAATTCTATCACTGCATATCTGTATTACACGATGTAGAGTTTTTAACCTGACAAACGAGGAATGCTTCACCCTTAAGCTGTAAGTAAAATATTATATCTGGTAGTGGCTTCTTTTGCTCTCATTCTTGTTTCAGTTGTCTCTATGAAATCTATGTTGAAAATTTTTATCGTATGAACAAATTTTGTTTACCAAGAAAAAGTTGGTGAAAAGGTATCAGTGTTCGACACTTCCATTGATATTTTCTGTCAAAATTACACTGTAAGTAAAATTTGAAGTTTTGAAATGACACACAAAAACACCGAGACACCCCAACTAACTTTTGGGTCATAGAATCCAGTGGTATACTCCGTTTTAAATCAAATAAAAATCAAAAATCGCCTTAAATCTACTACAAATTTAAAGTCGAAATATCTCGTGATTTCGAGCTAACATTTCAAAACGGGGTACACCACTGGATTCTACGATCCAAAATTAGGTTGACGTGTCTCGGCGTTTTGGTGTGTCATTTTCACCTACTTATAGTGTTATTTATGTTTTGTACCTTTTGCAATTCGGTTTATTAAATTGTTTAACCTATTGTTATTGTTGTTACCAGAGTTCGCATTTACCCACCATGAGCAACCCATACACGTCCCCGTGGGGAATGGGTTATGATCATTTTCCTATTACCCACAGGGTATGCGAAAAAATGGTAGTTATTCACAGCGATGTACAATTATCCTCTACGATTACACATTACCCACAGGGTATGGGTAAAATAATGGATAATTAGTCACAGCCATGGGGAATTACCCATCACGATTACCACAGGGTATGGGGAAAATAATGGCAGTTACCCACGACAATGGGGAATTGCCCAGAGGGTATGGGGTATATTTTCCCATGACAATGGGGAATTACCCATAAAGATTAATCATTACCCACATGGTAAGGGATAAATAAGGGGTAGTTACCCATGATATTGGATTACTCATTATCCACAGGGTATTGGGTAAATAAGGGGTATTTACCCACGGCGATATTGAATTACCCATCACATTTACCTATTACCCTAAGGGTAGTGGGGAATATAATTGTTAGATACCCACGACAATGGGGAATTACCCATCACGTTTACCTATTACCCTCAGGGTAATGGGGAACATAATTGGTAGTTACTCACTGCGAGGGGTAATAGGGTACCCAGGTTAACCTATCCCCATTTTGGATCGAAAATATATATAAAAAATTTCTATATCTCGGAAGGGGTGCGTCGAATCAAAAAATAACTAATCTTTGGAGGTTTCTAAGGGTTTTTCATAAAATGGTCAAATTCGTAAAGACGAATTTTTTTTTTAAAAAAATCGGCATTTTTAAAAAAAAATTTTTTTTAAAAATATCGAATATTGATAAAATAAAAAAAGGGCTATTACTCTGAAACGGATAGTCCAATCGCAAAAGAAAAAAATTGTTTGCCTCCACAGTTGGCTTTAACCACTCGATGTGTTTAATAAAATATAATCGTGATACGGACTCTGGCATTAAGGTCCCTTGATCCAACGGTATATAACGGGGTTTTCAATAAGAGCGCTACAAAAGTTTTTTTAAATAAAACAAAACTGGTTTTAGATACTAATGAAATTCTTTATTCCTGTGAAAGTACGTTCGATGCCATTATGTATGGAACTCGATTTCTTTTGCATGGCCACCACGGGCACGCTTGCAAAAGTCCAGACGCTGAACCCAATTTTCGACGCTTTTTCAAGGATAAATCGGCCGATACTGCTGCAATTTCACGTTCGATATTCGTACGAAGTTCATCAATCGTCACTGACTTGTTGGCATAGACCATTGACTTGACGTAGCCCCACAGGAAATAATCTAACGGCGTCAAATCGCACGACCGAGGCGGCCAATCGACTGGGCCATTTCGTGAGATAACACGTTCACCAAACTTGGTTTCCAATAAATTGATTGTGGCATTCGCTGTGTGGCTTGTGGCGCCGTCCTGTTAGAACCACATGTCCTCCAAGTCCATATTATCCAATTGGGGCCAAAAATATTCGGTTATCATTGAACGGTAGCGATTCGCATTCACAGTAATGTGCCTGTCTTGATCATCACGGAAGAAGTACGGCCCAATGACGCCGCCGGCCCATAAACCGCACCAAGCCGTAATTTTTTCGGGATGCAATGATGACTCATGGATTAAGTGTGGATTGCTGTCTGACCAATAACGCATATTTTGCTTATTGACGAAGCCATTCTGCCAGAAATGAGCCTCATCGCTGAAGACGATTTTCAATGAAAATCCAAATCATTTTCAAGTTGTTGCTCAGCCCAATTCACGAACATACGACGCTTATGGTGGGCAAGCGGCTTCAGTTCTTGCGTCAATTTGATCTTGTAAGGATGTAGGCCAAGATCTTTTCGCAAAATTCGCCACAACGACGTCACAGAGGTGCCCAACGCTTAAGAACGACGTGTGAGAGACAGATTTGGGCTTTCTAGAACTGAAGCCTCTGCGGCAGCAATATTCTCGACACTACGGGCACTTCTTTGTCTCACTGGTACGGGAACATTTTGTACTGTGCCTGTGGATTCAAATTTTTCCACTAGACGCTCAATTGTTGATCTGGTAGGACGATAATGACGACCATAAATTGGTAGCGCTCTTAATGTTGAGGCCACTGACCCTAAATTTCGGTAGTAAATTTTAATAATTTCCAACAACGAGGCTCGTATATCTTTCCGTGATGAAATGGCAAACCTTACTGAAGAGAAATGTCAAAAGAGCGGGAAAAAATATGGCGTCGTTTGCTGTCCCTATCGATTTACATTTGTAGCGTCTTTGTTGAAAAATCCTTTACAACATGTCAAAACATTTTCCGAGGTGCTCTGGCCCAAATTGCAACTATTTAGAATTACTCAAGTCTGACATTTAAATCCGAAAAATGTCCATAATAAAAACTAGAAAATGCTTTTTTTTTGGAGAATATTCTTGAAATGGGATGTGTCAGGACATGCTTTAACATCTTTTACATACCGTGGGACGAACATGAAAAAACATTTCATACAATATTATTATCTTTAGTTAAAGTCCAAATTTCGTTGAGAAAATCTAAAAAAATAAATTTTTTAAAAATGGTTCAGTTCACGGAATCTTAATGCTAGACACGAAATATTTTGGGAATCATCATAAATCAACCCAAGGTACATTTTCAAGGGTGGGCAAAAGGAACTTTTTTTTTGTGAGTCGGTGTTTTCGTTATAACACAGAGTACGACAAAATCTAATTTTTTTGAGTGCACATGAGAAATGTTAACAGGATATGAAAATAGGCTTAAAATAAAGAAATACGTGTCTCGGCGTTTTGCTGTAGCACGTCAGAATTTTGAGAAAATCGATTTTTAAGCTTCCAATTATCCGTGGAGGTTCACTTGTAATGTAATACTATTATAAAAAGTTTTAATGCTTGGGCCAGTTTTGAAAAGGGCATTAAATCTGGATTTTCATGTAAAGTTAAAAAATAAAAAAAAAAAATTAATGTAATGTAAAAATACAAAAATGAATATGAAATCTTAACTATTATTTTGTGTTAAAAATGTTGGTCGTTTATTTTTTCGTGTGTAAGCTTCAGGATTTGTATCACAGCATAAATTCCAACAATATTCAGCAAGAATGTGAGTCGTGTCTTTTCCTTTGAAACGATTTTCTATTCCGACAATATATTATCTTACCCACATTTGAAGGAAAAAAGTCTAAATGGTTGTGCAAAAAATTAATTTTTAAAGACGTGTTAAATTTCATTTCACCATACGCTGAAACCATTTCTTTAACAATATCTTTGTAGTTATCCGCTTTCTTATTTCCCAAAAAAATGTTTACGACATCAATCATTTTGCAACAAGATTCAATAAACTCCTAAACACATCATTTTGAATTAGTGTTTTTGTCCGTGGAATACACCTGCAAGAATACACCTGCAAGAAAATACACCTGCAAGAAAATAAAAATAAAATCAATTAAAGTTAGTTCAAAAATAAATTGTAAACTTTAAATTTTTAGTACCTGCTTTAATATTGGCGTCACTTACACCAGGAAAAACAGTTTTTAAATGATCCAATGTACAAATGAAACTTCTAATTAATCCTAATTTGATATGTAATGGAGGTAAAATAACTTTGTTGGACTCTCCCAAAGGAATGTGATCGATGCTGAATTGACCGAGTTTGAATTGTACACGTGCATCCCATTTATGATTAGTATAATGTAGATGTCTTTTACGCCCCTCCCAAACACATAAAAAACATTGGTAACTTGATAAACCTTTTTTTACACGAGTTAAAATACCAACAACCTTGAGATCACCTTCCACAGACGAATCGATTAACAGACGCCATTCATTTGAAATATTACGTTGTCCCACTTCTTTCAACAATTCATCAACATTATTGCAGTAACCAATTTTTTTTGTTTCATCTTCATATAAATCAAAATGTTCATCAAATTGAACAGTATGCCCATGTTTACGTCCAACAGTTATTTTAAAATCATTGCCTACCAAATTCTATAGTTACCACGCATAGTGACGGGGACACTATCGAATATTTAGCAATGAAAAAGCTTTTCAAAATACCGTAAAACTGTAGGTCCCAATCAGTGAGTATAAAATGAGAAAGCACACAGCTCACTGGTTGTGAGAAGCTCTCCCCGATTCCTTCATGGGATGTAATGGGAAACCATTTATTTAGGAGGCCGATGGGAGGTCGATTGGTATAAATATTCGAAAAATAATTATTTAAATAACTATTAAATATTGAATCATTCCTTGGCGCCAAGTTTGTTATTCAGTCCTTTTATTTGATCTCAATTATTTTATTTAAGAATTATTTTGACCGTTATAACTAGTCTCAATATGGGACAAGGCTTTATTGGGACAAAGTTTGACTTTATTGGAAATATTTTGGTAAAAACTGCAAAGCCAACAACAAATTAGCTTTTTTCGAAGATGTTTAGCTCTTTGGCCTAGATGATGTTTAGCACTTTGGCCTAAATTATGTTGGTTTCATTATTTTTGGCAATCTAAATTTCCCGGTGTTTTGAACAAATCTGCGTTTCAGGCAATCCTGGCAACAGGGAAACAATGAACGTCTAAAACTAATCTTGTACAAGGCGTTTCATAAGAAGTCAACCTAGTTTATTTGGCTCTCATTTTTTTTCTAAATGAAAAACTTCGATTCTGTTTTTTGATTATGTTTATTTGAACCTTTAGAATTTTATTGGTTAAGTTGAGAAGATGATATCGGTTAAATGGGCGCCGTCACAATTGATTACCATACGGGTAATCATCACTTCGGCCAGAACTTCGGGCGACAGAGTCTCGCACTCGTGTCGAATGTTGACCTTGAGGGCTTCTAGGGTCTCGGGCTTTTTCACGTAAACACGGTACTTCAAAAAACCCCACAAAAAAGTCTGGAACGGTTAAATCGGGCGATCTTGCGGGCCAGTGCAAATCGCCAAAACGAGAGATGAGGCGACCTGGGAACTCCGCCATCAGAATATCGGTTGTGGCTCGCGCATTGTGTGCCGTTGCTCCGTCCTGTTGGAACCACATGTCCTCCAGTCCTAATTCGTCGAATTGCCGCAGAAAAAAGGTCGGTTAACATGGCCCTGTAGCGCGCACCTTGAACAGGTGCACTGGCTCCTCGTGCATCACTCGTTGATTTTCGATGCCCTTGAAGCGATAGATTTGCTTGTTCACGTACCCGCTGAGGTGGAAATGACCCTCATTGCTCATTATGATTTTGGTGGAAAAATCGTCCACGAGATTGAGGATAGCTTGGCCATGTTTGGAGGTCGACAGGCAGCAGCTGATGCACGGACTGGACTTTGTATGGGAACAAAGGCAGGTCTTTGACCAAAATTCGCCATAGGGGCGACCGGCTGTTGGCTAATTGCGAGGCACAGCGTCTGGTCGATGTTTCCGGCGACAGCTCGACATCCTCGGCAACAGCGGCGATATTCTCGTCAGAATGGGCGCTCCGGGGCCGGCCACTCCTGGCAACGTCTCGTGTGGTCCCATACTCTTCAAGGTTAGTGGCCAAACGGCGCAGTGTTTGCGCAGTCGGTGACGGACGGCCAGGGAATCGGCGCCAACACCACAGACGAATTGTTACGCAAAAAAATAGACACGATTATTCCGCGTTCTTGGGGAGTGTATCGCTCCATGGCTTGTTTACTTGTATTCTACATCTGTTTAGTCAACAAATGTCAAAACAGATTTGACATTGGCGGCCATTTGCTAAAATAAGAGCATGTTCCAATTGGGTGGTCACGTTTGAAACACCCTGTATAACATGATTCGTTGTAGCGATGACAACATCGTCGGAGGTATGAAACTTTTCATTGCAGTAATGTAAATACACCAACGGAATACACCTGTGACAAATCGTTTTTCTATCAGGCTAATTGATATTTTGTCGATAAGTTAATGGAGCCTCCTCTACCAAATTACCTTCGCTTGTACCACCACTTGCTTTGTTAAATGCTAATCCTTTTTCCTGCTTTTCAGGATAGGTCTTATACTACGCCTGGGACTAATGATGGGGTTTCCCAGAATGGTATTAATCGTCCTGAAAGCGTTTTTTGGCATCAACATTGTTCTATACACACTCATTTCTGACTTGGAACCTTTTATGATCTTTATAGGGTTGCTGTGGAAACCACGGAATTGCTTTAACTGCAACTCTAGGTATTGATGCAATGGCATACACACAAACTTTATGTTACTTTTTAATGTGATAATTTTAATATTTTTTCTCACATTTAGATGCTGCTGTTGGAGAAAATCGGAAAAACTGTCAGACGCGACAGAAGTTTGAAACAATTCCTACTAACAGAGATTGACAAAACAGTGCGGATTCTATTAATAAAACAATAAAACTTAAGTGCACAAATTCCTTGAAGATATTTTAAAATTTTCTATCAGACTGTTTTTTTGAAAATAGTTTTGGTGTAGACACGTTGAAAAATAACGGCCCCCGCAACATATTGTAGGAAACATGTACATGTTTGCAAGCATTGTCTTCATAAATTGAAGATCTGCCGACTTTTTTTGTTGTCTGTCTTGTCTTAGATTTTATCAGATTTCAACAAACAAAGCCACATTTGGGTCTCAAAAAACATATATTTTAACCTATTAATTATTGAGTCGCAAACATGTTATACTGAATAGCAAACACAAGGTGTTTGGGCACAAGTAAGTATATTTGCGATCAGCTACAAACACGTTATATTTGCATCCAAACAACAACAAAAATACAGATTTTTCAGCGTGTATGCATATTGTAAAAGTATATATTTTATAGTGAATTCTCGAAAATGTGAACAAATTGCATAAAATATTTATCCAGAAACATCTTTCTATTGTGGTCAGAAAAATCAACACAAAAATCGCCATAAAAAATTGTTGAACAAATTTATAGGATTTTTTATTAAAATTTTTTCGTATTTTTGCAGGATCTACATTTAGTTTCTGTTATAGTTATCCAGCACTGAGCCCTCCATCTAAATCCATGAAGTAGTTGAATTTCTGATTTTGTCAATCGGTTGCCGGATTCAAAAGTTCAAATAAAAATGATTTTTTTTTTGTAAAAGTAAAACTTTTGTTTAATGTCGAAAGTTCACGAAAAATATAAATAACCTTTTTAAAAATCGTCTTGACATCTTACCACATGAACCCGATAGTACTAAATATATTTGAGTCCAGCATTTTTTTGATGTGTTAATATCTATAGGCACGGGTAGGGCAATCTATCAAAATTAACACATGCAAAAAAACACAAAGCGTTAGCATCACATACGTGGTTGTTGTAGAACAATTGTCCCTGCCTGAAAATAACTATGATGGTATTGATGTAGCGGCGGCGAACAAACAAGCAGGTTGTCGTCGCCAAAGAGTAATGAATAGTATAGAGAACTCATGGAACAAATTGTATGATATGATTCAAAAACTATTACTCTCTTTTTGTCATAACTTGTTTCATTCATAATTTTGATGTAAAACATTGATGCATTTTGAAACATTTATGCTTTTTGTATTGATTTGTGTAATAACATTGTCGAAATGGTGCATTTATACTGAAATATACCACCGAGAGAAAAAAGATGCAAAATCGTAGTAAAACAATGTTAAATTGCAACTAGACGTTCTCGATTTTGACGTAAAGTGGAAAAATGCAAAATCGTCACTTTTCAATGTTGGGTTTTTATCATTGGATAATGGAAATTTGTAGCTGTTTCAAATTTAATTTAACATTTGCCTTTGTGAAATCATCGCTTTTTAAATTTAAAACAATATTTGCCAATGTAGAATTGTCGTTGCTTCGATGTCAATTTCAACATTACAAGTATGACGATTCGTAACTTAAGTAATGTTGATTTACAGTGAAAAGCAGTACGGCTTTCGTGTATCGCTCTTCCCAACCTCCTTGAAATAAAAGTTGGGGTTAATTACTATTATAAAGTTTTTTTATTCAATTCAAATATGAAAACATCACTTTTTGAAATTATATTTTTAAATAAATTTAATTTTCATATAAGTTTTTCCGCTATTTAGACTTTTTTCACTTCTATTCCCTCTTCTTTCTCACAGTCTGCAAAAGCACTTGAGTCCATTCTTTCATATACATAACTATACTTTAATGGAGAACAGAAACAATTTTATTTCACTTTTATTTTGTCACTTTTTTCTAGTTTATTAAAAATGAATTAATAAACTAGAAAAAAGTGACAAAATTACCTGATAAAATTTTATTAAATTCTTATTTAATTTGAACAACGTGGTTGGCACATGACATGCGTACGAGAGAGAATAAACAAAATTACATTCCTCGTTTTTTTTTTCGTTTTTACATCGGTTTTTGTGTTTGTTGACTAGGGAGGGGAGACTTTGTTTGAGAAAGTCAAGAACATTGGACAATGCTGTTTCAACAATGATTCAGCTTCAAACTAACATTAAAATTTTTAGCATTGATTTTGCATTGCGTTTCTTTCGCTCGGTGTCGTTTATGCTCTTTTACTCAGACTCTCTGCATGAGAGCGGAAGAATAGTGCAATAAGTTCTCTATACTATTCAATACTTTTTGTATTCGCTCTCTTTATGACAAAACAGAAACAATTATTTCAGTGAGCTAAATATTGCTTTATTTATTTTAACAATATTACATCTAATGTTAAAGCAGTTGTAAGAATAAAGAAAGTGCAATAGGAAAATAGGTTTCCGCACAAAACTATTATTGTTTTCCAATGTAACGTTTACTAATGTGTTCACAGAATTCGAATAGGTACCGTGGAACACCGTCGTCCGTGAGTTCGAACACTCATTGATTTTTTTTACTTTCCCACAGAGGTCAACGACATTATAAAATGAGGATAACAAGTTTCTCCACCCGGCTCGATCTACAGCAATTCTTCTCCAGTTGGTAACACCAAGCTGTTGCGGTCAATAATCTACCTGGTGTTTCCAGCGAAGTCTTGGTCGTCACATTTTTCGATGTCCTTCGAGTACATCTTCGAATACCTTTCGCTCTGGTTCATTCTGATCCTAGCCAGCGTAAACGCGCTATTTTGATACGCTTAATTACGTCGAGGTCGGAATACAGATTATACAGCTCGTGGTTCATCAGTCGTCGATACCCGCCGTTTTCTATTATAAGACCATATATTTTTTTTTGGAGCATTTTCATCTCGAACACTCCCAGTGATGTTTCATGACCATGCGATTTGACCCAGGATCTTGCGCCATAAATCAAGATAGGTTGTATGAGAGTCTGATATTGTTGGATTTTCGTTTCTCGAGAGGGTCTTATAATTTAAGTGCTTGCTTAGTCCGAAAAAACTTGTTTGTAAACATAATTCTCCGCTTTATTCGCAGGCTGACGTTCTTCCTTTTGTTCACAGCAGATCCGAGGTAGATAAATTCGTTCACTACCTCGAAATTATATCGGTTATCAGCATTCATCCAATCGGGTGGGTGTTCTACTTGTCGAAACCATTCATTTTATCTTATCTTCGTTTACTGCCAAAACCACTTTTGCTGATTCCTTCTCAATTCTCGAAAATACTGCAGTAACTTGTCCCAGCTTTCGCCCAATGATCTTTAAATCATTTGCATATGCGAGCAACATGTGACTTTTGCTGCTAATAGTTTCACTCGTGTTGACTGCAGCTTTTCTCACAATGATCTCAATTAATATGTTCAAGAGACCGCATGGTAGGGTGTCGCTGTGCCTGAGGCCTCGCCTCATACTAAATGGTGCTGTGAGACCTTTACCAATATTTACTGCGGATTTCGTGTCATTCAGGGTCCTCTACAAACGCGTGTCTGCTCAGGGGGTATCCATGACACAGCTGATCGAATATGTAGCAGAAAAATTATAGAGAAAAGAGTCGATAGGGGAGAGAACGATAAGCAACCAGAAGCAAACCATGCGGCAAACTAAGTTTAAAAAGTGTTTGATTGATACTAACGACAGCTAAATGAGTTTTTATGTTGGTTGCATCGAACGAAAATACGCATTCCCTTTTATTTCTGTCCGTTTTATATCCAACCAAACTCGATCGAATGGCCTACTACCTCGGGGTCATCAAGAAAACGTAAAGAGAGGAATAGAGACACCTGTCTATTGCGCTGTGGTATACTTCGCAGGAATACCAATCTCCGACATAGCTTGGTCCAGTTTTCCACGTATCGGGCTATCAAAGGCAGCTTTAAAATGTACAAAGGACTGGTAGGTAGCGATTTGCTTTCCGTGAATTTTCACCAGGATTTGCAGTAATGTGAATATCTGGTCGATTGTTGATTTTCCAGGTCCAAGCCACACTGATAAGGTCCTATCAGGTCTGCAACAAACGGCTTTAGTCTTTCGCACATTCCGCTCGAGAGGACCTTGTATGCGATGGATAAATGGATTATTCGACGATAGTTGGTACATAGACTCGGGTCGCCTCTTTTAAAAACAGGACACAGTATGCTAAAACTCCAATCGTCACGCAATCGCCTAGCCAGATTGTGCTCATGAGCTGGTGCATGCACCTTTCCAACTCATATGCGCCAGCCTTAAACATCTCGGCCGGTAGACCATCAGCACCAGCGACTTTGTTGTTCTTAAGCTGGGAAATTGCCGTTGGAACTTTGCATTGGCTTGGAAGAGACAGTCGACGACATCGTTCTGCATGTACTCAGCACTCTCATCTATATTGAAGTCTCCTGGGACAAGTACTGCAGAGAAGTGATCTCTCTAAATTCTCCACATACTCTGCTCAACTGTGATTCCCATCCTTATCTCTACAAGAGGAGGGCCTTGATACATTTCCATTGGTTAAGATTTGTACTTTTAGGTTTTATCTTCGGCTGAAGAAGTCGAAGTCCAGTGTCTTCACAAGGACCCATAAAACCTTACGAGATGAAACAGTGCATTTTTCCCTGACTAGGGGGGCAATAATAAGGTCGTCGTTTTATATAGTTTGATTCACAAAGTTCATATATTAAATTTTTAACGAAAACGTTCAAAATACTTTCGATGGATAGATTCGGGTTACAGGTACGCTGATGGTAGATGATGGTTACTTACTCTGGGTTCTCGGCTTCTGCATGAACGTCGGGATTTGGGTAGCCTTAAGGTAAGCGTATTTAATCAGTAGATTTGGGTTACTGGTTCGGGGCCGATGAATTAGAACTCGGCTTTCGGTGAGGGTCGTCGCTGATCGGGATCGGGTACGGGCACACGGTTCGTGGAGATGTGCGACGACAAGTGGATTCGTGTTACCGGTTCGGTGATGTCAGATAATTGTACTGGATAGTATGGCCCCGCTTTGTTATCGGTATTCGGCTGGTTACAGAAGAGTAAAGCCTTTGTATAGTTCGGAAAAGAACTATTAGTATCGGTATTAGTATTATATAGTTCTGAAAATAACTATTAGTAACTTGACAATGAACTTCGTCTTGGAGTAATAGCCGACCATTACCTCAAACAGAGTCGACTATTCATCCAATGACTACTATAACCTCAACGAGAATTATAAAGGTGGCATAGAAATGTGTTCCACATCAAAACTCTTATTCTGCCGCAAATATCGTTCGGGTGCACCCTTTGTGGACAGTATTGGTAAGTATTCGTATAAATGTACTATTCGCGGTGACGAATATTCTGGTAAATTATATTATCGTATTCGTCGTTATAGACTGTATTCAATGTACATACGGACGAACAATTTCCGTCACGTTATAAACTGGCGGAAGTGTTGTCATACGTGCAGCGTTATTTCCAGCACTTGCCATGGGGTTTGTCTTTAACCGGTTTTCATGATCACCACTGCGCTACCACTGCACTACCACTGCGCTTCAGGATAATGAGGCAGGGTCTGCGTTCTGGGCCAGTATTTGAGTGAGCTTTTCTGATAATTGCAGCTACCCGATGTCCAGCTTTCTATATGTCTGGTTTGGTACGACTTTCGCTCCACTTATCCTTGTCCGAATCTTTGCTGCAACCAGGTAGTGATCCGAATCGATATTAGCTCCTCGAATTACACGTACGTGCATTACATTAGTGCAGTACCTTCCATCAATTATCAGGTGATCAATCTGGTTCTTCGTCTGTTAATCAGGCGATATCCAAGTAGCCTTATGGATATCTTTTTGTTGGTATGTCGTACTACAGACAACCAAGTTTGTGACCGCGACAAAATCTAACAGTCTCATTCCGTTATCGAAATTGATGGCGTGTAGACTGAAATTACCGATGGTTGGTTCAAAGATATTTTTCGTGCCGACTTTAGCATTAATTTCACGTAAAACTATCTTAATGTCATGGACAGGGCAGTGATCATTGTTTCTTCTAAGCGGTCATAGAACATGTCATTGGGGTTATCGTTGGATGGTGGATATGCGCTCACTTACGGGCTTGAACCTAGAGACTACATGTGACAGTATTTTACCAACTCGAAATCCGTAACCAAATTCATTCCTTTTCTCATGGCAGCTATGGTATATGTCACAGATTTTTTTCCTTTCCTTTCCTTTTCCAACTTTCGGGATAGCAGTAATGTTAGCCTCATAATTCTCGAGAACATCTGCCAGTTGGATAGTGACACCGGATATGTATAGTGTTCTAACATTGCGAACCATTCCGTAAATCGTGGTCCGTATCATGTTTGCGAGGACGTCAATAATTACAATAATTAATTATTTTAATTGCCAATATAACGGTGGCGGAAGGCAATCCCAGCGCACCGTGGTTTTGTATTTTACCTACTGCCAGGATGATTCAACAAAAGCCGCCGATTATGGATCAGACGCTGACCAGAATACTGAATGTGTCGAAACTGGATTTTTGTTTCTTTGGCCAATAGTGTTGGCTCTCCGCCTTCAAAGGACAAAAGAATATGCACACTTGTTCGAGGAACTTCAGTGACACGGTCATCTATTTAACCTTGCACCGGACATACTACTAGGAAGTAATGAGCTGATGGGACTGCACTATAAATGAATAATTTCTGGCCACTCCAAATGAGGTCAGTGCCATGTTCTACTACGTTTTATCGGGTAACCTTTATTATCATACAAAAAAACCATTCTCTACATTGCATTGCAGCGCGCTTTTCTTTTACGATTCGCTGTTCCCCCACGCGGAAGTGTTCCTGGACGGCAATCAATTGTTAATTTGGTAACTTCATTGAGAACAGCAGGGAATGTGACATGTGTACGAAGGGGACCTGATAGAAGGATTACAACACCAGAGTTAGAGCAGTAGTACTGCAGTCTCTGCTCGGAAGCAATCACTTGCTCTTGACATTTCTAGACGTTGTCTCCACCGGATTCTTCATAAAGAGCTGAATTTTCAACCGTATAAAATGTGCGTGGTCCAACAATTGAGGCAAATGTTTCCTGGACTGCTTATCTTTTTGAGGGGTGATGTGAACTGGCCGGCACTCTCGCCAGACTTAGCCCCATGCGATTTTTTCCTTTGGGGTTACCTGAAGTCGAAGATGTATATCAACCGTCCCAACACCTTGAAAGACCTAATTAACAATATTGAGGATGACATTGGCAGAATACCAGTCGACATGCTTGTTAGAGTTCTGTAGAGTTCTGTTAGAGTTCTGATCTACCCTGTACAAGACGAAGAAATTTTTAAATACAATTAAACTGGAATAAATTTGAAAAGAAAATCATTCAGAAATAGGATTCTGAATTACAAATACCAAACAATAAAAATTTCACACGCCTTTTGTTTGTGTTGTTTGGATGCAAATATAACGTGTTTGTAGCTTGTCGAAAATATACTATACATGTGCCCAAACACATTGTGTTTGCTATTCAATATTAAAAATTGGAGGCACGATTTTTAATATATTATAGTACTATATGTTATATATGGGTTGGGTACAAAATTCTGTTCGACGAAAATTCTGGTTTACAAAATTCTGTTTTACAAAATTCTGTTTTTCAAAATTCTGGTTTCCAAAATTCTGTTTTTCAAAATTCTGTTTCACATAATTCTGGTTCACAAAATTCTGTTTGTAATCGCGCGATTTGTTTCAAATAATTTTTTATTTAACTGAAAATGCAATTACAAACACATACATAAAAATAAAACAATTAAGAAACCACTTTGCCCTAACTTTCCCTTACATTTTAAAAAAAATACTGTTTAAAAAAACACTGCAAATTTAAATAAAATGCATCACATACACTGTGTGTTTGGTCAAAAATTATGTTCTAGCATTTTATTTAAAATTAGTCGCAATTGTGTTGTTTAATGTGTCGTGTTTAAAAAAATAAAAATGAATAAAGTGCAATTAATAAAAACCAATAAAAATAAAGAAATGTTGTGTCTCAACGGATATTTTTATTATTTGGAAATGAAAAGACAAAAAGGAACCTTTAATTGGACGTGCTCGAGAAGAAATACAGCAATACAGCCTCTCGAATAATAACAGCAGTGGAAAATAACGAGCATGTTTTAATAAGATATCCAAAAAAGCACACCCACGAACCTATTGCTAGTGCAGTGGAAATATGCAGAACAAATACTTTTGTAAAATATGCCGCTATAAACAAACCCCTTAATCCAAGTCAAATAGTGCAACAATCGGTGGTATTTACAAACCAAAAATGTCGCGATTACCTTCCCTCGAAGTACGCGCAAAAGCGAAAAATACGATACACTCGGAATGAAATGGGACTTAGTACTTTTCAGAGAGCCGCAAGCAATAGATGAAATAGATTACCCTCTAAATCTATACGTTTTGGAAAACGAATTATTTATATTGACAGAAGAGAAAGTGGGAGATGAATATATGGTTATATTCGGCACAAAATCATCAATTCAACTTCTACAAAAAAGCGATTGTTGGCTCGTTGACGGCACTTTTGATGTTGTGCCCACAATAATGCGCCAACTCTTTTCCGTTCATGGAAGGATTGAACGAGAGGTCGTCCCACTCCTATTCTGCCTAATGTCCAAAAAATCTGCAGTACTCTATGCAGCATTTTTTAAACGCGTAATTCAAATTGCTTTGGAATATGGAGTTTTTTTAAGCCTAATCGTATTATATCTGACTTCGAAGTTGGTCTCGTGTTAGCAGCTAGAAAATGGTTTCCAGATTCGCAGATACGAGGGTGCTTTTTCCATTTTTCCCAGATATTGTGGCGCCGTATTCAAAAAGAACGGTAAGAATTTTTAATAACTTTTATAATTTATTGTAATGAACTTGTAATATGTACAACATTATCATTTCAGATTGGTTACTAAGTACGGAAATGACGAAAATTTCTCACTGCAAGTAAGATGTTTAAAAGCGCTTGCGTATGTTCGTCCAGAAAAGGTAGCCAAATATTATTCGAAGCTCCGATGAACATTTGAAGACGAAGATATTATTAAATTGGCCACCTGGTTCGAGGCCAATTATGTCTATAACGCTCGTAAATACCCATCTGAATTTTGGACGATATTTGATTGCGAGTATTCTGAAAAATACCCGAAAACTACAAACAATGTCGAGTCATGGCACCGACGTTTGAGTGTTGTAGTTGGACGAAAAAATGCGGACTCTACAAAATTGTAGAACATTTAAAAGGAGAATTAATCTATTCTCAAAATATTGTCTCAAAGATTGAGAATGGAGAAAAATTAAAAAAAATAAAAGAAATGTAAAAAAAAAAAAAATATTTCACGTAAAAAAATTTAATCGTTTAAGAAAACTACAATATTTAAAAAGAATGGCAAAAAACTTAGTTTATAATTAATTAAATATTGTTATCAGTTAAATTGAATTGCTATGATTTTTTATTATTTTTAACTTTGTCTTAATTTAATTGATTTTTAACTAATTTGTGTTTTTATTTAATGTTTGTTATTTTTTTTTCTTTTAAATTAATATGTTTTTCAATGATATGAATGTTTTTAGATCGATTTTGAAAATCCATTGATCTGTTTAATTAGTTATTACATATTTCATAATTTGTTACCAACGAATAAATATCTAACCACACACATACGTTATTATATGTAACATTTCTTATTCATAATAAACTGGATTTAATTCTTAATAAATAATTTACCGGCATTTTATTTTTTTTCTCATAATAAAAGGGGAATAACATATTTCATAAAAACCAGAATTTTAATAGACAGAATTTTATTAAACACAGAATTTTGTAAAACAGAATTTTGTAAAACAGAATTTTAGTCAGACAGAATTTTTTTTTGGAAAAAAACAGAATTTTTGTAAGACAGAATTATGGAAAACAGAATTTTGTGGCTATCCCGTTATATATATGTTAAAAACATATGTAAAAATATGTGAAAAACCCGGTAAAAACAAAAACGAGGTAGATAACAAAGAAACAAAAAGGTAGCAGAACTTCAGTTCATGAAAATAACGCTGGCAAACATGTACATGTTTCCTGCAGTTTATTGTTGAGGCCATTATTTATCAGCGTGTGGAAATTAATAACCATATAGACGTAACAATATAATAATTAAAGTCATAGAAGATTTACCACCTAAAGTTGACCACTTAAATGTATTGGCTAAAATATCCAACACTGTTATAAAAAGCTAGACTGAACGGAAAAGCATCATCACACGGATGAAAATGTTCATCACCCCAACAACTTTTGTCATCGAAAGTGAGCTAATGTAACGTTTCATTCCCGCTATGAAAATGTATTCATTAACTGCAACTTGTTCGTTACTGTGGTGAAAGTATGATTGTTGCTCCAATGAATTCGCTTCATTATTGCAACGAACTTGTTTCGTTGCTGCAATGAATTTGTTTAATTGTTGCAGTGAATAGGTATCGTTCTTGCAAGAAATTTGCTTCATGGCTGCAATGAAGTTGTTCATTGCTGCTATGAATTTGTTTCATTAGTGCAACGAATTTGAGTCATTGTTGTAATGAATATGTTTCATTACTACAATGATTTTGTTTCACTGCTGCAATGAATGTTTTGAACTGTTTGAAATCATTTATTGTCAATTTTACTTAAATACACGGTTAGTATTGCATTGCTGGTGTTTTCGTCTATTTTGATAAAAAAAACTTTTATTTTTGTTTCGAAAATGTACTTAGTTTGTTAAATATATTACATCCATTCCATGTTGAAACAATAGTCTGGAGAAAGATTGTGGTAGTGAAGGGGTTAAGTGTTATTGTGGCCGTCGTATTCGGGTCCTGCAATTAAAAACAAATTTGAGGAATTTATTACACTGTGGACAAAATTAGATTTTTTTCAAATTGCCTGGGTTCTGTCAACGGATTCTGGTAGAAAGGTCTAAAAAAAATATACGTGTATCGGCGTTTTGCCAGATCTGATCAGCATTTGTTTTTAGGGCGGGTCAAAGTTCCTTCCCCTCGGAACTTTCCTGCAACATATCGGAATGCAAAATTATGTGTTCCTTACTTCTGAGGTACAAAATATGTTCACAGGTTTTGTAGAAAAAATTCGGATACCAATTTTTGTGGAACAAATTAACCCTCTAACTGTATAATTTTTACTATTTTTTTTAACTCGCAAAAAACTGCTCGAAATTGACGGGGGGCGTGGTCAAAATGTTCTACAAAAATTATCGCCATAAAATTTCACTATATGTGTCCGAACACTCGAAAACACAATTCTTACAACGTAAAAACATTAACGAAAATGATTCATCCGTGCGACGCAGCGTTTTTCTTTCAGTGCATATAATTTTCTTAGTTGATAAATAATATTTAAAAGAAATTGCATATTCACAGCATAGAAAATAATCCGTTAAATTTTTAGATTAATTACACTGTGTGTAATTTTTTAAGTCATGGCAAAATAACCATATACGGACACCACTACGTGATAAAAGACTAAAAAAAAAAGACCCGTGTTTCCCAATTTTTCCCAAAGTCATGCACTTTTTTTTTATGGGCCGCCAAAGATTTGGGGCCTCGGTATCATTTTCGTAAAAATGTGATCATTTTCTCAGGCTCATATCTTGCAAACCGTTCAGAATTTCGATTTACTCTCTGAGGCAAAGTTGTAGCTCTTGTCATAAAGAACAAAAATTGCGAACAAAAATTTTCCTTTTTTCCCGTGTTCAGGTCCATAGGTAGCAAACCGTTCAAAATTCAAGGAAACAATCAACCACAAAAATTTACCTAAGATCTCAATAAACAAATTTCTAGAACATATAAACTTCCTGTGAATTATTCTTAACACCGTTTTTTTATTTCATTTGTTTTTTATTTACTTCAACATTGAGATACTATGCTATCTATTACAAAAATATTAAAAAAAGTATTCGTATTATGTTTATAATGTTGATGGCCCTGGACTTGCAAATCGCGCTCTCTTAAGTTGTGGATCCAAATCGTCGTCCGAATCTGACTCTGATTCAGCAATTATGGTGTCCACAGGCACGTTGCTTCCAGACTGCCCTCCATCATCAGCTCTTTCTTCTTCAAATACTTCATTAACATCATACAGGGTGATCTTGTGACTCCACCAACATACCTCTGCAAGCAATGCGTCGAGGTTTTTGCCTTTGTACCGTTTTTCCATGGGCATTGTGGTTTGGTGAAACCGTTCTCCTTGCTCATCGGATTCGGTAGGGAGTTGTTTGATAAAATCGTCAAAATGAAAATGAAGAAAATGCAGCTTTAATGTCATCGATGCGCCGATTATCTCAAAATAATGCAGCATTTGTTTCACCCATTCTCTTGCTTCCGGTTCCGCGTCTCGATCCCCTCCCAAGACTCTGGTGCATACACGCTGAAGGTAAATCTATGCCATTGAATGATTTTCATCAAGCGATGAATCAAAGTTGCTCTTGAATAGCTTTCTAATGTCAGGGCCATTAAGTACGCCTGTTAAATGAAAACAAAAAATAAAGACAGAAAAGAAAACATTAACATAGTGTAAATAGTACAATTAGGTGAACAAAAATTCGTTTTAAATTTACTACAATACCTTTTTTAATTTTGTCATCGCTACGCTTTGGGTAAACGCTTTTCAAATAGTCGAATGCGTTTGGACAATTTACAACGGCCACTTCGATGAATTTTTTAACAATTCCCAATTTTATGTGGAGCGGTGGCAGCAAGATGTCTTGAGTATTGTCAATTAAAGGTGCATTCTTCAGTCTATGTTGTTGTATTTGTTCATCCACACTTCCTCTTGGCCTCCACGAGTTACATTGGAATTGATTCAGAGGTGAGCGTGAATCCCAATTACAAAGAAAACAAAAGAATTTTGGGAAGCCGCCCTTATCGATGATCCCTTTCAAAATGTTGATGACCTTCAAATCACAGCAAATCTTCCATTTATTTTCGTAATATTTGATTTTTTCCATTATATCTTTCAATGTTTCATAGCTTTCTTTCATGCTGATACCCATTGCTAGCGGAATAGAAGGTTTTCCGTTCGACACCATCGACACCAGAACCATCAATAAATAATCTCCACTCACTAGCGATGTAGTTCATTCCCATTTTTACCACCAAAGCTTTTATATCGTTGCAGTAAGCGAACGAATTGTCATCATTTAGAGTGTAGAGCATCTGAAATTTAGCTTGTCGTTTGCGGTACGCCGTAGAGTTAACATTAGCATGTGTGAGTTTTCTTTGCTTTAAAAAAGCTATCAAAAATATTGCAAGTCGCTGCGATAATCCCAATATGGCCACAATGAAATCCATTTCCATTTGTGTTATTAGTTGTGGTCCATCTCTTCCCTGTTGGGGCTCATAATCGGTATCAAATGGATCTTCATAAGTAACACCACTTGCTGTACTCATTGCTGTAAATTCTGTAGTACGATCTGGAGTTGGCGGCCTTGGTGATACAAAATTTTCAAGTGCAAGCACTGGTAGTGTGGCTGTTGCAGTTGCTTTATAAATTTTGTTCTTCTCAGAATGTCGATTTAGACGATGCTAATTTACGCATGCATAGCAACTGGTTGCATCATGATCACCTGGGCGATTAATCCAGTTTACCGGCTTACAATTCTTCATAGTACCTCTGCCTCCACTCAACCATGCCATGAGATTGTTATAACATTGGCGACACCCTGTATTAGGTGTGTAATTTTCACCGGTCAAGTCCACTTCGTCGAAAAACAATGTATATGCTCTTTTGAATTCACTAGTTAAAAGATTCTTTTCCTTCTGAAATCTTGTAGATGTTTTTTTTCTGGTTTGATGACCGCAAACGTAGCAAAATAAATCAATATTTTCACACTGCATATTGAAATTGTCAGTTGCCAATGTTGTGTGCGAATTATACTGTAGCACTTTCACTTTTTTTACTTTCACTTTCACTTTATAACTTTCAACGCTGAGCTCTCGTTGACGTCGCGCTGTGTAATGCCTCGATGTGAGCGTCGTGTCGCTTTTATATTGTGTGCTGCGTCCCTTGTTGCGTGTGCTGAGCTTACTGCATTGCCTGTGCTGCTGCTGTCGGTGCATGATCGCGTGATACCTAAGCGCTACCTAAACGGTGTTAACCCTTGGACAAACACATGGTTCTGGCCAGGCATATTTCATTTTTTGCTACCTATGGACCTGAACAGGAGAAAAAGGTAAAAAAAATGAAATTAAAAAATTTTCTGCAAATTTTTCACTTTTGCGTGCTACCTAAACAGTGTTAAGAATTATCTCTAGGAAGTCTATATGTTCTAGAAATTTGTTTATTGAGATCTTAGGTAAATTTTTGTAGTTGATTGTTTCCTTGAATTTTGAACGGTTTGCTACCTATGGACCTGAACACGGGAAAAAAGGTAAAAAAAAATCGAATTTTTTTAAGTTTTTTGCGATTTTGATCTGGAAGGTGAAGTTTTTTTGATTTTATATGTTCGCAATTTTTGTTCTTTACGACTTTGCCTCAGAGAGTAAAACGAAATTCTGAACGGTTTGCAAGATATGAGCCTGAGAAAATGATCACATTTTTACGGAAATGATACCGAGGCCCCAAATCTTTGGCGGCCCATAAAAAAAAGTGCATGACTTTGGGAAAAATTGGGAGACACGGGTCTTTTTTTTTTAGTCTTTTATCACGTAGTGGTGTCCGTATATGGTTATTTTTTTTTCGTGTTGCACTGTGTTATTAAAAATATGTAGTTGACATTTGATGTTTTCTATAAAATATTTACATATTTTTATTTAAAAATAAAATTTTGTCAATAGTTTCGCTTAAAAGGCGAGTTCTTCTTTCCTCCAAAATACATCCAAAAGTTGAAAATACACGTTCGCTTGTAGTTGACTAAGCTGGTGTGTTAATGTCGTGTTTGGCTAACTCCTTAAGCATCGGAATATAGTCTGCACTTTTTCAAAATTCCAAAATATTATAGTTTGCTTTTATTTGTTTTCTGAGATATACTCTAATCTCATCATCGACGAGATCGTCTTCTGTATTTATTTGTTCGTAAAATCCTTAAATTGCGGATTGTGTGGAACTTCATTAACAATTTTTTCTTTTGCTATTTTAATATATCAGTTAACATTGTTTTAACAGTAATAATGGTTTGTTATTTTTGATCCGCTTTAACAAAATTGTGGTCTTTAAATGGTGGGTTAAGAAAAGCGGCAACAAAATGAATTGAAGTTGGTTGAAATCTTGACAAAAGTGAAGCTTTTAATGTTGATTTAACATTTAACGTAACATCTGAGTCTAACGGATCTTCATTGCAATGTTGTAACGGGTTTTTCAATAAGAGCGCTACAAAAGTTTTTTTAAATAAAACAAAACCGGTTTTAGATACCAATGAAATTCTTTATTCCTGTGAAGGTACGTTCGATGCCATTATGTATGGAACTCGATTTCTTTTGCATGGCCACCACGGGAACGCTTGCAGAAGTCCATACGCGGAACCCAATTTTCGACGGTTTTCAAGCATAAATCGGCCGATACTGCTGCAATTTCACGTTCGATATTCGTACGAAGTTCATCAATCGTCGCTGGCTTGTTGGCATAGACCATAGACTTGACGTAGCCCCACAGGAAATAATCTAACGACGTCTAATCGCACGGCCGAGGCGGCCAATCGACTCGGCCATTTCGTGAAATAACACGTTCACCAAACTTGGTTTCCAATAAATTGATTGTGGGATTTGCTGTGTGGCTTGTGGCGCCGTCCTGTTGGAACCACATGTCCTCCAAGTCCATATTATCCAATTGCGTCCAAAAATATTCGGTTATCATTGAACGTTAGCGATTCGCATTCACAGTAATTTGCCGGTCTTGATCATCACGGAAGAAGTACGGCCCAATGGCGCCGCCGGCCCATAAACCGCACCAAACCGTAATTTTTTCGGGATGCAATGATGACTCATGAATTACGTGTGGATTGCTGTCTGGCCAATAACGCATATTTTGCTTATTGACGAAGCCTTTCAGCCAGAAATGGGCCTCATCGCTGGAGACCATAAATTGGACGTAGCGCTCTTAAAGTTGAGGCCACTGACTCCAAATTTTGGTAGTAAATTTTAATAATTTCGACTCGTTGTTGGCTCGTATATCTTTCCATGATGAAATGGCAAACCTTTGTGAAGAGAAATGTCCAAAGAGCGGGAAAAAATATGGCGTTGTTTGCTGTCCCTATCGATTTACTTTTGTAGCGTCTCTGTTGAAAAACCCTGTACTAGTTTTTCGTACCAGAGTATGTACTTATTAGTGTATTCTAAACCGATCGGTTTTCTAAAAATTGATATTTTCGAAGAACCGGTTTCACCGGTTATTTCAAGTTGGTTTTTACACAACTGATGTAACACCGCAGAATAACACACCTAAAGCCTTTTTCATAGCTCGTTATGATTACTGGCCCCATCAGACAGACACAAAAGACTTTGTCAACGAATTATTTCGACGATAATTTGCTGAAATTGGTTGTCTAATGGCATTAGGACCCAGCAAAAAAAGAGTATACCAAGAAGTAGAATTTGCACCACAACTCCTTGGTAAGATGTAGTGCTAATTTAGGTGCAGAAGTACTTCTTTTAATATTGCGTTGTCCAATGCAGCACTACTTCTTGCCTGACTGTTTGGAAGTGCAGTTTATGCTAAAATTTTTATGCTATATTTCGTCCGCAAACGAGCAACCAAAACTATTATTTCAACAATTTGTAAATTTCTGGTCATTTGCAACTTGGCAAGAAGTGATATGCTATTAAAAAGTTCTGACTTTAAGCAACAACTTTAGGGTTTAACTAATTATTTTATTAATTGTCTTTTTATTAGTACTCCAAAAGCTTCTGTCAACAGGTGAAAAGAAAGGAAATGAAAATCAATTTGAAAGAAAGTAAATACAAATTAAATACAAGTAATATATTTAGGCATCTTTGTACTTGTCCACTATCCCTTTAGCTCTTTAATAAATTTGCATCATAATACTCATAATGGATGTGATGCAAATGTAGATATTTCGGAGTTGTTATTGATCAGCGTCAAAATTGCATTAAATATTCACATAGTGTTGCAGAAGATGTACAAAAATAATAACATCTACTAGAACTACTTCATTTTATTTTTGCTGGGGAGTCATATCTGCCAACTCCGATTTTGATCTAAGTTCTGGATCTAATGACAACACAGGTGGTATGTTAGCTGAAATGCAAAAAAAAAACAGTATTTACACTCAACAAAGAAATACAAAACGTCCAATGGAATATTTGCACAACGACGATTTTGCCGAATTGGGTAAATCAAATGTGTATGATAAGGGGTGGGACATGTAAAATTTGGAACTTGAACCTCCCGCTATTTCGAAGTAGATGACCCATTTCAACTATATGAAGTGCCAGATTATTTGTTAAAGGCTATACATTTTCAAAATGGGTCGCTTTACGCCCTAAAATATATTGGGAAATATTAAAAACTTTCTTCCAAAGTTCTGAGTCTAATAAATAAATAAATTCAACTAAAATAGAGTGTCATCAGCACATCAACAAAACTACTCGTGTACGTGTTCGTCCCGTGCGTTCAGTGGAAATTATTGCTGCTTTAGCTGAAAGTGTGTTTGAACAGCCGTCTACATGAACTCGCCGCCGTTCGCAGAACTGAACATTTCTCGCACTTCTTTTCGCAAAATTTTGAGCGTTTGACGGAAAAATCATGTTTCCCAATGAAGCTCATTTTCACCTCAGGGATTACGTTACCAAACAAAATTTTCGGATTTGGGACTCGGAATATTCACACGTCGTCGAGGAGAATCCGATGCATCCACGGGTTTGGGTCAGGCGGCATCATAGGCCCAATTTTCTCCGAAAATGAGCAAGGAGCCGCCATAACCGTCAATGACGAGCATTATCGTGCCATTCTCAACGATTTTTTGTTCCCAAAAGTTGAAAACAGGGCGACTGTGTTCGCCAACCGCATAATCAACCGAAACCTGGAAGTCCATTGGCGATTTGAACCCGTTAGACTATTATCTCTGGAGCACAGTAAAACATAAGTGTTACGCAAAGAATCCCGAGTAATTTGAGGCCTTAAAACGCGAAACAAATTGAATAGATAACCAATAAAATCATAATTTTGAAAAATGTGTATCTTAGTAACGGGTGTTTCAAAAGTGACCACCCTATTGGAAGATGCTCTTATTTTTGCAAATGGCCGCCAATGTCAAATCTGTTTTGACATTTGTGGACTAGACAGATGTAGAATACAAGTAAACAAGCCATGGAGCGACACACTCCCCAAGAACGCGGAATAATCGTGTCTATTTTTTTGCGTAACGATTCGTCTGTGGTGTTGGCGCCGATTCCCTGGCCGTCCGTCACCGACTGCGCAAACACTGCGCCGTTTGGCCACTAACCTTGAAGAGTGTGGGACCACACGAGACGTTGCCAGAAAGTGGCCGGCCCCGGAGCGCTCGTTTTGCCGAAAATATCGCCGCTGTTGCCGAGGATGTCGAGCTGTCGCCGGAAACATCGACCAGACGCTGTGCTTCGCAATTAGCCAACAGCCGGTCGTCCCTATGGCGAATTTTGGTCAAAGCCCTGCGCATGAGTCCAGTCCATACAAAGTCCAGTCCGTGCATCAGCTGCTGCCTGTCGACCTCCAAACGCGCCCAAGCTATCCTCAATCTCGTGGACGAAGTGGACGATTTTTCCACCAAAATCATAATGAGCGATGAGGCTCATTTCCACCTCAGCGGTTACGTGAACAAGCAAAACTATCGCTTCTGGGGCACCGAAAATCCACGAGTGATGCACGGGAGCCATTACACCCGCTCAAAGTGACTGCCTGGTGCGCTCTTCACGCTGGAGGAGTCATCGGGCCATTTTTTTCGACATCGCCGCTGGTCGAACGCCAACAGTGGACGGTGCGCGCTATAGCGCCATGTTAACCGAGTTTTTTCTGCCGCAATTCGGCGAATTAGGACTGGAGGACATGTGGTTCCAACAGGACGGAGCAACGGCGCACAATGCGCGAGCCACAATCGATATTCTGAAGGCGGCGTTCCCGGGTCGACTCATCTCTCGTTTTGGCGATTTGCACTGGCCCGCATGATCGCCCGATTTAACCGTTCCAGACTTTTTTGGTGGGTAGACCCTGGAAGCCCTCAAGGTCAACATTCGATACGAGTGCGAGAATCTGTCGCCCGAAGTTCTCGCCGAAGTGATGAAAAATTCCATAAAACGAACCCGTATGGTAATCAATTGTGACGGCGCCCATTTAACCGATATCCACTTCTCAACTTAACCAATAAAATTCCAAAGGTTCAAATAAACATAATCAAAAAACAGAATCGAAGTTTTTCATTTAGAATAAAATGAGAGCCAAACAACAGCGGATGACTTCTTTTGAAGCACCTTGTATTGTTTTTAAAGCGAAATTAAATTTCAAATTTAGTTTCCCATTGATTGGGACCTGCAGTTCTACACCGGTTCCAAACGGTATCTTGTCAAGCAATTTCACGGTTATGCACTCGATAGTTGATATCAAAATTCAAAGACACAATTGAAAATAAACGATGCTTATAAAACGCATAGTTGCACATTTTGTGATGAAAACCGAAACCGGTTATTAACCGGTTTCTACACCGCGGTTTAACCAACAACCGGTTTCGACAAAATCGGAATATTCGAAGAAACAGAAGACAGACATTTTTGAAAAACCTGTTTTTTGAATACACTACACTGAACGGAGAAGCATCGTCACACGGATGAAAATTTTCATCACCCCAACAGCTTTTGTCATAGAAAGTGAGCTAAAGTAACGTTTCATTCCCGCTATGAAAACGTGTTCATCAACTGCAAGTTGTTCGTTACTGTCGTGAAAGTTTGGTTGTTGCTGCAATGAATTTACTTCATTACCTCAACGAATTTGTTTCGTTGCTGCGATGAATTTGTTTCATTGTTACAATGAATTTGTTTCATTGTTGCAATGAATAGGTATCGTTCTTGCAAGGAATTTGCAATGAATTTGTTTATTGCTGCTATGCATTTGTTTCATTAGTGCAACGAATCTGAGTCTTTGTTGTAATGAATATGTTTCATTACTACAATAATTTTGTTTCATTGCTGCAATGAATGTTTTGAAGTGTGTTTGAAATTATTTATTGACAATTGTACATAAATATACTGTTAGTATTACATTGTAGGTCTTTTGATAACAATTTTTTTTATATTTTGTTATCGAAAACGTATTTGCTAAATAGATTATATTCACTTCATGTTGAAACACTCGTCTGGTAAAGATTGTGGTAGTCGAGGGGTTGAGTGTTATTGTGGCTGTCATATTCAGGTCCTGTATTTAAAAACATATACATTTATTGTTAAGATTTCTATTTAAGAAATGTACATATCTATGTCTGTACCAGAGATCAGCTTCGGGTGTGATCGATCCTGTTCGAGTACCGATGCTTAAAATGTCAAACAAATCAATCAAACACTCGCCAACAATGTGTTCAATCGAGTTCATCACCAAAGGGTTGAATTGTGTGTGGTCGAGCCGGCTCGGGTGCACAAGCTAAAAATTTTAAACAAATCAACATCAACACTCGGAACTTATATGGTTCGATCGAGTTCCATACCCGAACAGAAAATGTTGAAATCAATCAACCACGAGTGCCACTATCCAACATTCGAGTTTATGCCGCTAACTCGAATTTTTTTTGGATGTATACTCGTTTTCTCAGTTCGAGTGTGTCGCACTTGAATTGATTTTGACCGAAACCAACAACTCAAACTCGAGTGCACTCGAAAAATTCTAAGCAATACATGAAAAAAAATCCAATGAGTGTTCGAACTCACGGGCGATGTGTTAACACCTTTTTGCTACACGGTACCTGTTCGATTTCTATGAACACATTCGTAAATGTTACATTGGAAAATAGAAAACAGCGTTCAATCATATGATGACGTTACAGTTAAATAATATTAATACTTAAAATTATTTAAAGACCCAGTGCAAGCACATGTGTCATTATTTTCTTTCTCAATACTTTTTGTTTTATTCCCACAAAAGTCAAAGAATGCAAAGCAACAGACACTTGTACATACATACATACATTGTTATATTCGTACGATATAACCGAAGATCAACATAAAATACTTTTTTAATATTACTCCAAATTAAAACACTTAAATCTCGGCTCGCCGATATCGGATCGCCTTAATTTTTGGCCTAAACTCTTCGTCGAAACCCGCACTAGCGTTTTAATCCAAAAATTAATAAAATCGGCTATGAATTTCCGGAGAAAATCGCGTGGGAAAATTATATGAAAATCGCCCAATAATAACTTTCGATACCGACTGCCAAGCAACGAACAAACAAACGATGATTTACTCTTACAAACCTAAAGCATGAAACACATAGACGACGACAGGCTACCGACCACAACCTGTCAAAAATAAAATACATGCGTTTATATGCAAGTAAATATTTTGACGACGGCAAGGCGACACGACTGCAGGTTGTTGTCTATGCTACTTATGTAGCTGTAGTTGAATTAAACTAATTTCTATTTGTGTGGGCGACAATCAACAGGCTAGAGCTGTCAATGCCTGAAGTGGCACCACTGACAGAATAATCAACTGTTTTCACAATTTTTGTTATGTTTGTAATAATATTTATTAAATATTCTCCAGACATTTTTTTTTCTTCTAACACAAATAACACAATAACACAAACGTCAACATTACAGATCAACTGTTTACTTTGCAGTTGCCGTCTTGAAAAAAATTCAGTAGCTGCCACACGACTACATTTGCAGTCAGCGGCATTTGTAGTCGTGTGTTCATGTAGCCTGTCGTCGTCTATGTGTTTCATGCTTAACACTTGCGTATGTATTAAATTTATAGTTTACTGCCCTAGAGGCGCGCGTATAGATGTTAAAACATCAAAAAAACAAATGCGAAAATGGATACGTAAGGAAATGTACACACTAGCATTTCAACAACAATGCATAAATACCACGCGATCATTTTATGACGTTTATAAACATTAGGTACCATATTATTGTTATAGCATACCAACAACAATGAATAACCCGATCGTTTTTATGCTGATATTATGATGTTTAGAAAAAGCAGGTACCAAACCATTGTTGTAGCATTACAGTACTTTAATACGTTACAGCAAGTGCGACCGTAAACATAACCTTCTACTATAGATTCGTCCAGCATTCCGATTTCCGAAAAAACATTCCAAACGAAACTACGGCCTTTTCGACGACCAGACAAGGTGTAATTGCCATTCGTAATATTTAATAAATTCTTGTCTATCTGTCACTGTTAAAATTTTGCTTCCGACAACGCACTACACATAAACTGCAATGAAAATTTTTCAACCCCGAATCAACGAGTGTTGATCAACAAACTCGAGTGATTGCCAAGGGGAGTTGCAGCACACTCGTACACAACCAAACATGTATCAAAAGAACTCGAGTACCACCAGCAGCATACTCGTTAAGAGCTCATGCGTAAGCGATCAACACTCGTATTGGATTAAAGATTTTGTTTGAAACCAAATTCGAGTAAGGGTTTTTCAACAGAGGCGCTACAAAAGTAAATCGATAGGTACAGCAAACGACGCCATATTTTTGTCCGCTCTTTTGACATTTCTCTTCAGTAAGGTTTGCCATAGTGCTGCGACATCGACCTCAAAACTTCGATGTTTTACAACATCGATGTTTCAAATAAGAGACATCGATGACGATAAAACATCGACCTCAAAACATCGATGTTTTCCAACATCGATGTTTTTGGGGATGTTTCATTTTTGGTGGCTTTTTTTTAGAAATCGAGGTACCAAAATTGAAACAAGAGGTAATTTACACCACTGGTCACAAACATCGATGTTTCTTCGATCATCAATGCTTTTGCCGATGTTTTGTATTTAGATATGTGTTATCAACATATAAATCACCCTTTTCCCCGATATACTACAACACTTGATTAAAATAAATAGTTTCCCATTACATCCCATGTTTAACCATCTACGCATAATGGTGGTGGTTGGCGTCTGGCGGCGAATAAATGGGCAAATATTCCCAATTCGAGTTTATATTAATATTTTATGGTTTATATTTCCTTATATTAAGGCAATTTGTGACAATCGGCACACAGAAAAACATCGATGCAAACATCGATATAAACCATCGACGTTGGAAAAACATCGGCACTAAAACATCGATGTAAAAAGTACTCAATGTTTTTCAAAAACATCGTTGTTTTCAAAACATCGATGTCGATGTCGCAGCCCTAGTTTGCCATTTTATCATGGAAAGATATACGAGCCAACAACGAGTCGAAATTATTAAAATTTACTACCGAAATTTGGAGTCAGTGGCCTCAACTTTAAGAGCGCTACGATTCGGATTTTCATCGGAAAATCATCTTCAGCGATGAGGCTCATTTCTGGCTGAATGGCTTCGTCAATAAGCAAAATATGCGTTATTGGTCAGACAGCAATCCACACGTAATCCATGAGTCATTATTGCATCCCGAAAAAATTACGGCTTGGTGCGGTTTATGGGCCGGCGGCGTCATTGGGCCGTACTTCTTCCGTGATTATCAAGACCGGCACATTACTGTGAATGCGAATCGCTACCGTTCAATGATAACCGAATATTTTTGGCCCCAATTGGATAATATGGACTTGGAGGACATGTGGTTCCAACAGGACGACGCCACAAGCCACACAGCGAATGCCACGATCAATTTATTGGAAACCAAGTTTGGTGAACGTGTTATCTCACGAAATGGCACAGTCGATTGGCCGTCTAGGTCGTGCGGTTTGACGCCGTTAGATTATTTCGTGTGGGACTACGTCAAGTCTATGGTCTATGCCAACAAGCCAACGACGATTGATGAACTTCGTACGAATATCGAACGTGAAATTGCAGCAGTATCGGCCGATTTATGCTTGAAAACCGTCTAAAATTGGGTTCAGCGTCTGGACTTCTGCAAACGTGCCCGTGGTGGCCATGCAAAAGAAATCGAGTTCCATGCATAATGGCATCGAACGTACTTTCACAGGAATAAAGAATTTCATTGGTATCTAAAACCGGTTTTGTTTTATTTAAAAAAACTTCTGTAGCGCTCGTATTGAAAAACCCTGTACTATACAAGTTTGAACGTTTTGGTTTAAAACTGTTGACTTATAAACTAAGCAAATGGTGGTTATTGATCAAGTTTTAAGTAAAATTCAAAAACATCCGGAATACCCGATTTTTGGGGTGAATTAAACTTGCACGACCCCTTAACCTCTTACGAAAAATCTGGAAAAAAACTCAAAATTATTTTACCCTATAAGCTTTCAATTGAAGCTTGAGCGACCATGAGAATCGATAAGGAAATTTTTTTTGGGACACCCTAATGTACATACAAATGTGTGTATTATCCCTTGTTTACATTTGGTAGTGTGATTCGTGAGCGTGAATACCAAAAACTTTGCTCACGCAAGAGATTGAAATTGAAAATCACGTGCACTCACGATAACGTGATTGCTTTTTGTTTAGCTCACGATCACGCATGACGCGACGAAAACGTGTCACGCGCACACCTCTAATCTGGATTACAAATAATATTAAGCAGACCCAGAGTTCCATCACAGTGCTGTCAACAAGAAAGTCAAATGATTGGCATATTCTCAGTAGTATCGTACTCGATGATCTGCTTCCATTTTGATGTTTCTTAAATTTGTAGTAATCGTATTGACATGGATTCGGGCTGAAAAGCTCGACACATTCTCCTACTCCGACTGGTGCCAAATATCCTGAATTCCGACTCCACACAACTCTGCTTAGAAGGAAATCAAAGCGGCCGTTAGTGAATATTTTTCATTTGGTAATTTATGCCTTAATTGAATTCAAACATTTGGATCACTTGTTGAGTTGGTATTGGAATAGGGGTGTTTTAAATTTTATGAAAACTCCGCGATCTTGATTTGCAATGACTCTTGAACCGGGTGCTACACAAACAAGTCGAACAACACTGCTGACTTGGGCGGTTGGAGGGCATTAGTTCCAGAAGAGAAACCCCATGCAAACAGCCAAATGGTAGTGGGAATTAAATGACTCGGCTTGGTAAACTTAAAGTGGATTCTACCAATAGTTGCAGCGGTCCCTAGTTTGTTGTCTGTCAAAGATTTGATTTAATTTATTTTATATTTTTAGCAAAAAAAAAAAAAAAGAAATACAGATGCGTAATTGCTACACAGCCAGTGGCATAGGTACATTATTGAACTTGCGGTGCAGTAACTTGCGCATTTGAGGTTATAGCTGTTTCAAATATAGAATCTGTGGTGATGATGATGGATGCCATAATGGCATTGCACTATTTGAGCCAGTGCGCGACAGTTTCCTTTAGACCTTAGCCGTGTTAATACTCATAGTGATAGAAACAATGCAAGTGCTCACTTTTCTAACAGTTTCATTAATATTACCAATTGTGTCATCAAGCAAATGTAAAGTGAAATGCATGCAAGTGTGTTGTGATATACCAACGTTCTACGCCGTCCCATACGACGAGTGTGTGAATATTCCGGAAGATGTCTTAGTTTCGTGGCATGCCTCTTTCCATGATAATAACACAATAAGAAAGACTGTGGAGTTTGTGGATTACGCCGAGTGCAAGGCATCCGATGATTCACTTGTAAGTAGAAAACACATATATAGTATCTTTATTAATGTCCATTGTTCATATAGTGCGTCACCTCGATGAGCAGTTTGATCAAAGCTAACGTACCAGATGCAATGGTCCAATGTAAATACTCGTTGCATTCGATGAACAGTTTCGTACAATAAAATATTTGTTAAATATTTAATACAGATTTATTTTGCCAGTCGCAAGAAATTACTAAATTCAAATAAATTAGGGAACTCACGTGTCTACAAGATTTAACGTGGCTGAAAAGTGGTTAATATTACACTGATGGGTGTCCCAAAATGTATGCAAGATTGAATGAATATAATTGAATTGTTTCTTGGGATGTATGACATGTGCCAGCTCTCACATCTCGTCCACATGTCCCTCCAGAGCACCATTAACTCTTATTGCCCGACCAGCAGTATTTTCGAAGAAACATGTTTTCGTTTTGTTTCTCAACAATCACTCGTGTATTCGCCATCAGATGAAAATGAGTCTCAGGGTCGAGGCTTCATAATTCATTGTTTTTAAAACATTTCTCAACAATGACAAAGTGTTGGTTGATCTGTAATATAGAGTTACAGCTGTGAATTCTTGGATCTCACAATGTGTAATTTTCAGGGTTCGTATTTCGTGGGTAATGAGTTACCCTGGGTTACCTAGGGTCACCCATTATTATTGCCGTGGGGAATATGTAACGAACGTTTACCCATTACCCACAGGGTATGGGGAAAATAATGGGTAGCTACCCACGAAAATTATGAATTACCCATCACAATTACCCATTACCCTCAGCGAAATGGGGAAAATAATGGGTAAATACCCACGATAATGGGGAATTACTCATCACGATTACTCACTACCCTTAGGGAAGTGGGGAAAATAATGGGTCGCTACCCACGACGATGGATAATGGGTTTCCCAGGGTAAACCATCCCCATTTTTGATCGAAAATATCAAAAAATTAGGAAAAACCTCTATATCTCGCAAACGGAGCATCCAATCGAAAAAATAACCAATTTTTGCAGATTTATAAGGGGTTTTCATAAAGTGGTCCAATTCGTAAGGAAGAATTTTTTTTCCAAAAACCGGCAAAATAAGAAAATCACTAAAATAAAAAAGTGGCTATAACTCCACAACGGTGCGTCCAATCGAAAATATAATAAAAATTTTACCTCAGAGGGAGGCTTTAAGCAATGGGTGTCTCCAATATGGCATCACTTTTAAAAAAAATCGCTGAAAATAAAATTTTTCAAACAAAAAATCGCTAAAACGCCATCATGTTTATATTTCGTAAACGGTGCGTCCAATCGAAAAATAACCAATTTTTGCGGATTTCTAAGGGGTTTTCATAAAGTGGTCCAATTCGTATGGAAGAATTTTTTTTCAAAAAACCGCCAACATGAGAAACTTGCTAAAATAAAAGGTGGCTATAAATCGAAAAAAAGTGATGCCATATTGGAGAGACCCATTTGTTAAACACTACTGTGGAGGTAAAGTTGTTATTATTGTTTCGATTGGACGCACCGTTTTCGAGTTACAGCCACTTTTTTATTTTAGCGATTTTCTTATTTTGGCGATTTTTTGAAAAAAAAAATTCTTCCATACGAATTGGACCACTTTATGAAAACCCCTTAGAAATCAGCAAAAATTGGTTATTTTCTCGATTGGCCGCACCGTTTCCGAGATATAAACTTGAGGGCGTTTTAGCGATTTTTTGTTTGAAAAATTTTATTTTTAGCGATTTTTTTTTAAAAAAAAAAGTGATGCCATATTGGAGACACCCATTGGTTAAAGCCTCCTATGGAGGTAAAAGTTTTATTATGTTTTCGACTGGACGCACCGTTTTCGAGTTATAGGCACTTTTTTATTTTAGCGATTTTCTTACATTGGCGGTTTTTCGAAAAAAAATTCGTTCATACGAATTGGAACACTTTTGAAAACCCCTTAGAAACCCGCAAAATTTGGTTATTTTTTCGATTGGACGCTGCGTTTCCGAGATATAAAGATTTTTCCTAATTTATTTTCCCTGGGTAACCCATTACCCATCATCGTGGGTAGCTACCCATTATTTTCCCCATTTCCCTGAGAGTAATGGGTAATCGTGATGAGTAATTCCTCATTTCGTGGGTAGCTACCCATTATTTTCCCCATTGCCCTGAGGGTAATGGGTAATCGTGATGGATAATTGCTCATTTTCGTGGGTAGCTACCCATTATTTTCCCCATACCCTGTGGGTAATGGGTAAACGTTGGTTACACATTCCCCACGACGATGTGTATGGGTTACACAGTGGGGGGTAAATACGAACTCTGGAAATTCTACATTTTACTTTCCAATTACTGGACCTTTAATCTTAGTACAATATGCCTAAGTCTAACCGCAGTAGCTGTGGTATGCTGCCTAGCTACAATGTCCAGTAGTATTAACTGTTGTATGGCATTTAGTGCATCAGTCGGTGTCCATCTTAACGCAACATTGACACACATGCAAGCCATTCGCTGAATTTTATCCAGTATCGCGCAGTTGGTGGGCTTCAGTAGTTCAGTCCACCGGACAAAAACGTCATACAACATTATCGGTCTAACTACTGCCGTTTACAACCAATGAACTACACGCGGGTTCAGACCCCAGTGTTTTCCTATTGCCCTTTTACAGGCTCTTTGCAGAATGCTGGGTTTGAAGTATAACTTCCTGTCGAGTAAACCACCTACATAAGTATTTTTCGCTTTCAGAAAAAGGTATTTCGATACCCCATAGAGTCACTGTATCTTACTGTACCCTATATTCGCTAAATTCCATAAAATGTACCATTGCTCTCATTGTTATTTCAAGGGCATATATATTTCAATATTAGTATCTATCACTACTTTCTGTATTACTGTGAATATTTCCTACTCTCCTTTACTATAGAATTACATCTCTTCCCTTATCATTTTTAAAGTATAAATATTTCAGCAATGTAGATTCTAATGTCTTATGTTTTCGAGTTTGGAACGGTCAACAACTGAAGAACATTTTGGATAAGCCAGTGTATAAACTAAATAAATAAAACTTTAATAAGACAGTGAAACAGCAAAAAATACATGAACTTGACAGTATAGGTTTGTTACTACTATCAAAGGGTAGCAAAATCCTATACTCGGTTTGGCGAATTTGGTGACCAATTAGCTTTTATGGGCCTCAAAAGATTCAGGAAATCAGTGGGCCCTCGTAAAAAGGTGTCGTCAGTTTTTGTCCAACACCTAATTCGAACTTGGCGATACTGCTTAACTTTGTATGCCAATAATGTAACTAAGAATCTGTTTAACAAACCTTATTAACATTTAATGCCAAAAAATTGTTTTTTCCTGGACTGTTTTGAAAAAAATATGGGAAAATTATTATTTTTTTAACTTTTTCTAGCATAACTTACAGGTACTCCTAATTTGTCAGTAACAATATTCGGCAAAATTGTAGCCACAATAAAGTTGAATAACTTTTGTGAACATATCAATACAATCTGAACGTGTCTAGGTACCCTAAATAGCTCATAAACAACAGTTTTTTAGCTGAAAAATTTTAGCTGTTTACTATTTGTTGGTACTAAAACAAAAAGATTTCTTTGGAAAATGGTATAATCAAGTGCACACTTCTCTGTTGTGGTGTGTTGTAATATTAATGTGGTATATTTAAACTATTTTTAAGACTTTTGGTTTTCATCAGAAAGATTTCTATAAATATGTAACTCTTCGCCATAATCGTATTTAGCATCGTCATCATCTGAATCCTCGTAATCCTCGAATAATGTTAGTTCATGGTGGTCTTGAACTTCCTGTTCTTCGCCATCTACTTCCATCTTCTTCGTCCTTGTTTTAAAATCTGGATCTTAAAAAATATTTTTTGCGCGCCACCAAATTTTTGCCATTACGACATCCGGAGACCCCTTCGATCTGTATCTGAGGACAATTATATCAGAAATTCTCAATATTATAAAGGGTCCGCCATCTAACGCTTTTTTTTCAACTAGTGCTTATTTCGTGAATGGTAACACTTAGCTCATGTCTGATTTGACAGATAATTAGTTTTATCCTTCCGCTGAACGAATATGGTTGTGTATACGCTTGAACAATGCTGGGAAATATTTCGACATTACTTTGAAAATCATGGTAATGTTGCAGATGCCGATTTTGCCAAAAAAAATCACCTTTTCAGATGAAGATCATTTTGATCTTGGCGGGTATGTAAACAAGCAAAATTGTCGCATTTGGGGCACAGAAAACCCGCACGCATACATTGAAAAGTCGATGCACCCAAAACGAGTCACTGTTTGTGCGGATTTTGGTCCAGAGGCATAATTGGGCCACTTTTCTGCGAAAATGAGCAAGGAGTGGCCGTTACAGTCAATGGCGATCGTCATCGGGCCATGTTGAACGAATTTTTGTTCACAAAAATTGAAGAGGAGGATATTGGCAACATTTGGTTTCAACAGGACGGCCGAAGCTACACTCGATATTTTGCGCCCTGTTTTTGAAGATCGCTTTATCAGCCGCAGAGCTGATGTCGTTTGGCCACCTCGGAGCTGCGATTTGACACCGTTGGACTATTATTTGTGGGGTGCCCTGAAAGATAAGTGTTACGCCGACAAACCAGAGACAATTGACGCTTTAAAGGACAATATTCGTGAAGCCATTGGTGAAATACAGCTGCACACAATCGATAATGTGCTTAAAAATTGGACCGATCGTGTAGGCTACTGCATGGCCAGCAGAGGCAGCCATTTGAATGAAATTATTTTCCATTATTAACCGCAAGGATTGTACTTTCAAATAAAAAAAGAAATTTGAGAAAATATTCAGTAGCTTTTTTTTGTAGCATTTTCAAAAAAAAAAGTTATTTGGCGGACCCGTTATATATATACAAATGTGTAAACAGTCTTTATAACTTTAACTCAAATGGCAATGCTGTTTGATGGAACGACATTAATTTCTCCCAACTTAGAATCTTCGCTATTATCCCATATATGATTCTGATAGTGGTTTCCTTCATATCGGGTATTCCAATTTCGTAGAAAGCACATATACGCCTCATAAAGGGTTTTTCAACAGAGACGCTACAAAAGTAAATCGATAGGGACAGCAAACGACGCCATATTTTTTCCCGCTCTTTTGACATTTCTCTTCAGTAAGGTTTGCCATTTCATCATGGAAAGATATACGAGCCAACAACGAGTCGAAATTATTAAAATTTACTACTGAAATTTGGAGTCAGTGGCCTCAACTTTAAGAGCGCTACGTCCAATTTATGGTCGTCATAATCGTCCTACCAGATCAACAATTGAGCGTCTACTGGAAAAATTTGAATCCACAGGCACGGTATAAAATATTCCCGTGCCAGTGGGACAAAGAAGTGCCCATAGTGTCGAGAATATTGCTGCCGCTGAGGTTTCAGTTCAAGAAAGCCCAAATGTGTCTCTAACATGTCGTTCTCAAGCGTTGGGCATCTCTGTGACGTCGTTGTGGCGAATTTTGCGATAAGATCTTGGTCTACATCCTTACAAGATCAAATTGACGAAAGAACTGAAGCCGCTTGACCACCATAAGCGTCGTATGTTCGTGAATTGGGCTGAGCAACATCTTGAAAATGATTCGGATTTTCATCGGAAAATCATCTTCAGCGATGAGGCTCATTTCTGGCTGAATGGCTTCGTCAATAAGCAAAATATGCGTTATTGGTCAGACAGCAATCCACACGTAATCTATGGGTCATTATTGCATCCCGAAAAAATTACGTCTTGGTGCGGTTTATGGGCCGGCGGCGTCATTGGGCCGTACTTCTTCCGTGATGATCAAGACTGGCACATTACTGTGAATGCGAATCGCTACCGTTCAATGATAACCGAATATTTTTGGCCCCAATTGGATAATATGGACTTGGAGGACATGTGGTTCCAACAGGACGGCGCCACAAGCCACATAGCGAATGTCACAATCAATTTATTGGAAACCAAGTTTGGTAAACGTGTTATCTCACGAAATGGCCCAGTCGATTGGCCGCCTCGGTCGTGCGATTTGACGCCGTTAGATTATTTCCTGTGGGGCTACGTCAAGTCTATGGTCTATGCCAACAAGCCAGCGACGATTGATGAACTTCGTACGAATATCGAACGTGAAATTGCAGCAGTATCGGCCGATTTATGCTTGAAAACCATCGAAAATTGGGTTTAGCGTCTGGACATCTGCAAGCGTGCCCGTGATAGCCATGCAAAAGAAATCGAGTTTCATACGTAATGGCAGAAGAATTTCATTGGTATCTAAAACCGGTTTTGTTTTAATTAAAAAAAATCTTTTGTAGCGATCTTATTGAAAACCCCGTTATATGCCTCATATACAGCTCTACCTCTACTTTAAGATCGCAGCAAATACGCAACTTATGGGCGTCGTATTTTATTACTTTCAAAATGTGCTCCATTGTTTCCTTTGGATCGGTGCTATAGGCTGTTGGAACACACAATCGCCATTTATTGGGATCAAAGTGATTGTCATATGTTCCATAAGCATTTTTGTGTCCTTACAGTATGTAAATGGTTTTACGTCGTCAACTGTGAAACATCTTTGGAGACCTGACGCCGTTTTCTGTTTCTGGTGATCTTAAATTCAGGCACCAACATATTTTGTTCTTTCAAAAACTTGTCAAGCTGCTTCGCTGCGACAGCTCCAATTTGTAGACAATGAAATCAAGCCGGTCTTCCGTGATCAAGATTGGGCGACGTGATGGCCACGGATCATACTGAGAATGATTTTCGAATTCTTCGCCGTCGCAGCTGAAAACTGACGTAGTTTCATGACTAGTATCAAGGGGTTTATTCTGGAGAGAGTTGTGGAGTATTGGATCTTCAGTTGAACTAAACTAACACTAGGAATGGACTGGTATGTGGCAATTTCCCATCGATAATCCCTTCCATACCTTGAACTTTATTTTTACATTCCTGACAATACTTTGAATTATGTATGTTTCCTTCCCGGATTTGTCCAAATCATAGGGGCGTCAAAACGGAGAAACGCTCATTTTCCTTTTTGCCAATGAAGAAGATCACTATAACATGACATGCGTATAAAAGTAATTTAGTTGACAAAATCCGAGTTTGATTTAAGTATTCATTTCGTTCTGTGTAAAGAGGGGATACATTTTGGTGTGTCAGAATGTCTATTGACATTTTAGTTTTCGGCGTGACATGACATCATCATGTTGAATGAAATTCATATTTGGAATCATGCGAACAATTTTGTTCTTCTGAGTACCCATAGGAGCAGTAAGGAATATTGCCTATGGAGGGGCCTTGGTCGGCCCAACTAAAACACGAATTCTATTTTTGATTTTATGCTGAATGAGGCCACAAATATTATAATATTTTTTATTTTGAAAAATGTCCCAAAAATTTAAATTTTATATATTTTTAAATCGACCAAAAATGGGATATTCACTCATTTTGCATTTCGTTAGCAATAATGCAAAAACCACGTAACTACAATTTAAATTTATATTTCTAAGAGAAAAAACAATGCTCGTAAAAGGGTGAGGAATTAATTTTTCAATTCAAATTTTCAAACTTTTGCTAAAGTAAACTGCATTTTTTGTATTTATTTATCAGCTTTTTTTTTCAACTCTTTGAACAAAATGAAAATTGTAGTTACGTTCGTCTCCATTTTAGCTGACGTTTTGTGGTTATCTCGACATACTATTATTTGTTTCTACGTGAGATATAAGTGACAATTTTGTAACAATATTTTTGAAGATGAATATAATAATTGCGTTCTTGTTTAGATAACCCTTGATGAATATAAGCCCTCGTCCTAATATTTTCCCGCTTTAATGTATCATATTTAGGATTCTGTCCCCTTCTGTGAATCGACATCTGACCAAACTGGTTTAGAAGAGCTGACCGAGATGGCATGTGCAAGAGTACAAGAGGTAAGACGAACATAAAATATCTTCAATAAGCGAATAAATGTTAAAACTGATTTTAAAACAGAGCTATTATAACACGGTTGTAATTAGTAAGTACGATATCTTGGATTCAATAAAACTGTACAAAATGATTTAAATTACTTGTACCAATTTTCTAGGTTTGATATATTTATGGGTGCAGTATATCTGCGGACCAATAATGCTATTATATACGTGCGCAAAGGGGTTAAAGGAGAAGTTTACATTTCAACTGGTTTCCTGGTACATGATGTCAATGGTGCTTATGTCTTTTCTGCCATTTTTAATGGGTATGTTGTCCTTTGCGATAGACAGTAATGGTGATTTTGTTTGTAAAAAAATGTTGCACTGGCATGAGGCAACATTTTAAAAATTTTGTACTCATCTCGGAAAAGTGTAGCATTTTTTCGGCTGAGAAAAAAGCGTAGAAATGTTGCATTTTGTAAAAGTTGCCTTGTTCTTCTTCTTTGTGTCATTAATTTTTGTGATAATCAATTCATCAGTATTGATGAACCAAATGGTAACGAAGAAACATAAAAAAATTCTCATATTTTTTTGTGAACATTGTCCAGAGGATTGACGTCAAGAAGAATGCATGAAATGCATGTCCGACGTTTCCAGTTAAGGATACAAGAGCCTGCTCCAAACTGTAAGTACGAAAAATAACAAACATTACTTCGAAATCAGTTGAACACAAAAGCCGGCCAAGGATGTTACTCCACACACAGAGATGATCAGCTATGTATGGGGACTTCAGTCGAAAGTGGTGGTGGTAATCTGTTGGTCAAATTCCCAGAAAACTGTATGTTTTTCATAGTCATTGAAACTGGACCATATGGAGATGCTCAATATTTATCAAGTATCAACCCTATGCTATATGAGCAAAAACCACACAAATTTAAAATGGCTGAAATTTACTTCAGCTCGCAAGTCGTGCAATTTTGTCTCCAAAAACCAAATTTGTTTTCCACAAAGTTCCGATTCCTTAAACGTAATAACCTCCCGTATGGTTATTACGTTTAAGGAATCGGCTAAAGCGATTAATCTGCCAGCGGGATTTATTTTAAATCATTTTTCGCAAAATATAAATTTAAAATATATTTCCAGAAATTTTCAAAAATTCAACATCTGACATTTCTAGAAGCAACCCAGCTATGGAAAACTTTAATTTAATTGTTTTACTCTCATCCATAGGGATAGAGTTAGATATCACTTAATATGGAGAACAACCACACAGGGAAAAGATTAATTGGAAATCAATTCAGGCATTGGAAATTCCATGATAAAGTCTATTTTTTGATTAGAATTCATAATTGTCAAACATCAGAATTATTTGTCGATGTTATTGATAGATTAAAAATACGTTGCTACTACCGAACTTTAGCTGTATTAACCAATTTGGGTATTTCTAAAACCTCATTCATCTGAAATGAAAGACACAACTAATAAAAAATACAATATTAGAATTCGTGTTCAAATATTAGTTACTGTAATCATAATTTGTTATAAAAACACTTTTTGCAAAGTTACGAGTATGTATTCGATTTTTCACAAGAGTTACACGAGGACTTTACAGTAAAACTAATATTTTAAACAGAAAGTGATAAACATAGTTGTGAAAAAACAATAAAGTGTGTAGATATCAGCCAGCGAAGAATACATATTATCAGAAATTGAGGTGAAGTGAGACTTTTAAACATAATCGTTGAATATGACGCCACTATTGACGCCTTCACAAACACATGCAGACAATTGTGGACACTTGGCTGGAGGAACTATTATTGTGGATGTTACAAATTAACTTAAACATACATACACGCAAAGAAAAAACTCGTTCCTCCCAAACGAAATCTCAGATAACTGAAATTCGTTTGGGGACTGTATTTGTGAGAAACGAACTTCTGATAAGCCATACATGTCATTTCGTTTGGGAGAACCGAAAAATGTTTGCAGCAAACGAGTTATAAAAAACATAAGCTGAAAAATACGATTGCGAGAAACGAAAAATGGTTCCGCCAACTGTTCCCTCGGTTATAGCAACCGAGTTGTATAGGATCCTAACTAAAAAAACGTTTGCGAGAACTAAAAAACGTTTGCAGTAAACGAGTTATGAAAAATGAAAACTGAAAAAACGTTTGTAATAAACGAAAAACAGTTCCACCCCTTGTTCTTTCGGTTACAGCAACCGAGTTGTAGTTGTAGTTACTCTACTCAGTACAATTTACTTGTATATTACAATTTATATTCATGGTTTCCATAAGCTCTTTTTGTGCAAATTTCCAACTTTTATGATTTTGGTTTTACCCATGAAGTTTGTTTTAAAAAAAGTTGGAATTTATATCTATCTTTTCAGTGTCTACTAGCACGTCCGTCTCGACATGCATTCAAATAACAACTAAAAGCGCAGCAAACTACAACGCGTCAGTTGTTCATCTAAGATACCCAGCGGGCAAAAAACCGAGCCTTAGCGAGTGTTACGCTAAATGCTCGCAAACGGGCTCAGAAACGAGTATTTACCGGACCAAAACCGGGGGAGAAATTAAACTCGACCAAATGTTCGCAAACTGGAATAAAAACGGGTGCTAAACGGAAGAAAAGAGAGAAACATTGTTGTCGTTATGTCGTGCGCCAAACAGAGGCACACACGTGCAGGCACACGACACAACAACAAAGTTTTGGCAATTGCATTTTGTTTTGTTTTTCGTGTTGTTCTCGCAAAATATGTTGCAAAAGTCTCGCAAAGGAATCTCCTGCAAGACATCGTAAACGAAACTTTTACTGCCACAAACTGAGCGACTGATGATTCATTTTCCAATCGTTTTCGGATCTGTTTTCGAGAGTTTTACTCGCAAAAGTTTCGCGTAACTCTCGTATGCGATATCGTATACGAAGTTTTGGTCCGCTGGGTACATTGACAAGGCAAAGGCCTTTCATGTGTATGCGTGAGTGTGTATGTCAAACGAGTGGACTGTGTATACAGTCGACAGAATGAGAAAATTTACTTTCCTCTTAATCTGTGCTCTCATTAAAAAAATGGCTAATTTCAGTTATCGCAAACGGTTTTTAACTTGCGACAAATGTAATTTTCATGGTAAAATGAGTAAGGTAAACTCGTTAGAACAGCTGTTTTCAACATATTTCTTGCTTAGGTGTCACTCTTATGTCAAATTCCCATGCATTTTGTTGTACTTTGTTGTTTACTTTTACAGTAGATACACCCATGCAGAAAATTTGGCAGATTATGGACACCAAACAAAAACAAAATGCCTGTGTTTGTTGTAACAATTCCTAGTGCGTTTACCTTACTTATTTTACCATGGTAATTTTGTACGCGTTTAATGCAAACGAGATCTCGTCTGCAACAACATGATACACATTTGCGGTATATGACTTTATTTGTGAGAACTACATAAACGGTTGCGAGTAATAATTTAATACAAATCAATCAAAGTATTGTTGTGGCAACCGAGCAATAAACGTTTTTTTCCTTTGCCTGTATGATACCCAGGGTAACCAATCCCCATTTTTGATCGAAAATATGAAAAATTTAGAAAGATTGTCTGTATTTGTTCTTCGATTGGACGCTCCGTTTTCGAGATATAGAAATTGTTTCATATTTTCGATAAAAAAAGGACACGAAATACGAACCCTGATTACAAATAATAATAATTTTGTTTATATTTAAATATAAAATACACAGTTTTAATAAAAAGTTATTTTTTTACTTTTTTCTTTAAAATTCATAATGGGTTAAATCATTACCAAATGGTTGTGACAGCCATCAAATTCAAGTAATTACTTTAGTTGAGCATACCAATAGATTATTTGGTACAACCGAAATAGTTTTTTAATTTTTTGTTCATCCAACTAATTGAATATTCACCACTACAGGATAATTTGATTGCTACAACTAAAACTCGATTGACAGATCACATTTAATTCTAGTTGCTGTGGCTTCAACTAAATATTTCAGTTCTTGCAACCAAAAATGAATTACAAATCAATTGATATGCACAACATTTGGTGATACTGAACACAATGTGATAGTCCAATAAACCGCCAAATTTTAGTTGGCTGTAAATATAGTTGTGACAACGAACCTCTTCTCTGTGTGAAGTAACGCAAAAGATGTAACACCATTGTACGGAGCAGGCAGAGAGAGTCTACCTAAGTTTATATTAGTTTCTTTGTGTCATTGACGTTGGTTAAATTCGAGGTGAATTGTTATTACGAATTACAGTGATATCTCTCAGAGCGAAGATTGTTAAATGTTAACCGTACAAGAGAGTTATTGAGTGTTTTGTCATTCTGTTACTGTAGTTAGTTGCCTGCTGGCTGAAAAAAACGGCCTCTGTAACATATTCTCCCAAACATATTGTGCAGGAACCATGTATATGTTTGGAACACACTTTAAAATTGTATATATTTGCAAGTCCCAAACTCAGCTGTATTTAAATGCAAACATTAGCATGTTTACTGACAAATATGTATGATTTTACGTGGAAACATATGCCTGCTTCATCCCAAACATCCATATATTTACGTGGAAGAATTCGCGTGTTTCTCCCAATCCTCTTGATACTTGGTTGGTTGGTTGAAAAAAAAGGCTGCAAGACAGCACGTTGTCTATCACAGTTAGGCTAAAGAAGCCCATTGTGATACCTGCAGTTTCCTCTATAGCAACTATTGACTTGTCGTCTAGCCAATTTGCCCTTTCAATAAATTTATCTATAACACCTACAGGCATATCCTGTAGGGCCACGGTGCTAACTAAATGTATTCCGAATATCCTACTTCTCACTCCTGCCAGGGCAGGGCAATCCAAGAGAAGGTCTTTCGTCGTTTCCTCGTCCTCTTCCATGCAGCATCTACAGAGAGTGAAGTTTCTATGTCCCAATCTTAGGGCGTGTTTTCCTACCAGACAATGCCCCGTAAGTGTTCCTATCATTGTGGATAACCTGCCTCTCGGCAAGTTAAGTAGTTGCCTAGTCCTCTTCCTGTCCACCTGTGGCCAGAGGACTCTGGCTTGTTTGCAAGTTGAAGTAAGTCTCCACTTGTCCTTGAACATATTATCGGCCCACTGCCTGATCCGCACACGGCAGGTAGAGATTGGCATACTAACACTTTCTTTTGCTGGAAGAACCTGTGCCGTAGTGTCCTGTCTAGCTACGCAATCCGCTACGCAATTGCCTGGAATGTCGCTGTGTCCCGGTACCCAGATGAGCCTGATGTCAAAATAATCTGCAATCACCCTAAGTGATGAGTGGCATTCTTTCACCGTTAGGGACGTAGCAAACATGGCTTCCAGGGATTTTATAGCAGCCTGGCTGTCTGTGTAGATACATATTCTCCGGAGGGTTGTGACACTACTTTTCGGTAGTTCCGCCTGAAATACACTTCAGTGATCAGGCAGCTTGAAGGAGATATTTACGTTAAGGTCCGGTGAATGGACCCCATAACCTACTTGCGCGTTCAACTTTGATCCATCCGTGAAAAATCTGGTACTACTGGTGTCCCCTTCCAGTGACTTTACCCAGGTATTCCTGTTCGGAATAGAAGTCCTTAGAGTTGTCGCTGTTAGAAGGTAGGGGATACACTAGTCCGTTTTTACGGGAATAGAGTTGATCCGGTGTAGTAATTCAGTATGTTCGCGATGCCCCGATATCCAAACGCCACAATCTCTGATTCTCACCATGGACGTAGCGGCTGCTGATTCTGCTATGATATCAGGAGTAAAGATGTTCAGGATAGCACTAAGTGCAGTGTCTGACGTCGTGCCCATTGCCCCACTGACTCTAATCAGTGCTGATCTTTGCATTTTCATCAAAGAATTCGAATATATTTCTCTTGGAGGGACCTCCACCAAACTACTCTGTCATGGAGAAGTATTGGTCTGACTATTGCCGTATAAATCCACATGGTGATCTTAGGAGACCGTCCCCAGCGCTTTCCTATCGCCCCTTTACAGCAGTAAAGAGCAACAGACACCTTGTCCGCCCTCCCCACCACATTCGGTTTCCAAGACAGTTTTCTGTCGAGAAATATCCCCAGATACTTGATCTTTTCCGTCAACTGTAATTGCACCCCATTAACTGACGGCAGTTCTTTATACTTACGTGGAAACAGATGCGTATTTTCTCCCAAAGATAATAATATTTAGAAACGAATTATTCTTTCTTTCTTTATTAATTATAATTAATTTATCTCTATATATCCACATTTATAAATAATTAATAAAAAAAATGAAAATATTTACATTTACTTGCATTGAATGTACTACTTTTTTTACAACTACTACTTGTGCTTCTCCGTTCTTTGTTGGCTCTCACGTTTTTGTTTTCAGAAGGTTTCAACTATGCTTTGGTTATCACTATGCGTTGGCACACAAACAATATACTTACATATATACAAATCTAGTTGATGTAAGACAAGGATGTATTAGTTGATTGTGTTTTTTTTATTATATTTCACAAATGGTCGGCCATTCCCATTTTTTAAGTAGAGTCTCGTGCCTTCTCCAGTTTCTTTACTGAAAATCGTTTCTTACTTTGGTAGCACACATAAATGTATGCGAAACACATACACAACAACCACAGCAACATCACAAACCATTTAACTGTCCGAGCGTTTGTTTATTCTTCTTTCACTGATCGAGCGCTTTTGATATCCAATGGCCGATGAACCTGAATACATGAAATTAAAACGAAATACATCAGCCAATTTACACTGTAATTTACACGCATATTCAGGAATATTTATGAATCACTCACTTACAAGATATACACACTCGTTGGCCCTCTTTTATGCTCTTGCTCTCGAGAGCGCAGAAACAGTGCAACCCAAACGGCTGTATTTGTAACACAAACATAAATAAATTTGGGTCGCAAACACATATGTTATATCATATTAATCATTGTGTCTCAAATATGTATTATTGAATAGCAAACACAATGCGTTTGGGCACAAGTATTTTATATTTGCGACAAGCTCCAAACACATGTTATATTTGCATCCAAACAACAAAAAACGACAGATTTTTCAACGTGTAGGAACTCTATAATAAACCGATTAACTATCTTAATTCAAAATTTGGTCGATTGTTTTAATTAGTTGGTGTTGGAAATTGTTTGCAACAAGCTTGCAGGCTCGAATCAGCCATATTAGATCCTTAGTATCTTTGGACAAAAATTCGTTTTAGAACTTTTTACGGCGATTGAGCCATGTCCGTCTGTCTGGCTAGCAGGCTGGTCAACACGATAACTGTCGTCAATCTTTACCGACCAACATGATATTTTGTCAATGTCTAGACTTAGTTTGGAAATGAAAAAGAATGGCACACACAAATCGATACATTTATTACATAATCATTGTTCTTCTAAAACTTTTTTTATGATACACGTTATCAACTTCAACTCAGATATTGGTTAACAATCTGTAAATGTCTACCTAACTGGAGAAAATTGACAATGTTGCCACGCCTACTTATATTCAGGTATCTCTCATACTCTCAAGCAGGGGGCCGTCCGGTTTCTCGATACGATAACTAGCGTACATAATTTCCGGTCTTAATGAAATTAAGTATTAGCTTTTATTTTACCAAAGGCCAGTAAACTACTACAACGAGGGTGATTTCGCCACACCCATTTTGGTACCTCCCATACAAAACTTGTGAGGCCGGCTGGTTGGTCGACAATATAATTCCCATAACGTACATCCAACCTTTATGAAATTTGGTGTTAGCCAATATCTAGTCAAACATCACATCTGCTGTGAAAGCGGGTGATTTTGCCATTCCATTAACGCATTATTGATTGATGCGTTATCTCCCGTAAACCACAACCGATATTAAGAAACTGTTGTGTCAAAAGCTACCTAGAAAGCGCACAGCTCACTGGTTGTGAGAAGCTCTCCCCAATCCCTTCATGGGAAACCATTTATTTTGATTTATTTATAACCTTTGGTACACCCATTTGTGTACCTTCCATACAAAAAATGGGTGACTGTTCGGTTGATTAATCCGCTATCTCTCGTAAACGACAACCGGTTATAATTTAATTTGGCACTGAGCAGTGTTTTGCCAAAAAGCTACTTTGTAGCTAAAAATTTACACCTTTGCGACTCACATTTTTCTACCTCCCATATAATTGCTTGGCGGATTTATTTTTTATCGACACGAAATCCCCCGTAAAACAAAACCTATCTTAATGACATTTGGTACTAGCCAATATTTTGTCAAAAGCTATAGTGTAGTAAATATTTACTACTTTGCCACACCCATTTCAATACGAATTTTGGGCGGACATTGGCAGCTAGTCACAATAAATCCTAGAAACACAAGAGGTCCTAATAAACTTTGGAAATAGATAAAATATTGGGCAACGTCTATCTGCTATTGAATGTGGGCGAATGTGCCACGCCTATTGGTTGGTCGGCATCATAAAATATAAAACGGTTTTAATTAAACTTGGACACAATGGATGACTAAGGGTTATGTTTAAGTCGGTTCACCCGACTGAAATTTCTGTACTAGTTTTGTATTATTTTGACTTGTTTTTCACAAAAAGTCTGATCCGACCGCTTAAGATGGTTCCTTCAACGTAACGCTGTCCCGTTTTTCCGAACTTTGGCGGCCCATAACTCCGAAAATATCCGTCTCTGTAAACTTTTAAATTAAAAATTATTAGCTTACAATAATATGTATTGCCTCACCAAAAACAAAGATTGTTATTTGGGGACAAGGGCGTAAACTAGACAATATTTCTTTAATATAGTTGATTTAACGAGACTACCCTGCGTATTCTACCATGGCCTATGAAAAATCAACTGTTTCTTAAAATAACCTATTCATTGAATCATGGCATAAACATATGCCTGTGATTATGTTTCATGTTTTCCCATATTACAAAACCGACGCGGCTATTTCCATTTTATATCATTTACTTTTTTCTCTACGAACAAACAATATAAAACTACTATTCTTTTTGAATGACATAAGCGAAGAAGAAGAGGAAAAATTACACATTGAAACAAAAATAACGAACAATCAAGAATTCTATTGGGCAGATTATCATGTAACATTTTTAAACTTTTAGAGTGCAACATTCAACAACAACACAAAAAGGCACAATTAGGGCAAAGGGTAGCAAAAATATGGAATTTTTCCCCAGTAACGAAAACGCCGTAAGTGTACATTTCGACTTAATGTATTTAACACGTTTGAATCAGCTGTTTTTTCATACAAGAATCAACTGATTTCGGTCCCAAAACATGTTAAACATGTTAAGTAAACATGGTGTCTGAAGGTAATTGGAATACTCAAATTAGTATTCATGTTTAAAAAGTCGGGAAAATCTTAACTGACTATTTTGTGACTTGCATGGATGTAAAATTGTTCAGCATTTGGTGTATGTCAAAATTGGTTGAAATTTATTTAATTTCTTTTCATCTGGCAAGTAGAGAAAATGGTGACCATATTAAAAAATATATATGTATGTCGTAACCATAGACTAATACTTATATAGTAAACCCCAAAGTTCTCCCACCAAATTTATGACATTTGGCCTGGTGTGATATTTACGTTTGATGTTGAAAAGAATTGCTTTACTAATACCAGATAGAGGCAATGGTTCAAAACAACGAACAAAATAACAACAACGGCATTTCGTTTTGTGTGTTAAAATTATTGTGTTAAATACAACACAAATGTATGCTAACAATAACAGTCAATAAAAAAGTTTAAAAAACATTTAAATTTCACAGTTTTTCACCAAAATGACATGAAAAATGAAAGCAAGAAGTTATTGTAAGTCCACCTGGTGTATGTCACTTTTCGTCAAACATCTCTCTATCACACTGATCGCATCAAGAAGAGTGTGAAAGAAAACGTTAGATGAGCCAAATATTTTCTCTACTAAGATTTACTCTATGGTCGTAACCATAGACTAATACATACATAGATACTTTTATTCTCTCATCTGACGTTTCATTTCACACTCTTCGTCGTAGGTTTGTGGAAACAGTGTTGGCCTGTTTTTTGGCTTCTGCACTTTTTTTTTGAAAAAACATGCTAAATGCTTTTCAGCACATTTTTGTGCAATTTTTGCAAACTTTTGAGGTTTCTGGCTCCATTTTTAGCCGTTTTTGTCGATAAATTGAATTTTTTTATAATGTATGTCTCTTTTTATGAAATGAACTCTGGAATAATGCTTATTTTCAACCAGGAATTGTAACTGTATATAGAAGTTAAAAAATTCGTTACTGTAACAGTATGCAAAGTATGTAAAACTTCTTATTAATAAAAAAACAAAAATTGATTTGTCGGTTTGTGCATTTTGCCTCAAGTTTAGTACTGGGCAAAATGGAATAGATTCAACCGCCTAATTACTTTAATGGGTTTAAGAAACGAAAACAACTTTAATTAAAGCGGTTACTTTGAGTTTATATGGTTGAGAATTTCAAATTTGAATACTTTTTAATTTGTGTTAAACCATTTTGTTACACGGTTAACACCTTTTTGTTATAAGGTACCTGTTCGATTTCTGGGTACACATCACTTATAGGAAATGTTACATTGGAAAATAAAAAAAGAATAGTTTTTGTGCTGAAGCCTCTTTTGCTAATGTACTTTCTTTTTTCTTACATCTGCTTTAACATTAGATGTAATATTGCTAAAATAAATAAAGCAATATTTAGCTCACTGAAAAAATGATTTTTTTGTCATAAACAGCGACGACGACCTGCTTGTTTGAATGCTAGCATACAACTGAATAAAAATCAATTTTTAGCTCACTTGAATAATTGTTTTTGCTTTGTCACAAAAAGAGCTACGAGAAATAGTATTGAATGGTATAGAGAACTTATTGCACTCTGTTTCCGCTCTCATGTATAGAGTCTGAGTAAAGGGGAATAAACGGGTCTTATTCTCTTTATAGAATATTTCAATATAAATGCACCATTTCGACAATGTTATTACATAAAACAATACAAAAAGCATAAATGTTTCAAAAGGCATCAATGTTTCACATCAAAATTATGAATGGACCATGGTTATGACAAAAAGAGAGTAATAGATTCTGAATCATTCGCCAGATGTCGCCAGTGTTTTGAGTCATACAATTCGTTCCGTGAGTTGTCTATACTATTCAATACTCTTTGGCGACGACGAGCTGCTTGTTAGTTCGCTGCCGCTACATCAATACCATTGAAATTATTTTCAGGCAGAGACTATTGTTGTACAGCAACCACGTATGTGGTGCCAACGCTATAAGTGAGTGTGCTCGAATATGTATGGTTTGCGACATTTTTGTTTTTTCGACAATTGTGTTTTTTTTACAATTTTTAATTGTTTCAGTTTTAGCACTTTTTTTTGCAAATTGCTCTTTTTTTGGCATGTTCTTTTTAATAGCTTCTGGCAACACTGTTTGGAAATGAAAGAAATTAAATTTAAAATTAACTTACACCAGATGGAGTTACAAAATATGTTCACTTCACTTTTTCATGTCGTTTTGATGTAGAACTGAAAAATTTAAATGTATTTTGCACTTTATTGTTGACTTTTATCGTTGGTATACATTCGTATTGTATTTAACACAACTGGTTTGCAACAAAAACACGAAATGCGGTTGTTTACTATTGCCTCTATCTGGTATTATTGAATCCATGTTTTCCACCATCCAATGTTTACTTTCCACCGTACCTATGACGTTTAATTTATTGAGAGAATAAAAGTATCTATGTCTAAAGTCGTAACCATAAAGATAGCTGGTATTCCCAAATTCGTCGACGTCCTAAAAATTGCTCGTAAAGAATAATTCCCTAAATATAAGAAAAATTGTGTACTTCTTGTACTTCTCTATTCCTCATCATCTATTATGATTTTGAATGGCTTTATTTATTATTTTCTATAAAAGGTCCACTTGGAGAATACATAAGCATAGCAATAAGATTCGTGGACATCTCAGTATGGCTATGGCTAAATGTTATCGGCTTCCACATATGGTCAGAACTTAGGGGAGCACATTCAAATGATAACATTGCGAAGAATCGGAGACGTTTCGCTTGTTACTCCATATATGTTTGGGGTATAACAGCGACACTTACCAGCTTAATTTTTCTGCTATCTAGAGGTAATTCTTGGGATTAAGATGGTACCTAACATCAAAGATATAATTTGTCTAATAATTGAAATTTCAGTAATGGATTCGAATATTGTTGAAAGTAGTGTGGTGATTGTGGTTCCAGGTATTAATTTGCTGACCTTTATAATTCTATCATTGAATATCTGTATTACACGATGTAGAGTTTTCCACCTGACAACCGAGGAACACTTCACTCTTAAGCTGTAAGTAAAACGTTACATCAGGAGGAGGATTATGTTTCTCTGATTTTTGTTTCAGTTGTCTCTATGAAATCAATGCACCAATTTTTTGTCATATGAACACATTGTTTTCAACAAGAAACCGTTGGTGACAAAGGATGAGTGTTGTAAACTTTTATGAAAAATTTTGTCATGTTGTTTGAAAATTATTTATATTCTGCACCTTTTACAATTCGTTTTAATACAATTGCTAAGTTATTGTCATTATTACTAACAACAATAGAATTATAAAATTTAAAAAACTTTTACATCATTTCGAAGCGAATAAAATAATAAAACAAAATTTAGTACAAATTGACTGAAAATATAGATTTGCCATAGAGTAAAGCGGCCCATAGACGAGTGCTGCCGCAGGAACGGCAATATGATTGTATTTGTGAATTTGGCACAACATGAGAATGTATTTGTCACAAGGACAATGCAGTGTGAAAATCAACACAGTTTTGATTTTCAAAATGAACATCTATCAACCAGATGAACTTTGTATCTTTTTTAATTGTCAAATATGTCAGATTTTTTGAAATTGGATTAGAAAAGTGTAAACAGCGAAATTGCAAAACTGCTGTGTAAAAAATGAAAAGGTAAAAATGGAAAAGCTGTCGGAAAAGAGATTTATTATAGAATTGTACCAGTCTTTTCCGGCATTGTGGAACATATTTTCGAAAGAATATCCACGCTGAAAAATAACGGAACACACTTCAAACATTCACATGTTTGCAAGTCCCAAACTTACTTGTATCTAAATGCAATCCCAAACATCCACATACTTGCGTTGAAACATATGCGTATTTCCTCCCAAATGTAATAATATTTCAATATATATGTATTATTTATTATAATTAATTTTAACAATATAAATCCACATTTTTAAATAATTACTAGAAAAAACTAATAGATTTAAAATGGCCCCTTTGACATTTATTTGCATTGAATGAATTATTTATTTTTCTATTCGTTTTCAGATGGTTTCAACTATGTGTTAGTTATCACTGTTCGTTGGTACACAAACAATATATTTATACACAAATCTAGTTCATGCAAGCCAAGCGTGGATTAATTACTTGTGTTTTTTCAGTAAAGGCTAGGTAGGACACATAAAAGCCAAAGCAACATCACAAACCATTTAACCGTCCGAGCCCTCGTTTATTCTTTTTTCACTGATCAAGCGCTTTTGATATCCTCTGTCCTCATTATAACGGTGGCGGGAGGCAAACCCAGCACACCGTGGTTTGCATTTTACCTGTAATGGTTTGAACAAGCAGGGCCTCCACGCGATTAGACCAAGGCGTGAACGCTGATAACCGTTATACTTTCAAGGTGGTGGACGAATTTATATATCTCGGATCTAGTTCAAGCGGAAAATTGTGCTTACTGTTATTTTGACCTAAGCAAGAACTTTAGAGATGAACCCCCTTTTGAGTAACAAAATTCCAGCTATACCAGACTCTCATACAGCCCATCTTGCTTTATGGCGCAAAATCCTGGGTCTTATCGTAAGCAGACGAAATATCTCTAAAAGTCTTCGGGAGAAAATTACTCGGAAAAATTTATAGCCCTATAGTGCACAACGGCGACTATCGACGACGCATGAACCATGAGCTGTATGAGCTATATGCAGCCATTGACATAGGTAAGAGGATCAGAATAACGTGATTGCGCTGGCTAGGCCATGTCAGTAGAATGAATGAAGACCAAGCAGCAAGAAGGGTTTTCGAAACCGAACTCGAAGGACGACGAAAAACAGACCAAGACTCTGCTGAAGGGATCAGGTTGACGAAGCCCTGCGTACATTTGGTATTGCCACCTGGAGAGATAAGGCAAAAGGTCAGAGTGGTTGGTGAAATAATCTTCGTTGTGTAAGGTCCCTGACCGCCAGGGGTTGTTCGAGAAGTTTTGAAGAGAAACGACGTTCCAAGGTTTTGAAGAGAATCGACGGCTGGAAATCATAAGGATACTACTTATAATATATTCTATAAGTAACTCTCCCCTTTCGTTCACGTCAGTGCTTCACTACATATTATGATGTGCATTGCCATTGCTACACAATATCAGGTCCTTGTTCTTTTCTATCGCCGCTGTCGCCAGTGATACCGTGTGGCGCCGAGGCCAACCAATAGTTGGAGTTACCTAACCCCAGACTGGCTGCTACTACATCTTCGCTACTGAAAGAGGGAATAAGATATATACAAAGTTTGCTCCTAGCAAGTGTACCAGGAGCCAAGGAAGGAAAAGTTTTTAATTTTAATTTTGTTGCCGCTTGGGCTCCTCTTCTCTGGCTATATAAGCAAAATGTTAGAATTTGGTTGAGATACGTTCAGTGACATTTATCGGTAGAAAGATTTAGAACAAACACAATTTTTTACTAAACTAATCGAGTGCACTTTTAATTCGAAACTAAGTTTTTGGAAATAAAAAACATTGGCAAAATTGGATTGCGACCACTAATATTAGATGACAGTTATCGTAGTGATCAGTCTGCCAGCCGACTGACCAGTGAATCATTAAAACTGGTCGTACAATATACGAAGGTTAATAATGATCCAAAGATATCTACAGCCTAATACTCGTCTATATGTTACATACACGCTGAAAAATGACGGCCCCAGCACCATATTGCAGGAAACATGTACTCGTATAAGTTTGCAAGCATTGTTTTTATGAATTGAAGATCTGTTGCATTTTTGATTCTTTGTTATCTGCCTCGTTTTTGTTTTTAGCGGTTTTCAAGAAACAACGCAACATTTGGGTCTCAAAAACATATATTATAACGTATTATTCATTGTGTCTCAAACATGTTATACTGAATAGCAAACACAATATATTTGGCCACAAATATAGTATATTTGCGACAAGCGACAAACACGTTATATTTGCATCCAACCAACAAAAATAAGCCAGATTTTTCAGCGTGCACAAAACGCTTGAATCTAGCCAAGATCCTCGCCAGTAGACACTTTTGCTATGGATTTTGCGGAAATCATCATGACAATATGATTCGAATCTAATTGCATTACTGACAATTTCTAAGTCAGCATAATCTCGGGGAATACCTCAAGCCCCAATCAATAGTGGCCAAGGTTATACATGAGGAATTTCATTTCAAATCAACGTGTTTTTTTCTCATGGTCTCCGATTTTGATAAAATTTGGCAAGTGTGTTGGAAATAGTGGGAGTATACGTAAAAAAATATATTTTTTAAAAATGTTGAAAACTGTGGCAACTCTGCAGCTTTGAAATTTGGGATATTTCGACAAAGGGACTTTGTTTGAAAACTCATGACTTTGGAATGGTAACAGATATTGGAATAATTTCTTTTGAGAACGAATTGTAAGACTTTAGGGTTTAAAATAAAAATGAACATAGATTCAAAAAAGAATTCGTATGTATCTAATTTTTAAAGAAAAAAATTCAATTTAATTTTGTGAAAAAAATTTCTCCTTTATTTGTATTATTTTGTAAGCACAACTAGCCTTGCTTGTGATCTACATACTCTGCAAATTTCATAGTGAAATATGCAGTCATTTCTGAGATATGAGTAAAAATGTAGAAGCGAGTAGGTTAATGTTAAAAAATAAAAAATATTTTTTTTTACTTTCGTTGACAATATAAAATTACTGTATAGTGGGATTATTATTTAGTTGTAATATTAGGAATAAAACATTATTGTACAAAATTGTTTTTTTCATAATAATGAAATTATTTAATTCATATTTAACAAACCACAAATTTACATATGTAATGTTGTTCAGGATTATTTACTATGATATTTTAATCGGTTTTCTTGACTCAACGGAATTAGAAAATGTCTCCACAACTACGTCCGTTGTGGAATAAGAAATACATGAATGAAGCCTGTGCGTTCCCTTAATTGGAATGGTTTTCTGAAATCGTAAGTACAATTTTTGTTCCTCTTCTACATACTCTTCTTTTGTGCAGAATGTCACATTTATACGGGTATTGAGTGATGTCTTAGCGTACTCGAAAAGGTCTTTTGCATTCACAATTTGATTTTCCAATGGACGCTGAAGACTAGCGAGTGCTGCTGCTCTCTTTAAAGTTCCAAAAAAGGGTCATTCTGCGTCACAGCCAAAATATCTTTTATGATATGTTAAATTAGAAAAAATTTTCCGGTTCTTATATAGAGCTGTGCATCCGCCAGAAAAGTATATAATTTTGTCAATTTTTTCATGAACGTGTGCTCTTAAAATCTCTACATGTTTCTTTTGAAGCAAATGTACTGCAACCGTATTATGTTCAAGAATTTCGGAAATCACTACAAAACTTATGTGATCTATAATCCCTTTGGTATTTCGGAAATAGGTGACAAATGGATGGATGGTAGCTTGTGCATTTGTATAGTGATAACTCTGAACAGAGTTTTGGATAACAAAAGTGTAGTTTTCAGCAAAGTCACAGATTGTCAGGAATTCTCCCATTTTAGTATTGGCTTTTACTTAATCAAGAAATGAGCTTTGTTCTGTGAGAAATTAGTTTCCCCATTTCGTTACTAAATGAGTCTACAAATACATCAATGTTTGCTGTTATTGTCAAAAGGTTAGATCTGTCTACTTGAAGCCATTGCTTGTATGTGATAGTTTGTATATTATTGATGTAGTAAGCTTGTAACAGATCATCTTTAAGTTTTACATCTGCTGTACAAAACGAACAACTTCCCATGCAACATTGTACCGTTGCTGGATTACATACGGTTTGAGCAATCCAATGCTTGTAAGTGGGAAAACTAGTTACTTCACGTTCAGTTTAACATTTTCCTCCGATCAAAAGACATTCCTCTGGCCTTAACTGCGAAAATGTTGTAAATCCCATCTGTATTCCAGGATACATATCTAGAAATAACTTATATAATTCTTTAATACAGCGTTTATGCTGCAACCGAAATCTCGATTGTCTAGATTTCATTCACAGGAACAGCTGATTTGTGTATGTAAAATCAGATGTTTAGGCCACGAAATCTAGATATCTCTAGATTTCGAGTGCAGTATAAACATGTTTTAAGATTACATACCATTCGCCTTTTCTGTTTTTTAATTCTTTCTCCATCATTGTTTTTAACACTTTTGAAATCTTTTTTACCGGGCATAATACGGCTGTTTTTATCATTCTTATTAAAATCCACCACTTTCTCTTTTATCTCTGTTGTTACTGTTCTTATTTTTGGATGTGGACACAAAACATAATCGCAGTTTTTAATTAATTTTGTCGATTTACGGGGCATAAAGTTGGTAGTCGAAAAGGTGTTTTGTATTTTAGCAACAGTCCCAGAATGTGGTAATTTTGATAATATTTGAATTTGTCTATTTTTATCACATTCACAATTTGACTATGTACATTTCTTTTAAGTGGTTCAAAACATCTTCTCCATCATCGGCAGCGTTATCTATTTTGAAAAGATTGGCCTTAAGTGTCGAAATAACATGGCTTACAATTTTTTCTTTTTTGGTCTTATTACAACTGTCCTTATATTCAATTTGAGGTTCATTTAGCACTCCGAAGCACTTATTTAAATAAAAAAAATGATGTTCCTAATTTCACTACAACATGAATCATCTTCTTTAACTTTTTCCGAATAAAAATCACTATCATTTTCAGATATGGAGGATGTTGTTTCAAATTTGTCCATCTCAAATTCATTGGGTAAAAAAAAAAAATTTTTTTTTTTATTTTTAATATTAACCTACTCGCTTCTACATTTTTGTTCATATCTCAGAAAGTACTGCATATTTCACTATCAAATTTGCAGGGTTTGTAGACCACAAGCAAGGCTAGTTGAGCTTAAAAAATAAAACAGGCTGTTTTTTCACAAAATTAAATTGAATTTTTTTCTGTAAAAAATAGATACATACGAATCCTTTTTATACCCTCCACTGTAAGTGATAGAGGGTATATATCAGTTTGTCATTCTGATTGTAACATATAGAAATTAGGCTTTGCGACCCCATAAAATAAATATATTATTGATCCTTATAACAACCGGAGTCGATATAGCCATGTCAGTCTGTCCGTCTGTTGAAAACATTCTCACGACTTCAATCGGCGATAACGCGGTTTGGTTTTTGGCCAGAATGTTCCACGTATTCCTGAGCAGTTTGGTATTGAAAATCAGCGAAATTGGTCCATTGGAAACAATTTTATGATTGGAAACGTAAAAAAACTCATAAAATTTTCACATTAATTTTTGTAGTTTTATACTAAACTACTCCTTTTGCCGTGTGGTGAATTTCCATGTTGAAAATCTTTGTTATTCTTTATAATAGGTAAGTACTTTAGAATGTTTACATGTATTTCATGTGTTCATACATTTATATGAATTGTGTCACACTTCATCTAAGGTCGCTTCGGCCTGATGGGTAAAGGGTTGCGCGTTGGACTGTGAGGGTTGTTGGCTCAACTCTCGGCCCAGCTTGTTTTTGTTTTTTTTAACAGTTCTTCAAAAAATGATTTTTTATTTTTAAAAAATGCTTTGCAGCTTGTTTTTTTAACAGTTCTTCAAAAAATGCTTTTTTATTTTTAAAAAATGCTTTTTTATTTTACTTGTGAACAAGTAACTTATTTTTATTGTTTTTAAAAAAGTAAATTTTCTTAAAAAAAAGTACATTTCTTAAGTACATTTCAAAGTACATTTCAAAGTACATTCAGTACATTAAGTACATTAAGTACATTTCTTAAGTACATTTCATTAAGTACATATCTTAAGTACATTTGAAAGTACATTTCAAAGTACATTTCAAAGTACATATTCTTAAGTACGTTTTCAATGTGAGCATTGTGAGCAATGCATTTGTGAGCATTGTGAGCATTTGTGAGCATCCTGCATTTGTGAGCATTTGTGAACAAATAATTGCATTTGTGAACAAGTAACTTACTTTTATTTTTTTTAAAAAAGTACATTTTCTTAAAAAAGGTCATTTTTAAAATTTAATATTTTGCTGGTTAACACTACGGTGGAGGGTATCAAAGATTCGGCACAGCCGAATTTAACACTTTTACTTGTTTGAATTGATTTTCATATTTATTTTAGGCTCTAAAGTTTTACAATTCCTTCCCAAAAGAATTTATTTCAATATCTGTTACCATTCCAAAGTTATGAGTTTTCAAACAAAGTCCCTTTGTCGAAATATCCCAAATTTCAAAGCTGCAGAGTTGCCACAGTTTTTAATATTTTTTAAAAATATATTTTGTTACGTATACCCCACTATTTCCAACACACTTACCAAATTTTACCAAAATCGGAGACCATGAGAAAAAAACACGTTGATTTAAAATGAAATTCCTCACATACAACAGCAGTATTATTGGAAATCGTTTTGCTAAATTCCTTTGAAAATTGAAAACCAACAACAAATTAAATTTTTTCGAAAGTATTTAACTCAAATTAATCAAATTTTTTTGTATATAAATAGTTAATAACTTCAGTCAATATTTATAAAACATATTAAATTCAGTGTCTTTTTTCGATCTAAATTTCCTAGTAATGGGGACACATCTGTGTGTCGGTAACCACGGCGGCAGCGCAACGACGAACGTCTAACACCAATCTTGAGTAACATGATTCGTTGTAGCTATGACAACTTTCCATTGCAGCAATGTAAATACACTAGCAGAATACACCTGTGACAAAGCGTTTTTCATTCTGTGCAATTGATATATTGATGTGAAATTAATGGAGCCTCCTCTACCAAATCACCTTTGTCCTGTGTGTACCACCACACATAAATGCTAATACTTTTTTCTGCTTCTGCTTTTCAGGATAGGTCTTATACTACGCCTAGGTCTTATGATGGGAATTCCTAGAGCTTTATTCATCATTCTGATACCGTTTGTTGGCATCAACATTGTTCTATTCATATTCTTCACTGACCTGGAGCCATTTGTGATCTTTGTGGTATTGCTGTGGAATCCAAAGAATTTCTTTAACTGCAACTTTGTGTAATGATCCAATTGCATACTTTATGTTCATTTTTAATGCTATAATTTTATTATTCTATTTTTACGTTTAGATGCCGCTGTTGGAGAAAGCCGGAGGAACGGTCAAATGCGACTGAAATTAGAATGAATTCCTACTAACAAAGATTGACAAAGCAGTGCCGGATTCTATGAACGAATCAATAAAACTTAGGTGTAGAAATTACTTGACGATATTTTAAAATGTTCTTTCAGACTGTGAATATGAATAATAAAATATTTTATATAAATAATTACAGTGAATCCTCAAAAACATGAACAAATTCCATTGCGATTTGGCCTCCTACAAGCACGATAGTCACCATAAACAATTTGAAATGAATTCATGCTTTTTTTGATTTTATTTAAATATTTTTGCGATTTGCGCAAAATGTGCATTTAGATTCTGTTATACGTAGCCTGTACTGAGTTACAGATTTAGTCATACTTAAAAAACAATCTTAATAAATCCACTTTGAATGTCTGATTTTGTCAATCAGTTGGCGGATTGAGAAGATATTTTTAAGTCGAGTCATTGAGTTCCTATCGAGTAATCTTTATTATTCTACTAGTGAACCATTTTTGTTGTGTTAACATCTATAGGCACGGGTAGGGCAATCTATCAAAGTGAACACATGCAAACAACACACAGCGTTAGCATCACACACATGGTTGTTGTACAACAATAGTCTCTACCTGAAAATAAATAGTTAATTTTCGACCTCCGTGGTTAATTGTCCACTGTTTAAGTCACTTATTTTATGTGGATTACTGCTCCGATTTTTGGAAATTTGTCCGGTAATTTTTTAAATCTGTCCCAGTGTGCAGTGGTAAAACAGCAATCAGGAACAAAATTAAATAACAAATAGTTATAAATTCATGCAAGAGATAATAGTTAGATTGAACAGGAACCTTGATTGTATTGGACGATATTAACAAAATTATTATACATAAAGACTAATAGGAAGATAAGAATGATATGAATGGAATAGGATTGATAAAGCAGGAAAAAATGAAGCTGCAGCACATGCAGCATGATAGATAAAGCAGGAACTGATAAAGTGTGTGAAGCAGGAACAGATGAAGAGCAAGAACAGATGACACAGGAACAGATACAGCAGGAACAGATGGATTACGAACAGATGTAGGAAGCAGGAACTGATGAAGCAGAAGCAGATGAAGCAAGAACAGATGACTCGGAAACAGATTAAGCAAGAACAGATGAAGAAGGACAGATGAAGCAGGAACTGCTGAAGCAGGAACAGATGAAGGTGGAATAGATAAAGTAGGAACAAATGAAGCAGGAACTGATGATGCAGGAATAGGTGAAGCTAGAACAGATGACACAGGAACAGATTAAGTAGGAACAGATGTAGCAAGAACAGATGAAACGGGAACTGATGAAGCAGGAACAAATGGAGCAGGAATATATACAGCAGGAACAAATGGAGCAGGAACTGTTGAAACAGGTAAAGCAGGAACAGGTAAAGCAAGAACAGGTGTCACAGGAACAGATGAAATAGGAACGGATGCGGCAGGAAGCGAATGAAGCAGGAACAGTTGAAGCAAGACATATGAAGCAGGAACTAATAATTTATATGGAGCAGGAACAGATAAAGCAGGAACAGATAGAGCAGGAGCAGATGTAGCAGGACAGATGAAGTAGGAACAGGTGAAGCAGGAACAGATGAAGCGACAACAGATGATACAGAAACAGATTAAGCAGGAACACATCAATAAGGGCAGATGAAGCAGGATCTGTTGAAACAAGCGAAGCATCAACATATAAAGCAAGGACAGGGATAACGGGAACAGTTGAAGCAGTAGCACGATGAGAATGAAGCAGGAACAGATGAACACGGACATATGAAATAGAAAATTTAGTTCGGCGAAAAGGAACCAAAATTCATTCACATGATCTCTCGAATGAAATCTTAAATCTGAAAAATATCGGCCTCTCTAATATATTCTCCCAAACATATTCTGCAGGAACCATGTATATGTTTGTAACACACTTCAAACATTCATATGTTTGAAAGTCCCAAACTCACTTGTATTTAAATATAAACGTATCATGTTTACTGGCAAACATATATACTTTTACGTGGAAACATGCGTTTTTCATCCCAAACATCCATATACTTACGTGGAAACATATGGGTATTTCCTCCCAAACATAATAATATTTAAAAACGAATTATTCTTAGATTACAATATATATGTATTATTTATTATAATTAATTTTATCAATATAAATCCATATTTAGAAATAATTAATACAAACAATTAAAAGATTTAAAAGGCCCCATTTTACGTTTACTTGCACTGAATGCATTATTTGTTTTTTTTTTCATGAAATGGGAATCTGCTGTTGTTTTTCTTCTCCATTCTTTGTTGTCTCTCACGTGTTTGTTTTCAGAAGGTTTCAGTTATGCGTTGGTACCCAAACTATTTAGAAATCGTGTTCATGCAAACCTATTGTGGATTAATCACTTGTGTTTTTTTATTGTACTTATTTCACAAATGGTCCGGCGATCCGATTTTCTCAGTAAAGGCTCGGCCAGACAAAGGGCTACAAGTTGTTGCCCTTTCCAGTTTGTTTCCTCAAAATCGTTTATCACTTTGGTAGCACACATACATATATAAGGAACACATCAACAAAACTAAAGCCACATCACAAACCATTTAACCGTCCAAGCCTTCGTTTTTTCGTTTTACAATGATCAAGCGCTTTTGTTGTCCTCTGTCTGATGAACCCTTGATGACTGAATACATGAATCTAAAACGCAATATATCAGCCAAAATAAGAAACACTGACTTCGTCTGCAATTTGCACGCAGCTTCACGAATCACGGACTGAGAGATTAATGCAAAAATACAGAAACACACTTACAAGATAGACTCTCACTTGTTCCTCGTTTATTCTCTTGCTCTCGAGAGAGCATAAACAGTGCAACAAAAACAACTGTATTTGCATCACACACACAGTCATACTTGAGTCGCAAACACATATATTATAACAATTAATCATTGTGTCTCAAACATGTAATATTGAATAGCAAACACAATGTGTTTGGACAGAAATATATTATATTTGCGACAAGCTCCAAACACACTTTACATTTGCATCCAAACAACAACAAAAAAACAAATTTCTCAGCGTGTAGAACCTACCGTACTATGTTATTAGTTCCAGAAGAGAATCCCCATAAAAACAGCCAAATTGTAGGGGTTATAAAATGATTCGGCTTGGCGAACTTAACGTTAATACGACTTGACATATATCAAAATTTGCAGCTGTCCCTTGTGTTTCTCCTGTCAAAGATTTGATTCATTTTATATTTTTAGCAAGAAAAAAAAATGCAAATGCGTAATTGCCATACAGCCAGTTGCATAGATACATTATCGAACTTGCGGTGCAGTAATTTGCCCATTTGAGGTTTTAACCGTTTCAAATATAGAATCTGTGGTGATGATGATGGTATCATAGCATTTCACTATTTAAGCCAGTGCAACAGTTTCTCTTAGACCTTTGCCGTGTTAATACTCACAGTGATAAAACAATGCAAGTGCTCACTTTTCTAACAGTTTCATTAATATTACCAATTGTGTCATCAAGCAAATGTAAAATGCAATGCTTAGAATTGTGTTGTAAAGTACCACAGTTCTACGCCTTCGCTTCGGTAAAGTGTGTGAATATTCCGGAAGATGTCGTAGTGTCGTGGCTTACCTCTATCCATCACAATAAAACCTTAAAGGAGACTGTGAAGTTTGTAGATTACGCCGAGTGCGAGGACTCCGATGATCCACTTGTAAGTAAAAACATATATCGGTGTTTAAATACCTAAACCTCATAAGTGAAAAATTAGCCATTTTCGGATTACTGATGATATGAGTTAAAAATATTATTTTGCATTTAGTGTAACTTTGTAAAACAGCATTAAATGCTTTTTTCAGAATGTCTTTCAGAAATTGAAATTACATCAATATTTTAAAAATATCCAATTACTTTCTTATCTTTTAGTTTTTGTGTCCTCCTGAAAAATATCAAATTTTGACTTAACATCGATATATAGTATATTTATTAATATATAGTGCGTCACATCGACGATCAAAACTCATTCATTTACTCAATACATATATTAATATAATATAATTAATACATATTTAATACAGTTTTTTTGATGTGTTAGGGCAATCAATCAAAGTGAACATACGTGGTTGTTATATACCAATAGTCTCTGCATGAAAATGAGTTTGATGGTATTGATGTAGCGGCAGCAAACAAACAAGCAGGGCGTCGCCGCCAAAGAGTATTGAATAGTATAGAATTGTATGACTCAAAAGCAGTGGCGACATCTGTCGAATGATTCAAAACGTATTACTCTCTTTTTGTCATAACATTGTCCATTCACAATTTTGATGTGAAACATGGATGCCTTTTGAAACATTTATGGTTATTGTATTGCTTTATGTAATAACATTGTCGAAATGGTGCATTTATATTGGAATATTTTATAAAGAGAATAAGACTCGTTTATGCTCTTCTGCGCAGACTCTCTACATGCGAGCGGAAAAAGGGTGCAATAAGTCCTCTATACTATTCAATACTTTTTGTCGTCGCTTTTTTTATGACGAAACAAAAACAATTATTTCAGTGAGCTAAATACTGTTTTATTTATTTCAACAATATTATTTCAACAATACTAAAGCAAAATAACATTACAACTATTTAAACAACACTATTTAAAATTAGTTTGCTGCATGGGTTGCTACTCGTTGATTGTCGCTCATCGCTGCCTATCCACTCTGTTTCCCCTCGTAAAAGTGAACCAAAAATTGGTAACAATTCACTCCAACGCATTTCCATCTCGCATCATATGTTAATATTTCATACTTTTTGCATAGTTAATGTAATTTTACTTACTTACTTATCCGGTCTGGAACACCCCGAAGGGTCAGGGACCTTACAAAACGAAGATAACATATTGTGCCAACCAGGTCGATCTTTTGCTTTATCTCTCCAGTTGGTAATACCAAGTGTACCCAGGGTTTCATCAACTTGATCCCTCCAGCGACGTCTTGGTCTTCCTATTTTTCGCCTTCCTTCAAGTTCGGGTTCGAAAATCCTTCGAGCTGATTCGTCTTCATCCATTCTACTGACATGGCCTAGCCAGCGCAATCGCATTATTTTGATCCGCTTAATACTATCAAAGTCGGAATATAGCTCATACAGCTCATGGTTCATGCGTCGCCGCTACTCGCCGTTGTGCACTATAGGGCCATAAACCTTCCGGAGTATTTTTCTCTCGAAGACTCCTACAGATGTTTCACCTACTTGTGATAAGACCCAGGATTCTGCGCCATAAAGCAAGACAGGTTGTTTGAGAGTCTGGAATAGTTGGACTTTTGTTACTCGAGAGAGGGCTTTATCAGTAAAGTGCTGGATTAGCCCACCATAACATCTATTCGCAAGCACAATTCCCCTCTTGATCTCAAAGCTGACGTTGTTGTTTTGTTTACGGCAGATCCGAGGTATAGAAACTCGTCCACTACCTAGAAATTATATAATTAATTAGTTCAAGCTGTGGTCTAATCGCTTGGAGGCCCTGCTCGTTGAAACCATTAATTTTGTCTTGTCCTCATTTACTTTCAGACCCACTTTTGCTGATTCCTTCTCAATTCTCGAAAACACCGCAGACACTTCTCTAATTGTGCGCCCAACGATATCGATATCATCAGCATACGCGTGCAACATGTGACTTTTGCTGCTGATGGTTTTATTCATATTGACTGCAGCTTATCTCATAATGATCTCCATTAAGTTGTTAAAGAGATCGCACGATTGGGTGTCGGCTTGCCTGAGGCCTCGCTTGGTTTCGACAGGTTCGGTAAGATCCTTAACAACTTCCAATGCGGATTTGGTGTTCGTCAAGGTCATCCTGCAAAGGCGTATGAGTTTTCCAGGAATACCAGGCTCAGACATTGCTTCGTAGAGTTTCTTCCGTATCGGGCGGTCGAAGGCCGCTTTATAATCGACAAATAGGTGATAGTTGTCGATTTGATTTTCGTGGGTCTTCTCCAGGCTTTGGCGTAGAGTGAGAATCTGGTCAGTTGTAGATTTTCCAGGCCTAAAGCCACACTGGTATGGTCCAATCAGGTCAGCGAAAATTGTTTTTAGTCTTTCGCACATTATACTTGATAGAACCTTATATGCTATGGATAAAAGGCTTATGCCATGGTAGTTGGCACAGAGACTCGGGTCACCTTTTTAAATATGGGACATAGTACACTGAGACTCCAATCGCCGGGCCTGCATTCATCTAACCAAATTTTGCGAATGAGCTGATGGATGCACCTTATCAGCTCATTGCCGTCAGCCTTAAACAGCTCCACCGGTAATCCATCGGCTCCTGCGGCTTTGTTGTTCTTAAGCCGGCAATAGCTGTGCTGACCTCATCGTGGTTAGGAGGGGGCAATCGACTCCGTCTCGTCCTTGGATATTTCAGGTACCAATAAGGCAGAGAATGATCTCTCCATATTCCCAACATACTCTGCCCATTTGCGATGTGATTTCTGTGAAGGGGGCTCTGAGCCATGCCCATTAGATACGTTTTTGAATTTTAGGTAGAATTTGCGGTCAGTCATGACACAGTGCTGACAAATCAGTAGGACGGTCTTACATAGGATGTCAGCACCTTCACAATTTATGTCACCTAAGTCAAAACCAGTGACATGTCATAAAGATGTCTTACGCAATGCTACTTATGAAATACTACGGAAATTGTCTTCAAAACAAAATTTCCAACTGGGTATAACAACGTTTGGTCATAAGGCTAATTCATGTACTTTAGCACCACACCCAAAAGGACTTTTCACACCTAATATCATTATTGCATGATGACGTGTTCGGCCATAACGTAAATTTCTCCAAATTAGTGTCACGCATAGTTACACCGCCCCCAATTGGAATTTCAAAAAATGGAATGGAAATTTTTTAATTTTCCATTCCAAATTTAATGATTCTAAGAACACGCGATTGGCTACAACTGCAATTGCTCTAATTTTGTGCCACGCCCAATCCCACTGCCCACAATCCAAATTTCCGAATATCGCTTAGCTGAGGTCTACTCATACTGCCTTAAGCCGTTTGGCCAGGGCGCTGATGAATCACCCAGTCAGTCAGTGAGTTACCAAGCAATTTCATATATGGACCGTTTATAGCCAAAGTGGGGTAAGTCGAAAAGTATAATGTGTGGAAATTGGCTTTACAGACCACGTTGGTTTTGACAGAACTGGTGATCATACTATGTATGACCTGTAGAACTATGACATAGGTATGTTTTTCAGAAACACTTTTGTTGGTTACTAGTAGTAGAAAATTTTATGAGCGTCTGGAGGAAGTATACGAACGCTGCCCTGACCACAACATTAAGATTATTCTAGGGGATTTTAATGCCAAATTAGGAAAGGAAAGTGTCTTTCGACCAACCATCGCTAATCACAGTCTACATGATACCACGTCCGATAATGGAATAAGACTGATAGACTTCGCCCCTGCAAAGAACATGGTAGTTAGTAACACACCATTCCAGCATAAGGACATATATAAGGCGACCTGGATCTCTCCTGGTCAGCGGACGAAGACCCAGATTGATCACTTGGTAATAGAGTGTAATGGATGTATGTGTGAGCCGAGGTGCCAATATCGACTCGGATCATTATCTGGTGGCTACGAAAGTTCGCACAAGACTGAGCAGGGCGAATAACGTACGAAATCGAACACAGGAAAAGCTGGATATTGACAAGCTACAAAATTCAATGTCCTAACGACAGAAGCTCTCCTCCTGCTAGGGCAGAATACCCCCCTCCCGAAGGCCCAGTTGCGCAGTGAAGCACATCTCCTATTCATTGGGAACCGCTGCAAGGACTGAACTTGATTATCAAAAATCGCAGAACGATAAGCCATGATACGACGAAGAATGTCGCATTGCTATTGATGAAAAAGGCGCTGCACGTATGGCTACGAAACAGTCAGTTACAGCGCGTGCTGCGAATGAGCGGTACAAGAGGCTGAGATGGGAGGGAAACCAACTATTTAGGCGGAAGAAATGGCAGTGGGACCAAAGAGAGAGTGAAAAAACCGAAATGTGCAGGATGAATGGCGAATCCCGAAAGTTTTTCCAGAGGGTAAGAAGATCGAATAACGGGCCTAATAATGGGCTGCCCTCCTGCAAGGACGAGAATGCGAATCTGGTGAATGATAAGCAGTGTGTGCTCAAAATGTGGAGAGAGCAGTTTTCAGCACTACTACAGTCAGATTCTTCCACTGAAGATCAGTTGGTAGTGATAGTGGAAGATGGCCAGATTAGAACGGCGATCTCCCGGCATGAGAATAATAAAGCCGCTGTTGCGGATGGGCTACCCTCTGAACTTTTTAAGACAGATAGCGAAGGACTGCTAGCCCACATGCATCAACTTATATGCTGTATATGGCTGGGGGAATCTATGCCTGACGATTGGAGGGAGTCTCAGTGTATTACGTCCTGTATTCAAAAAGGGTGATCCATGTGTCTGTTCCAACTATCGCGGTATCAGTCTTTTATCCAACGCATATAAGGTCTTGCCGAGCGTATTATGTGAAAGACTAAAGCCAATTATTGAAAACCTGATTGGACCATATCAGTGTGGTTTTAAACGAGGCAATTCCACGACTGACAAAATATTCACGCTACGTCAAATCCCACGAAAAGCAAGTCGATACATACCACCTTTTTGTCGATTACAAAGCTGCTTTCGATAGCCCCATACGGGGAAAACTGTACGAAGCTATGTCTGAACTTGGTATTGCGGCAAAACTTATCCGCCTCTGTAGAATGACGCTCACCAACACCAAATCAGCAGTGAAAGTGGGGAAAGACCTCACTGAACCATTCTGTACCAATCGAGGACTTAGACAAAGCGACACACTTTCGTGCAATCTCTTCAACATCTTAATGGAGATACTAATGAGTAACGCTGCAGTAACAAGGATATTAACGAACAAGACCATTAACACGAAAAGCCATATGTTGCTGGCGTATGCTGACGACATAGACATCATTGGGCGAAATTTGCGAGAGGTTACTGCAGTATTTCCAAGAATCGAAAAGGAATCAGCGAAGGTGAGTGTTGCTGTTAATGAGGGCAAGACGAAATTGATGGTGTCAACGACTAGAGAAACCTCTCGACTTGGTCCACACTTGAACGTTGACAACCGATTTAATTTTGAAGTGGTAGATGAATGTGTCTACCTTGGATCCGCCGTGAACAAGGAGATAGATAGGAGAAGTGTGTTTGCAAGTAGATGCTAGTTTGGGCTCAGCAAGCAATTTAGGAACAAAACCCTCTCTCGACGGATAAAAGTCCAGATATATCAGACCCTCATTTTACTTGACTTGACATATGGCCCCGAAACTTGGGTCATATCGCAAGTGGATGAAAAGTACCTGGGAGTATACGAGAGAACAATTCTCCGTAAAATATATGGTCCCGTTAGAGAAAACGGCGAGTACCGACATTGCTGGAACCCAGAGCTATATAATCTATATTCTGATGTGGACAGATGACGTGGAAGATGAGCCAGCGCGAAAGGTTTTCGATAACGTGCCCGATGAAAGCAGGAAAAGAGGATGACCAACACTCCGCTGGAAAGACCAAGCAGAAGAATCCCTCCGAATCCTTGGTGTTACCAACTGGCGAGAAAAGGCGAAGGATAGAGTCAGTTGGAAGAATATGTTGAAATTTGTTAAATTTGTTTGTTAAATTAATGTGCGTAAGACGTCTGACCTCATGAGGTTGTATAATAGTCAATAAAAGTAAAAGTAAGTAATAGAACTATAGACTTGGCTCAAATCTGACTTACACCACATTCCTCCTTCTTATGCCCTTTGTTAGGAAAATAAGGCAAAACCTTTAATATTTAATATTCCATTTTTAGGATACCAGGCCGTTCTGTGAATCACCATACGACCAATCTGGTTTACAACAGATGCCCGGTATCTCATGTGCTAGATTAGTAGAGGTAAGTCGAACACAAAATATTTTCAACAAGCGACTAAATTTTAAAACTGATTTTAAAACAGGGATATTCTATCACGATGGTAATGGGTAAGTATGGTGGTTTAATGAAGCTGTTCAAAATTAATTAAATTTCTTGTAATCATTTTCAAGGACAGCTGTATTTTTGTGTGCAGCTTTTCGGCATAACACTAATGGTTGTGTATGCGTGCGAAAAGGGGTTAAAGGAGATTTTTACATTTAAACTGGTTTCCTGGTACATGGTGTCCATGGCGGTTATTTTGGTAGTGCCATATTTTATTGGTTTGTTGTCCTCTGCGATAGTGAGTAAGTCTGCGTTTCCACTTAGCGTGTTTAACACGTTTGCAATGATTTGAGTCCACAATTAGCCGAATTCTCATACAAGAATCAACTGAATTCGGTCCCAATACATGTCAAACGTCTTAAACATCTGGAAGTGAACACGGTGCTTAAACGTAATTGGAATATTCAAATGGGTAGTCATGTTGAAAAACCAGGCAAAGCGAATACGATAGACAATCTTAACTGAATCTTTTTTAACTTGCAGGGATGTAAAATTATCTAGCATTTGGTTGCAAATTTTGTAAATTGCTTGAAATTTGTGCAATTTATTTCACCTGGCAGATAAAGATAACGGTGACCAAGTCAAAATTATACATATATGACGTACTTGAAAACGAATTTAGTGTGCCCAAATTTGAGCTCTCATAAAAAAGAAAAATTTTAATATTTGTCGATATACGGTTTTTCCCATTCAGTATGGATACCCTTTTGTACTTCTCTATTCCTTATCATAAATTTTGGTTTGTAATGGTGTTATATAATATTTTGTATAAAAGGGGACCTTCGACAATCTGTTGCCATAGGAACAAGATTCTTTATTATCTCAACATATCTATGGCTAAATGTTATCGGCTTCCACGTATGGTCAGGTCTTGGAGGCGCAAATACACATGATAATTCCGAGAAGAAACAAAGACGTTTCATTTGTTACTCTATATATGTTTGGGGTATTGCAGCGATACTTACCAGCTTAAATTATATGCTATCTGAAGGTAATTCCTAGGATTAAGATGGTACCTAACATCAGACGTATAATTTGTCGAATTATTGATCTTTTAGTAAACAATTGGCGTATCGTTGAAATGGGTGTGCTGCTTTCGATACCATGTTTTAATTTGCTGACCTTTATAATTCTATCACTGCATATCTGTATTACACGATGTAGAGTTGCCAACTTGACAACCGAGGAATGCTTCGTCCTTAGGCTGTAAGTAAAACGTTACATCTGTAGGTAAATTTTGTTTTTCTAATTTTTGTTTCAGTTGTCTCTATAGCGAACTACAGACTTGTCATTCATGAGCATGCAGATCAGCTATCGTTGATGTTTATTGTTGGTTTTCCGTCATTCTTGATAACAAATATGAACGTAATCGAAGTTGATCGCATCACTATTATGTTCAAAAATAGTTTTGGTAATATTTTTTAAAATTCATAAGTCAAATAAAAAGTTATCGCTCAAGCTCATGCTCAAGAATGACAAGTCTGTGGTTCGCTTATGAAATGCATATGTCAAATTTCTATCCCATGACGAAATGTTTTTCACCAAGAAAAAGTTGGTGAAGAAGTATCAGTGTTGTACACTTTTATGAAAATCGCTGATATTTTCCTTGAAATTTTTTTATGTTTTACACCTTTTACAATTCGGTTTAATAAAATTGTTAACCATAAAATTCTAGAATTTTATAAAGTTTTAGATAATGGTATCATAATTAAGGTAGACTCAGTACGTGTTGTTTTAATTGTACGACCCAACCATTCCTAGGAAGTTCATATGTTCTACAAAGTTGTTTACTGAGATCTTGGGTACATTTGTGTAGTTGGTTGTTTCCTTGAATTTTGAACGGTTTGCTACCTATGGTCCTGAACAGGGGAAAAAAGGTAAAAAAATCGAATTTTTTTTTGACCTTGAAGATGAAGTTTTTTGATTTTATATGCTCAGATTTTTTATTCTCTATTATAAGAGCTACAACTTTTCCTCAGAGAGTAAATTAAAAATCCGACCGGTTTGCAAGATATGAGCCTGACAAAATTATCACTTTTTTTGCAAAAATGACACCGAGGCGCCAAATCTTTGGGGGCTCATAAAAAAAAGTGCATGACTTTGGGCCGAACTGGGAGACACGGGTATTTTTTTTTTCATTTATCACGTAGTGGTGTCCGTAAATGGTTATATTTTTTTTGCACTGTGTAATGAATAAGCACAAGTAAGGTATGCTCAGTACGTGTTGTTGTAATTGTACGAAACAACAACAGGGCTGTAGAATTTGTTTCGTATTTCTTTTCTGTCAAAAAAAAACACCACAAAAACAGAATACTTGTGAATATGACATAAAAGAAACACAGAAGCCGAAACAATTTCAAATTACCTGTTCTAACGAAATAACCTTCCATATTCTACCTAATTTTAGATCATAGAGAATGATATAAGGAGAAGCAGTGAGTGTTTTAGTTCCACCAAATTCCCGTAGAAAGTCACTGGGCTAACGACAGTTTTGATACAGTTTTTTTATGACAGTTTTTTTTCTGTCAGAATGTTGATGTAATACAAGTAAAAATTAAAGAAAATTGTGTAGTTCTTCAAATCAAAACCAATTTATTGCATATAAAGTTATTTTAGAAGTCATAAGTGCCAATAAATTCTAATTTAAAGTCAGTTTTTTCAATTCGCCTATCGCTCACTCTGTTTCACATTCTGTCATGTGTCAAATTTGCAGCTAGAAGGTCGACCAGCTGTGTAATCGAACGCCCTGTTTTAGACAAAGAGAATGATATAAAGAGAAGCCATCAGTGTTTCAGTTCCAACAAATTCCAATTGAAAGTCACTGTGCTATCGACGGTCTTGATAGGATTTTTTATGCCAGTTTTTTTCTTCCTGAATTTGAACGTAATACAAAGATAATAAGTGAAAATTGTTGTGTTCTTCAAAGCAAGACTAATTTATTGAATATACAATTATTCCAAAAGTCGTTAGTGCCAATAAAATCAAATTGAAACTCAGATTTTTCAATTCGTCTATCGCTCACTCTTTTTCAAAATCTGTCCTGTATCAAATTTTCAGCTAGAAGTTCGACCAGCTGTGTCATCGAAACCCCTTGGTTTTAGATCATTTAGAATCGAATGAAATGAAACAAAAAAAAATTGTTAGAACAGTTTGATTGAAAATATATGTCAGCAATTCTAGAATAGAAGGGAATGAAATAATTGTGGCCCATACATACATACATTTTATAATAGCATTATTTTCCATGCCTAGCATTAGAAAGGCTTTAACTGAAAAACTAGTTTGCACTAAAATGTTTTCATAGAACCAGAATCGACCACTAGATCAATAGAATAAATGATATCAAATCGTCAAATTTAACACTTTTTCAAATTGAAATTGTTTCCCATTGTTTTGGCCATCGGCTAGGATAAAGATAATTAATTTTTTATTTTATTATTCAAGCTCAAAACCATCTATATCTCTATAAATAGAGATATAGTTTTTTAAAAAAGAAGATGTTTTCCAAACGCATCCTCATGATTCCTGGCACACCGTATGGCTATTTCAGACCTAGTCAGGGCTCTACAAATAAAAAGGCCGAATAAATAAAAAAAATCATCCCTGATAAATAATTTTCTTTGCTCATCTGAAGTTGCACTTTGCCCTTTTTCGAGTGTAATCGCACATTTGGAGTTCGATTCGATAGAGCAAGCGAACGTCGAACGAAATTCTAAAAAAAAATAAATGGTTTCCCATTACATCCCATGAAGGCACCGGGGATAACTTCTCACAATCACTGAGCTGCGCGCTTTCCTGTTTTCACTCACTGATTGGGACCTACAGTTTTACACCGACTCCGAACGGTATTTTGAGAAGCTTTTTCATGGCTAAATACTCGATAGTGTCGCCGTCACTATGCGAGGTGATTTTTTGAAGGTGGTCAGAGCAGGGTTCGAACCCAGGATCTCATGTACAAGAGCCGCGCACACTAACCATTGCACCACCGACGGCCAATTCTACTTTTATAATTCTACTTTTTATAATTTTGTTCTTTCACGATGTTAATTTATTTACTTTACTATGTATATTGCATTCACATTCACAGTAAAAGTTACAGCTGTTTTAATCAAACCTCAGCAACATAAGTCCTCTCTCAACGTAAAAGCTTACAACATACAGACGGGACGAACTATGATACGATGGCGGTTACAAAACTAAGCGACTAGACATATAGATGGTGCCAGTAGTTTGAAAAAAAAATATTTTGGTGTAAAGTGGCAACCTTCTAAAACATATGTTTTAAGTTTCATGGCGCCACGTGGTTTCGTATTTTTATTTGAGCCATCAAAATAAAACGATCTCAGTGAAGTTGTAAACATGGAACAAATGTTTACAAATGTTCAACTAATAACTGCAAGAAACACGCAAAGAAAAATTTCGTTTAGCCCAAACAAAATCTCAGATAAATTAACTTCGTGTTGGGAAATGTAATTGTTAATGTAATTGTAATGTAAATGTCTAATCCCAATGTGTCATATGAATCCGTTACGAATTCGAGACGAATCCGTTTCAGCGGACATTTGTCTGAAACGGGCATCTGTTACGAACTCATAACGAATTCGTTTTCGTATGAAATTCCTCTTGAAACCGCGAATCGTTTTTTGTACTTTTTCGGATTCGTCTCGAACTCGTAACGAACGTCATATTCCAATCCGTTTCGGATTCGTTTTTTGGAAATAAATGTAATTGAAACATTTGACGGGTCCGCCAAATCGCAATATCACTGATTCGGTTTTTTATGTTTTTACGGACTCGCAACGGGTTCGAGACGGATTCGCCAAATAACAACTACTAGGCGAATTTTGTGCACATTGGGATGCCGCAAATTTACTGAGAGAAGTTGATACTATAGATATATTTACTCTATGGGTTCAATTCAAGAGAGTGTATGTGTTTTTTTTTATAAACTTGGGTTCTCTCAAAGAAGAGAGCAACAACCCATGAACATAATCAACTTTGAGTATATGCATGTGTATACACGTTTATGTTTATCATAAACGGGTTTAGTTTCAAATTATGACAGTTTTGTAACAAATGAATGTTTGTTTACATCAAACGAAACGACGAATATAAAATATGTTTGTGCCAAACGAACTCTAAAAGTTGTTTCTTTGCGTGTAGCAAAGTACCATGAATATATACTTTGAACTCTCGTACATTATACATAGTTATAGTTACAAATAGTAAAATAATTTTGCATTACATTTTCTGGTGTATTGAGTTAAGGGACTTCAAATTTCAATCAAATTCACGCCTGTAGAACAAAGTAGAACAATATGTTGTGATTTGAAGCATATAGCCACCTCATACTACAGCTCTAAAAGTTCCCCATCGAATTTTGTTCAGTTTTTAGGCCCATTTCTCTGTCAGTGCCTTTGTTTATAGGAAAAATTGTTGCATTTTTATAAATTATAAATATTGAAACAATTTTTTTTTTCATTGTCAATTCCTATGAATAAGTAATTTTATAACAAAAAGTACATTTTCATAAAATATATTATTAAAAAAAAACAATGTCTTATATTGTGTTCTGCGTCCCTTGTTGCGTGTGCTGACCTTACTGCTTTGCCTGTGCTGCTGCGGTCGGTGAGATAGCATAGTATCACAATGTTGAAGTAAACGGTGTTAAAAATCACTCCTAGCAAGTTTATATATTCTAGAAAGTTGATTATTGAGATCTTAGGTACATTTTTGTGGTGGATTATTTCCTTGAATTTTGAAGGGTTTGCTACCTATGCACCAGAACAAGGGAAAAAAGGGAAAAAATCGAATATTTTTAAAGTTTTTTTTTGCGATTTTGACTTTGAAGATAAAGTTCACAATTTTTGTTCCTTAGGACAAGAGCTACAACTTTCCTTCAGAGAGTAAATCAAAATTCCGAACGGTTTGCAAGATATGAGCCTTTTTCGCAAAATTGACACAGAGGCCCCAAACCTTTGGGGGCCCACAAAAAAATTTTTTTTTGTCTTTTATCACGGAGTGGTGTCCGTATATGTTTATATTTCCATGACTTAGAAAATTACACATTGTTATTATGGTGAATGGTTGGGAATATATCCGTTTCAATGCCATAACATAAGCTCCCTTCTCCATAAGTAGTTAGGTATATCATCACACATTATAGGCTTAAGCAACTCTCAGCTAAGTGAGAATTGTCTAAACTCCAACTTGTGCGAAAACATCCCCAACAGTACTTTCTCATAACCATCAATATTCACATCATTTCTATCCTATGCAGTATTTCATCGAAAGCCATTGCCTAGATGCTGTTGTTTCAAAAATAGAAACAACGATTGCCATGAGCTTGATGTACAGGGCACCGTCTGCGTATTACTTTCTTTTTATTTTTATTATTCGATCTTTAAGAGGTTATATTCCTTAACAATTTTTCCGGTTGCGTTCCGGTTGTAGACGCAAAGACAAAAACGTTTATTGCTCGGTTGCCGTATCAATACTTTGATTGATTTATATTAATTTATTAATCGCAACCGATCATGTAGTTCTCCCAAACAAACTCGTATATCGCAAATGCAAACGCGTACAAAATTACATTTGTGGGAAATTTAAAAAACGTTTGCGATAACTGATGAGAGCACAGATTACGAAGAACGTAAATTTGTCTCATTCTCTCATTCTGTAGACTGTATATATAGTTTTATCCACTCGTTTGGCATACACACTCACGCATTCACATAAACGTGATCACAGACTCTAATGCTTCTACCTCGTCAATATATCTTGGATGGACAATTCTTGTCATTTGAATGCAAGACGAGACAGACGTGTAAGTAGACAGTAGGGTAAACATTCAATTAATCATTATTCGGTTAATCGATTAATCGTGTTATAAAATTAACCGAGCATTTTAATAATTAATTTTTCGATTAACGATTAACGATTAACTCGAACAAATCAGTGGGATTAATCGATTAATAAAATATAAGTACGTGTTTATGGCAAGCAGTCCGTCTTGAAACACTCCTACAATGTTTCAACTTATATGACAACGATTTGCGAACAAATTTCATAACTTTATACACATTTCGAACAGATTTGATAGTTTGTTGAGAGAAAGCGTTTGGTTCATTAAATTGGGTGTAATAGTCTGATGAAATTTCACGACCCACTGGTCACTTTGTATGGGGGGTACAAAAAAGCCTGGTCCGATTCTGTTCAATCTGTGTACAATTAGGATAATGTTCAGCAAATTACGTTTTGCAAAATTTGGTCAAAATTAATAAATCCAATAGGGTGTTATAGTGTGATATAGTTTCAGACCCCACCCTACCCTTTCTATGGGAGGCGTGACACTATTGGGTCCATACTAATACATGTTCCTAGTACAATGTTCGAACACTGTTTTCTTTTTTTTTTTGTTTTATTTTATTCGAATAATCGATTAAGCCAACAATTTGATTGGGTTTTGTTCGGTTAATTGTCAGATTGAAATCTACGACTAACGATTAACCGATTAATCAAAAACCCCGATTAAATGGGTACCCCAGTAGACAGTGAAAAAATAGACATAAACCCCAAATTTATATAAAACAAACTTTATGGGTAAAACCAAAATCATTGCGAGAACGCATGTGGAAAAGATGAACATGGTGGAAAAAAGCTGTCTGTTCTTGTGTTGGAATTATAAGTACATAGACATAGAGTAATGACGAATAGAGACGCCAACTCTCTCAGTATATTGATGACATTTAGTGTGTTTCAGATGGGTGGTTGCATGTTGGAAGTATTGGTTTAATAATACCAGATAGAGGCAATGGCTCAAAACATCCAACAATAAATCAGCAAGGGCATTTCGATTTGTGGGTTAAAATTTTTGTGCAAATACACCACAAATATATACTAACAAAAAAAATATGGAAAAAAAGTCCAAAATACGTTTAAATTTCAGTTTTTCAGCAAAATTTGTAATTCCACCTGGTCTACGTCAATTTACGTCAAGTAGCTCTCTGTCGCACCGACCTCACCACGAATAGTGTGAAAGGAAATGTCAGATAATAACAATGTCAGCTCTATATGTCATTACTCTATGTACATAGACCTTTCAGTGTATGTTGATACTTAGGGATCTTGGATCGATACTACTTCGCATATGTGAATTGCATGATTGAGTTCGAATATAGTATATGAGAGATCATCTACAGATGGTATCAATTCAGGCACAGTAGTTAGGCATCTGATGGTGAACTTGTCACGGAGTTCGAAACTTGTGATGTCAGTGAGTGTGCTTTACTAAATTGTCTATTACTTTCAACAAAAACCAACCATTTTTCAATTAGAAAAATGTTCCTGACCTCGTAGTAAGAATTTCTCGTACATTAAATAAAAACGAACAAAATCGGTCATAAAATTCAAATTCAAAATAATAAAAGTTGGAAATTTAAAAAAAAAACGGGCTTATGGAAACCATAAGTACAAGTTTTAATGTACAAGTAATGTTTCTCGCAAACGTTTTCTCAGCTCTAAATTTTCATAGCTCGTTTACTGCAAACGATTTTCAGTTCTTGCAAACGTTTTTTAGTTTGGAGCAACTACAACTCGGTTGCCGTAACCGAAAGAACAGTTGGTGGACCCGCTTTTCGTTTCTCGCAAACGTTTTTCGGCTCTAATTTTTCATAACTCGTTTAATGCAAACGTTTCTCAGTTCTCGCAAACGTTTTTTAGTTTGGAGCAACTACAACTCGGTTGTTGTAACTGAAGGAGCAGTTGGTGGACCCGTTCTTCGTTTATCGTAAAGGTTTTTCCAGCTCTCATTTCTCATAACTCGTTTACTGCAAACGTTTTACAGTTCTCGTTTGGTAGGAACGAGTTTTTTCTTTGTGTGTATGAAAAAAGTAATTTTATAACAAAAGTAAATATTTATGGAATATATTATTAAAAAAATATTATGTGAAATTGATTATTATTTATTTATTTATTTCAGTCTATGGATACACAATCCTTACATACTAGCTTAAACTAAAATAATATGTATCTAAATTATATATAAATTTTCTTAGAGAATATTATAAATCTATATCATATTTGGTATTGACTAAATTATATTCTTTCAATGAACGTAAAATAGGTTCTTAGAGAGCATAATTACTTTGATGCATAGTAACATTAAAATATTCATTGGAAATATTCATTATGGTGGGTGGTTGGGAATATAGCTATTTCAATGCCAGGAAAATTGTTAAGGAGCATAACATCTTAAAGAACGAATAGTAAAACTAAAATAAACAAAATAGTAATCATTGAAATAAATATTCAATCGTTCTCTGATGATAAATTTTATTAAACAGTATGTTTATTTTAACTCAATATTTGATTTAATCAAGATTAGGATAGACATCTTTGGGATTATTGCCATTCTGCTTTCCAAATTCCTTTGAAAATTCAAAGCCAACAACAAATTAACTTTATTCGAAAGTATTTAGCTCAAAAGAAATTAAGTTTTTTTTAAATGTTTAATACTTCAATAACTATAACGATATATCTACATAAAACACTTATTACATACCCATCTAAATTCCGTGGCCCCAAATTAAATTGGTTGTCTTTATTATGCAATAAAAATTTCCTACACGCAGAGAAAAAATATGGTTGAACATTATTGTGGCAACCATTCAATGTTTACCAAAACCATTTAATTGTTCTCGTAAGCATATATTTATTAGTTTTGAACATAATATTTTCTTTGCAATAAGATTATTGTTAAAATCTTAGTTGACACACTAAAAAATTATAATATGGTTGGTTTTAAAAATGGGAATATTATCACGACAAACATTTAATGATTATAAGAATAATAACTTTTTTGTGCCAAAAAAATATTTTTAGTTTTTGGAAAATATTATTTTTACAAGTAATAATGTTATTGTGAATTCATATATTCAAAAATATTATTGTCAGTATTATATCAGGATTTACTATTATATTATAAAAAGTCATAATAATATTGTCAATTGATCAGAATTGTAAGTCGTACAGGCTTTTTATTTAGTGTTTCATCAACAAGCAGCCACATCGGGTGTAGTGCTCCGCGTAATATAAATTATTTGTGTTTTAAAAGTTTGATATTATTTCACAAATAAAGTGTTTGTTATTTTTGAAGAAGGTAAGTTGTTAATAAATAAAATTTCGTGTTATATGTTTTACAACAAACTCACAAATACATTTGTAATTAAAGCAAAAAAATCATGATTCCGTGATAAAACAACTAAAATTGTTTTTGTTTTTCTCCACATTTGTGTGTATTTGATAAAACTGTAACATATTATTTTCGAACGTAATAATGTTATTTTGACTGAAACCATTGAATGTTTGAAACAATAATATTATTTTCCAAAATTGTTTTTACATTTTACTGCGTTTCGTGTGCATTCGGCGAATCCAACAATATTATTTTCGCACGTCATAATGCTATTTTGACTGCAACCATTGAATGTTGAATGCAATAATATTATTTTCTAAAACAGTTTTAGCTTTTTCTTACATTTTGTGTGTATTCGGTGAAAAACAGCAATATTATGTTCCCAGCCATAAAGTTATTTTGACTGTAACCATTGAATGATGCAAGCAATAATAATATTTTCTAAATTATTTTATAATTTTCCTACATTTCGTGTGTATTCGGTGAAAACCAACAATATTATTTTGCACGGCATAATGCTATTTTCACAGCAACCATTGAATGTTGAAGGCAATAAAGCCTCAAATATTCTCGGTGATAGTGGCACAATATATTGCCTCATCTGAGTTTGTGCTGGATATTAAAATTGCAAGTACTCATTTTGTAACTTTTAAATCGTATAACCTGCCCGTTTTCTTTTTTAAGATGCATCTTCAGAATCGGGACTCGATGCAAATACATCCCTTTCTAGTTCGTCACAACAGCCAGTGTCTTGTCGCCCATACAGTGTCTTGTATTGGAGATACAGAATTTATAAACTTCTCCCAAGACAACATTTTTGTATCCACGGCCTTTGATTTGTCAAGTCTTCCTTCAGTTCAGGTATATATGTATATATTTAGTGTAGTTTATATTCCTTGTAAAAACACATTCTATCCTAGGAAATAAGTACAATGTCTGACGTTCACAATATCCTGAACGTCAAAACATTGGAAACTACGGATAGGGTGAAAATAGCAAAAGCGCTAATAGCATCCATGCTTCATAAAAAGCCGAACAGACGGTATGTATAAAATTGTTAGACATTTGTAACAAATACTGTATTCCAAATTACTTTTAGATTGCTTAAGGAAGATTTTATTCAATTGTCGCAATCAATAATACAGATTTTTCCATCTGAAGTCAAGGAGACTTATTACATACCTTTTAAGAAAGGACATTTATCTAAAGGTAAATTATACGATGCGTACAACAATCTAAGATCAAAACTTAGCTCTACGGGCTTGATAAAGAGACGCATAAAAACAATATCAGAGAAACGTAGTAAGTATACAAGTAATTTTTAAAATAATAATAATAATTTAGCCCTTTAATGTTTATCTTTTCTTTTTAATTAAAGCAAGTGAAAATATCAGCCTTGAATATGGAGAATATCCAGCCGATGCAGAGGAGTTGAAAGTGTTACAAACGGAAGGATTTGAATGGGACAAAGTGTTGGAAGTTTGGCAAAAATCCCATATTCTCCGACAAAAGGAATTGAAAAATAGCGATTTAGCCACCGTTGACTATTTGAATAAATACAAGGTTCTACTGGATGAAAAAAAATACAAGCTGGTAAGCAAAATAATTTACATTTATTTCTAGACTTTTTTGGATGCAGTTATTTATTGTCTTTTCATTTAGTTTTTCAAACTTGTTAAAAAACAGTCATTCATTTGTTAGAGCACACAAAATTATGCATGTTTTAGAGCAAACAATTTCGACTATTTTTATTTTAAAATTTATAGTTTGGAAAATAATTATTACAACCAAAGCAAATATTTTTTTATTTTCATCTTAAGTTTGAAATAGATTTCAAAATTTTATACCCTTCATCGAAAAACATTTACGAATGGAAACTGTACTACCTGAAAGTAATTGCCAAGGCCGAACAACTAAAAGATAATAGCAGCCAGGAAATATTATCGTTAATTTATAAAACAGATGAGGAAGGTAAGTAATTAGTGCAGTTTTAAATGAATCGATTTTATATTATTTTTGAAGTGTTACAGATTCAAAACTTGCGCTATCATTGATGTTAGCTGCCTATATTTTGCCGAACAGTAGAAAGCACTCTAAATTGGAAATCTAAATAATTTTCTAACAGATAACAAGTAAATGAATTCTTTTGCTTACTTCTTAACAAAAAAATGTTTATTTAGACACACTGACTACTCATAAAGTACACTTAAATTTTGGCCTAACTCGAGTTAGGCTGCTATCGTTTGTTACCACAGATTTGTACTTTCGTACGTTTTTATTATAGCATATAGCATTTTTTAATTATAGCATTATATAGTATTATATTATAACATATATTATATCATATTATAACATATTTATATATATTATGACATATATTATAATTATACAAACATATTGTAAATAAAAAATCTATTTCACTTAAAACAAACAATTAATATTTTTAATTATAGGTGTGACAATATGGTAAATATATTGATTATATAATATCTTTATAATTGAATCACATCAGTCGAAATACAACCATATTATGTTTAACTAAGAGAATATTATGGTTGCTGCGACCATATTATGGTTACTCTGTGGACGATATTATGGTCATCTACGACAATATTATGAATGCTACGATAATATTATGGTTGCTACGACCATAATATGGTTACTGTGGCAACCATATTATGATTAACTAAGACAATATTATGCTTGCTACGACCATAATATGGTTGCTGCAACCATAATATGGTTACTACATCAACCGTATCATGGTCAACTACGATAATATTATGGTTCCTACGACCATAATATGGTAGCTACGACCATAATATGGTTATTCTGCTAACCAAATTATGGTTAACTAAAACAATATTATGGTTCCTACGACCATAATATGGTTACTGCGAGCATAATATGGTTACTATGTCAACCATAACATGGTCAACTACGATAATATTATGGTTTCTACGACAATAATATGGTTGCTACGACTATAATATGGTTATTCTATTAACCATATTATGGTTCACTAGGACAATAGTATGGTTGCTACGACAACATTATGGATGCTACGACCATAATATGGTTACTCTGTGGACCATATTATGGTCACCTACGACAATATAATGGTCATCTTGGACAATATCATGGTTTCTACGACCATGATATGGTTACATTGTCAACCATATCATGGTCAACGACGATAATAGTATGATACCTTAGGACCATAACATGGTTACTCTCTTAACCATACTATGGTTAACTAGGATAATACTATGGTTAATATGTTGACTATATACTATGGTTGCCATAATAATGCGTTGTGGTTGCTGCAACCATATCCCAATCATTATATTATGCTCTTCGAATATGGTTGCCACAACCATAATCCTTCTCTGCGTGTAGTATTGCGGACAAATCTGCGATTCTGTCAACCAGGGCGGCAGCGTTACGACGAGCCCCCAAAAACCAATCTTGAAAAACATGCTACCTTGTAGCATTGACAACTTACCATTGTAGAAATGTAAATACATCAATGGAATACACCTGCGACAATGCGTTTTTCCTTCAGTGTAATTGATATATTGATTATAGTTTAATGGAGCCTCCACTACCAAATAACCTTTGTCCTGTGTGTACCACCACACATAAATGCTAATAATTTTTTCTGCTTCTGCTTTTCAGGACAACCCTTATACTACGCTTAGGTCTAATGATGGGAATTCCCAGAATGATATTAATCGTCCTGGAGGCATTTTATGACATTGACGTTGTTGTATACATAATCTTCTCTGCCCTGGAACCTTTTGTGATCTTTATACTGTTGCTGTGGAAACCACAGAATTCCTTTAACTGCAACTTTGTGTAATGATGCAATTGCAAACTTTAAATTATTTTTTAATATTATAATTATATTATTTTGTTTTGACGTTTAGATGCTGCTGTTGGAGAAAATCTGAGGAACTGCCAAACCCGGCAGAAGTTTGAAGAAATTCCTACTAACAAAGATTGGCAAAGCAGTGTGGATTCTACAAACAAAACAATAAAACTTAAGTGCACAAATTACGATGCTTGAAGATATTTTAATATGTTCTATCAGACTGTCTCGTTTTAATCATTTTTGTTCTATATGCAGATTGTGAAATTATATATTTTATAAAAATACAGTCAATTCTCAAAAACCAACTTCCATTAAAAGTTCACCCAGAACTTCCACTATATTTTTCTGTTGGGGTTTGGCCTCCTAAAAACACGAAAATCAACATAAACCTTTTTTGAATGGAAGGAGGGCTTTTGGACTTGTTTTTAAATTTGCTGGTATTTTTGCAAAATTTACATTTTGCTTCTGCTTTACCTATCCAACTGTAAAAAAAAAAATCTTAATACAACCAAGTATTAGTTCAATATCTGATTTCGCCAATCGGTTGGCGGATTCAGAAGTTATTGTTGTTTAGTTTTCGAATAAGTATAATTTTTGTAAAAATTAAATTTTTGTTTGCTTTCGAATGTTCATGAAAAATATAAATAACTTTTTAAAAATTGTCTTAACATCTTAACCTATGAACCCGATAGTACTAAATATATTGGACTAATAACACGGAATGAAAATTCGCGGACTTTTTCATTTCCCGGGAAAGGGGGAAAAATAAATAAATTCCTCGGGATCCCGGGAATTCCCATTTGTAATATGAGCCCCATATTTTGTAACTTTTTTCCATTTTCACATCAATTTTGTATCACACAAGAGACACAATTTAAATAACTTAGTTATTTGTATTGCATTGTGTTAATGTGCAATGTGGTATCTTATATTTGGTGCATCTAATCCAGACGAGGATTTACATTTATTTTAAATATGGCTGCCTAATTTCTGTGAAACTTACCTAATATACACTCCAACCATACTTACTTACTTTCTTATCCGTTCACGAACAACCCCGGGCGGTCAGGGACCTTACAAAATGAAGATAACATATTTCGCCAACCAGTTCGATCTTTTGCCTTATCTCTCTAGTGGGCAATACCTAGGGTACGCTGGGATTCGTCTGCTTGATCCCTCCAGGGGAGTCTTGGGCTTCATATTTTTCGCCTTCCATCGAGTTCGGTTTCGAAAACCCTTCGTGCTGGTTCGTCTTCATCCATTCTACGCGCAATCGCGTTATTTTGATCCGCTTAGTTATGTCAATGTCGGGATATAGCTGATACAGCTCATTGTTCATGCGTCGCCGATACTCTCCGTTGTGCACTATAAGGCCATACATTTTTCGGAGTATTTTTCTCTCGAAAACTCCTACAGATGTTTTGTCTACTTGCGATAAGACCCAGGACTCTGCGCAATAAAGCAAGACAGTTTGTATGAGAGTCTGGTATAGTTGGACTTTTGTTACTTGAGAGAGGGTTTTATCTCTAAAGTGCTTGCTTAGCCCAAAATAACATCTATTCGCATGCACAATTCTCCACTTGACCTCAAGGCTGACGTTGTTGTTTTTGTTTATGATAGATCCGAGGTATATAAATTCGTCCACCAACTCGAAATTATATCGGTTATCAACGTTCACTCTTTGGTCTAATCGCGCGGAGGCCCAGCTCGTTGAAACCATTAATTTTGTCCTGTCCTCATTTACTTTCAGACCCACTTTTGCTGATTCCTTCTCAATTCTCGAAAACACCGCAGTAACTTCTCGATATCACCAGCATACGCGAGCAACATGTGACTTTTGCTGTTGATGGTTTTATTCATGTCAACTGCAGCTTTTCTCATAATAATCTCTATTAAGCTGTTAAAGAGATCGCACGATAGGCCTGAGGCCTCGCTTCGGTTCAAAAGGTTCGGTAAGATCCTTACCAACTTTCACTGTGGATTTCATGTGGACTGTAGCGTTTCTCATTATAATCTATATTAAGATGTTAAAGAGGTCGCACGATAGGGTGTCGCCTTGTCTGAGGGCTCGCATAGTTTCGAAAGGTTCGGTAAGATCCTTACCAACTTCCACTGCGGAGTTGGTGTTAATCACGGCCATCCTGCAAAGCAAACGCGTATGAGGTTTGTAGGAATACCAAGCTTAGACTGGGCTATCGAAGGCCGCCTTATAATCTACAACTATATGATAGGTGGGTGGGTCTTCTCCAGGATTTGGCATAGCGTGAATATCTGGTCATTAGTCGATTTTCCAGGCCAAGGGACACACTGGTATAGACTAATCAGGTCAGCGATAATCGGTTTTAGTCTTATAATGCTTTAGCATTATAATTGATAGAACCTTATATGCTATGGATAAAAGGCTTATTTCACGGTAGTTGGCACAGCGACCCGGGTCACCTTTCCAAATATGGGCGTAGTACACTGAGACTCTAATCGCCGGGCTTACATTCCTCTATACAAATTTTACTATTGAGCTGATGGATGCGCCTTATCAGCTCATCGCCGCCAGCTTTAACCAGCTCCGCCGTTAATCCACTGGCTCCTGCGGCTTTGTTGTTTTTAAGCGGGGCAATAGCTGTTTTGACCTCGCCTTGGTTAGGAGGAGGGCAATCGATGATCCAAATTGTGATCGATTGTCTCGTCATTGGATATCTCAAGTACCAATAACGCAGAGAAATGATCTCTCCATATTACCAACATGCTCTGCACATCTTCAGTGAGATTTCCGTCCTTGTCTTTACAAAAGGGGGGCCCTGAAGTTCTGTTTTTCACTTTTTGGTAGAATTTTCGGGCTTCGTTCTTCCTTTTGTATGTGCAAATTTTTTCAGTCTCGGGCTTTACCTCCTTTCGTTTCTGCCGATACCGCTCAGTCGCAGCTCGCGTTGCAATTGACTGTAGCATTGACATGCGTACAGCGTTCTTTTCGTCATTTGCAATGCGACACTCTTCATTATACCATGGGTTGTTGCGAAGCGCTTTTTGAAAACCAACTACGGTTGTTGCGGCAGTTTTTATAGAGTCGGAAATGGGAGGGAGGGGGTGGGTCCGGTGCTAAAAGTTGCAAGACCTTCGTTGAGCAGGCTTTGGCTAGCTCTGGTAAATGCAGCTCTGCTTAATGTTGTGCGAAACTTTGTTGCTAATAGGTAGTGATCAGAATCTATTATCTGATCACTCGTACGTCTATTACACTGGATGAGTGCCTTCCATCAATTACCACGTGATGATTTTGGTTCTTCGTTCTTTGATCAGGCGATACCCAAGTAGCCTTGTGCCACTAATGACCATATTTTTTGATCCAACAAAGTCAATCAGTCTCACACCGTTGTCGGAACTGTCAACATGTTGATTGAAATTATCAGTAGTTGGATGAAACACATTCTCCCTACCTACTTTGAGTTTGAAAGGTCTCCCAAAGACCTTTCCTACAAGCCCAAAAACAAAAAAATCTGACCGCTGGTTCAGAAGTTAGCAATTTCGCACACTTGTATTTTCGGGGATGGTCGTAGTGGACATATTTTCATGAAATGAGCCAAGGAATACGTTAGTGAAATTCGGTGGGTCGTGACTGACTCACCCGTATATGTCGTTATTACTCGAGAACGACCTGTCCGATTTTGCCCAAATAAATTTAGAAAAATGTAGAATTACAATACCTTAAATCTGTTCTTATACAATTTGTCAATGTAATCAACAGTTTCGCAGTTATAAAAAAAGAACGGTTAGAAAAAAATAGTTTTTTGTTTAAAAAATTCAAATTTTTTATTATTAAAACACAAGAGACATAGAAACGGCAAAAAGTGTGAAGTTGTATTCATAATTTAGTGACGGAATACCATTTAGTCAAGAGTTGTGTGTTTTTGTTTAGGTTGCATATAATCAGTAATTCAATTCTTGACAATATGTGATTCCTTCACCAAATTGTGAATAAGAGCTAATTGCGTCCATCGATTTTTTTTGATGCATGTCTCATTTTGTGAAGCCGTCGGTGGTGCAATGGGTAGTGTACGCGGCTCTTGTACATTAGTACGAGGGTTCGATCCCTTCTCCGACCACCATTCATTTCCTTTGACGACGGTCACCTCGCTTAATGATGGGCGACACTATCGAGTACTTAGCCATGAAAAGCTTCTCAAAATACCGTTCGAAACCGGTGTAAAACTGTAGGTCCCAATCAGTGAGTGTAACTCTAGAAAGCACACAGCGCGCTGTTTTATGAGAAGCTCTCCCTAATCCCTTCACGGGAGGCAACGGGAAACCATTTTTTTTAATGAATTGTAAACACTTTCCGTCGCTTTTATGTACAAAATTCTTTGAAACAAACGTTGATGCAATTTTTTATACTTTCAGAATTAAACCATAATAAGTAATGAAAGGTTATTTATATTTTATGAATGCATTCTTGCGAAATTCCCACTAAATGGGTAAAAACCAAAATATCATATTATATGAGCACAATGGTACACACAGGTAGATATGGCACACTTGCGTCTATTCAAATAATAAGGGATAAAATATTTTCAATGTAGTATCTCTGTTTAATTAGTTTGGCTTGAGGTCAGAAAATGAAAATACCAGCGGGTTCGACTGTTTTTAACAGACTCACACGTATAAGTAATTCCCATTCCTACCTGTTTTTAAGGAAAATTTTGCATAACAACTTAACGTGGTACTTATAGTAGTGGACGAAAGATGAAATTTTAAAATTTCAAATTTTCCTTTAAGAAAAATCAAATAGATTCAGATTTCATTAGTATGACAACAAAAGTTGTTCAGCTTTATCGTGGCTACAATTTTGCCAAATATTGTGAGTGAAAAATTTGGAGTCCTTTGAAGTTATGCTGAAAAAAGTAAGAAAAAAATCATTAAAAAAAAATGCAGGAAATTCTTAGAATTGGTACACGCAATGAAAAAACTCGTTCCTCCCAAACGAAATCTCAGATAACTGAAGTTCCTTTTGGGGACTCTAGTTGGGAGAAAGCAACTTCTGTTATTCGTTTGAGAGAACTGAAAAATGTTGGCAGCAAACGAGTTATGAAGAATATGACCTGAAAAACGTTTGCGAGAAACGAAAAACGGTCCCGCAACAGTTGTTTCGGTTACACCAACCGCGTTCTAGTTACTCCAAAATAAAAAAACGTTTGCGCGAACTGAAAAACGTTTGCGAGTACTAAAAAACGTTTCCAGTAAACGAGTTATGAAAAATTAGAGCTGAGAAAACGTTTGAAAGAAACAAAAAAACGGTTCCACCAACTGTTGTTTCGGTTACAGCAAGCGAGTTGTAGTTAATCTAAACTAAGAAAAAGTTTGCGAGAATTGAAAATCGTTTGCAGTAAACGAATTGTGAAAAATTAGAGGTAAAAAAACGTTTGCGAGAAACATTACTGGTGGTGCATTAAAACTTTTATTTATGGCTTCCATAAGCTCTTTCTTGTTTAAATTTCAAACTTTTATGAATTTGATTTTATCCATAAAGTTTGTTTCAATAAAAAGTTGGCATTTTTGTCTATTTTTTCACTGTCTACTTACACGTCTTTGTCGCCTTGCATTCAAACAACAACTAAAAGCGCAGTAAACTACAACGCGTCAAGTGTCCATCCAAGATATAGTGACAAGGTAGAAGCATTAGAGTGAGTGATCATTTTAATATGTATGTGTGGGTGTGTTTGCCAAACGAGTGGATAAGACTGTGTATACCTACAGTCGACAGAATGAGCGAAATTTACGATTTTCGTAGTCTGTGATCTCATTAGGAGAATGGCTAATTTCAGTTATCGCAAACGTTTTTAAATTTGCCGCAACTGTAATTTTGTACGCGTTTGATGCAAACGAGAAGTCGTTTGCAACAACAAGATACACATTTGTGATATACTAGTTAATTTGGGAGAACTACAGGAATGGTTGCGGTTAATAAAGTAATACAAATCAATCAAAGTATTGTTGCTGCAAGCGAGCAATAAACGTTTTTTTTCTTTGCGTGTAAAAATCGATTTTTCAAATATTTGGCGTGAAACAGACATTTCATGGGTACCGAGCAACTCAGTAGATTTGCCTCTAACCGATACAATTTACTGAAACGTTGATACATTTTTCGACTTCAACAGTGTTATCAATCACACTGTGCACTTCAACAATTTTCAGAGATATTAGTATGACTATAATCGTCCAAATCAGGTATTACAAAGTCGTTTGTTGGAGTGTTTGGTTGAAATACTTCACTTAAGTGAGTGTGCAAATATGTAGGGTGATTCCGGAAGTTCCGGACAAATTTCTCCAGCGTATTCCTTGGCTCATTTCATGAAGCAAAGTCTGCTAGGGCCATGTCCGAAAATGCAAGGGTACGAAATGGCAGCGGGTTCAAAATTTTCGGATTGGTGGTCAGAGGGTATTAGGGTAAAGTTGGTAACTTCTGAGCCAGTGGTCGGATAAACGAAGCCCAGAGGTCTTACCGTTCCAAAGTTGGCTCAGAAGTTAGCAACTTTACCCTACTACCCTCCGACCGCCAATCCGAAAATTTTGAACCCGCTGCCATTTCGCACTCTTGCATTTTCGGACATGGTCCTAGTGGACTTTTCTTAATGAAATGAGCCAAGGAATACGCGGGAGAAATTTGTCCGGAACTTCCTAAATCACCCTGTATAAAACTTCTGCTCATCGCTGCATGGCCCTGTCACCGTTTCAGCATTTAATTTGTGACTCATTTTCAACTGGTGCTCTTGGAGCGTTACTCGCATACCGCAGAGATGAATGATCCAGGTGTTTAGGGGAGAGACGAGAAATACAGTGGCCGTCATTTGTATCTTCGTCTGTCTTTGGAGATTTCTCAGCTTCCTTCGATCGGTCTTCTAGTTTGTGTGAGATAGTGGGGAGCTATACTTTTATCGGCCAACATACATTATATTTGGCTGTTCAGAACATGATGAAAATGAAAATAATAACATCAGCGGATTTTACTGCTTTCAAGATTTATTATTATATTCACAATATCTCGATTGCGTCGCAATCATGTATAAGTATTATAAATCATAAACAAGAAGAACGTAGTCCCACTTAGTCTGAAAGCTTTCTTCAAGATTATTAGCGACGCTAATCGAAATATCGGGAATATCTAATAAATCTTGAAAACAATCAAATCGGCTGGTGTTTTCATTTTCTGACCTCAAGGCGAAGAAAATAAACACAGTAAAAAAAGGTCAACAGTCAGCATCGCAATTTTTCGTTTCTCGTAATAGATTTTCTTTAGCTTGCAGTTACTGTAGCTCGTTTGCAGTAAACGAATGAACAGTTAATTCCAATATAACCGTCATTAACCTAGTATTTACCAACTATAATCACAGAAAAATTTAACCCTGTGTATTATAAAATAAAATAAACTGAAAGCACTGCAACTTTGGGAGAATGCGCAAGGAAAGAAGGACATGGAAGACTATTGCCATCTGCTCAAGTGTTGCAGTAATTGCCTGCTCATTAGGGTGTCCCAACAAAATTTTCTTTTTCGATTTTCATGGTTGCTCAAGCTTGATTGAAAAGCTTATAGGGTAAAGAATTTTTGAGATTTTTCGGAAGAGGTTTAGAGACCGCACAAGTCGAATTTCCGCCAAAAATCGGGTATTCCGGACGATTTTTGAATTTTATTTAAAACTCGGTCAATAACCACGATTTTCTTAGTCTGTCAGTCAACAATTTTAAAGCAATACGTTCAATCTTTTATTGTATATGCATAAACCACCAGTTTTGGCAATGATTTTGCTCAAAGGTACCACGAATTATATTTTTTCGTAAATTTTGGATAAATTTTGTTAGTAACGCTTTATTACTTTTAAAATTCGTAGGCAGGTTTAAAAAAGGAATGATGCACTTTAAAAGGCGAATAAATTCCAACCAATTTTATAGAAAAAAAATTTTAATTTGCCGTTATTGTTCCAGAGTTATGCCATTTTAAAAATCTTTACCCATTGTATGAAACTAATAATACTATAAGCTATTTGCCCATTTTTCATCGGATTTGCTTTAAACACTGTATTCATGAAAAAATCATGGAAACATATATATGTTTGCATGCAATCATTTTTTGCTACGTGTAATTCTTTGTCGTTACTTAGCGCATGTAGATTTTTTCAATAATACAATGTTCAAACCAAATCCGATGGAAAAAGACAAACAATTTATAATGTTATTATGTTCATACAATGTGTAAAGAGTTTTAAATTGGCATAACTCTGGAATAGTAACTGCAAAATTTAAAAATTTTTTTTAGAAAATTGCTTGGAATTTATACATCTTTTAAAGCGCATCATTAGTGTTTTACATTTCCATAGGAATTTTAAAAGATATAAAGCGATATTTACAAAATTTACCCAAAATTTACGAAAAAAATTAATACGTGGCACCTTATTGAGCAAACTCATTGCCGAAACTGGTGGTTTGTGTATATACAATAAAAGTTTGGGCTATTTGCTTCAAAAATGTTGACGTAAAAACTAAGAAAATCGTGGTTTGAAGTAAAATTCCAAAAACGTCCGGTATACACGATTTTTGGGAGAAATTCGACTTGTGAGACCTCTAAACCTTTCCGAAAAATCTTAAAAAAAAATCTCAAAAATACCTTAGCCTATAAGATTTCAAATAAAGCTTGAGCAAAAACAAATATTAATTGGTGGGACACCCTACTGTTCATAGAGGAATTCGCATACATAAGATTGATGGTCTGCAGATGGTATCAATTCAGGCATATAGCTAGGCATCTGATGATGAGCTTACCACGGAGTCATGCGAGTACTTTCCTGAATAGTGTATTATTCCATTAAAACTCAACTGTTTTTCACAAAAAAAAATATTTCTGACCTTCTTAGCTTGTACGTAGTATGAATTGCTCATGCATTTAAATGCCCGCTAATGGAACGAACTTTATTCCGATTTTGGTTTATTGTAAGAGATTTTCGGTTCTGGTAAACGGTTATTTACGTATCACAACGGAATAATTCAACAAAGTGTCGTTTGCCGCAGTTACGTTCGACAAACGAAAGTTCGTTTATCTGAGATTTTGTTTTGGGGCAACAAAATGATTCTTTACCAGTGCATTTTTCTTCGGCCCCAGCGCTATTAGGGGATTACGTTCGTTACGTCATACATATGTATAGGGGGTTATATCTGAGCAGTCATCCATTGCTAAGGCGGTGATATACAATATTGCGCCATTAAGACGTGTTAGCAAATTGATTGAATCTCGGTCTATATCTTATTTCCTATCTATTTTGCAATTCCGTCTTGAAAATACGAAAAACAATTTGCAACATATTTTCCTTTATCCACTTGATTGCGCACTAGGACCAGATGATTAAATTTTTAACAAGAAAACATAAAAGCCCCCATTCCACAGATTCTTACTTATGTATCAGCAATTTCCAGATATCCGTCTGTTTTATTTCCATGCGAATTTGCACATTTCACTAAATAAATTATCTGCCAGAAGACATTCCGAGTGGGAAAATACGCAAGCCAACAATAATGAATGGCATTCAAGGAAAATTGGTGGCGATCAGCCACTCCACTACACCCCACAGGCCGTAGACACGCAAAACCGCCACAGAAAACGAAACCAGTTCAACCAACAACTACTACAGCAACATTTAACACTCAGCAGTAACTCGACGTTCCAATACGCTCTGTTCATCTCCCTCAAACGACCAATTGCCCCAAGACGAGTCTCCATTTGTGCCGATGGCATGGCGTGTGTTTTATATAATGACCACTTGGCCACTTGGTCGCTCAGTCGGTTGGTTGGTCGGCCATTGTTTTTCTTTAACACTTTAGCATTCGGCCATAATTGGGTCATTTATTGCATTCACCTGCGGCTAGAGATGTTTGTTATTTCTCGATCGACTTTTGAGGTTGGGCTGCTGCTGCTTTTGTTGCTTTCCAATTTGGGGTCTTTGGAATCGTTGAGAGTCATTGAGGTGATGATTCCATTCCTTGGATGTAGTTGCTGTTTTTATTGTTTCATATTGCGCATTTTGGCTATTGTTAATGGGTTTTTGGAAATGCCAGAGGGTGAGATGAGAAAAAACACAGTTTATGGTTATTCTAATAAATCATTGGTTTATTGCGGACAACATATTGATTTTTGATCACCGGCAATGCACAGATATTTTCACTGAAGCAAAAATTGTTAAATGCAGAATAGCGTTGGAAAGTCGTTAAACTTAGATATATTGAGTATATATTTTTCGATCCCGGATATAATGAATTGACGGTATTTTCACGCAAGTCACATTCACATTCACATTACATTACATTTTCGACATCACATGCTGAACAAGCGAAACAGGTCTTGCCTCCACACAAACATTGCATATTTTCAAAAAATCATTCGTTAATCTCATAATTTGACCAAGATATGATGTCGGTAATAGCGGGATATTAGTATTTCAAAAAAATTATCAGCATAAAGCAAGTGAACACAGGCAAAGAACGACTTCGTTACGCCCAAACGAAATCGCAGATAAATGAATTTAATTAGGGGAACGCAATTGCGGCCAACCACCATCTGTTAAATACAACATATACTTTCCTTTATGATGAAAAATGTAATCGTTGGCGAAAACCGAAAACCGTTTACAACAAACAATGTATAGACACATTAAACACAAAAATGTTTACGTGATACGTAAATTCCGTTAAATGTTCGTTTGTTTACCTCAAACGATTTAGAGGGACTCAAAACTGAAGAAAACTTTTATTAAAAACGTTTGCGGCCAACTGCCTTCTCGTTTAATAGAAACTAGTTATATTTATCCCAGTTTAAGATAGTATTTTAATTAATAAATAATCCAAATTATACGAGCTTGAGGGCAGTTATGGTTTTAATGTTCATATTTTCTTTAGTACTTATGCTTTCCCTGAAATGGAATTGAACCCCGGCACCATCGCTGCAAGGCCACAGTGATCCATCGTATATATTGCGCCAAGACGAACAATAAATACCTGAACATTCGAATTTGCTTATTTGATTTTGTTGAAAGAAGACACAATAAATTTAAGAGGCATTGTATTGTAAATGTCGGTTTGTAAAACTTGTGTTCTCCCAATAAAGAGAGAAGCAATTCATGAGAGTGATCACTTTTAAAAAAATAATTCGTAATTCAAACAAAATATTAATTGAAAATCCTGTGATTAAAAAAATCACATATCAGCCACGATATTTGTAGGTTGTTTATTGGTAAAATATTATTTTCCAATCCATGCAAAATTTCACCCATCTACGAAAATATTTGTACGTTATTTATCAAAAATATTTTCGTTTTTAGTCGATGAAGAATTTGCCACATTAACAAACTAAATTGTATCTCAGTTTTCGTTTTGTCTTCAATCCGAAGTATATTTAGAAATTTTGCTTATTTATAAAAAAAATGAAAGAGCCGCGGTAGGATTCGAACTCACATCCACTAGAAGATCGTTTGAATGTTTGTGACACAGCGTCGTTTCGGCCAGCGTCTAGCACGTTACGCCACCGACTGACTGCCTGTAGAAACTTATCTCTAACTGAAGTTATGTGGCTGTTAGTGTCGTATTTACTTCGTTAAAATTTGGGGTATTTCTTATGAATTTGTTTGTTGGTACTATTTGTCGATTTTCATTTCAATATTTGAGTAATTTGGGAGTATATCAATGATAAATGTAATTGAGTGCTGAGATTTTTCACGTACCAATTATTTTGTTAAAATTTTACAGCCGTCTTTTTTTTGTGTAGTTGGGGTAAATTAACTTTTGTAATAACAAGTATTTATTTTTTTTTTTGCTGGAGAAGTTTCAACTTTTGCAGTCAACAATGAGATTAAGTCGTACGTAGTCTTAATTTAACTGATAACTGATATTTGAAATTTCAGGCAACTGAACTTGTAAGAAATAGGAAATTCTGGATATGTCAGAGTCAATATTCTACGTCCCAACGATGACGCCAAAATGTATAAAGTAAATTAAAAAAAAAAAAAAATAAATGGTTTCCCATTACATCCCATGAAGGGACCGGGGAGTACTTCTCACAATCACTGAGCTGTGCGCTTTTAAGTTTTCACTCACTGATTGGGACCTACAGTTTTACACCGATTCCGAACGGTATTTTGAGAAGCTTTTTCATGGCTATATACTCGATAGTGTCGCCGTCACTAAGCGAGGTGACCGTCGTCGAAAGAAATTTTATGTCGACAAAAATCTATGTGTTTCTTTAACTTCAACTAGTTAAAAAAATAATCTTTAGTAAAATTACTGTAAAGGTCTCCGAGATATCTCTAGAACTAGAGCAACATCTTCAAAGTTAGTGTAGCTCAAAAGTACATTTTTGCTGTTTTCCAAATTGCATTGCATTATCTCGAAACCTATTGACAATATAACAAATCTGGTGACGGTTATAATATCATTATCAAATCGTAATTAAAATTAAGTTTTCTGAACCGTGACTTCTCAGAAACTTAAGTCAACATAGAAAAATAATTTCCAGTAGGGAGCTGAACCTGAATTTCATTTCAATTTTCATTTATCTACACGCAAAGAAAAAAAAACGCTTACTGCTCTGTTGCCATAGCAATACTTTGATTGATTTGTATTAATTAATTAATCGAAACCGTTCATGTAGTTCTCCCAAATAAACACATATATCGCAAATGTTTATCATGTTGTTGCAAACGAGTTCTCGTTTGCATTAAACGCGTACAAAGTTCCATTTGCCGCAAGTTAAAAACCGTTTGCGATAACTGTAATTAGCCATTTTTCTACTGAGAGCACAGATTACGAAGAACGTAAATTTCGCACATTCTCTCAATCTGTTGACTATACAGGGTGATTCAGGAAGTTCCGGACAAATTTCTCCAGCGTATTACTTGGCTCATTTCAAGAAGAAAAGTCCACTAGGACCATGTCCGAAAATGCAAGGGTGCGAAATGGCAGCGGGTTCAAAATTTTCGGACTGCCGGTCGGAGGGTAATAGGGTAAAGTTGCTAACTTCTGAGCCAGTGGGCGGATTTTGCGTTTGTTGGAAAGGTCTTTAAGAGGCCTTTCAGAATCAATAAAAGTAGAAAAAAGTCAAATCGCCGAGATACAGAGCTTTCGGAAAAAAATGGGAAAAAAATTCACATAACCTCAATTTGCTCAGCCAGATGGCAGGTAACTTATATTTTATATTTATATTTTTCTGTTGAAAGATAGCCATACCTCTTACCTTTCCAAAATGACCTAAACGAAGCCCAGAGGTCTTACCGTTCCAAAGTTATGACCATTCTTCTGCCGAAAATTTCAGTAAAATAAAATCTTAAACGCGTTAATTTACATAAACAAATAAACGTGTGCTGTTATTTCGCTTCCAAAAACAAAAAAAAAAAACATTTTTGCATTTCAGTAAAATGGACATAACTTTAGAACGGTAAGACCTCTGGGCTTCGCCAGCTGAGCAAATTGAGGTTATGTGGAGCGTTAGCGAACCGTGGAGGGAGTCCTAACGGAGCAAAAATGTAAATTTATTTGTATGTGATAAATATATGAAAAAAAAATTAAAAATAAAGTGAATATTGTTGGTATCTAGTTTTATTGTATTTACCACAACTATTTCACCACACAAACACGCAATACCATGGGTGTTGTCTTTTTGCATGTGTTGTACTAATGCTTCTATCTGGTATTATTGAACCCATGCATGCCACCATCAAACATTTACATGCAAACCTTACCTATGAAGTTAAAATTATTGATTGAATGACCTTCACTACTATATTTTACTCCATGCCTTGACCTAACAATTGTCAGAACATTAATTTTAGTTTCAGATGGGGGCAACAATTCTTAAATGCTTGTTGTAAACAACCCTGTAATAGATAGACAAGTGAAACATTTCGTTTGCATTTCTTTTCAGCTGTGTACATACTACCAACTGGAAAGTTGTCTTCAAATTTCCGAACCTAAAATTCGGGTGGTTTTTTTTTACATAGACTTTATATGGCAACCTGAAATTCAGGTTCAGCTTCCTAATATAGCAAAAGATAAACATAACTGATATGTTAAACTAATGATATTGATAATGATAATCATAATGATAATGAAAATTCTAAACAATTGACAGCTTTGAGGTAGCGTTGTATTCGTTAATCTGTTTCTAATTTGCTATTGCCCAAATTTGTATTAATTTTATTAACACGGAGTCGGAGTCGGACTTAAAACATCGACTCTAATTCCGGGTAAATTTCTTCAACTCCGACTCCTACCCCGACTCCACGGCCTTGTGCCCAAATTTAGCAACTTTTTAACGTAAAGAATCGGCAGTAAAATTGACAAAATTCGCAATGATTATATTAAAGTTTTGTGTAATTTGATCATTTAACTACCGATTTTTATCGTTAAAAGTTGTAGAATTGCGACAGTGCACAGTGGTCATTTCCGACCAAAAATTCATAACTTCTATATTTCTTTAAGTAAATACCTGAAATTTGGTATTCAAATTAAGAATATCATATTTGATCCCTCAGCTAAGTTTTGGACATACACATAATTTTTATAACATACTTAATAACAAATTAAACACATATGATTGATTTATTTGGAATTTTATTTTTTTATACATATACGAATTGTATGATTTTTAATTAAATTAATTAATAAGTTCCAAGGTTTCATCTATCATGTCTTGTTCTTTCTTATCACTTTTTATTCTTATTTTACTAATCAATGGATCCGAGGATATTAAAAGGTAATGAATGACGTCTTCATTGTTCAGTTTTCTAGAAAATCCTTTGCTGTAACTCATCCTGGCTCACCTGGTTCTTGAGCCTCCTCTGATAATGTACCTATTGGTAGTCCAATATATTGAATTATTTCAGCACCATGAATCAGAACATTATATACAGTCGGCTGCATGTTGTACCATCCATAGAGGCACACAAATAGGTCAGTTGTTTTATAACCAAATACTTCAAATTTATTAATAATAATTTCATGGCCTGAAGATAAAACTATTATAATGTTTGAAGAATGTTCGAGCAATATTACCATTATTTGGATTAGCTGAATCCGGTCTTACGACATCAACACATATCCGCAGTCTTGATCTCATTTCGTTCTGAATTTGTTTTTTTCTGTTTTGTTTTTTGGTCTTTTTTCAGTTTCGATTTTAGACTAATAATAGGTACTAATTGGGCTAAATATATCTCCAGTCTAAAATCGAAACTGAAAAAAGTAGGGACAGGGTTGGATACCAAGGCTCCCGAGCCAAAAATTATGTCCCCCTTATTCGCCCATCTGTCGCTGTTTTCAGGATTTGCCCACTTGATTTTTCAATTTTTTTTGTAAAAATAGGTACTACTTGGACTAAATATATCTCCAGTCCAAAATCGGAACTGAAAAAAGTGGGGACAGGTTTGGATACCAAGGCTTCCGAGCTAAAAAATATGTCACCTTTGTTGGCCCATATACCGCAGTTTTCGGAATTTTTAATTTTTTTTAAATAGGTTCTATTTGGACTAAATATATCTCCAGTCTAAAATCGAAACTGAAAAAAGTGGGGCTAGCGTTGGATACCTTAGTGCATGCGCTATAAATGGTACCACTTTTATTCGCCCCACCTCTGCGGTTTTGCAGACAGACATATTCACTCTCTCTAACATTTATATCTTGACTACAAGGTCCTAATCCCCCGTATTTTCAAGGTTTCGCTATTTCTGAGAAGAACGGGTGCTCCTTAATTGGTAGGGTAAATTTTTCTGAATTTCGTTCAATACTTTCCAAGAAAATTAAATTTTCCTGGATGTCTCTTCGTTTAATATTTCTACAACCATTCACAGTAACCATAATGGTTCGTGTCTTTGCTAGTTATAAACGTTTATAACTTCACTTACTTAATTTAAAATCTTTAAAATAACAGGCAGAAAATTATTTACTTTGCACAAGTATAAACAATAACATAGTTAGCTATCCAATAATCAAAATAAAAATTAAATTGTATTTTTTTAAGTGTTGGTTTTAATTAATCATTAAAATTTCATCAAAATTAAAAAAAAAAAACAAAAATCATTTTTGGCCGGAATTTACCACTGTGCAGTGGTTTAAATTTTGTGTCGATATTTTGAAAACATTTTCATCATGGCGAAGACGGCTTAAAGACACATAAAACATATTGTAGGTATCCCTTATCACTATTTTTAATGTGTTTTCAGAACTATTTCAGAATTTTTTGTAATACTATTTTGAAGCCAAATATATACATATACACTGAATGAAATTTCTTCATAATATTAATGAAACATTCTTCATTAAAAATTCTTCATTATTCCTATGAAGTTTTTCGTGGATTTCATAGATCCTACACTGAAAGAAAAATGCTTCGTCGCATGGATGAAACAGTTATGTTAATGTTCTTACATTGTTATTGTGAAAAGTGTCGTATATCCGACAATTTGGTAGTCGCTGCAATGATAAATTTCACAATTGGCTTCTTTGACAATATTTCATTTCGTTGCTGCAGCAATTTACTTTTCGTTCCTGCAACAATTTTACTTAATTTGAATTTTGTAGAAAAATGGGTTAAAAATTAAAAAAAGTAAAGGCATGAGATTTAAACTGCTGTTATTTGGTTTATCTCTTACTTTTTATAGTTTATATTTATTATCAATTTATTTTGGAGGTTTGTCAACATTTTTAGTTGACGAAACTATTTCAAGAGAAGGCCAGCAAGAGAAAAAGGTGAGCACGAGTGGTGAGTCACGTACACATCTTAAATCAGTTCCTTTGCAACGACCGAAAGTGGTAGACATGTTTCTCCTCTGGAATAATTTAAATAAATTTGTTAAAACAGACTAATTAGTTATACTTAGTAATAATCTTTTAATGTGAAAAATAAATTGTGTGAATATTTGTGTGTGCTGATGTGATTCAGAAAAAATCGAAAGACATTCATACGACATTCAAGAAGTCAAAGAAATAAAGTGGTGCAAGTACAACGAACATAAAAAATAATAATTCAACGTACAATAATATGAATCCTATCGACATTTTAAAAAATTTGGTTGAAATAAATAAAAGAGCAGTTGAAGAAATTGCATACAGAGCGATCACTGGCTTAATGACGGAGATTGGAGCTACAATTAAACGACAGAACCCTCAATACAGAAACAATTGCATGATTTAAGAAAACAATGATGTGGTTCTATGTTAAAGGAGTAGAGCATAGGGAAGTGGTGCTTATGTTCATGGTAAGTACAGATATAGGTATGTACATATTTTAATAAGAAATCTTAATAATATATTCCTCATATTTGTTTTTAATTGCAGGACCTGAATGAGACGTCCACAATAACACTCAACCCCTCGACTATCACAATCTTCTCCAGACGAGTGTTTCAACATGGAATGGATTTATTATATTTATGTATATAATTGAGACCATTTTCGAAACAAAAATTCCAAAAATTGTTATCGAAAAACCTCCAATGTTATACTAACAGTTTATTTATGTACAAATGGTCAATAAATAATTTCAAACACACTTCAACACATTCATTGCAGGAATGAAACAAAATCATTGTAGTAATGAAACATATTCATTACAACAGTGACTCAAATTCTCTGCACTAATGAAAAAAGTCATAGCAGCATTGATCAAATTCACTGCAGGAATAAAGCAAGTTCCTTCCAAGAACGATACCTATTCATTGCAACAATGAAACACATTCATTGCAGCAACGAAACAAATTCGTTGCAATAATGAAGCAAATTCATTGCAGCAACAACCATACTTTCACCACAAAGCGATCAATTTTCAGTTGATGTACACATTTTCATAGCGGGAATGAAACGATACGTTAGCTCACTTACGATGACAAAAGTTGTAGGGGTGTTGAACATTTTCATCCGTGTGACGATGATTTGCAATGATTTGTACGAAATTTACTATTTGCATTAAAAATTCTTCATTAATTGTAAGAATTTTAAAATTTTATAACAATAGTTTTAGAAATTTGTTAAATTTGTTCATACATTTCGTGAGAAAAGATTTTAAAAATAATTTACGAATTTGGTGCTTTGTGAACGTACACATATTGCAGATGCCCACATTTATTTCTGCAGTGTTGTGAAATCGAAATATGTACCTATAAAATTAGAAGGGAAAAAGTTTCAATGACAAACACCACGATTCAACACGAACAAACAATGTACAATAACAAAATACACTGAATTTGACAGTTGGGGTCATAATGCTGCCCTCAGACGTACCAACAGTTGATTCAACTTTTGACGTTTGAGTTAAATAAGAAAGTTGGTCGTTCTCCCCACACGTTTCAACTTTTGAATCAACTTTTCATTCAACTTCATTGAAAAATTATTTTTGAAGCGTCAACATGAATTCGGATGTTCTTGCGCTACTAAAAATTGATGTAATTTTAGAGGAAGAAGAAGAGACAATTGCAGAAAAATAAAAAACTAAAGAAAAAAATTTGGTCAAAGTACTGGTTAATAAATTGAAATACATTTTCAAACAAAAAACTTAAAAACATTGAAAGACAGTTAGGCCAAACATTATACAAATTATATGTATGTATGTTATCTTAATGTCAGACGAAACATTCAATGATTATTTATTTATTATGTATTATTATTTATTTATTTATTTCTTATTATTTATTTATTTCTTATTATTTATTTACTTATTTATGTCTTGCAGTCAACGCTCTTGCGCTCACAGCGTATGTGTTACTTGATCAACGTCAAGAAAAAATGAAGAAAAACAATGGAGTTGAACAGCTTGCCCTCACACGTACCAACAGTTGGTTCAACTTCACCAAATTATCAAAATTTTTTGATTTTTCGTTCAACTGACGACCAACTAACTTCAACTAGCCCTCAAACGTACCAACAGTTGATTCAACTTATGACAGGTTGAATCAACTGTTGGTACGTCTGAGGGCATAAAATCAGCTGTTCTAATGCGTCAATCACTGCAGGTATAGCCATAGATTTGACACAAACATGCACAAGCAGAAACATTGAAATTGTTGTTGGAGATGTTGCTGTACAGCATGAAAACTGAACCAAAAGGGTTAAGAAAAGAATAAGGAAGATTATTAGTTTAGTGTTACAATAGAGTTGGAGCCGGCAACATAGAAATTATTATATTTCTAGCATGGTGTTTTGCTATGTTTCTGGTCTTCCTTACTCTTTGCTGTTTTTTGCATGACATAATCGTTACAAGCACGATAAACAATCGTTATTATTCCCCCTGATCCTCATCCCATCTTTCTACGAATATTCATAATTTCATAAATTGATAATTTCATAAATTCATAATTTCATAAATTGATTCATATTCATAAATTCCATTAAAGATTTTCATAGGTCTAGCCATAGTTATTATGACAGATTATCATAGTATTTGGAAACTTTCGTAGATTTAGCTTCATATAATCTATGATATATTTTATAGGCTGTATGAAATATGTATTTTCATAGAATCTATGAAATATTTTCATAGAATTTGTGTAGCAATTTCATACATTTTACCAAATTTTTATAAAAAGTTTCAAAATTTGAGTTCATTGAGTCTATGAAAATCTTTCATAGATTCTATGAAATGTTTCTTTGGCTAATAAAATAATGAAACATGTCATAGAATCTATAAAGAAATTCATAGGTATTATGAAGATAATTCTCTCAGTGTACATATAACTATATTACACTCGAATTTTAAAACTATTTTATTCACCGACCAATTCTATAAACCAAATTTGTTAACAATCGGTCAGTCTTACATTTTTAAAATTCCATCCCTTTTTCATTTTCTGTTTTGTAATGCGTATTATCGACACTGACATCTCACATCGCCAGCTAGTCCAGTCAGTTCGCCTGCCAATCGTCTGGAGCTGACGCATACAATTTGGGATATTTTTGTTCTCTCTGCCTCTTCTAATGCACGATAATGTAAACAAAACTCCGCCTTTTTTTGTGTCGTCTTCATTGATCTCATCGAGGGTGCCTATCTGCCTATGCTGCCCCGAGCTACACACGTAGCTCTCCCCCTCCCCGTAAATTGTACCAACAAAAACACACTGTATCCAAATGTTTCGTCGTTTATTCATCCTCCCCGACGTTCGTTTTGCGTTCCATTAGTTTGCTCTGTTGGTCGATAAAGAAAAGAAGAAAGATACGAGAGATGTTGATACATTCACGAATTGTGGTCTTGCTGTTGTTGTTGATATCCCTCTGGTGGTGAAGGTGGTGACATTTTTAGTTGGTGTGTAAATAAATAACAATGGCGGATAATTCCAATACATTTATTATTGTTGTAATTTCACCTTGTAGCCTTCGGTAAATCGATTGCCCCGACCTCATAGTGTGATAAGCGAAGATGGATATAACAGGTTTCTTGTTTGTACGGCCATCATTGATTAGTGTTATCAGGAACAAGTAGTTAGCGACTAGGCACCATAATACTGGATAAGGGATCATTGCTATGGTGAATTGTTATTTATGTGGTGGTAGGTGAAATACAGTCTTTAGTTAGAAGGAGGTGTGTAACTTGATGTTGAGGTTATTATAACATTAAATGACGTACATGAGACTTTTTAACCTGCGTTAGAATTTATGATCCTGAGGGCAGCAATGGTTAGCGTGCGTGACCTTTGTTCACGAGAACTTGGGTTCAATTAGCGTACAGTAAATAGCTGATTTAAAATTCGAATCGAATTCGGGTCCAATCGAATCGTCAAAATATGCTAATTTTTGCACCTAACAACGAATCTTTGGCCAAACGATGTCTGTAATGCGCCACCAACATTTTTGTAATTAATCGTATTAAATAAAAAATGGTTAAAATAAAAAACTGAATTTTATAATTCTGTAAGGGGCAAGTGATTCCATATCCTTCACTTAGGGAACAATTTGTTAAAACATCGATAGAACCCTCATACGTCCTTAACTCGGAAACGGAGCGTACTATCGAAAAAATAATATTTTTATGCAGCTTCCTAAGGATGAACTGGCCCAACTCAAATGGTTAGTCGTACTTTGATTGTAGAGATTTTTAGTTTTTAGGTTTGTTTTTATAAAAAATATAGAATTTTTGTGCCAACACACTCAAAATATAAGGTATGTACATAGAATGAATGAAAAAGTACATCTTCGTAATGAACTTTTTCATGAAAAAGCAACCAAAGACTAAATTCATTAAACTTATGAATCGTGTTTCATAAAACCTCACTCTTATGAAAATTATTCAGTAGACAACAGAAAAAAAGTTATCTACGAAATTTCTATAAATCATAAATAAACCATTCATGCACTGAGAAAAAAAAAACACTTCGTCATATGGATGAAACATTTTCGTTAATGCTTTTACCTTGCTACAGTGAAAAGTGTCGTATATCCGACAACTTTCATACATGATTCCTGCGGCGAAAACTTTCATACATGATTCCTTTGAGAATTTTTCATTTCGATGCTGCAACAACAATTTTATTTAACTTGCATTTTGGAGAACAATGGATGAAGATAAATAAACCGTATGCAAGGGGCAACACGACAGCAAAGAAATTGACGCATCGACAGCAGAAAAACTACCACAAAATACATATGTAACTGAAGATTTGTGTGTGTGCATGCACGTGACGGTACAAATCGCAACAAATAGTTCGTGTTTGAACCATATTCGGTCGCGCCTGTTTCGTTGTATTGGTATTTGGATTCAGAAAAAATTTAAAGAATACTTAAATTTTGCGGGTAATCGAAGTCAATGAAACAAAGTGTAAAACGAACATAAAAAATAACAATTTAACGAACAATCAAATGAATCCAACCGAAATTTTAAAAAATTTTGTTAAATAAATAAAACAGCAGTTTCAGAAAATGCTTGCAGAGCGATCACCGGCTTAACGACGGCAGATTTACAGAACCCTCAACACAACAACAATTGCATGATTTAAGAGAAGAATGACGCTGTTCTATGTTAAAGGCGTAGAGCTCGAAACAAAAATTATTTTTTTTTTTAAAAACGCCTACCATGTAATACTAACAGTTTATTTATGTGGAATTAAGGAAATAATGAAGGAAATTCATTGCTGTAATGAAACAAATTCATTGCAGCAATGAAATAAATTCATTGCAAGAACGATACTTATTCATTGCAACAATGAAAAAAATTCATTACAACAATGACGAAAATGCATTGCAGCATATAAAACAAATTCATTGCAGCAATGAAAAAAGACATTGCAGCAACGAAACAAATCCGTTGCAATAATGAAGCCAATTCATTGAAGCAACAACCATGCTTTTACCACAGTAAAGAATAAGTTGCAGGTGATGAACACATTTTCTTAGAGGGAGTGAGACTTTACGTTAGCTCACTGTCGACGACAAAAGTTGTTGGGGTGATGAACATTTTCATCCCTGTGACGATGCTTTTCCGTTCGGTGTGTATTGTATGAAAATTTTCTTTGGTCCGTTTTTAATGTAAACGTATATAAATAAAAATTAAACTGTTCATAATTTTAAAAAAATGTATGACATTTTTATTTTCTTAATTTTAACAAAATGTGGCTTTCTGAAAACTTTCTGAATCTTTACAAAATATTTACTAATAGAATTAACTTTTTCTGTAGTTCATATTTCATATATATCTATCCACAAACCATCATCAGCGGCTGTTCGAAATTGACACAATCATCAACCCATGTCCAAAGGAACCTTAAAATGAAATGAGAATTCGTTAGCAAGCAAATGATTCAGAAAATATCAAAAAACAGGAAACATCTGTAAAAAGAATTTTGTACTTGTGTTAAAAAATGTATGAATAAATTAATGGGTTTATGAACTACGTCAAAGGACGGGTCATTACTTAGTTATAAACAGATTCATTAAATTTACGGAACTATTCATAACTTTATGGAATTCGTTCAAAAAATTAATGAATCAAAGTTTATGGACAGATAATTTGAACTTTTATGAATTTAATTTTTTAGTGCATATGATTTTTGGCGTAGAATACGTCTTACCTTACGGTATAGGGAGTCATGTCATATTGTTATTGTTGTAATCTTTATTTCATTGAGATATTTCGGCGAGATAACTTTTTTTAAAATTTTTTTTGTAGGTAAATGAAGATGTTATCTTTCGTTTGATATACATTTCATATTGGTTGATATCTTCCTAATATTTAAATTTCTCAAATGAAAATTGTTTAAACACATACACTCAAACATATGTGTGGTGTTTGGTTGAGTGTTTGAGTTTGTAGCGTGAACACAAACTATGCTGCTGTTTCAGTGTGGACACAAACCTTCGGCTGTTGTTTTGATTGATGAAATATTGAAATTTCGTATATTTACTTATGTATTTAAGTGAAACAAAATGTTAAATGTGAATTTGAATTTAGCATGGATATATAATTATAAAAAATATAAATCAAATTGATTTGCGTCTGTTATTTATCATTTATCCTTACTTTTTTAATTTAAAAACATATTTATCCTATTTTTCCTACCATAAGCTTATGTATATTATCAAAAGTAACTATCAGATAAATAAATTCACTTGCTTGTGTTATTTATCATTTATTGTTATATATGTTTTCTGTCTTATCGGATGGCGCATTCTACGTTAAACTTAATGGCCGTGTCTCTGACACAGCCTGCAGGGACAGTCCGTGGCCGAAGGCCTCGGACAACTGTCTGCTGTATGTTTTTAATTTTTTTTATGTATACTTTCTTAATGCAATCTATTTTACAACTATTAGTTATCATTACTTATGATAATTGTCTATAATAAAGTAATAATAGTTATAAATAGCGGAGATAATGTGACAAAGCCAAAAGTGTTGACGTGGTGTTTACATTTTTAACGAAAAACATTAAATAATCTTTATATCCAGAGATCTTAGGGAGTTATTCTTCTCGGTCTTCTAAAGGTTACGAAACTTGACATCAAATTTGCCGCTAGAGGATTTGGATGGCTTTCTACTCGAGATTTGTATGTGAACATTCTAGCCTGGATTGCTTCTTTAACAGTGAGAATTCTGAGATCAATATGTAATTGGTTGTTAGTAATAAACCATGAAGAGTTTGAGATTTTTCGAAAACTAATTGATAGAAACCGCTGTAGAACTTCAAAATTAGAGTTCGAGGCTATTCCTCACAGCTGGATTCCATATGCCCATATCGGCTTGATGATACATTTGTACATCAATAGTTTGTTTTCGAGCGAGTGTTGAGATCTGTAGTCAATGGGAGAATTGAAATTATTCAAGTGTATGTAGAGAACCTTTCTTTTGCATGGATGTGTTTTCTCCATGTGAGTGGTTTTTCAAGATGCATATCGAGATATTTTACTTGCAATGCCTGTGGCATTTTTGTTTTATTTAGGGTTATGGGAGGACGAGTATATCATTTGGAAGTAAACGTGACTTGGGCAGATTTTGTTTCATTGAATTTGATCATCCATTATTCTTAGAAGAATATTTTGCTATTTCTTATGAGCTACACAGATCGGGGTTTTTTTGTACAATTATAAAAAATGTAAACAGTCGGCACCCGGATTTGAACTCACGTTGGCGGACGATAGTTTCGAAGTTCGTGACTCTTCTCATTAGCGCCTTTGCATTCTAGGTCAGTGACCGTCTTGTTCATATTGTAACTAATTGCAGTTGTCGTCATCAGGGTTTCTTTCCGCTTTCCATCTCTCGAGTAAACGGCTTTCTTCCATTACACACACGATTTTCTTTCTTACTTAAATGCACTTGTGCTAAAGTTTTTGAAAGTAAATTTTTGAAGGAAGATACTTTACTCAATGGGGTCTCGAGACACGCTGCAGAGCAGTACTGCTCTTTTTAAATTCTTTATATTAACTTCGACTCCGGTCTTGAGGACTTGAGGTCTTGGCACAAATCTGTTATTGTTGTGTTGTGTCATCGTATTTAACGTTGGCCTTGTGTTTGTTGTTGCTTTGCATTCTGTATTACAGTGATTTTTGTGCATTTTGATATAATTTTCCTACGCGATTTTCTCCGGAAGTTCGTGGCCCATTTTATTAATTTTTGGATTGATTTTTAGTGCGGGTTTCGACGAAGAATTTAGGGCGATCCGGATCAGGGCGATCCGGTATCACGGAGCTGGGATTTAAGTGTTTTAATTTGCGATAATTTTACCCATTTTGTGCTGTGTGTGTCATCGTATTTAACGTTGGGCGATTTTCAGATAATTTTCCCAAGCGATTTTCTCCGGAAGTTCGTGACCGATTTTATTGACTTTTGGATCGAAACTAGTGCGGGTTTCGACGAAGAGTTTAGGCCAAAAATTAAGGTGATCCGATTTCGGGGAGCCGAGATTTAAGTATTTTAATTTGGAGTATTTTGCTCATTATAGAAGTGATTTTGTGAATTTTTCAGTTAAATCATTTAAAGAATTTAAGATAATAAAGAATTTATAGTCAAAAACTTTGTTTTTTACGGGTTGGTTTTTTAAAAGACTGACTTATCGTCAGAGGCGGATTTTGGTTGGATGTGGCCCAGGGCGCAGAATAAATATTGGGCCCCTGAAAAATAATCAAAAAATAACCACATTTTTGTTGAAATAATCCAAAATTTTATAAAACTTAAAAACGTACTTTAATTACTTTAAGTACTAATTAAAATACAGAAAATTTTTTCTATCTTTTTGGCTTGCAAACTTGTAAATTATATCATTAATATCAATAATTTTAAGTAAATCACTACCTATATGCAATACAGCAATAGTATTGAGTCTTTCTTTCTGTCATGGAATTTCTTAAATAATTCTTTACTCTTTTAAGACAAGAAATGATCCTTCTCCAGAATCGTTTCCACATTTGGAAAAGTTTCTTTCATATCTTTGGCTTTTTTATCTAAACTCCTAGCTGAGCCGGCAGACTTCGCCCTGCCGACAAAATTAGTCAATGATGTCATAGCCACTAATGAATTCACACATTTTATATTTGGGAAAACCAAACCATCACAAAAGTGTGCGTAGATTTGGTTGGTAGGCATTTTTCGATGTTTTGTAGTTCTACCTTATCAATATATCTTGGATGGACAATTGACGCGTTGCAGTTTGCTGAGCTTTTAGTTTTTATTTGAATGCAAGGCGAGACAGACGTGTACGTAAACAGTGATAAAATAAACAAAAATTGCAACTTTTTTTAGAACAAACTTTATGGGTAAGACCAAAATCATAACTAAAAGTCTTAATGTAAAAGTAATGATTCGCGCAACTGTATTCGTGCAAGTATGACTTTAAAAAACCATCATACTGGAAGATCTTTAACTTCGTTATGTCCTGTACATTTAATTTCACGGAATTTTATTGTGGATACAAATCTTCGTAAAATGTTTCTCCAAAACCTTTCGTTTTGCATTACAATTTTCGCATTTTGTGCATTGACGCAATTTGAAACCATGGAGCGCTTGTAGAGCGTCCACATTGAGGCGACAGGTTGCTTTGATTTTTTATGGTCGGACAAAGTAGCTCCAATATGTTTCCAATTTTGAAACCCAGTTGTCAACTTGGATTTTGAGCCCAAAAATAATTTTCATGGATAGCATTATATAGATTTGGATGTTTCGGAAAAAATTATCCACGTTATTTCTTCACATTCTCCACTCAACGATTTCCTATAAAAATGCAATCACCGTGTTTATATATCGATTTAATTTGACTAATATGGCCAATATTTATTAGTTTATTACAAATGAGAAATTCAACCATTTGTATTCTTAATACATTAGGCCAGAGAAAATGTATTTTAATTTTATTTGGTTGGTTGGTTGGCAAGGCTACAAGACAGCACGCTGTCTAGCACACTTAGGCTATATAAGCCCATTGTGATACCTGCAGTTTCCTCCATAGCAACTATCGACTAGTCGTCCAGCCAATTTGCCCTTTCAATAAATTTGTCTATAAGACCTACAGGAATATCCTATAGGGCTACTGTGCTAACTAGATGTGTTCCGAATATCCTACTTCTACTTCAGAGCAGGGCAATCCAAGAGAAGGTGTTTCGTCGTTACCTCGTCCTCTTCCATGCAGCATCTACAGAGAGTGGAGTTTCTATGTCCCAATCAGAGGGCGTGTTTTCCTACAAGACAATGTCCCGTAAGTGTTCCTATCATTGTGGATAACCTGCCTCTCGGCAAGTTAAGTAGTTGCCTAGTCATCTTCCTGTCCACCTGTGGCCAGAGGACCCTGGCTTGTTTGCAAGCTGAAGTAAGTCTCCACTTGTCCTTGAACATATTGTGGCCCACTGCCTGATCTGCAAACGGCAGGTAGAGACTGGCATACTAACACCTTCTTTTGCCGGAAGAACCTGTGCCGTAGTGCCCTGTCTAGCTAACGCATCCGCTACGCAATTGCCTGGAATGTCGCTGTGTCACGGTACTCAGATGAGCCTGATGTCGAAATACTCTGCCATCACCCTAAGTGATGAGTGGCATTCTTTCGCCGTGAGGGACGTAGCAAACATGGCTTCCAGGGATTTGATGGCAGCCTGGCTGTCTGTTGAGATACATATTCTCCGGAGGGTTGTGACACTACTTTTCGGTAGTTCAGCAACCTCCAGTTTGGGGGTAATTTTCCGCCTGAAATACACTACAGTGATCAGGCAGCTTGACGGAGATATTTATATTTAGGTCCGTTGAATGGACCCCATAGCCCACTTGCTCGTCCAACTTTGATCCATCCGTGAAAAATCTGATGCTACTGGTATCCCCTTTCAGTGACTTTTCCCAGGTATTCCTGTTCGGAATAGAAGTCCTTAGATTTGTCGCTGGTAGAAGGTAGAGTATACAGTAGTCCGTGTTTACGGGAATAGAGTTGATCCGGTGTAGTAATTCAGTGTGTCCTTAATGTCCCGATATCAAAACGCCACAATCTCTGATTCTCACCAGGGATGTAACGGCTGCCTATTCGGCCAGGATATCAGGAGTAAAGATGTTCAGTATAGCGCTAAGTGCAGTACCTGACGTCGTGCCCATTGCCCCATTAACGCTAATCAGTGCTGATCTTTGAATTTTCATCAAGGAGTTCAGAATATATTTCTTTTGGAGGGACCTCCACCAAACTACGATACCATAGAGAAGTATTGTTTTGACTATTGCCCGTATAAATCCACATTAATTTTATTTCCAATGAAATATTTTGCGACTTACTATCGATATTTTCCATCGGCATATCTTTTTTTTTTTTTTTTTAAATCGAGCGAACCCATCGCCGCCACTCTTACCCGCCCCTACCGACCGAGAGGGCCACGTCCGCATAACGTGAGGACAGCGTCCACATTATAGACCGGTCTATAACGGGAGAGCAAGGATTATAAGTTCACACGTTACAACCAACTACAGAAATTCTTCACCAGTTGGTATTACACTAACATAAATAAGTATAAAAGCACATCACGAAATCAATAAGATCGGTTATTTGGATAATAACGGATGTTTTTTAAGCTTCATGAGAAACTATCGATATCGATAACTATGGTTTCACAGCTGAGAATATCAAACTGTGTTGACATTTCTGTTCAGAAAGGTTCCGCAAGTCATCAGGAATCGTTTAACGCTGCAATAACGATCCCAAATGGTGGAAATTTACTTTAAAAAAAATTAATCTGTTCACGAAGTTCATAGAGCACTTCGTTCATTTTACGGTCAAAGTAAACGGCCTAGAAAGCAAACCATACGTGCAGTTATTGATCGCTTGCAGCGAAGACAATCCTCAAGCTGTTAACGAAAAACCGTTACATCCATTAAAATTGACTATTTTGTGCGGTTTACATGCTGGCGGCATCATCGGCCCATAATTCTATCGAAATGAGCAAGTAGCTGCCGTTTCGGTGAATGGAGCGCCCTATCGAGACTTGCTGACTGAATTTTTGTTTGCAAAAATTAATCACCTAACCGTCAACGGCATTTGGCTCCAACAAGACGGCATAACTTTCCATACTGCGCGTTTAACAATCGATTTATTGCAAAATCAATTTGGTGAAAAATGTATTTCCAGAAGTGGTCCGGTTTACTAGCCCCCTCGTTGGCGCGATTTAACGCCTCTGTAATACTTTTTATGGGGCTATGTTTAGGCATTGGTTTACGCCGACAGACCAGCAATTCTTGAATTATTAGGAACCCAATATTCAAGCCGCCATTGAGTCCATACGGCCAGATTTATTGGAAAAAGTAGTCAATAATTGGATTGATCGAATGGACCATGTAACTAATAGCCGCGGCGGACATATGTGACATGTAAATAAATGTCATGAAATTATGTACCAGATTATAATAATAGCAATTTCATTCCAACAATATTTCTGTCTTGTATTATCATTTGAAGTTGTCATGCTGCTAATAAAACACCCTTTGTGTGATGTCAATATGTGGGAGAATTTGGGGACGTGATGTTAAGACAGACAAGGTTAATTGACAAGTGTAGTTGTCAATTAGCATTGTAATCGCTACATGCTGAGAATTTGTATCTAAGAGATAAAAAATTGAGGCATACTGTTCTTTCTTTCTGGGGTGACTCGGGGGACTATATATAGACGATATAGTGATAGGGCCAGATCTGTCTTCAATGGCTACGTTCGTGGCCTGAATTTCTTTGGCGCAAAAGTGCTGGCCTTCTTGATGTTTAACACTATCCTTTATGGGTATAGCCCATTCACCATGTGATGTGCCATCAGAGTGCATGAAATGATAAAGTTTACAGTTGGGAATATTAAAGTACCATAGTTCTTTGTCGTCAAAGGAGTTTCAGATATTAAGAGAATATCAGTTTGATTGGTATTTAAGAAAGCTTTAACTTCCAAAGAGCGTTGCGCCAATACATTGACATTCCAGAAAGCTATAGTCAGGCACATATTAGTTGTAGTTTTGCATATGATGTTCATAAGGAGGTTAGTCATTTGTTGCAGTTGCTCCATTAACTCCCAGAGGTCATTTAGCATTTCTAAGGTTACCTTTGAGTACAGCCATTTTAGTCACAGTCCATAGAAACCTGAGGACAACGCTTGGTTAAAGCCTTCATTGGAAGTTAAAAAAATTAGATTAATTTGGCGAGTTGCCGCACCATTTCCGAGTTATAGGCATATTTTTGTTTTTACTAATGTTTTCTTATGTGCTTTGCTTGAGATATTTTTCGAACACTTGCATAGTGGCAAATTCTGAATTGAGATGAGTCATGAGTCATTTGCATTTATTTTGATAAATTTTTCAAAAGCAGCATTCCAAACAAGCGCTGATGTAGATCTGTGGCTAGATCTGAAATAGCTTTACGGTTTGCCAGGAATCATGAGGATGCATTTGCAAACAATTTTCTTTTTTTAAAAAACTATATCTCTATTTATTGAGATATAGAATGGTCTAGAGCTTGACTAATAGAACAAATATAAAGGCCTATTTTAGGAACATATTTCATTGTGGTGATTTTTTGAAAAAATGTCCTACAGTAATAATTGGACCACTTAATTAAAACCCCTGAAGAACTCGTAGTAATTGGTTATTTATTCGATTGGTCGCTCCATTTCCGAGATATAGGCATTTTTTTTTTAATTTAAATCATATTTTCAAACAAAAATTACTATATGGTGCTTTGGGGAAACAAATTATAAAATCAAAAAGAAAAGCCGGCCATTCAACCACACCAAAGAGATTTATTGATCCGCATTAACGGCTGTACCAAGATCAGCATTTCATGTGAGTTTTTACGACAACTACGTGGAAAATCAAAAATCGAAGAAATATTTCCGCACGTGTAGTTTTAAGTTGTTTAGGCGAAATATAAGCAACATGTAACCAAAAACATTTTCATGTTTTTAAGAAAAATTTAACAACAAATCAAATTGATGAAAGAAAATAGAAATCGAAAGAGATAATATGATCTAACAATCGTTTTACTCTGCTTTGCAGATAAGTTGGGTAAACCATTATGTCACAAAGTCGTGAGGATGTGGTTCCCAAATCCCGAGCGGCCATGGAATACAATGATATACCGACGGATCTACAGTAAAAACACCACTGTGCCACTTTGGCGAATATTTTCATCGAATGAGTGGTAGTGAATAAATTCATGCTCACAACATAAATATTCGTTACAGCAGTGATAAAATTGTCAGATGTACGAAACTTGTAATTTGCTGCAATGAACATTTATATTGAAGCTGTACTTTTTTTTTGTGTTAACTTACGTTGGATGAAAGTGTCAAAGTAGGGATTGAATTCTGCAAGACAAATGGTAGAACAGTAAAATTGTTATTTGTCGAGGTCTTACAAATCAAGCAGCACTTTTGTCTTCCTGACAATAACTCTGATTGAATTGAAAAATGGTTGAGTTTTGTTGGAATAATAGACAATTCTGTTAAGCACACTCACTGGCATGACTAGTTTCGAACTGCGTGACAAGTTCATCATCAGACGCCTAACTACTGTGCCCTAATTAATACCATTGGTCGATCATCAATCGTATATATATAAATTGAATTATGCAATTTATATATGCGAATTAGTATCAATCGAAGATCCCTAAGTATCATCAGAAACAAAGATCTATCGTATGCTGTGACGTCATAAAGAAACCATGATAATGATTTGAAAAATCATATATTTCGACATACAATTCAAAATTCTAAAGTTTGAATTGATTTATTAACAAATATTTTATTTGAATTATCTGTGAAACATTTAGCTTATTGAGCAAAAATATTTTGTTGCAAAATCAAATAATTTGAATTTGAAAACCTAGAAAACAAATTATTTTGATTTCAATAATTTTTTTCTTCAATTTAAAAAAATGAATATTTGAATTCCAAAAATTTTATTCATTGAATTGTAATTATTTGATTTTACCAATTCTGTTGTTTCCGTGAAGGAGACCATAACGTCACAAAATGTAAGGGCGCAAAACGGTACTTAATTTCTAAGGAGGAGTTTAACAACTTATCCACCATTGGCAAACCTGGGGATTATTTGGACTTCTGAAAGCTGCTGCATCGTGTGAAAAGGAAGGCCATGCCTGCGAATGGTTAGACCGGACTAAACAACGGCCATCAAAGCAAGCAAGTTTGAACTTCAGCAATAGGCAAGAATAATTCACAGTTGAATATAGAGTGCACGAGACGGGAGCAGAAAAGAGAAAATCGTATGGATCGTCAAATGAGTAGTGAAACAGGACAACATCGAACTTACTAGATTTATGGTTGATCTAACTGGAAAGAACACATTTTCAACAAATTAAGCGAGCCGACACAAAAGGATATAGGGCAGGTGATGACAACAGCGAAACGATGGAACACGATCGTTGTTATTGCCCCGGTGCACTGCAGTGGCGCGGCAAAAATACTCCAACACCCCTCCGCTGATACAACAATCAATTTGGAGCATTCCAGGGAACGCTTTAGGTAACACTGAGGAATTTTATACACGCTGAAAAATCTGTTGTTTTTTATTGTTTGGATGCAAATATAATATGTGTTTGGAGCTTGTCGCAAATATAATATACATACTTGTGCCCAAAACGCATTTTTTTTGCTATTCAATATTACATGTTTGAGATACAATGATTAAACACATTGTGATACAAACACAGCCGTATTTGTTGCACTGTTTATGCTCTCACGAGAGCAAGAGAATAAAAGAGGGGCATTTGTGTATGCTGTATTTTTGTGTATTTGTATCAGTATTTTGAGAAACGATTTTGAGGAAAGAAACTGGAGAGGGCAACAACGCGAATCCCTTTTTCTGCCCAAGCCTCTACTGAAAAAATCACAATGGCGGACCATTTGTGAAATATAATAAAAAAAAAAAACACAAGTAATTAATACACGCATGTCTTCCATGAACTAGATTTGTATACAAGCATATTGTTCGTGTACCAACGCATAGTTGAAACCATCTGATGACAAAAACGTGAGAGACAACAAAGAAAGGAGAAACAACAGAGCAGCAGATTCAAAACAAAACAAATAATGCATTCAATGCAAGTAAAATCTTTTAATTTTTTTATATTAATTATTTGTATAAGTATTGATATATATGACCTGCTCCACGAAAAGGGACCTCTGCGCCGAAAATTTTTTTTTTTACTTTTTGACTGATTCTTCCAGGAAAAAAACGCTCTTTCAAATGCCGCAAACCGCAAGTTTCTATGTCTTTTAATTTTTTTTGCAAATCACCTGTAAAGATGAACATAATTAATGAAAAAATTGAAAAATGTGGTATAAACAGATAATATACATATATAATATTTGAAATTTAAAAAAAGTTCAATATCAAAGGTACAAAATTACAAAAATTTCAAAATTTTACTCATAACCATGCATAACCACGCATAACCATGCGCAAAATACGGAGAAACGAAGCGCTTTTTTTAAACGCGTTTTCCTCAATAACTTCTTTTCGGCGCAGAGGTCCCTTTTCGTGGAGCAAGTCACATATATTGATAAAATTAATTATAATAAATAAAGAAAGAAACAATAGTTCATTCCTAAATATTATTATGTTTGGGAGAAAATTCGAATATGTTTCCAAGTAAGTATATGGATGTTTGGGGTAAACACGGAATGCTTCCACGTAAGTATATGGATGTTAGGGATGTAGCACGCACATGTTTTCACGTAAAAGCGTACTTATTTGTCAGTAAACTTGCTAATGTTTGCATTGAAATACACCCGAGTCTGGGACTTGCAAACATATAAATGTTTGAAATGTGTTCCAAACATATACATGGTTCCTGAATAATATGTTTCGAAAGAATATTACAGAGGTCGTTTTTTTCAGCGTGTAGAAACTAGAAACTTTCTATAATAAAATTTGAAATTAGAAATGCCAAACATCAAAGACACAGTTGCAATGACGACATAGGGTGAGGGTATATATATCTATGGTTCGTCTGAATAATACTTCTTCCTGTTGTTGTGGTTTCATCCACAATTTGGCAAATCTTTTTTTCTTCTGCTAAACCATATTTTCAACACATTACAGAAAACAAAATTGAATCAATATTTCAAGGTCTTTTATGGAATATCACAGCAATAACAATAAATATCCAACTATATAGTTACTTAATAATTTTGCATGATCAGCAAATATAAGCAAAATGCTAAACAAATCTTTAAGACCCTTCTTACTCTGGTCCAAATAAACAGTTCACTCAATATAAGACCAGAAAGAAAGAAAAATGTAACACAAAAATTCAAAAAAAAAACTCTCATCTCTGCTTGCCTCAGCAGTAGAAAATTGAGCAGAATCTGTCCCAATTAGGTTTTCATGGGATCTTCAAAATTCTCCATGTTCTCGTATGTGCGAACATGTGAATGAGTCAACAATTTAACACGAAAACACTAAACGAAGCTCTTTCACTCATACTCATACTACCACCACCCACAACAGATGGTGCCTTAAGGCAGCCAACGAGCCGGACGGAGTTCACATGCATATGTGAATTTAACCCATGAAGGGCCAATGCCACAACATTGCACTCACCACTCAGTAAGTTGGAACACTTGAGGCATCAGCTAATTATAGACGAATATACGTTACATACACACATATGAGAATGTGGAGAAGTAAAGGATTTTCGAGTAGAATGTAAAATTCTGTTGAATGCAACAAATGAAGCGTGATCGGAGCAGAGATATCAGTTGAAACGGTAACGAGCAAGTGAGTGGACATTAAAAATCGGAATCGGTCACATGATCAAATGAAATGTATAGAGATTAAAACCAAAAAATACTCAAGACAAATGTTGTTAAAAAAAGACAAAGAAAAATTTTTAAAATAAAGAAACCCAACAAAAATATTAATATTTAAAAAGTTAAAGTTTTGAAAGTTTTTATAAAAAATGGTTAAAAGTGAAGATATGCTAGACTCCGGCCCATGTGGCTCCCTAAATGGTTCCCATGGCTTCCATCAATTGAGCAGCCATCATTCCTCATTATATCGCAATATACCAGCTAACATTTTAGCCTCTTCCAACTTTCAACCCATAATGTATGGTGGCAATGATCACACCTCCGTAATGCGAATGGATCAAGACTCTCCCGAGATGCCAGATGAGAAACCTTTCGCCTACAATGAACGTAAATATTATGCCACCATGATGACTCAGTCGGATACCATGAATTACGGTCTAACATCATTGCACAACATGTCCTCACCACCTACCTCCTCCAGTCCCGTTTCATATGGAGTGCTCTTGCCAAACCCACAAGGATTAGCTGTGCACAATCAACATAACGAAAGTATGGCGGCGTCCCATTCGGGCAACTCATCACCTGCAAATCGCCCTCCGTCGGATTCGGAATTGCAACACAATTATCACTCTAATAAAATTGTGAATATTTTACCATCTGCCTTGAATCATCATTATGCGTCTACAATTAAATACTGTTCCAGTAAACCCTCCAGCGGTGATTTTCTACACAGCTCCGATGATCATGGCCATTTACAAGATCAAGTGCATCAAATCCAACAACAGCAGCATCATTCACATCCCAATGATCAGATGGATTCTCCCAGTTCCTCAGACTTATTGCAACATTCTATGCAGCAGCAGCGTATCCAACATACGTCCTCTACATCGGGTGGTGTGATAACCTCGGTTTCCGGTTCCAATCATTTATTGGTCAACTCTGGGAATTTAACATATTCCACCAGTTCGTCGCCCGCAAAGTCGGTTCAATCAAATCACAGTGATAGTGGAAATACCCCAAAGCACCAACACCAGCAGCAACAACAGCAATCTTCCTCTACGTCTCAAGATTTATCTTCTCCCGATACAACCAAAAAATCGGGAGGTCGTCGTCCGGAGAAACCTGCGCTTAGCTATATCAATATGATTGCTATGGCTATAAAGGACTCACCAACGGGAAAGTTGACTCTTAGTGAGATTTATAGCTACCTGCAAAAGAGGTGAGTGGAAGATAAAAAAAAAAGTCTTGGAGCGTTATAAAATTGCTTCAGAAATACCGAATTTTCCCAAAAATTTCAAATTGTGCACTGATTGGAAATTGTTCTATGACGACCATCTTTTCTCTACGATCAATTATCCACTTTCGATTCGGTTTACCCGCAATGAGAAATAGTAGAAATTGGGTAATTTTATACCCGTTTATTTTATACTGTGATGCCAATTGATCTAACTTCAGATTTTCAAAATGTTGAGACGTCTTAATCGTGTCATATTTAAGCCCCTGGTTTATTATCATCAAAATGAAGGAATAAGTGAGAAGTATATAGGGCCTGGCATTCGTTTTATATTACCTACTTACTTACTTATCCGGTCTCGGACAACCACGGGGGGTCAGACACGTTACAAAACGGAGATAATATATTTCGCCAACCAGTTCGATCTGTTACCTTATCTTTCCAGTTGGCAACACCAAGTGCACGCAGGGGTTCGTTAACCTGATCGCCCCAGCGGAGACTTGGTCTTCCTATTTTTTGTCTTCCTTCGAGTTCGGTTTCGAAAACCCATCGTGCTGGTTCGTCTTCATCCATTCTACTGACATGGCCTAGCCAGCGCAATCGCGTTATTTTGATCCGCTTAACTATGTCAATGTCGGGATACAGCTCATGGTTCATGCGTCGCCGATACTCGCCTTTGTGCACTATAGGGCCATACATTTTTCGAAGTATTTTTCTCTCGAAGACTCCTACAGATGTTTCGTCTGCTTGCGATAGGACCCAGGATTCTGCGCCATAAAGCAAGAGAGACAGCAAACTTAAAACTCTCAAACTTATATTCCAATTTTATCAATTTTTTGCTTTATTCAGTAAGATCTATTGGTGTACAGGAAAAAAATGAGTTCTAACCCGTCGCTGTTATGCCAACAGCAAACAAGTCGATATTATTCAGAAACTGTAAACGAACCATGGCCAGCCTTGACCCCAACAAACTAACACTTTTCTGGATATACAAACATAGAAATATATGTGAAAACGAAGCTGTAGATGCGTTACTGTGGCAATTTATAAACTCGTTTAACTCTGTAACACCTCTGATAGTTTGATTGACGGATGGTAGTGCTGCGACATCGACCTCAAAACATCGATGATTTGCAACATCGATGTTTCAAATAAGAGACATCGATGTCGATAAAACATCGACCTCAAAACATCGATGTTTTCCAACATCGATGTTTTTGGGGATGTTTAACTTTTGGTGGCTTTTTTTAGAAATCGAGGTACCAAAATTGAAACAGAAGAGGTAATTTACTCCACTGGTCACAATCATCGAAGTTTTTTCGATCATCAATGCTTTTGCCGATGTTTTGCTTTTGCTGCAATTCTCTTTTAATTATGTGATATCAACATATAAATCACCCTTTTCCCCGATATAAAGGTGAAAACTACAAAACTTGATTAAAATAAATAGTTTCCCATTACATCCCATGTTTAACCAGCTACGCATAATGGTGGTGGTTGGCGTCGGGCGGCGAATAAATGGGCAAATATTCCCAATTCGAGTTTATATTAATATTTTATGGTTTATATTTCCTTATATTAAGGCAATTTGTTACAATCGTCACTCAGAACAACATCGATGCAAACATCGATATATACCATCGATGTTGGAAAAATATCGGCACTAAAACATCGATGTAAAAAGTACTCGATGTTTTTCAAAAACATCGATGTCGATGTCGCAGCCGTAACGGATGGAATTGTCACATGATGAATACCGATTACACATGAATTATGAGCTAGACTGGATTCTAGCCGGTGTATGTCGCTGGGTGAAGTGCATATGCATTCATCTTTTAACAGGACCCTTGATAGGCTGCAACGTAATCCACTGAATTGAAAACGTTTCGGCAAAGGGATGAAACATGTTTCAAGTGTATTTTGTACATTGCTGCAATGAAAAGATTCATACATACGATAATTTTATTGTATTGCAATGAAAGATTTCATACAAGATATTTTATCGTTCGTCTTTGCATTTATGCAGTTACCAAATTTTGGTTTGTGCAACGAATATACAGGGTGGTTCAGTCACGACTGGATAAATTTCTCCAGCGTATTCCTTGGCTCATTTCATGAAAATATGTCCATCTACAACCATCCCCGGAAATGCTAGGGGGCGAACTGGCAACGATTTGAACATTTTCGGATTGGTGATGGGAGGGTACTAGGGTAAAATTGCTAACTTCTGAACCAGTGGCCAGATTTGAAACGCTAAGACATCTGGGCGTCGTTTAGGGCATTATGGAAAGGTAAGAGGTAGGGCTATCTTTTAAGAGGTACGCGGTAGGGCTATATTTTAAAAAAAAAACATAAGTTACCTGCCATCTGGCTGAGCAAATTGAGGTTATGTGCACATTCTTATGTCTTTTTTTAAACCTCTGTATTTCGACGACTTCACTTTTTTAAAATTTTTTTATTGATTCTGGAAGGGTTCCCAAAGACCTTTCCAACAAGCCCAAAACCCAAAAAGTTTGCAAAAGTTAGTTCAGAATTTAGTAATTTTACCCTACTACCCTCCCACCACCAATCCGAAAATATTCAAACCGCTGCCATTTCGGCCCCTTGCATTTTCGGGGTTGGTCGTAGATGGACATATTTTCATGAAATGAGCCTAGGAATGCTCTGGTGAAATTTGTACCGTCGCACACTGGTCTGAAACGCCCAAAAAGCTGGCCAAAATGAAAAAGTTGGTGAAACTACTTGAAATTTTGTATGCAATAGTTTTGTAGGTCGGAAAATCCAAATTTGAGGTCAACAATTATAAAAAAATGGCGGAGCCCAAATGGCTGACAGATTTCTACGAAATCGTTATCAGATTCGAAAAAATATGTTACTTGGGGTGTACTGAGTCGTTAGACGTTAGATGATAAAAACGAAAATTACCCACAGAAAACCATAAACAAGTTACAATTGTATTTCATCACTAGAAGATAATTCTGAGTGAAAATTCAGAAGATTTGGAGAACAAGCTTGGGAAGACAGTAACTATTCAAGTCCTTTCAGACTGAGAGGTTGCAAAAAGGAGCAATTTTTTCCTTATGATTCCTAATCTATAGACATTTACCTTTATAGTTCTATGGAGATTTTCACCAATAGAAGAACTAACGGAATATTTATTACGAAGTTTTTAGTCAGGTTACGATTTCTGACACGAGCAGTTTAATATCAGCCAATATTAATAAAACACGTTAAATTTTAACAAACAAAATTAAAAAGTCAATGTACGTACTTCCAACAACATTTTCCATATCGCAAGTTACAAATAACACTATTTCATCAATCACAATACCATTTCTCACTGGAGCTCGGATTTTGGCGTTTTGGGAAATCTTGGGAGGAAGTGAAAACAGATGTTTTCATCTTTTCCTGGAACTCACGTAGGCATGCTTATGCTCTACATTTTCAGCTTTGCGTTCAAAAATATGTCCTAAACGAAATGGCATATTCGAATTTCGAAAAAAACAATTTTCTATTTTTAATTTTTGACCAGCTTTTTTGGCGTTTCAGACCAGCGTGCGTCGTGACTGAACCACCCTGTATTTGTTGTGAATCTCCGAGGAAATTTAACGAATTCTTTTCATGAACGAAACGGTTATTCATGCGAATTAATTTTTTGTTAATATTTTTTTTTGTAGGACAATCACGGAATGTCGAAGTGATAAAGAGAGATGTTAATATAAATAAATGGTGTCCCATAACATCCCATGAAGGGAGCTTCTCACAATCAGTGAGATGTGCGCTTTATAGTTTTACACTCACTGATTGGGACCTACAGTTTTACACCGGTTCCGAACGTTTTTTTGAGAAGCTTTCGCATGGCTAAATACTCGATAGTATCGCCGTCACTATGCCAGGTTACCGCCGCCGAAAGAAATTTAAGGTGGTCGGAGAAGGGATCGAACCCTGGATCTCATGTACAAGAGGCGCATTCACTGTTGACGGCCGCGGTATATATACATCTTTTATATATGTATTCTTCAATTATCCTTTTATACATATTCGTTGAAGCAATGAACACATTTTCGTTGCAGTCATGAATCTATGTATAAAATCACTTTCGTTGAAAATAGTTGTCGAAGCGGCGAACTATTTCACATGTGTCATAAAGTTAAGCTGTGTCAGCTATGTATTGGTATTAAGTGACTGTTGGACATTGCATTTGGTTTTAAATGGCTATGTCACATATCGCATTACCCCTAAGATCTTATTTGTTTTTGTGCATTTTTTATGTCTTCCATGAACTCTCTATTCTTTTTTCGTATGACACGAAAGGAAGGGAGAACCTATTGACATCTCTCGTATTCTCCTTTGTTTTGCCCAGGTTCAATCGCAATGGGACCACAGCCGAGTTTGGTGCCTGCCTAACATTAATACTTTAAAAAAGTAAATAATATAAATAGTTTCCTATTACATTCCATAGAGGAATTGGGAAGAGTTTCTCACAACCTCACAACGCTTTCTTATACTCTCTGATTGGAACGTACAGTTTTTACACCGATTCCGAACGGTATTTTGAGAAGCATTTTCATGGATATATGCTCAATAGTGTCGCCGTCACTATGCGAGGTGACCGCCGGCAAAAGAAATTTAAGATGGTCAGAGCAGGGATCAAACACTGGATCTCATGTACAATAGGCGCAGACACTAATAACGGCCACGGTGTACATACATCATCTATATATGGATTCTTCAATTATCCTTGTATACATATTCGTTGAATCAATGAACACATTTTCGTTGCAGTCGTGCATCTATGTATTGGATCACTTTCGTTGAAAATAGTTGTCGAAGCAGCGAACAGTTTTACATGGGTCGTGAAGATATTCCGTCGATGGTTGGTTTATGATCCTTACTCTGTATTGGGATTAAGTTACTGTTGGAGATTGCATCACATGAGCCCTATGCTCTATATTTTTGTTGTGCATCATAGTGCAAAGATCATAGTTGGGTTCGTATCCCCCAAGAGGTAAAAGAAAGGGAGCTAAGAGTTCGAAAGTTATTTTGGAATACATTAACGTAGATACTTTTTATAGAAGCTTGCATGTGCCGACTCCAAAGAACATCCGATAGACTTTTACATTGTTTCCTGTCCAAATGGGAAATTTTGCCCCGAATATAGTGTAAACGAAATAAATTAAATCCTTTGTATTTGTTTTAGTTTTTCTTTTATCCAAATCCCCACACAGAGATTCGGAACTTACCCCCTTTATACAAAAAGTCCAAATTTATGTTGTAGAAATACGATGATATAATACGCTTGTTCGATTATTTGTTTGCATTGCTGCAATGAAAAGTTTCGTACATTCCCCGATTTTGCCGATGCTGCAACGAAACAAGATTTGTTAGACTGACACGTCTTTGCACAGTGGCAACCTATTTCGGCACCGTCTTTTCTCCATGTTGGGGGGTAGCTGGTTGTTACAGAACTTAAGACCATCACTCTCAATTTGGAGTGGTATGGATACCGTACCTACGGATAGTTTGTAGACGGAAATATCTGTCTGTCTGGGCACCGCAGTAAATAACAGGCCTGTGCACAAGTTATTTCCGTGTTACCGGGGGATATACTGTGATCGTCCTCAGATCCCCTACATTCTTGGACCAACAATTTAGGAAATATAAAAAAGACAACAATAACATAACAACAATATCGTAACAAAGACAACAATATAGCAAACGATAACGACAACTGCACTCACGTGCAACGATACGACAAACGACACACAAAACAAATCAACTACCACAAGGATGGAATTACCGACCTATAGTCGTAACATAAATCTGTTGCGCATAGATGGAAACGATCGACGTGTAACCTCTAGAGTTCCAAAGAGGTGGGACCAAATTGATCCCACAATACGTAAAGATAAACAAAAGTCGTCACTCAACTGGTAAGGAACGTGACCGGTCCACAACATGTGGCCGATTTCGTCTCGACGTAGTTTGGAAAGCACGTAGTACCACCTGATGATCCGCCAAAGTCTAAACGATCCAAAGTAACCGGAAAACACTGAGCCAAGATGTTTAGAGCAGCGATCGCGGCAACCCACACTATGGGCGTCATCTACATTCAGAAATAGATAGATTGGTATTTTGGCTGCCCTTAACGCCGTATACTGTGATCAAACTATGAAGGCACATCCGTGCTCGCAGGCTATTTTCAAGGCTAAGCGTTTAAAAATAGAAAATTGCTGTGGTAGTGTAGTTGGTCGGCAAATTAGATCTCGTTGACAAGAGTGAGATACCGTCCCGGCCAAGAGCTCACGCATGGAAACGTACGTCCTTGGATGACAGTGATAAGTCTGCGCTAATCCATCATCTGCAATTGGAAAGTTGGAGAGCTCGAAAAGATTTCGGACACAAGTCTTATTTGCCATTAACACCGAATCAATTCCGTTTCTGTGAAAAGCTGAAGACGTTATTTTGTACGGCTTTGACCAGATGCTTCTAAGGGTGTATACGAGTCTAGCCTGGCCGTGAATCCAATGAATTTACATTAGAATTGGATGAGTGGAAGACAGGCCCGTGAACACATCAGTCAAAACTCATAGATGAGCCTTCTGGTCTCCTGGAAGACATTGACGATTAGACTAACAACACAATACAATTCAGATTACTACAGTTCAATTTCCAAACCTCTGGTTCTGCAGCTCTCCTGCTTCATATACAAAACTATGGAGCCGATGTCATCTTCATCCAGGTCTCTGAACAATTTATAGAATGATTTATGGATTGTTGACTCCTGATTATAAATTTCTCGTTTCATCATCTAGGTCCCTGAACAAATTAAAAAAGGATTTGTGTATTGAAGACTCCTGATTACAGGTTTTCTCGTTAACTTTGTGGTAGGCCCGCCATGAAAGTAAACTCCGGTTCACTTATTTAAAGGCACTAAAAATTCCACATTCAGCAGCCTGTATCTTTTGCAATTTGTAACCAATTGCAGAATTTTAAAATGGAAATGGAAGCTAGACATTTTGAGATATAAAAAAAAATTACAGCAGACAGTTGTCCGAGGCCTTCGGCCACGGACTGTCCCTGCAGACTGTGTCAGAGACACAGCCATTAAGTTTAACGTAGAATACGCCATCCGATAGGACAGAAAACATATATAACAATAAATTCATTTGCTTATATTATTTATCATTTATTGTTATATATGTTTTCTGTCTTATCGGATGGCGTATTCTACGTTAAACTTAATGGCCGTGTCTCTGACACAGCCTGCAGGGACAGTCCGTGGCCGAAGGCCTCGGACAACTGTCTGCTGTAATTTTTATATTTACCAACGGCAATTGATTCAAGTCCGTTTAAAAAAAAATATTATGTTCAATTTTTTTAAACTTAATTTAATTTATGTATTTTAATTAATATTTTTATTGAAATAAGTTCTGCGAATGTTGAGAGGGCCGCCCTAATATTAAAAAAGGTTTACCTTATCGAGTCTTCGCATTAGCATTCGAGCGTTGTGTGAAAGCTTTACGCTATACAATTCAAAATTAATGTTACAACAGCTTTATTGAAGCTTTCGCAAAAGAGCTTTATTATGTTAGCTTACTGTTTGTTTCACTTTTTACTAGACACATGTTGCCAAGCAACATTAGCTTGCTGTTCGTTTCACTTTTTACTAGATACATGTTCCTAAGCAATGTTGAGCAACCAAAAACACTCAACCAAACACCACACATATGTTTGAGTGTATGTGTTTAAATAATTTTCATTTGAGAAATTAAAATACTAGAAATATATCAACCAATATGAAATGTATATCAAACGAAAGATAACATCATCATTTACCTACAAAAAAAATTTAAAAAAAATTCATCTAGCCGTTTCCTCAAATTCAATGAAATAAAGATTACAACAATAAAAACCTGACATGACTCCTCATACCGTAAGGTAAGACATATTCTACGTCAAAAATCATGACAATAGTGGTTTCTTAACTAAAGAACTTTTTTTGAGCAATTTAGAATAAATACACTTTAACTAATTTTAATGAATGACAGTTTTTCTTGTTGCTTTAATTTATTTTGCTTTATTTAAGAACTATTAGTAGAGAGTTCAACGCCCTTTGTTTTTAATAACTTCAAATATACGGGTTTTCATTGAGAGATAAAGAGAATTTATGTAATCCAACGAAATTTGATTCGAAACATCCTTAATGGCCTGAATTAGTGACTGCTTGTCATCAAATTCTCTACCTCCTTCATAGACCTTACGAGATAACCAACCCCAGACATTTTCGATAATGTTTAGATCTGGCGAATAGGGTGGCCAGTCAAGAATATTAACATTTTGGCTTGCAATGAACTCTTTTACTAATCTGGCGCTGTGTATAGGGGCATTATCCTGTTGCAATATCCAAGATATGGGACCAAATAGTTCACTGAACTGCGGAAAAGTCGATGCCAATAACGTTTTATAGCTTGAACCAGTCATTTTTGCACTTCGATATTCAAGATAGAATGGTAATAGCACCCCACACCATCACGCCGCCCTCTCGGATGTGATGTAGGTTCAAAAAACGCTTTTCTTTGCGCAGATCACGGAATTAATAGTTGTAGCCATCAGGCCCATCCAAATTAAACGTGTTCTCAGCTGTAAATACAACGGTTCTCCAGTCATTTACATAACCTCTTGGCTGCACATCCCACACCACGTAGTCTCTTGCGAATTGAAGCCGATTTTCTTTACGAGAACCATTAAGTGGCTTCTTTTTTTTTGTAATTTCAGGTATTTAAGATACTCACAGCTCTTATTTACTCTGCGTACTGATGACTTGCTCGCTTCCACTCCAGCTTGAGCTCTTATTTTTGACAAGGATAAGGCAGAATTAGCAGCAATTGTGATGATTTTTCTTTTCTCATACGTAGATAAAGACAATGAAACCCTTCCTTTAAAATTGTTTCCATACCCCTCGGGGTCCTTGATGTAATGGTCGACAACTGTTGGGCTCCGTCCAATTTTTTTAGCTATTGCGCGGTTAGAATATCCTTCAGAACGGTAAACATCGATTTTAGTTTTTTCCGATAGATTTAAAATTTTTTGTTTGCCATTTTGACTCGTAAAATGAATAAGATGCAATAAACAAACGCTTCCTACAAAAAAAATCGTCGCTTACTTTAAAAATAATAAAAAAATAATAAAGTGCCTTTATTCAAGTCAACCAAAAAAAAATAGCACATTTTTGGACTTTTTTTATAAATTGCTCAAAAACGCTCTTTAGTTAAAAAACCACTATTGTCATGATTTTTTTTATATCTCAGGATGTCTAGCTTCCATTTCTATTTTAAAATTCTGCAATCGATTACAAATTCCAAAAGATACAGGCTGTTGAATATGGAATTTTTAGTGCCTTTAAATAAGTGAACCGGAGTGGAGTGTATGTGCTTGTCCAAGAATAATCTGAACATATTTTTTCATCTAACAATTGTAATCGACAAACTGACACTGCCAGTCAGGGACCTGTATGTTCCGTGGATTAACTGGATCCTGGCCGTCGCATATGCAGAAAAAGCAAATTGATAAGGCGTAGAAAGATGAAACGTGCCTTGTTCTTTGTACGGATGTTAATGTACACTGCACAATATGGGGAAGTGCCAATGCAAATAGATAGAGGAGAAAGTTTTAGAGTACATTTTGTATTAATATTGCTGAGACTGACGATCTTACTAATGCTCTCACCTCAGCCCTCAACAGATAATTTTATTCCACATGAACCAATAGAGATAAGAACCTATAGAGATAAGAAGAAGCCTCTATGGCGGAGCAAGAATGTGCATATCCTGAGAAAGTCCTGAAGCAAGTTTTCTAAAAAAGTTGAGTCCTCAAATATGGGAAAAAAATAAGTTCTTCAAAGCGGAGTTCTCGGAAACTTGGTCTCCCCACTCCCACCTCTCTGCAATGTCTTAAAGAACAAAACGGCCGAAGGACGGCATCAAATGCGGAATTGTTAGACCTCCAGCTTAACACCCACTTTCCAGACTATCGTCTCAGCGCCCAAACACGTCATCTCTCAAGTTGCAGGAAATATTGTACTTAATGCAACACTCCTGTGGGCACTGGGAAGTTGTATGTGCTACAAATCACCTGGCCCTGACCGTATAGCCCCCAGTTGAGTTATAATGTAGACGACATATTTTGGCACCCTCACACCTGAATCTTTGCATAAGCTCCTCTATTCCAATTAAATTGAAGGAATCCCCCGTGATAAAAATTATGTGATTTCAAAGGTCCTAAATCGAATCGAATTCTCCCCCCCCCCCCTTTGCAGGCACCGCTTCCACGTAGTTGATTGTCTTCCTGGCCTTTGATACTCCTGCGGGTTCGATTCAAGTGCCGTCCTAGCAATGCCTTATGTTGGGCGCCTAAGTAAAGGGTGGTCCAACCAAAACTCACGATGTTAATTGTAAATAAAACAAAAAGTTTTCAGAGAATTATCTTAATTTGTCTTACTATGATTGAAGGATTTATGACAATTATGTGTGAAACAAAATATCAGACAAGTACTCGCCACGGCTTCGGTGGCATACCTCTAACCGATGGTCCATATTTTCAATGACTCTGAGACATAATTGAGGTTCAATGTCGTTAATGTGCCGAATTATCTCATCCTTTAGCTCTTGAATTGTACTTGGCTTATTGACGTACACTTTTTCTTTAAAATATCCCCAAAGAAATAAGTCCAAGGGCGGCAATCACATGATCGTGGCGGCCACTTAACATCGCCACGACGTGAGATAACATGGCCATTAAATTTCTCGCGCGAAAGAGGTATTGTTCCGTTGGCTGTGTGCATCAGCCTGTTGGAACCACATATCGTCCAAGTCCATTTCCTCAATTTCTGGCCACAAGAAGTTCGTTATCATGCTGACCAAAAAAATTGCAAAATGCACGAAATGCATTTTCGTAAAACGCTTCAACAATCTTAACGCGCTGCTCAATTGCGTACCTTTCCATGGTTGAATTTGTCAAACACAGAAACAAAGAAATACCAAATTAAGTTGGGCAAAAAACTTGACGTTGAGGTGTGACTCACAATTAACATATTGCATCATGGTTGAACCACCCTTTATATGGCCGATCCAGGTCCATTTTCTTTTACGTATATCGAATTCAATAGGACTGTTTCATGTCCGTTGCCGGAGTACTTCATTAAAAATTGTCTTGGGCCAGTAGATACCGAGTATATGACTCAGCCAACGATTGACAAGCTTTTGGACCTTTTCCATTGTCAGCTTCGTCGAGCTCCAAGTTATACAACCTTACAACAGTATCGACTTCAGACTTCATCTTTTACAATATCATCATATGCGCCAGATTTTTTGCAGATTTAGGACCGATACACGGGCCTTTTGCATTCGATCACCTATATCCGACGCGGAGGCACCATCCTTGATAATCTTGCATCCTAAAGACTTGATTTTATCCACGTCTTCAATTAACAATGCATCTGTTAGTGGAGTATTCCGTTCTGTACAAAGAGGCATTAGCTTTGCATTCTTTATATTTATTTTCAATCCTACAATCTTTAAAATTGCCTCGATGTTATCAACTATCTGGGTCATAAGACAAGTGTCATCTGCGAGTCGATATCATGCAGATGTTCATACATAGTCCACTCAATGCCAAACGCTGCTTCTGCATTAGAAGTAATGTGGGGGACAAGACTTATCCTTGTCTGACTCCCGCAGATGTGGTCAAAGGTTAGCTTTCCTTTCCATTAAAACTAAATTTATACGCTGCTTCTAACGGGTTTTTCAATAAGAGCGCTACAAAAGTTTTTTTAAATAAAACAAAACCGGTTTTAGATACCAATGAAATTCTTTATTCCTGTGAAAGTACGTTGGATGCCATTATGTATGGAACTCGATTTCTTTTGCATGGCGACCACGGGCACGCTTGCAGAAGTCCAGACGCTGAACCCAATTTTCGACGGTTTTCAAGCATAAATCGGCCGATACTGATTCTATTTCACGTTCGATATTCGTACGAAGTTCATCAATCGTCGCTGGCTTGATGGCATAGACCATAGACTTGACGTAGCCCCACCGGAAATAATCTAACGGCGTCAAATCGCACGACCTAGGCGGCCAATCGACTGGGCCATTGCGTGAGATAACACGTTCACCAAACTTGGTTTCCAATAAATTGATTGTGGCATTCGCTGTGTGGCTTGTGGCGTCGTCCTGTTGGAACCACATGTCCTCCAAGTCCATATTATCCAATTGGGGCCAAAAATATTCGGTTATCATTGAACGGTAGCGATTCGCATTCACAGTAATGTGCCGGTCTTGATCATCACGGAAGAAGTACGGCCCAATGACGCCGCCGGCCCATAAAACGCACCAAACCGTAATTTTTTCGGGATGCAATGATGACTCATGGATTACGTGTGCATTGCTGTCTGCCCAATAACGCATATTTTGCTTATTGACGAAGCCATTCAGCCAGAAATGAGCCTCATCGCTGAAGACGTAGCGCTCTTAAAGTTGAGGCCACTGTTTCCAAATTTCGGTAGAGAATTTTAATAATTTCGACTCGTTGTTGGCCCGTATATCTTTCCATGATGAAATGGCAAACCTTACTGAAGAGAAATGTCAAAAGAGCGGGAAAAAATATGGCGTCGTTTGCTGGCCCTATCGATTTACTTTTGTAGCGTCTCTGTTGAAAACCCCGTTATGTACAGTCACGGATCTAGAACACAATCCAGGTGGGTCACATTACGTTGTGGTGTTCACAATCAAAGTGTTCGAAGTCTACGAAAAGTAGATACAGGGGCGAGTGAAGTTCAACTGATTGCTCTGTGATTATGCGGAGTGTGTTCACGTGGAAGTAGTTTCACACCTGGAAGTAGTTTGTTTCATTGTATTATGTTTACACATGTTGAAACTGCAGATCCACAAAATTTAGAAATAATAATTTTGTATATATTTGCTTTATGATTTATATATAAATAGTAGCGAGTGTCGACATTATTGTTTTCTTGTTTACTTTGTTTTAGCCTAATCCTTCAACATTGTGGCAAAAAAACTACATTACGGAAAATAAATAAATTTTAAAGTTTTATTGTATTGAGTTAAAACAGCAAGATTTTTTTCCAATATCGTATGACTTACACTAAAGAATACACTGAAAACCAACTCATGCTATAAATATGTTTCACATACCAGTATGTGTGTAGATTGTAGTAATACAGGGTGGCGCACCAATTGTGCTACAATCACAAATTCAAATAACTTTTTTTAATCAAGGCATTTAATCTATTTTTTTATTGTATAGTAAAATCAATTTTATTTTATATAACTAATTGGTTTCGAAGATGATAGACCGTAAATGAACCCCGTGCTCATCCACGCGTATGCGACACCTGATCAGAAAATTATTCATTGCGGTGTGAAGGGTTAAAGTCGGGATCGCCTCAATTATTGATTTAATAGGCCGCTTCAATGTAGTCAAATTCCTTGGTTTCGTTTTCTACACCTCTGGCTTGACATAACCGCATAGAAAATTATCTTGTGCAGTCAGGTAACCTTGGGGACCAGCGGAATGTGCAGTTTCTGGATATTAATATGTTTGGGAATTTTCGCTGGAGGTCCGCCATAACCGGTCTGACTATGTGTGGACTTGCTCCATCTTGTTGGAACCAAATGTTGTTGAAACGATTACGTCTTCGGGGCAGTTCTGAGTAAAAAAACTCCTTCAAAACATTTAATTAACGGCCCTCATTTGCAGTTACTGTTACCGTTTTCTTCAAAGAAATATGGTCCCACAATGCACCTTGATGAAACTTCGCACCACACAGCGACTCGTTCTGGGTGCAGTTCATCTCTCTTGAGTATTTCTGGATTATTTCTGGATTCTTCGGCCATTTCAATAATTTTTTGGCAGAATTCCTGGCGAATACGTAAATCCAGAGGATTTAAATTGCTTGTTATTTGGACTTTGTGCCGAAACAAGTTTAAGCCATCATATATTATCCGTTGAAATGACCGTCTGCTAACTCCAATTTGCGCCGATAAGTTTTGAGTCGAAACGCTTGGATTTGCCTGAATTGACGATGCCACCGCCGCGATTGTGTATTGAAACCGAACATATGGATGTCGATGGTGCGGTCTTCGTCCGATGCTTCCAGATTCGGCAAACATGTTTACCCACCTCATAATGGTACATCTACTCGGGGGAGTGCCGCCAAACTCCCGCCTAAATTCCCTTTGGACGGAAATGAAGGACTGCAAAGCATGGTACAGCTGCACTATCCAAATCCTCTTTTCGGTATACCATGAATTCATTTTGATAAATCTAAATAGTAACCTGCAAAATAAAAAAAATAAGCCTATTATTGACACTGAAAAAAAAGTTATTACGTTTTGTTTTTGTACCACGATTAGCGCGTCATCCTGTATCTATTGCAGAAATACTCAAGTTTGTTCAGATACATGTATGAAGTTACTGCAGCCATTTTTGTGGACATCTTATTCTATAAATCTGTTGGGTTAAGTGTAAATAAAATGTCCATCAATCCATTTTCAATTTATTGATTTATTATTGATATTAGGTGTAACACACAGGGAAAAGATTAGTTGGATATCAACTCAGGCATTGGAAATTCAATGGTAAAGTCTATAGTTTGATTAGAATTCATTATTGTCATATTATTCGCCGATGATATTGATAGATTAAAAATAGGTCTTACTAAATGCAAGTTGCTACTACCGAATTTAAGTTGTATTAACCAATTTGAGTAACTCTAACACCTCCTTCATCTGAAATGGTAGATACAACTAATAAAAATGTACAATATTAGAATTCGTGTTCAAAAATTAGCCACTGTAATCATAATTTATCTTCTGTTACAAAAACAATTGTTACAAAGTTGTGAATTCAATTTTTCGTAAGAGGCTTCATAAGAGAGAAACTATATTTGAATATTACTCGAGGACTTTTCAGAAAAACTATTATTTAAACAAAAAGTGATAAACACATTTGTGAAAAAACAATAAAGTGTATAGATATCAGCCAGCGAAGAATATATATTATCATAAATTGAGGTGAAGTGGATGGATGACACAAATTGACTTAAACATACATATTGTTACGAATAAGTAAAAGCTTTTGCGTGCTGTTAATGACTCTACTAACAGTATGTAAATAACAGGCGGTTAGTGCTGCGCCTGAAAGTATGCATTGTAACAACGTACCAGCTCGCTAAACCAGTAGCATGAATTCACCTCAGTAAAGATAATTCTCCTGTGTTCGAGATTGTTCTACAAAGATAAACAACTACAACAACATCTAGAAGGTTCTTGAATTCGCTAGATATACCTTCATTTGAGTATGGTGAGTTAGTATAAATAGCGGAGGTCTTTGGAGTGGAGGTTTGTGATTAAACCCCGTAAAGTGAGCAACGCGAATTGATAGTAAAATATAAGAATTATTAAAGTGGTGTACCGTTGTACTTATCGTAATTTAAAACGAACCTAGTTTTATTATTGGGAGTAAAACAACGCAAAAAGGACGAATAAGGAAATTCGTAACAATATAATACCCATCCCCATTTTTGATCGAAATTATGAAAGACGAAGCGTCCAATAGACAAAATAACAACTTTTTACGGGGTTCTAAGGGTTTCTCATAAAATGTTCCAATTCGCATGAAGTATTATTTTTCAAAAAATTGCCAAAATATGAAAGTCGATAAAATTAAAAAATTGGTATATCTCGGAAACGGTGCGTCCATTCGCAAAAATAATAAATTTTTACCTTCCACGTAGGCTTTCACCAATGGATGTCTTCAATACGGCATCACTTTTATATTTAAAAAATCGCTAACACTAACATTTCTGGAATCAGAATCGCTAAAACACCCCTTGGACGGAGCGTCCAATCGAAAACAGAACTATTTTTAGTAGTCCAATCGTATGGAAGAAATTTTGTTAAAAAATCGTCAAAATATGAAAATCGCTGAATGAAATATGGCTATATTTTGGAAACGGTGCGCCCAATTGCAAAAATAAAAACTTGGTTACCTCTATAAAAGACTTTAAAACGACATCAGTTATTTAAAAAAAATCGCTAACATATACATATGTGTGTTTTAGCGATTTTTTATTTGAAAAATGTTATTTTAACGGATTTTAAGTGATGTCGTATGAGATGGATTCATTGGTTACAGCCTCCTATGGAGGTAAAAAATTCATTATTTTTGCGATAGGACGCACCGTTTCTGAGATATAGCCATTTTTCATTTTAGCTAATTTCTTATTTTGGCGATTTTTAAAAAAATTATTTCATGGGAATTCTAACATTTTGTGAGCGACGCTTAGAAACCCGTGAAAAATTTAAATTTTTTCGATTGGACGCTCCGCTTTCGAGGTACAGAAATTTTTTTATATTTTCGACAAAAATGGACACGAAATTCTAACTGTGGTTATAAATAATAAAAATTTTGTTTATATTTAAATATAAAATACACAATTTTAATAAAAATTAATTTTTTTTACTTTTTTTGCTATAAAATTCATAATGGGTTAAAGCATCACCAGATGGTTGTGACAGCCATCAAATTCAAGTAATTAGTTGAGAACGCCAATATATTATTTGGTACAACCGAATTAGTTTTTACATTTTCCGTTGATCCAACTAATAGAATATTCACCATTACAGGATAATTTGATTGCTAGAACTAAAACTCGATTGACAGATCACATTTATTTCTTGTTGCTGTGGCTTCAACTAAATATTTCAGTTCTTGCAACCAAAACTGAATTACAAATCAATTAATATGCACAACATTTGGTGATGCGGACCACAATTATTGGTAATCACAACTGAATAATGTGTTAGTCCAAGGAACCACCAAATTTTAGTTGGCTGTAAATATAGAGGTGACAATGAATAACTTCTCTCTCCTCCAAATAATCTGCGTACAAATTTACTAAGGGATCGCATCACTTTTAGAATTTTAGATTTGATAACAACGAAATGGAATCACCGACCGCAAGCTAATGTGCGTACAATTTTGTTGACGGATCGCTTCACGTTTATAAATTTTCGCTGCCATATTGGATCCGAATTTTTCAAATTTCGCTAATTCAAATTTTCGCGCTAATCTGACTTTGATTTTAATATCAGCGGCCCAAGAAAATATTTTAATGCAACCAGGTTAGATTTATTTTGTGGCTCTGAAGCTGTAATCTATATTGCATTTTACGATGGGTACACGCAAAGAAAAAAACGTTTATTGCTCGGTTGCCACTACAATACTTTGATTGATTTGTATTAATTTATTAATCGCAACCGTTTATGTAGTTCTCCCAAATAAACTCATATATCGCAAATGTGTATCATGTTGTTGCAAACGAGAGTTCGTTTGCATTAAACGCGTACAAAATTACATTTGTCGCAAGTTAAAACCCGTATGCAATAACTGAAATTAGCCATTTTTCTAATGAGAGCACAGATTACGAAGAACGTAAATTTCTCTCATTCTGTCGACTGTATACACAGTCCACTCGTTAGGCATACACACTCACGCATACAGATAAAATGCTTTTGCCTCGTCTATATATCTTGGATGGACAATTGACGCGGTGTAGTTTGCTGCGCTTTTAGTTGTTATTTGAATGCAGGGAGAGACAGAAGACGTATTAGTAGACACTGAAATTCCAACTTTTTTTAAAACAAACTTTATGGGTAAAACCAAATTCATAAAAGTTGGAAATTTACCAAAAAAGAGCTTATGGAAACCATAAATATAAATTTTAATGTACAAGTAATGTTGTACTGAGTAGAGTAACTACAAGTCGGTTGCTGTAACCGAAAGAACAGTTGGTGGAACCATTTTTCGTTTCTCTCAAACGTTTTTTTTCTTATGTTTCTCATAACTCGAAAAACGTTTGCAGTAAACGAGTTATGAAAAATTAGAACTGAAAAAACGTTTGCGAGACACGAAAAACGGTTCCACCATTCGTTCTTTCGGTTACAGCAACCGAGTTGTAATTAAAACTTTTATTTGTGGCTTCGATAAGATCTTTTTTGATCATATACAGTCAAGAACTCGTTTGCAACAACAAGATACATATTTGCGATATACGAGTTAATTTGGGAGAACTACATGAACGGTTGCGATTAATAAATTAATACAAATCAATCAAAGTATTGTTACGGCAACGGAGCAATTAACTTTTTTTCTTTGCGTGTATTAGGAATTAATACATTCGTGTATTACAAGAACTTCTGGCTTGAATTTTTTATGTCGTTTTGCTGAAAAACTGTGAAATTTCAATGTGTTTTACACTTATTAATGTTAGTATAGATTTGTGTTGTCTTTAACACAATAATTTTAACACAGAAAACGATTTACCGTTGTTGTTATATTGTTGGTTGTGTTGAACCATTGCCTCTATCTGGTATTATTAAAGCAATTATTTTCAACATTCAATGTTCATAGCACACCATGCCTAATGTCACCAATTTGCTGAGAGTAATGTTCACTCTAGATATATGAATTACTCTACGGTTTATGGCTTCAACATATTTTTGCCGGAACTTCTCATATTTTCGAGATTTTATTTATGTTTTTTCGTTTATTATCTTAAGAACTTGATTCGGTTACCCTTCTATTGTCAAGTCACATGAAACTTTTTTTCAATAAGCGACAAACACTTCAACATGATTCCTTTCCTATCAACGATATTGGATACTGTCGCCATCTACACTAGGTATTGCCAGCACCGATCAGTACGCACAGAGTACATATTTCATGCACGCATACATATGGATTTATAAAAAGCCCAATTAAATTCTCTCAAATTCATAAATTTCCAAAGAATTTTGATTGTAATAACGACAGTCTTCATCCCCTTCCAAATCGAATTTCTATGCGAATTTATTTGTTTCTTTCTTATATCGAAAGTACTCGTATCATCGAAATTGTTTATTTTCATTTCAAAATTAACGATTGATTTTCGATCTCCTTCGAATAAACAAAATGTCATAATAAAGTCTAAAGTAATAACGTTTTCGATTTGAGTTGGATTTTGTTTTCAAACGTTTGTAATTTAATGAAATTATAGAGAATTGGAAATATTCGACGTTGTTAGGATACAACAAATAAAAAAGTCAAACCAAACGCAAAAATCCCTGTTATCTTTATTTTCAGATTTGCATTCTTTCGCAGTCCTTATGTGGGCTGGAAAAATTCCGTTCGCCACAATTTGAGTTTGAATGAATGCTTCAAAAAGTTACCCAAAGGTATGGGTGTCGGTAAGCCGGGCAAAGGCAACTACTGGACTATTGAACAAAATTCCGCCTATATGTTTGAGGATGAGGGTAGTTTGCGACGGCGTCCACGGGGCTATAGATCGAAACTGAAAATGAAATCTTATGCACCTGCAAATGGTTTCTATCCCACGGGATCATATGATGGAGGAATGGTAAGTAAAATTTTAATTGTAATTTAATTCAATTGTAAATTATAACTGAAAGTGTCCAGTTTTTTATTTCAATTTGGGATCTTTTGAAAACAGTAATTAACAATTATGGTATTGTATATGGAAGGTTAAATCATATTCATATTCAACAATTTTTTAATCTAATGAAATTTTTATGTATTTTGAAGTTTAAATATATTTTTTAAATTACAGATGATTTAATTAATATTTTATGAATTCCAATAGAAAACGACAATTTATTTTAAATAATTACCAATATCCCGAAAGAAAGATAATGCCAACACTATCTAGTAATTAGTTTCGAAAAAGCTAAAAATCCGTTCGAAACCGTTGCAAAACTGTAGGTCACAATCAAAGAGTGAAAAACTAGAAAGTGCCTAGCCCAATGCTCGTATGAAGCTGTCACCTATCCTGAATGGAATGCAATTAAAGATATTTATTTATTTATTTTATAATTACCACACACTACGCCCAAGGATATCTATATCGAAGCAAACATCTTGTGGCTTTTGTCGCCACCTAGTTAGCTAATTTTCAAACTTGTTGTTACATGATGTTAATAAAGGAGTTGCAAAATAAGCTATCCCCTTTGTCGGTCTACAAACACGTTGGAACTGAAAGGGTTCGAAACTCTTCTTCTTTATTTTCACTCAATGACAGCACGAGTTTTATACTCCTACAAAGTGATGATATAGCAAGTTACCCAGCTCAGATATACATATGCAACTTAACAATATTTCGCATAATTTAGAGTTGCAACTTTATTTTTTCAGAGTGCTTGATACGAGCAAAGAAAAAATTCGTTATGTTCAAACGAAATTTCGTTTGGGGAATGTAATTGCAGCACGCGAACATTTTTTGAACCAAAAAAATCACTTCCGTTGTGTTAAAGACATAAAGACGTTAACAAGAACTTAAGAATGTTTTCAATAAACTCTAAACTCAAAAAAACGTTTATTGGAAACTGTTCTGTCGTTTACCACAAACGAGTTATAGTAACTCCAAACTCAAAAAACAAAACTTGCGACAAACTGCTGTCTCGGAGTTATATCCCATTAACGGTGTAATTTAAGGAGTTATATCCTCATTAATGGAAGTATTTTATTGAATTTTAAATATAAATTTTATTTTCGTACCTACGCTTTCCGGAACCCAGGCACCATCACTGCAAATCCAAGTGGCTATCCACTGAGCCATTGCATTTATTGTGCCAAGTCGAATAAATCCCTAAATGTTAAGATAAGACATAAAACCAAATAAATTCAAAGTCCCCAGCAAACCAAACATTCCGAATTCGGCCAGAAGTCTGTCCGAAAATCGATTTCGGATCCCAGTTCTTACTGAGTTCGTATCGAAAAACATATGAACTATAGAAATTCTGATTTATTCGAGGGAAATTCTGAAAGGAAATTTTAAGGGCCGTACACTCATAGAAAAATTCGGTTGAGACAACCGAATTAGTCGTAACCGAACACAGCCTCATTAGAGTTTCTCTCAACCGAATTTAGATAGTGCCACAAATGATTTTTGAAAGTTATTTTTATTATTAAGAAATTATTTATTTTCCAGTATCCTTCTAAGAAAAAATTACAAAGCGCGAAAACAAAAACAATTTATACAGGGCAACACATGTGTTTTACATGTCACTGCTGACTTTTTTTGAAGTCCCGGCCCTCAAGGGTCACCGCACCAATTCTGCCGTATTGTATCTGTTGATTTCGGTCCTAATCCGTTTCATATACAGATGATTGCAGCACATCTTAAGCGACCGACCTTGAAAGCTTCAAAACTGTTGATATCTGCTTGGACAATTTTTGCAAAATAAGGCGATTTAATACAAATATCATAATTACAATATTTTTACTTACCTGTGTTAATAACTACACCAAAGTTATGATATCGCCGCTAAAGGAACAATTATACATTCTTTAACTTCTTTTAATATAATATTTGTTTTTAGAATTTTAAATGTCAAGTTTTAAATACATAGAATTATGTTGTGGTAACCGAATTGAAAATGGAATTCGGTTGTAGCTACAGAATTCCTGAAAAATTAGTATACTGCGACCGCATTGACGCCAAATTCGGTCGATGCAACCTACTTAAGTGTTAATTCGGTTAATGCGACCGAATTGATACCAAATTTGGTAGTGACAACCGAATTGATGCCAAATTCGGTTGTTGCACCTGAATTGATACCACATGCCATTACTCCAACCGAATATGGTACCAATTTCGGCTGTGGTATCCGAATTATTTCCAATTTCGGGTGTTACGGGTGGTTGACAGAACGAATATAATTATAATATACAATCAATTACACAGTGCAACACGGAAAAAATAACCATATATGAACAGCACTACGTGCTAACGGTTTGCCAGATATGAGCCTGACAAAATTATTACTTTTTTGCACAAATGATACCGAGGCCCCAAATCTTTGGAGGCCCATAAAAACAAAGTGCATGACTTGGGGCAAAACTGGGAGACACGGGTTCTTTTTTTGGTCTTTAATCACGTAGTGATGTTCGTATATGGTTATATTTCCATGACTTAACCGGTGGTGCAATGGTTAGTGTGCGCGGCTCTTGTACATGAGATCCTGGGTTCGAACCCGGCTCTGACCACCTTCAAAAAAAATTTCTTTCGGCGGCGGTCACCTCGCATAGTGACGGCTACACTATCGAGTATCTAGCCATGAAAAAGCTTCTCAAATTACCGTTCGGAATCGGTGTAAAACTGTAGGTCCCAATCAGTGGGTGAAAACTGGAAAGCGCACAGCTCAGTGATTGTCAGAAGTTCTCTCCAGTCCCTTCATGGGATGTAATGGGAAACCATTTTTTTTTTTTTTTTTTTAAAATTACAGACGGTGTTATAAAACGAGGTTGCTTCAACCGAATTTCAGTTGTGAGGACTAAATTCGGTTGTGACAACCTCAATTCGGTTGTGGCAACCACAATTCGGTGGTAACAACCGAACCTCTTCTCGGTTGCTGCAACCTCTTCTCAATGCATTAGTTCTGTGGGTGTATGGACTTACGTATAAATAAATCCTTAAAATTTCGTTGACACTTCGGAAAGAATTTTGGTCGCATTTCGAACTAACGTCTTAATAAATTCGAAGGTTTTGTATTTACATAAATACCATTTATAAAAAAAAAATTTAGATAAATAACATTTATACATTTATTTAGGCCGAAAAAATGTTAACATCTGAAACCGTCATGACCCGTTTGTTACAGTACGTTAGCACGCTCTCTCTGCCTCTCCACCATTTTATAAGGGCCGTGCCGCAATATCGTAGACGCCAATAGTATGCCTCTCTCTTTGTCTCTCTTTCTATCTGAGCGCTCGGAGTGGGGACAGACAGCTGTATCGGTTCTCTGTATTCTTTTTAAATTAGCTACCCACGACAATGGGGATATATCCATTACGATTACCCACATGCTAATGGGCAAAATAATGGGTAGTTAACCACGACGTTGGGAAATACCCACCACGGTTACCCAATACCCATAGGGTAATGGGGAAAATAATGGGTAGTTACCCACGGCGATGGGAATTACCCACCACGACTTTACCAATTACCCACGGCAATGGGTAATGGGTTAACCAAGGTAACCCATCCCCACTTTTAATCGAAAATATAAAAATTAGGAAAAATGTATATACAAATATATATATTGGAAGCGAGGAGTCAAATCGGAAAAATAACGAATTTTTATCAGTTTCTAAGGGTTTTTTATAAAGTGGTCCAATTGAAATAAAATTTTTTTTTTTAAATCGCCAAAATAAGAAATTAGCTTAAAAAAATAGGTAAAGACTCGAAGACTCTTTAACCAATGGATGTCTTTAACACGGCATCACTTTGTTTTAAAAGGCATTGCTACCACATACAAGTAAAGGGTTTTTCAATATTCCTGTGAAAGTACGTTCGATGCCATTATGTATGGAACTCGATTTCTTTTGCATGGCCACCACGGGCATGCTTGCAGAAGTCCAGACGCTGAACCGAATTTACAACGGTTTGCAAGCAGAAATCGGCCGATACTGCTGCAATTTCACGTTCGATATTCGTACGAAGTTCATCAATCGTCGCTGGCTTGTTGGCATAGACCATAGACTTGACGTAGCCCCCACAGGAAATAATCTTTCGTGAGATAACACGTTCACCAAACTTGGTTTCCAATAAAATGATTGTGGCATTCGCTGTGTGGCTTGTGGCGCCACATGTCCTCCAAGTCCATATTATCCAATTGGGGCCAAAAATATTCGGTTATCATTGAACGGTAGCGATTCGCATTCACAGTAATGTGCCGGTCTTGATCATCACGGAAGAAGTACAGCCCAGCCCAATGACGCCGCCGGCCCAGAAACCGCACCAAACCGTAATTTTTTCGGGATGCAATGATGACTCATGGATTACGTGTGGATTGCTGTGTGACCAATAACGCATATTTTGCTTATTGACGAAGCCATTCAGCCAGAAATGAGCCTCATCGCTGAAGACCATAAATTGGACGTAGCGCTCTTAAAGTTGAGGCCACTGACTCCAAATTTCGGTAGTAAATTTTAGCAATTTCGACTCGTTGTTGGCTCGTATATCTTTCCATGATGAAATGGCAAACCTTACTGAAGAGAAATGTCAAAAGAGCGGGAAAAAATATGGCGTCGTTTGCTGTCCCTATCGATTTACTTTTGTAGCGTCTCTGTTGAAAAACCCTTTATAGGCGTTTTAGCGATTTTTTATTTAACAAATTTTAATTTTAGCAATTTTTTTAAAAATATAATACTTAATTTTTGAGACTGGACGCTCCGTTTCCGAGTTATACCTATTTTTTTAAGCTAATTTCTTATTTTGGCGATTTAAAACAAAAATATTTTCTTTCATTCGACACGCAAAGAAAAAAACGTTTATTGCTTATATTTTTCATGACTCGTTTGCTGCAAAGATTTTTCGGTTCTCCCAAACGAGATGAGATGTATGGCCTAACAGAAGTTTGTTTCCCCCAATTACAGTCCCCAGACGATTTTCAGTTATTTGAGATTTCGTTTGGGAGGAACGAGTTAGAAAAAACGAGATGGGAAAAATGTATTAATTTTGCGAATGGTCGCACCGTATCCGAGGTTTAGCTATTTTTTGATTTTAGCTAATTTTGTATTTTGACGATTTTCTTAAAAAAGTCTTCCGTGCGATTTGAACCAGTTTATGAAAAACCGATAGAAATATGCCAATATTTGTTATTTTTTCGATTGGAGGCTCCGTTTCTGAGATATACACTGGGTAACACAATACCCATCGCCTTGGGTAATGTGTAAAGATCACTTATCCATTCCCCATGTAACCACCCATTATTTCCCCATACCCCGTGGGTAATGGGTAAACAATCGCTATCCATTCCCCACAGCAATAATAATGGCTTATCGGTTCTCTGTTTGATATAGCCCCAGATATATTTGATATAGCCATGATATAACAAGATTACAAATATTAACTGATTTCAACGAAAGTTGGTATAACAGCGTAGGCCACGGATGATTGTTTCTGGGAAATTTCTTCATCGGTCCACGTTTTGATATTGGTGACATGTAAAGCTTGATACGCATGACAAACCAAGTTGACATTGTTAGCTGGATACTACCGACTTTTGTTATAAACATTGTTGTCCCACTATTAACAGGTTACGAATAAACGATTGGTTAGGTTATTAAATAGACGGCTATGGCCGCATATAACTTTTGTTGCTTCCACCTCAGCCCATGTCCATCTCTGACCCGGTTCACTTTTTCACAGTTTTCAATTTGTTTATACTAAAGCATGTCCTCTTGGTTACTCCGTTTTTATTTTTTTATATTAAAACTCTTATTTTTTGTGAAATTTAATGAGAGCTGACCACATTGAGAATTTAAGCCCCTGGTGGAAAAATTGTCCTTCTTTTAATGTTTCCATGGTAACGGATTTAAAAAAGTTACTAGTTAGTTCCAACATGCCCATGCCTAAGACGCCCGTTGTAAAATTATAAACTTTTTGTATGAAAATTTTTGTTTTAAAGAATGTATTTTTTAAACAAAAAGTATATTTTTAGGTCCTTCTTGTAAGAATATGTATTATATTTTCCTGAAGAGGTCCATTTTTAAAGAGAGGTACGTCTTTTATTAAAAGTTAGTGTTTTTTTTTAACGAAAAGTACTTTCTGTAAGAAAAAGCCATATGAGTATGATTTTTTTTTCTCAAAAATGTACCATTTTTAAGAACCATTTTTCTTTTTCAAGAAAAGAAAAAGTATTATTTTATTTTTTAAAAAGAGGTAGTTTTAAGAAAAAAAAAAAAAAAATAAATGGTTTCCCATTACATCCCATGAAGGGACCGGGGAGAACTTCTCACAATCACTGAGCTGTGCGCTTTCCGGTTTTCACTCACTGATTGGGACCTACAGTTTACAACCGATTCCGAACGGTATTTTGAGAAGCTTTTTCATGGCTATATACTCGTTAGTGTCGCCGTCACTAAGCGAGGTGACCGTCGTCGAAAGAAATTTTAAGGTGGTTGGAGCAGGGATCGAACCCAGGATCTCCTGTACAAGAGGCGCGCACACTACCCATTGCACCACCGACGGTCATAGTTTTAAGAAAAGGAATTTTTTTAACAAAAGGTATTTTTTTAAGAGACGGTATTTTTCGAAGAAAAGGTTTTCGCTTTAAGAAATGGGATTTTGTTTTGAATTGGTTAAATTTTTAAGAGTAGGTACTTATCCCAAGAAAAACTATTTTGTTTCACAAAAAAGTACTCTTTAACGAAAAGGCAGTTTTAAAAAAAAAATTCAATTAGTTGTAAAAAATTTTAATTTGTTAAGAAAAGGTACTTCTAATTTTAAAAAATATTACTTTTTTAAGAAAATTTACTTTTTGTATTAAAATGTACTTTTTTAAGCAAAGGTACTACTTCTTTAATATAAAGTATTTTTTTAAGGAAAGATACTTTGTTTAATAATATGAACAGGTACTTTTTTTGAGAAAATTTGCTTTTTTTAAGAAGAGGCACATAAACAATTTTCTTTTTTAAAACTTCTTTCACTTTGGCTTTTCTAAATTTACTTTTATTGGGTTTAAAACTATAATATATACTTAATATTGGTTACATGCTCCACCTAGAAAACTTCCCATTAAACAAGAAATTTCCCAACATATGTTAGTCTAGACACAAACCAAAGAAAAAGCACCCAATATAGTTGATAATACTGTGTTGTACCATAATAGTGTTAAAAAAGGGTGTTTAATTTTTTTATTTAGCCCCATCCCGCAATGCACGATAAGGAACTTCGTTCCTAAAAAAAATTTAAAATTTAATTTTAATAATTTAAGTATCAGACGTTGCCTTTTTCTTTTCTATAGAAACATTAAAATTTTTCTCTATACATGTTGCAGATATTTCTCGTGGGCAACGTAATGCTACACGTGTGAAAACATGTTGTCGTTATTTCCCTGTCATTTTTTTGCATAGGGTTTAAAAAAATTGAGATTTATTTTGCTTTATTAACGGTTCATATCTCCTTACAAGATGGTACATTTTTTTTATTTATTTTACTTTTTTCTTCTTCTAGGATAATCCCAATTTCTATGGCCCGCAAGCTTTTCCCGCATACGACTACCCACCCACAACGGCTGCAGGTAACTACGGCGACGTCTGGGTGATGACACATGGTGGCGATAGTCAAGCCACACTACCACAGTATTCCAATATAGCCTCTTCGGCAGGTTTGCAACATAACAGTCCAACTCCACCAATGGCTCATGTTTCCTCCACGCCAAATAATTCATCTCCTGCTCCCTCACACACAGCCGGCTCTGTAAACTCAAATCTTGATTATTCCGCTGCATCGCTGGTGGCTGTCAGTAATGGTTATTCGCCATATGGTGCGGCTGGAACTGGAGGCGCCACTTATAACCTAGACAATGGTGAGTAATGAAAAGAAGACGTTGTGGCACAAAGAGAAGCATTCGTTTTTATGGTTTGAAACGAGCACGGCGATCATGTCAATCATGTTAGGGGAGAAAAAACAAGATACCCAATAAAGTGTCCTCACATAAAAACGGGGTCATTATAATTTTATGGAGTTTATGGAGATTAGTGCTTGCCACCCTTTGTGAAAAAGTCATTGTAATGATTTTAAATTGATTTATGTGATTATCAAAGATGAAGTAGTTAATTCATGTTGTGTTTTGTCCCTTTTCAGGAATGCGTTCAATGCCGATCTCCCATATGCCCTCATTGTCATCACTTTCCACACACCATCATCATAATCATCACCAACATCACAGTGGTTCAGCAACACATCACACGGCCCCATCCATGACACCCCCTCCTCCGCCCTCTTCCGCATCTGGTTCCACATCACTGGCTCATTCGATGGCACCGCCATCGCCAATCACATCATCTGCCGCTATGACACCCACATCGTCCAATACTTCGCTATTGAGTTCAAACAACGATCTCATTGATCGGAAACCCATATATTTACCACCAATGACTCCACCTTCGGGTGTAATATCAACGTCGCATCATCAGCAATTAAGTGTGGGAGGTGGCAACAATGGAAGTGGTGGTGTATCCTCCTCAGGTGGTGGGGGCGGTGGTCGAGCATCTGGGTATTATGAACATATTAAATACTCAATTTAATTAATACTTGTAGAATTAAAAATAGTTAATTAGTTTATAGATGCATATTAATATATTCCTATGTAAGTTTTGTATATTTCGCAAAATATTACAGCTAGAGTTGCCAAATATGTTTATGATCTGTAGTTTTAGATACATAACCTTTAAGGGTTTAAGACTAAGTTACACCTTAAATATTATTTGTAAATATTAAATATTTTAAATTAGTGGAAGGTATTTCTTTTAAATTTTATGGAATGCAAAAAATTACAAATAAAATTTATCTAATATAAAAAAAATACTTAAACTTCATATGTAATCATAATGATACACTGAAAGGAAAAGCTTCGTCGGACTAGTGAAATAGTATATTCATCGAAAGTAAGCTAACGTACAGTTCCATCTTTGCAGCAAAAGTCGGGTCATTGCTGTTGGGAGTATGTATACGGTTTACTGTTGTATCGAAAATGTTTCAATTAGTGTATTCAAAACCGAAACCGGTTGACTGTGATTTCGGCCGGTTAAGCGTATGTCGATTTTTTAAAAAGTGGTACATTTAAAGAACCGATATCACCGGTTATTTCAAGTCGATTAACCGGCTTAATCGGGGTTTAAAGAACTTTTACCCAGCTGGTATTACAACACAGAATTACAAACCCATGGTTTTTCAATTGCACACTAGGGTTAATGAACCCATCAGACAGGCACCAAAGACTATGCCAAAGACCAAAGACTATTGCCACCTGTTTGCCGATATAAGTTGCTGAATTGATATATCCGATTTAGAAGTAAGTTCCGGAAACAATGACATCACAATTACGTGGTAGATTGACAACTCCATTTTAAATAATAAAATATATTTTTTTCGCCAAAAAAACCTTTTATTTCTCAACATAGTCTCGTTTTAGTTCGATACATTTAATCTATCGTTTTCCCATTTTTTAATTCATTAAAAATAATAGGTTTTCACAATGACTTTGATTCGACCCAAATTTCTTACCGCCGAGTCATTTCTTCAGGTTTGGAAATAGAAATTAGTCACTGGGAACTTATCCGGCGAATAAGGCTGATGAGGTAGCAATACGTAGCCCAATTTATGGAGTTTTCCTAAGACTACTATACACCAATACGTTGCCATGGTAGAAGATCACTTGCTCGAAATCAATGTCGAATCTGCCCACCAGCTGCACCCAGAGTACTAATTTAATGAGAAGAGGTTGTAGCAATCGTAAATTCGGCTGTTACCACCGAATTGAGGTTGACACAACCAAATTTAGTCGTCACAACTGAAATTCGGTTGAAGCAACCTCGTTTCATAATTGGTTCGGTTGTGATAACTGAATCTTGAATTACATTCGTTCTGTCAACCAAATTCCTTAAAATTTCGGTTGGAACAACCGACTTGGGAAACAATATACGTAGCAATTACTATACACCAATGCGTTGTCATGGTGGAAGATCACTTGCTGGAAATCAATGTCTAATCTGCCCACCAGCTGCACCCAAAGAACTAATTGGATGAGAAGAGGTCGTAGCAACCGTAAATTCGGCAGTTGCCACCGAATGGAGGTTGTCACGACCGAATTTAGTCGACACAACTGAAATTCCGTTGAAGCAACCTCGTGTCATAATTGTTTCGGTTGTGATAACTGAATCTTGAATTACATTCGTTTTGTCAACCAAAATTCTTTAAATTTCGGTTGGAACAACCGAATTGTTTCCCAACCGAATTGTTTCCCAATTCGGTTGTAACTACCAAATTGTACCCTTAAGGCGGTTACAACGACCGAATTGCTTGCCGAATTGGTTGCTGTAACTGAATTTCTCATGACTTCTATAGGTACAACCTAATTTCATTTTCAATTCGGATACCACAACATAATTCTATGTATTTAAAACTTGACATTTAAAATTCTAAAAACAAATATTATAAAGGGTTTTTCAACAGAGACGCTACAAAAGTAAATCGATAGGGACAGCAAACGACGCCATATTTTTTTCCGCTCTTTTGACATTTCCCTTCAGTAAGGTTTGCCATTTCATCATGGAAAGATATACGAGCCAACAACGAGTCCAAATTATTAAAATTTACTACCGAAATTTGGAGTCAGTGGCCTCAACTTTAAGAGGCGTTGAGCGATGAGGCTCCTTTCTGGCTGAATGGCTTCGTCAATAAGCAAAATATGCGTTATTGGTCAGACAGCAATCCACACGTAAATTATGAGTCATCATTGCATCCCGAAAAAATTACGGTTTGGTGCGGTTTATGGGCCGGCGGCGTCATTGGGCCGTACTTCTTCCATGATGATCAAGACCGGCCCATTACTGTGAATGCGAATCGCTACCGTTCAATGATAACCGAATATTTTTGGCCCCAATTGGATACTATGGACTTGGAGGACATGTGGTTCCAACAGGATGGCGCCACAAGCCACACAGCGAATGCCACAATCAATTTATTGGAAACCAAGATTGGTGAACGTGGTATCTCATGAAATGGCATAGTCGATTGGCCGCCTCGGTCGTGCGATTTGACGCCGTTAGATTATTTCCTGTGGGGCTACGTCAAGTCTATGGTCTATGCCAACAAGCCGGCGACGATTAATGAAATTCGTACGAATATCGAACGTGAAATTGCAGCAGTATCGGCAGATTTATGCTTGAAAACCGTCGAAAATTGGGTTCAGCGTCTGGACTTCTGCAAGCGTGCCCGTGATGGCCACGCAAAAGAAATTGAGTTCCATACATAATGGTATCGAACGTACTTTCACTCGAATAAAGAATTTCATTGGTATCTAAAACCGGTTTTGTTTTATTTAAAAAAACTTTTGTAGCGCTCTTATTGAAAAACCCGTTATTAAAATAAGTTAAAGAATGTATTGTTGTTCCTGTAGCTGCGATATCAAAATTTTTGTGTAGTTAGTAACAAAGGTAAGTAAAAATATTGTAATTATGATATTTGTATTAAATCTCTTATTTTGCAGAATATTCCCAAGCAGATATCAACAGTTTTGAAGATTTTCAATGTCGGTCGCCTCAGATATGCTGCAATCGTGTGTATATGAAACGGATTAGGACTTAAATCAACAGATACAATACGCCAGAATTGGTACGGTGACCCATCATGGCCGGGACTTCAAAAAGGTCGGTAGTGACATGTACAACACATGTGTTACCCTAAAGATTACCCTATATAATTGAATTTTTTTTTCGCTTTGTATTTTTTTTTTTATAAAAATACAGGAAAATAAATAGTCCATTTTAGTTTTATTATGCGATCTTTAAGATGTTAAGTTCTTCAATAATTTTTCGGTTCAAGATCAATTTGTATGAAAAAGTACTTTTATGACAAAAAGTATATCATCTTTCTCTTAAAAGATTACCCTACCTACATTGTCATCGCGATTGGTACTACACATTGGACGAAAGCCAAGTAATGCGCAATAAATTCTGCCAGCGGTTTATTGCACACACTACCCAGCAGAATAGGACCAAGAGAGCTGTAGTTCGGAGAACTAAGAATCTGAAACGAGATCTAATAGCCTGTTTTTTTAGACACATGAATGTCGACGCCATAAGCTCTAAATCCAGATCCTCTAAAGCTGTTGGTCCAGATGACATCTCGATATTAATACTGAAAAAACTCAGATCAGTAGGGATTCGGTACCTCGCGCATACTCTAACCATTGCGGTGTGCTAAGTGGTGATACCGCACGTGTGGCAAATTTCCGGAGTGATCCCACTCCCTAAACCTGATAAACCTGCTATCCTAGGAGAGTCTTACCGCCCGACCTCTCTCTTAACACTTGTAACAAAGGTTTTGGAGTCCCTACTTTTGTCAACACTGGAAGAACATTTTTAGCTTGCCGATCACCAACATGGCTTCAGGTAATCGTATAGCACTTCGACGGCTTCAAACGAAATAAATACCCGCCTCACCCTTAATCATAACAGACCTGCTGAAAGCATAGTAGTATCAACTTTAGACTGTCTAAAGCATGCGACACGGTCGATCCTGCTCCAGCATATCTTGAAATCATCCCTCCACAATCTTACCAAGCGCTGGGTTGGTAACTATCTCAATGGGAGACAAGCGTTTGTAGAGTTCGGAGTCCAGAATAGTCGTTATCGCCAGAAAAATATGGTTGTGCCACAAGCAGGAGTACGGTCACCTAAACTCTTCAACATTTATTTTGCGAATCTTCCTGCACCCCCTCATGGAGTTAGTATTGTGTCGAATGCCGATGATTGTACTATCATCTCGGAAGTATACGTAGATGGCATAAGCGCTACCTGCTAGCTGGTCATTATCACTAGCTTCTTGCAGGAACGGAATGAACATATATCTCTGTCGAAGTATGCTGTAACCCTTTTTACTTCTTGGACCAAAGAAGTAAGGCGAGAGTTCGATTTGTCTGTCAATGGGTGTCTATACCTACAGTCCGTACCCTCAAAATCGTACCTTCGGAGTTATTTTCGATAATCTCCTTACATTTTCAAAACATGCGGATCACACTAGGAGAAACGTCAACACCCTCGCAGGAACTACATAGGTCAAGAAGAAGGAGACAACTGTAGTTATTTATAAAACTATAAATCGCTCGGTCTTCAACTATGCCGCCCTAGTTTGGGCCCCATTCCTAAGTGAAACCCAATGGAAAGGTCTGCAGAGGATTCAAAATAATGCAATTCGTATCGCAACTGGATACACACAAATGGCAAAAGTGGGCCACTAACATGAGGAGACCAATATGCTGTCAGTGCAACAACATAATGTGTTGTTGACGAGACAGTTTCTCTTGGCATGACATTTGCCCAATCACCCCATCCATCATATTCTGATGCGAAATACACCTCCTCGTCACATCGGGAAGGACATTAGGCACGATTGCACGGACATCCATGATGTAGCCCGCAAAATGTTTCACACCACGGCGGTGTCAGAGGCCATAAATTGCTTCTCTAGCAACAGGGTCGTTAATAAAGAGTCGGCTGCGATTTCGGATAATGAGAGGCTTCTGCTCAGGCCCATCTTAGATCCTGGATAATCCCAGGAACATTATATCAGTGTCCACACTGCCTACAAAGCTCTCATGACACTATTCAAATTCATATTCAACTGTCCTGTTTCGCCTTCATCCATTCTACTGACATGACCTAGCCAGCGCAATCGCGTTATTTTGATCCGCTTAAGTATTTCAATGTCGGGATACTGCTCATGGTTCATGCGTCGCTGATACTCGCCGTTGTGCACGATTGGGCCATACATTTTTCGGAGTATTTGTCTCTCGAAGACTCCCCGTCATATTTCGTCTGCTTCCGATAGAACGCAGGATTCTGCGGCATAAAGCAAGACAGGTTGTATGAGAGTCTGGTACAGCTGGACTTTTGTTACTCGAGAGAGGGCTTTATCTCTAAAGTGCTTGCTTAGCCCAAAATAACATATATTCGCAACCACAATTCTCCGCTTGATCTCAAGGCTGACGTTGTTGTTTTTGTTTGCGGCAAATACGAGGTATATAAATTCGTCCCCCAATTATAACCGTTCTCAACGTTCATGTTTTGGTCCAATCGCGTGGAGGCCCGTCACGTTGAAACCATTAATTTTGCCTTGTCCTCATTTACTGTCACCCACTTTTGCTGACTCCTTCTCAGTTCTCGAAATCACTGCAGTAACTTCTTTCATTTTGCGTTCAATGATATCTATATCATCAGCATACGCGAGCAGCATGTGACTTTTGCTGCTGATGGTTTTATTCATGTTGACAGCAGCTTTTCTCATAATGATCTCCATTAAGATGTTAAAGAGATCGCATGATAGAGTGTCACCTTGTCTGAGGCCTCGCTTAGTTTCGAAAGGTTCGGTAAGATCTTTATCAAGTTTCAGTGGGTATTTGGTGATCGTCAAGGTCATTCTGCAATTGGATATGTGTTTTGAAGGAATACCAAGCTCAGACATTGCTTCGTAGAGTTTCTCCCGTATCGGGCTATCGAAGAGCGCTTTATAATCGATAAATATATGATAGGCGTCGATTTTCTTTTCGTATGTCTACTCCAGAATTTGGCGTAGCGTGAAAATCTGATTGGTTGTCGATTTTCCAGGCTTGTAGCCACATTGGTATAGTCCAATCAGGTCAGCGATAATTGGTTTTAATCTTTCGCACATTATACTTGATAGAATCTTATATGCTATGGATAAAAGTTTTATTTCACGATAGTTGGCACAGGACTCGGGTCACCTGTTTCAAATATGTGTCATAGTACACTAAGTCTCCAAAAGTAAATTTTGCTAATGAGCTGATAAGATGCATCCAGCTGATGGATGATGGAAATTCCAAACGGTTTGCAATATATGAGCCTGAAAAAATTATCACTTTTTTGCAAAAATGACACCGAGGCCCCAAATCTTTGGGCCCCATAAAAAATTGCATGACTTTGGGCAAAACTTGGAGACACGGGTCTTTTTTTTTGGGGTTTTATCACGTAATGGTGTCCGTATATGGTTATATTTCCATGACTTAAAAATGTAGAAACGATGTCGAATTCATTACATGTATTATTGTCATATACAATTGGTCCCCACAACTAATCATTATCGACAAAATGATAGATAGTAATGGGTGAAAAATATGCGATACGGCAACAGTTTTCTAGCTAGTGCCAACAAATACATGGTAGCAGCAGCTGTTGTCGTAGTTGTAGGCAGCAACGGCAGACATTTTGTTGTTGTTCATTCGTTTCAGTTGTCAAACTCACACAAATCTATTCCAATAATAGAAGAATACAAAAAAGGACAAAAACAAAATAAATATGAGTTTGACAAGTGAAACGAAAAACGGCACGGAAAAAATCAAAACACCTGTTTAAGCGAATATACCTGATAGATAATTCTACCATGATCAATATGTATGACATTTCCAGCGCATTGTTGTGAAAAATGTAATTCCAGTTTTATATTCACGAGAAAATAAAAATCGATCCTTCAAATTTAGGGGTATAAAAATGTACGTAAAAATTGTATACATGCGTACAACATAATTTAAATGAACTTACCATGTGCAATCCAGTTTGCTAACTTATATTTGGTAGTCTCTTCTTCTTGATATCATTTTCATTCACAAAAATGATAACATTTATCTAATATAACTTCGTGTTGCAAGTTTTTGAAAATGAACATGTGGCACCATTGACATTGCTCAAGTCGAATTTTAAGTGGGAAATTGAAATGATGTTTATGTCGCATTTAGACCGCAGTTTATGGCGGCTAGGTTAGCGATAACATTGTTCTTAAATCAATTTGAGATTAAACTGGCATTTCTGGTGACAAGTTTGTGCTTAGACCACTTTAGAGCAACTCCGTGCCGAGACGAAATTATGCAAGACAGGGGCACAACAGAAACATTAAATTGGCGGCTCTTGGTTTTATCAGTTTTGTAAAAATTTTGGATGTTGTTAAAATAACTGATCATTGGATCAGTCGATCTAATCGGGCCAGTCGGTCGAATGGGAATACAATTTAAACCGCTGAGAGTAAATTATATCGGCGGCGGCGTGAACTTCAAAATTCTCGATCGACTTCCGTATGTCAAAGAGTTGATTTTTTATGTACATTTTTATAATGGTTCCATTTTGTTTAGGAATTTGCAAAGTTGCATCAAATTGTACACCAGTTTAAAATGATGTTACACCGACCAAGATTAGGCATTTCGAAGGTTAACTCCTTTAACCCCCGATAATCTGTGAAAGCTGAAGTTTAATTTTTAACCTCATTTTAAACAGGTGTATAATTTGATCCAATTCTGAAATTTACCAACAAATGCAACCATAATAAAAACATACACAAAAAATAAACTGTTTGACAGACGGAAGCCGATTGAAAATTTTCCGACGTGTCGCCGCCACCAACAATTGTTTGAAGCGCAGGCCTCTGTCGGTATAATTGGCTCTCATCGATTTACCGACTGATCGACCTTTATAGGTTGAGTTATTTCAAAAACATCCAAACTATCTAAAAAACTGACAAAACCAAAAGCCGTCAAATTAAGTTATCTGTTGTGCCGCCGTCGTTGATAATTTGGTCTCGGCATGGATTGTTTCTATATTGGTCTAAGACCAAAGTTGCCACCTGAAATGAAAATTTAATCTCACAGTTTTAATCCTCACTTAGTGATGGCGACACTATCGAGTACTTAGCCATGAAAATGCTTCTCAAAATACCATTCGGAACCGGTGTCAAACTGTAGATCCCAATCAGTGGGCGTAAAACTAGAAAGCGTACATCTCACTGATTGTGAGAAGCTCTCCCCAATCCCTTCATGAGATGTTAAGAGGCACACCATTTATTTTTATTTTTTTTTTGGGTGGTGTAAACGGCAAAGATTATGCAACAAGGTTATCGCTAACCTGGCCGCGATAAACTGTGGTCTACATGCGATGTTAATAACGCTTAACCGTCTAAAACAGTTGCCTGTGAGGTATCAATCTATTTTTGGTTATATTTGAGAGGGTCATCAATTACATTATATGTGGAATTTGACATTGTTTAAACGGCCGCTGAGACTTCGCTGGGTGGAGTGCATCGATATTTTGCGGAGGTGGTGTAGTGGAGTGCAATTTTCGATGACTCTGGCGCATCGATCAGGCAGAATTTAATTGATGGCAAAGGTTATGTTGACTTTGAGGACACCGGTCGTTTGTGACTTATTGGCCCCAAAAGAAAAACTATAATGGGGTAAAATCGCACGATCTCGTTGGCCAGCTCAGGATGTCATAGCGTGACATGAGTATGCCCGCAAATCGCTCGTGCAGAATATTCATTATGAGATCAGCTGTGTGACACGCAGCTTCATGATTTTGGCATGTGGCATTTACATACATACAGTGTTGCCACTTTCTTAATAATTTTCCAAAAATGGGACAAGTTCAAACAGTTTGTATAATGATATTGTTGTGCACCTTTTGTGTAATTTCAGTTGTTACAACATATGATGTCATTTGTTGAAACATTGAATTTGCATTTGTATAATCTGTTTGATGTCTCCTTAATAATATCACTGTTTGCAAGGAAACATTGCTCCACAGATCTGTATTTGCTACATTGTTCACCAGAGACATATAAATTTTGACAGCCATATTTAAAATTTAATTTGATGCATAGATGGTATTTTTCGTAAACTTATCTAATTTATTTTTAACGAGAAGTTCTCGAAGTTTGGGATATACAATCTGATGTATCTCTACTGTATATGAACTATATCTTCCGTTATTCCATTGCGCGAAAAATTCTACTTTTTTAAATTTGGGACTTCACTTTTTGGTGGTCAACAATTCAATAATTTCAAAATATTATCAACGTAAAATGACTTGGTACGAATCATTTTTACGAAACATTATTTAAGCTTAATTGTAACACATCAGCAATTCAAAGATCGGATATATTAGGCCTGTTTTTTATTCCCTGCTAAACTAATTTTTCGACCAGTTTGAATGGAAAGCTAAGCGGTTTTGGGCGGCTACCTATACAAAGACGACGAAAAATTTGTTTAACAGGGGGAACAAGATTTATTAAGTTGGATATAGCAATAAAGGTTATATCGATGGTAGAAATAGCTAGGTCCGAACGATGGACTTAATTAAATTATTTTGAATTAGATCGCAAAAAGTTATTCTTCATTGAAACAAAATAACAAATTTAATGTAATTTCAAGTAGTTGTGGATATTTTCTGAACAAACCCTTGTGTAATTTTGGTTTGCACTGGTGTTAATAATGCATCCATATCATCCAATTGTGATCGAAAGAAATTGGTTACCAGCGATCTGTACCGCTCTCCATAGACGATGATGGCAATGCCATCATCGTTTTCGAAGAAGTACGAACCGATGATGCCGCCGAACCACAATCCTCAAGAAACAGTGCGTTTCTGCGAATGCATTGCCACTTGGTGGATCTCGTGTCGATTGATATCATACCGTTGATCAAAAAATGGGTCTAGTCCCAAAAACGGGGCAACGCGTACATTGTTGCCACATAGAACATCCAGTTTGAAACGATCGTGTTATCATTGTATCGTATTGACCGATTTGTTTTTATTGTCTGAAAAATAAGCCGGTACAGAAATTTCTGTCTGGTGAATCAGCTTACACATACTCTACCCCTTTGTCAGCCATTGGTCGCTAGTTCTGTTAAAAAGGGTTTATATTGTTGTAGTCGACCAAGCTTCACTTACCCAAATGGGCGTGGCAAACTCGCGCAAACTCAGTAGCACAGGGGCATTGCGCAGAATATTATATAATTCCCAATTTAAGTAGGATCTGTTATGCCTTTGTGATTATATTGAGACTACACACAGGGAAAAGATTAGTTGGAAATCAATTCAGGCATTGGAAATTCCATGATAAAGTCTATTTTTTGATTAGAATTAATAATTGTCAAACATCAGAATTATTTGCCGATGTTATTGATAGATTAAAAATAGGTCTTGCTAAATACAAGTTGCTACTACCGAAATTTAGTTGTATTAACCAATTTGAGTATTTCAAAAACCTCATTCATCTGAAATGGAAGATACAACTAGTGCGTAAATGGCAGTTTTCCGTTATTTTATTTACTTCAAATAAAATTTAAATAACTTAAATTAGCGTCATATCTTGGTGAAGTACACAAATGGAAGTTTTTAATTTATTTTTTGTTCTAAGTATAAATTTAAGTTGTTATTGAAATTTGTAATGCAATATATATATATTTTCCAAATTACTGTTTAAATAATTTTTAAATTAGCGTCAAATCTTCGAGTAGTTCAAATATGGGAGTTTTAATTTATTTTTTTCTAAGTATAAGTTCTAAATTGTTAAAGTTATAAATATTTTATTATGTAGTAGCTCAATTGTTGTAGCACATTTAACCATAAGTGGCATTACTGCTTGGTTATTGAATGAATAAATTAAAAATTAAAATTAAAAAAAATTAATAAAAAGTACAATATTAGAATTCGCGTTCAAATATTAGTTACTGTAATCATAATTTAGTTTCTGTTACAAAAACCCTTGTTGCTAAGTTACGAGTATGTATTCGAAACTACGTATATTGGAATGTTACACGAGGACTTTACAGAAAAACTAATATTTGAAACAGAAAGTGATAAACAAAGTTGTGGAAAAAAAAAATAAAGTGTATAGATATCAGCCAGCGAAGAATACATATTATCAGAAATTGAGGTGAAGTGAGACTTTTAAACATAATCGTTGAATATGACGCCACTACTGACGCCTTCACAAACACATGCAGGCAATTGTGGATACTTGGCTGGACCCTGCAGTCGACGTAGCTAACGAATTTTTAGTTATGTCCCTAACTACCAATAATTACCAGTAACTACCCGCCAGACTACTAGCAATGCTTTACACTGACGAATTTAACATGGAGATGTCATTGACGGTAGACAGTGGCTACCCTTTGCACTACCATGTACCATGCAGATCGCTAGTTACATGGAATTGACGAAATATCTAACAACATTGTACTAACTACTTGACTAATACAAACCACTCGATGAATTCGCCGGACCATAATGAATTAATATTATGAATTAATCTTTTTCATAATCTTCACCACATTCTTTTTCTACATTTTCAAACTTTTGAACAATTTCTTCCTTTTCTTTCTTTATTATACGTTTCATTTGTCTTTTGCTTGTCATTCTACCGTTCTAAATATTAAAATTCACTGTTTTATACTTCTAATCCACGTAGGCTGTCACGATGATATTTCTACTAATGTCTAATAGCAACTGACGCCAAAACACAAAAATAACCAAGCAACCAACAAATCATAACGGGATAACGGTTCAGTACATTGTTTTTTCCTTGTTTTCATACTTATAATAATCAAAAGGCAAACTCTAGCATTACCTGTGGCCACTCAAGTAGCTAGTCAGGCTTTTCGCTAACGAAATAACTGACTATATAGAACCACTATCTACTTTTGAAACTGCAGGGGAGTGACTATTATTGTGACTGACACAAATTAACTTAAACATACATATGATACATACATACATATGATATAGAAATTGTTTCATATATTCGATAAAAAAATGGGCACGAAATACGAACCCTGATTACAAATAATAATAATTTTGTTTATATTTAAATATAAAATACACAATTTTAATAAAAAGTTATTTGTTTTACTTTTTTTCTATAAAATTCATAAGGGGTTAAAGCATTACCAAATGGTTGCGGCAGCCATCAAATTCAAGTACATAATGAGTTCAGCATTCCAATATATTATTTGGTACAACCGAATTAGTTTTTAAATTTTTCGTTCATCCAACTAATAGAATATTTACCATTACAGGATAATTTGATTGCTAGAACTAAAACTCGATTGACAGATCACATTTAATTCTAGTTGCTGTGGCTTCAACTAAATATTTCAGTTCTTGCAAGAATTACAAATCAATTGATATGCACAACATTTGGTGATACTGAACACAATTATTGGTAATCACAACAGAATAATGTGATAGTCCAATAAATCGCCAAATTTTAGTTGGCTGTAAATAAAGTTGTGACAACGACTCTCTTCTCTGTGTGTACCAGCCAATTGTTCGTCCAAAACTTTAATGGGAGGTGCAAAAATGGGTGTGGTAAGGTTGTGAATTTTTATTATAGAGTAGCTTTTGACAAAACATTATCTAATAACAAATTTCATTCAGGTATACGGGTCATACTGCATCACCAATCCCATTCACACATTTTTTGTGGCGTAAAAAGGGGTTTTTAATTACAAAGTAGATTATGGCAACCAATTGCGCAGTACCAAACTTCACAAACATTGGTTCCACCGCAATGCAGCCCAACTTTTGTATGGGAAGTAAATGCATTGGCGTGGCAAAGTTACAAGGTAGCGTTTGACAAAACATTGCCCAGTGACAAGTTGTATTCATATTAGTTGTGGTTTACATCAGATAGCGTATCAATCAATAGAACAGTAGGTCATTTTTGTTGGGAGGTACCAAACTGGGAGTTACAAAATCACCCCTTTTCCGTGGCGTTTGAGTAAATTTTGCCTCAAAACAAATTTCATGGGGGTTGGTTGTATACTACGGTATTTATCCTTTCGAGCAGCCAGCCGACCACACAAATTTTGTATGGGAGGTACCAAAATGGATCCAAAAACACCATTGTGAAAAGTTATAATTAATTTTCGGCTAATTGATCATGTTCTTTCAGGTTAGTGAGCAAGCCGTAAATTCCTCGGGTAGGATTCGAACTAATATTCGCTGGACGATAGTTTTATGATCGTTGATCGTACAGTGTGTATTCACACTTGTCACTAACCGAAGCCTTTTATCGTGTAGAGTGGTATTTGACACAACATACATGTTGCTTTCCTACTTGCACGCACTGGTGGCGTGTTTCAGTGGGTGTCTGCCCTAATACTTCATTTCATTAACATCGGAAGTGATTAACGCGATTTATCGTATCGGAAATCGGATGTCCGCCCAGATTTTTTATGGGAGGTATCAGAATGGGCATGAAAACCTTGCCAATTTCCTCAAGTTAAGTAAAAATCTACAAATACACTCACAGAAAAATTCGGTTGAGACAGCCGAATTAGCCGTAACCGAATTAAGAGGTTGTCTCAACCGAATTAGAGGTTGACACAACCGAATTAGAGGTTGACATAACCTCAGTAGAGGTTGACACAACCTCATTTGAGGTTGTCACAACCTCATTATAGGTTGTCACAGCCGAATTAGAGGTTGTTACAACCGAATTTAGATAGTGTCACAAATTAATTATTAACGTTTTTTATAATTAAATGATGATTTATTTTCCTGTATTCTTATAAAGAATTCAAAAAGCGAGAAAATAAAGTCATACATATTGGGTAATCTATATAGTAATAAATTTGTTTTACATGCCTCTTCCGACCCTTTTCAAGTCCCGGGAATCACGGGACACCGCACTAATTCTGACATTCGGCTGATGTATCGGTTGATTTAGGTAATAAACAATTTTGTATACAGACGATTGCAGCACATCGCAAATGACAGACCATGAAAAACTTGAAAACTGTTGATATCTGCTTCAATAATTTCTGCAAAATAAGACGTTTTAATACAAAACATACTTTACTTACCTTTCTTAATAACAGCAAACAATTTTGAAATTTTTTAATTCATTTTAAAATAATATTTGATTATAGAATTTTAAACGTCTTATGTTAAATACATGGCATTAGGTCGTGGTAACCGAATTGAATATGAATTTGGTTGTACCCACAGAATTCATGAGAAATTCGGTTACAGCAACGGAATTGACGCCAAATTCGGTCGTTGCAACCGAATTAAAGCTAGATTCGGTTACTGAGACCGAATTGATACCAAATTCGATAGTTACAACCGAATTGATGCCAAATTCGATTACTACAACCGAATTAATACCAGATTCGGTTACTCCAACTTAATTTGGTACCAATTTCGGTTCTTGCATCCGTATTTATTTCAAATTCGGTTGTTCCAACCGAAATTTTAGAAAATTTAGTTGACTGCACGAATATAATTGAAGATTCAGTTGTCACAACCGAATCAAATATTGAAACGGGGTTCCTTCAACCGAATTTCGGTTGTGGGGACTAAATTCGGTCGTAACAACCTCAATTTGGTTGTGACAACCTCAATTCGGTGGTAACAGCCGAATTTATGGTTGCTACAACCTCTTTTCAAACAATTAGTTCTCTGAGTGTAGTTAACCCATATATGACTTGAAGCTAATCACATACACTAGAATACAGTCTTAGAAGAATCATGATTTTGTATTAAATGTATCGATTTGTAAGGGAGGCCATAAGTGGCGTATCCACAATGCCCAATTGACCATCCCGAACTAAATTTGGGCAAATAATAGCCATGGGGGGAATTTCATTGTGAAGGGTAAAAATTTACGGCAGTTATCGTGTTGATATCTTGGCCCAAATATAACTTGGGTATAATATGACTCCTTCTGCGCGTTGCATTTTTTCCCGTAGCAAATGATATAAACCATCAATATTATGGGTGAGGCTATAGCAACAGAAAGCTTAAGAGAAACTAATACAATATTATCGCCATGAACTGGGAGCTAATTCTGTACGAAACGAATCGCATTTACTGTTGTGTTGTCGGTATTAAAGTTTTATGGACGCATGTACAAGGTGGCGCAAAAGTAATCCTCCTATCAGAAAATGCTATAAATTTTGCGATTGGCCCCTAATGTCAGTTCTGTTTTAACATTTGTGTAGTAAACACGTGCGAAATACACGTTAATAAACAATGTTACGCTACACTGCTCCAGAACGCGGAATATTGCTGACTATTTATTTGACCAATAATCGGTCGGTGACTTTGGCACAACGTGAATTTCGTCGCAGATTTCCTGGCCGTCCACCGCCTACTGGTGAAACACTGCGACGTTTAGCCGCTCGCCTCGAAGAGACTGGCACAACACGAGATACTGCCAGGCGTGGCAGACCCCGGAGTAGCCGTTCTGCGGAGAATATTGCTGCTGTAGCCGAGGATGTCATGGATGCGCCGTCGACATCGACCAGACGGCGTGCCACGCAAATGCGTGGATCAACGAGTTCTTTTTGCCGCAACTTGATGAATTGGGATTGGAAAACATGTGGTTCGAACAGGACGGTGCAACGGCACACACTGCACGTGCCACAACCGATATGCTGAAGGATGCATTTCCCGGGCGCCTAATCTCCCGTTTTGGCGATTTGCACTGGCCAGCAAGATCGCCTGATTTGACCGCTCCAGACTTCTTTTTGTGGGGCTTTTTGAAGTCGCGGGTTTATGTCAACAAGCCTCAGATTCTTGCAGCTCTTAAAGACAATATCCGACAAAGTGATGGAAAATGCCATAAAAAGGGCTCAAATGACAATCAACTGCGGCGGCGGCCATTTACATGACATCATATTCTCGACTTGATGTACAAAAAATTAAAAGACCAAATACAAATAATCCACAAGAAGAATCAAAGTTTTTAATTTTTTTTTAAATTACAGCCAACAAACATCGGAAGTTTACTTTTGCGCCACCTTGTATTTTAAACGATGTATGAGCCAGTATTATTGACATAATAGCGGTCTTCATGAAAGCTCGAAAGAACCTCGTAAACTCGAAAACATCGTAAACTTGCACAGCAAACGTCAAAACAAACAAATTTCCCATACAAAGCGACTTGCTCAAAAATGGGAAGTTTTCGAGGCAAATTTGCTGCGCAAACGTGGGATGGAGAAACGTGTAAACTTTTGACATTTCGTTGTCGTCTGACTAGGATGGATAAATAAGGTGATAGCACTAGAACAGTAGAAAAAGTACACATACATAATACATGCAATTGCTTCTGCTACCACCTTATGTATCCATCTTGGTCAGCTGATATGGTTTTGAGCACAACTACGCTGAGCAACTTTACCTGGTGCCTCATGCAACGGTGCGAGGAAAACTTGCGCTGAGCAAAAGTTCTCGGCTTTCACGTTTGCATGAATACCGCTAATGATATTGTTTGGACGATTATCGTCATGCATAATTAGGCCACGGTGTTAAAATCTACATAGCCCTATTGGAAAACACTTTAGAACGATTAGGAGCATGTGTGTATAACACCATACTACCGACAAACTGATAATGACGTTCTGTTGGGTAAATTATTTAATAAACCATATCGAATTTATTATCATTTTGTCGGTAGTGAAGGTTTTTTAACACACGTATTTTAAATGGTAGACAAACTGTCATTATCGACATATCAGTATCGTTCGGACGTTTATCGTCATATTTATATGTACAATTAAACCCGAGGGCGCTAATTATTGAAAACGATATCGAATTCAATATAGTTTTGTTGTTATTGAAGGTTTATGTGCGCATGTACAGTGACGGACAAAATTGTAACCGGATTCCCATAATGGAAGTTTAAAACTTTACGGCTTTATTCATAAAAGATATGAGAGGTTTGGGAGATGATTTATCGTTCAAAAAACGACTCTCAAATCTCGCACAACTTTTTATGAATAATGACCTTTATTTTTAGACAGTTTAACCTTAGAACTAAAATATTTTTTTAACTTTACTTTGATATGGTCCCTTTTGTAATGAACACTTACAAACACTTACAATATTTTTGACCGCCATTTTTGTTTGGTTGACATTTGTCAGCTTGTATGTGACAGTTGTGCACAGCAGTCGATAACAATTTATTATGGAGCATCTAACGCACCAACAACTTGTTGAATTTATTAAAACATTTTATATAAATAATCGGTCAATTGTAAAAACGCAAATAATTTTTGGTTTAAATAATGTGCCGAACAAGTCAACCATTCAGAGTATTGTAAAGAACTTTGAAAATTTGTATACACTGGGAGATATAGTGAAGTCTGGCGGACGTACGACACAAAACAATTCAAATGCTAAAGAAAAACATTATGCAAGAAATTGGAATGAACAACTGTATTAATATGGAAAAATGTTATGCAAAATATGGTTAAAAGAGCAGCGGCCAGAGACGGCCATTTAGCGGATATTATATTACATACATAATTGTTATAAATCAAACTTTCATGCAATTAAATATTATTAAAAAATATTGTACCATTTAAGATTAAAAAAAAAAAAATATCTGCCTGGAACATAAAAAACACCCTGTAACCGACTAAGTAATAGAGATTTCAATATTGATTTTTCTACATACTCCGCTGGTCTAATGTACTCTTATGATTTAAAAGTTAGAAGACTAAGACCCCTTTCACACTCTGCAAGTTACTTGCGCAAGTCTCTTGCCCAAGTCTTGGTTTGTTGATGACAGAGGTAAGGTCGGGATAGGGGAATACATTTTGAGTACAGACTTGCTTGTACTCGGAAAGTTGAAAAACTGACTTGCGCAAGTAACTTGCCGAGTGTGAAAGGGGTCTAATGGAACGCCGCTAAAAATGTGATTTGCCCTTTTGAGTCATGATTCCAAACATTACACGATATAACTGTTTCCCACAAATGCAGATTGTGATAAATCACATTATTTGGTACAATCGTTTGCTTTGCCGGTGCGGAGAACAAATGGCACGCTTTATTTGATGCTAGGTATATTATCAGTCAATATCGAAAAGTATCAAATTTTCTGTCAATGTTATCACATGTTTTTAATGCGTTGCTGAACGCTACGGCAGATGATGCGTCACAAACACCGACACGATCGTCCACCGAATTTCAGTTCGAATCTTATCCGCGTCGTTTTCATTTTTGTCACCAACCGAAAAAACAACAGGGTGCTAATTATAACGGGTCCGCCATCTAACTTTTATTTTTTTCAACTAGTGCTTATTTCGTGAATGGTAAAACTTAGCTCATGTCTGATTTGACAGATAATTAGTTTTATCCTTCCGCTGAACGAATATGGTTGTGTATACGCTTGAACAACGCTGGGAAATATTGCGACATTACTTTGAAAATCATGGTAATGTTGCAGAATGTGTGCGTAAATTGTGTACGGATTTTAGAAGAAGAAAAGGACCGTCAGCTCCGTATGTTCGTTATCTTGTGAAAAAAGTGAAAGAAACTGGCATCCTCATCGATAAACCAAAGCGTGAAAAGCCAAAAATAGTGCGTGATAAGATAAGTGTTACGCCGACAAGCCAGAGACAATTGACGCTTTAAAGGACAATATTCGTGAAGCCATTGGTGAAATACAGCTGCACACAATCGATAATGTGCCTACAAATTGAACCGATCGTGTAGGCTACTGCATGGCCAGCCGAGACAGCCATTTGAATGAAATTATTTTCCATTATTAACCGGAAGGATTGTACTTTCAAATATAAAAAGAAATTTGAGAAAATATTCAGTAGTTTTTTTTTATATCATTTTAAAAAAAAAACTTATTTGGCGGACCCTTTATAAGAACTATATCGGATTCGTTACGGTTTTGTCGGTAGTGAAATTTTTTGACCGCATATAATTTAAATGGTAGATGAACTGTTATTATCTACGTTTCATTATCGTCCAAACGATATTGTTATGTCTATAATGCCGGGTCAACAAGTAAAATACATGCAATCATAATCTGCTCTACCGACAAAACGATGAGGAATTCGATGTCGGTTCTTACATAATTAATCCCCTGGATTCAGTTATATAAATGTTTAAATCATTGTACGTATTGTATTTGTGTCGCCCTGTTGTTTACGTCTTAATACACTGTATTACCCACGCGAGTGATGCCAAGTTGTAACAATTGGTTGGTGTATTCGATGATTGCAAAATATTTTAATTTTAGCCGCTATGTGTCGCAGGGTATGTTGTTATATTCTTCCGTTTCCGGAAAATGAAAGTTCTGCTATAATTGCAAATGTGTTCTTGCCAAATGAAATGGGGAAACGAAGTTGAACAATAACAGAATACCAGGCACAACGACGGAAAACATGAGGAACGTGAAATTTCATTTTATTGACAAACGGTTCCACGGATAGCTCGTTTCTGGTTGAATGGATATGTTAAGAAGCACAACTTTTGCATTTCGCCTGATGAGCAACCAAAGGCAATACAAGAGCTGTCAATGCATCCAGCAATGACGACAATGGCGCCTGCTATCGTTTGGTGATTTCCAAATTTGTTCTGCCCAAAATCCATGAGCTGACATGTGGCTTCAAGAGACGGTGCTGTATCTGACACATATTTTGGCTGCCTATATAGATCATGCAATTGACATGTTATATAAAATATTTTTATGGGGTTAGATGATGTCCCTCGTCGATGCTGACAAACTGTTGTTGCCTAATAATGCACGTGTTATAAGTGAGGTACCAGGCGCAATGCTTCTCAAAGTGGTTCAAAATTGGACTTCTCGCATGGATTACTTTCGACATAGCCATGAACAACATATACATGAAATAATCTTTAAAAGGTAAATGGCATGCCGTGAATTATTAACTGGGTGGTGCTATATCATTGGATACCTTGGAGACATTAAAAGAAGGAAAATATTGTTTTTGCACAAAAGTGAGTTAACACCTTCTTCCACCAGGGGCTTCAATTAATTTCGTACCCAATAACTTTGGCGGAGCAATCCTGTAAATGAGTTTGCCTGCAACATTTTCACAACGAGCTTATGGCAACGAAAATTTCAGAATAACAGAATACAGGGATTAACATTATAAAACTCCCGAATGGTCTTGTTGGCAGACTAAATTTAGAACAATTTGCAAGATTAAAACTTAGCCGACTAAACTTGGCTATCAAAAACCGCAGAAGGATAAGCCATGGTACGGTGAAGAATGTCGCATTGCAATTGATGAAAAGGACGCTGCACGTATGGCAACGAAACAGTCAGTTACAACGTGTGCTGCTAGTGAGCGGTACAAGAGGCTAAGAAGGGAGGAAACCCAACTATTTAGGCGGAAAAATGGCAGTGAGAGTAGAGAGAGAGAGAGTGAAAACGCCGAAATGTGCAGGATGAATGGTGAATCCCTAAAGTTTCCCAGAGAGTAAGAAGATCGAATAATGGGCTGCCCTCCTGCATGGACGTGAATGGGAATCTGGTGACTGATAAGAAGTGTGTGCTCAAAATGTGGAGAGACCACTTTTCAGCACTACTCCACTCAGATTCTTCCACTGAAGATCAGGGGGTAATGTTAGTGGAAGATAGTGTAGATTGAACCCCCCTACCCCAAACCAAGACGAGATTAGAACGGTGATCTCCCGCCTTAAGAATAATAAAGCCGCTGGTGCGGATGGGCTGTCCGCTGAACTTTTTAAGGCAGGTGACGAAGGACTGCTAGCCCACATACATCGACTTATTTGCGGTATATGGCTGGGGGAATTTATGCCGGACGATTGGAGTCTCAGTGTATTATGTCCTGTATTCAAAAAGGGTGATCCGCGTGTCTGTTCCAACTATCGCGGTATCAGTCTTTTATCCAACGCCACGACTGATCAAATATTCACGCTACGCCAAACCATTAATACGAAAAGCCATATGTTGTTGGCGTATTCTGACGACACATACATCATTGGGCGAAATTTGCGAGAGGTTACTGTATTATTTTCAAGAATCGGAAAGGAATCAGCGAAGGTGGGTTCTTCTGTTAATGAGGGCAAGACAAAATTGATGGTGTCAACGACTGCACAAACTTCTCGACTTGGTCCGCACTTGAACGTTGACAATCGATTTAATTTTGAAGTGGTAGATGAATTTGTCTACCTTGGATCCGCCGTGAACAAGGACAACAACGTCAGCCTGGAGATTGATAGGAGCATTGTGCTTGCAAATAGATGCTATTTTGGGCTCAGCAAGCAGGTTAGGAACAAAGCCCTCTCTCGACGGACTAAAGTCCAGCTGTATCAGACTCTCATTTTACCTGTTTTGACGTATGGCTCCGAAATTTGGGTCATATCGCACGCGGATGAAAATCACTTGGGAGTATACGAGAGAAAAATCCTCCGTAAAATATATGGTGCTGTTAGAGAAAACGGCGAGTACCGACGGCACTGGAAGGAATCAAATTAGGCCAATTGCGTTGGCTAGGCAATGTTATCAGAATGGATGAAGAGGACCCAGCGCGAAAAGTTTTCGGAAGCAGGAAAAGAAGATAACCAAGACCACGCTGGAAAGGCCAGGCAGAAGAATCCCTTCGTATCCTCGGTGTAACCAACTGGCGTGATAAAAGACGAAGGATAGAGTCAGTTGTAGGAATATGTTGAAATTTGTTTAATTTGTTTGTGTAATTAATAGGTGTAAGACGTCTGACGTCATGAGGTTGTGAAATAGTCAATAAAATTAAAGTAAAGTTCACTATGCAATATTATTGCTGCAACTAAAAAGCTCGATACAAATTTAGAATCACAGATTCCACAGATTTTGTTAGGATAAAAAAGTATGGCTAATCTGATATTTAAATAATATTTGTATTTTGGGAAATATTACCATTTCTACGCCATCTGTTGTTTCAAATCCAAAAACTACATTTCACCGTCGAAAAGATGATAGAAGAAAACCCTAGATGGTGGCAAAGATGATAGAAATACCGTAGATGGTGTATTTGATTATTGACCATTTTCACCAGATGGCAACGGCTGTTTTCGTATGACCATTTTTCACAACGGATACGACGAAAAAACACTCACCAACCAGGGGTTTCTATCATCTTTGGTGGTGATATCTCAGTGTTTGGTTTGAAAGTCAAGGGAAATTTTCTAGATGACGCAAGAATGGCGGAAATGGACAAACTTCTCTGAAAATATAAACTATTGAAAAACAATTTAGTCATGCATTTTTGCATTTTATATTGTCAAAAAAAAAAATTAAAAAAAGACAAAAGAGCCGAATAAAAATGATTTGAGTGTTTTTTCGTGGTATGCGAGAGATTCATGAGAAGGCAGTGGAGTCACATAGTTCAACGAAACCAAGGCAAATTTTATAAACTTTCTTTAGATTATTTCAATTCTGTGGTTTTGAACAGACATCCACGAGTTCCCGATAATAGAAGCCAATCAAGTCTGGATCTCACAAACGCAACAAATAAAGTCTTATGCACATAAGGATCTGTGCACTCAGAAGTATGCCGCTTTTTAAAAGCCAAAAGTGAGTAGGCTTTGGGTGCACGGTAATCAACGTGAGAAGCAAATGTCAATTTTGCATCGAACATAACAACGAGATCAAGTATTTCATTTTTTTGCATGACTCTAATATTATAAACATAGTATTCCATATAAATTGGACACCGTTATCAGCGATAGCTATCATAAAAACTCTAATTTTTAAATATTTTGGGAAATTTTACCAATTTTCTTTTCATGGAGTTTGCCCATTTTCACCATTCCTGCGCTATCTAGAAAATTTGCCTTTGACCTTCAAATGTTTAGCGATTTCACCATGCACGGTTGATGAATTTCTGGGCGAATATAGATGGCGCTACTATGCGATCTCACCACTAACGATGAAGTCGGTGCGGAATTCTCCGTTGAAATCGCGATCACATGGCGTTACTGCGAGATATTACTGGAAACGGCTGGCGAGAATTATAACTTCTACAAAAAGTCGATTTGTATTTGTACAGGGTGGGCCAACTTCTTCTGGCTGATTTTAAATGCTTTAACATTGTGTCTTTCGCAGTATGAGCTGTGGCTGCATCTTGATGGAACCATATGTCACGATTATTGAGAACAACCGGAAGCAAACAATTTTCCAACATCGGCCGACATACCGCCCCGGAGACGGTTCCAGTTCCACAGATTCATTTTCGAAATATTATTGTCCGATGGTGTAATTGTCGCTGATGCCCTGCTGTAGGATTTTCGGTACCTCAAATTCGGCAGTTCTGTTTATTATCATACCCATTTAAATGAAAATGCGCTTCAACGCTCATAATGAGATTGATCAAAAAATAGAAAAATAAGTAATTTCTTTTAACAATAGCCTCGCTTTGTGACGGCGACACTATCGAATAATAAGCATCTCAAAATACCCTTCGGAACAGGTGTAATAATGTAGATCCGAATCAGTGAGTGTAAGACTAGAAAGCGCACAGCTCACCGATTGTGAGATGTTCCCCCCAGTCCTTTCATGGGATGTTATGGAAAAATATTTATTTATTTTTTATCGTACTTTCGTAATATTATATATAAATACAGGATGACGCAAAATTAACGAAGGGTTTTGAATTCCTTATAACTTTTTTATTATATTTATTTTTATTTCGTTTCAGTATGTTGTAAAGAAGACTTGGGGAATTTAAAACGGAACAGTACAATATTAAACAACGTGCCCAAATCGTTGCACTTTATTTCTCAAATCAACTCGGCGTGCATACGCTGAGTGTTCTGGTGTCGGCAGCCGACGAACGGTGCACACGGATGACAATATTGAACGTGTATAAAAGAGTTTTCGTGAAGATGGAGAAACATCAACCAGGAGACGTTCGACACAACTTGACATCTCACGAAGGTCCCTGCAGAGAATTTTGCATTCAATAAAAATTTTACCATACAAAATTCAGCTTGTCCAAGAATTGAAATCGACAGATTACCAGCAACGGCTTGATTATGCAATTTATTTCCGTCAAAAAGCAGAAGAAAATAATGTTTGTATTCATAATTTAATTATGACCGACGAAGCCCATTCGTTAATGGGGTAAACTGCAGGATATGGGCTACAGAAAATCGAATAGTAGTTCAACAACGACAAATACACCCACTTAAGTGTACTGTTTGGTGCGGTATTTCGTCGGAAAGGATAATTGGCCAATGGTTTTTCGAAAATTAACAAAAATTAATGTTGGAAACTTTTGTAAGGCCAGCTATGGAAAATTATCCCCCAGTATGCTTCCAATTGGATGGAGCCACGGCGCACACTGCGAGGAACACAATGGCTCTTTTACGCGTTCCCCGGATTTAACGGCTCCAGACTGTTTCCTTTGGGGTTAATTGAAACGAAAGCTATATTAATAAACCTAGAACCAGCCAGCAATTAAAAAACAATAACAATAAATGTTTTCAACTCCGACTCCCTGGATTCGACTTTGAACTTAATTTACCGAGGTTTTTTTGCTGTAAATTGGTATTACTGTTACACGCTGAAAAAACTGCCTCTGTAATATATTCTCCCAAACTTATTCTGCGGAAACCATGTATAAGTTTGGTATAAACTTCAAAATATTTTTATGTTTGCACGTCCCAAATTCAGGTGTATTTAAATACAAACATTAGCATGTTTACTGACAAATATCCATATACTGACGTGGAAGCATTCGCGTGTTTCTCCCAAACCTCCATATACTTGGTTGGTTGAAAAGTCTGCAACACAGCACGCTGTCTAGCACACTTAAGCTAAAGAAGCCCATTGTGATACCTGCAGTTTCCTCCATAGAAACTATTGGCTAGTCGTCTAGCCAATTTGCCCTTCTAATAAATTTGTCTGTGAGACCTACAGGAATATCCTGTATGGCTACGGTGCTAACTAAATGTGTACCGAATATCCTACTTCTCACTCCTGCCAGAGCAGGGCAATCCAAGAGAAGGTGTTTCGTCGTTTCTTCGTCCTCTTCTATATAGCATCTACAGAGAGTAGAGTTTCTTTGTCCCAATCTTAGGGCGTGTTTTCCCATCATTGTGGATAACCTGCCTCTCGGCAAGTTAAGTAGTTGCATAGTCCTGCTCCTGTCTACCTGTGGCCAGAGGACCCTGGCTTGTTTGCAAGTTGAAGTAAGTCGCCACTTGTCCTTGAACATATTGTCGGCCTATTGCTTGATCTGCAAACGGCAGGTAGAGATCGGCATACTAACACTTTCTTTTGCCGGAAGAACCTGTGCGGTAGTGCCTTGTCTAGCTACGCAATCCGCTACGCAATTCCCTGGAATGTCGCTGTGTCCCGGTACCCAGATGAGCCTGATGTCAAAATACTCTGCCATCACCCTAAGTGATGAGTGGCATTCTTTCACCGTCAGGGACGTAGCAAACATGGCTTCCAGGGATTTTATAGCAGCCTGGCTAACTGTGTAGATACATATTCTCCGGAGGGTTGTGACACTGCTTTTCAGTAGTTCAGCAACCTCCAGTATGGCGGTAATTTCCGCCTGAAATACACTACAGTGATCAGGCAGCCTGAAGGAGATATTTACATTTAGGTCCGGTGAATGGACCCCATAGCCTACTTGCTCGTCCAACTTTGATCCATCCGTGAAAAATCTGATACTACTGGTATCCCCTTCCAGTGACTTTTCCCAGGTATTCCTGTTCGGAATAGAAGTCCTTAGATTTGTCGCTGGTAGAAGGTAGGGGATACACTAGTCCGTTTTTCCGGGAATAGAGTTGATCCGGTGTAGTAATTTAGAGTGTCCGGAATGCCCCGATATCAAAACGCCACAATCTCTGATTCTCACCAGGGATGTAGCGGCTGCCGATTCGTCGATGATATCTGAAGTACATATGTTCAGGATAGCACTAAGTGCAGTACCTGACGTTGTGCCCATTGCCCCACTAACGCTAATCAGTGCTGATCTTTGAATTTTCATCAAGGAATTCAGAATATACTTCTTTTGAAGGGACCTGCACCAAACTACGATGCCATAGAGAAGTATTGGTCTGACTATTGCCGTATAAATCCACATGGTGATCTTAGGAGATAGTCCCCAGCGCTTTCCTATCGCCCCTTTACAGAAGTAAAGAGCAACAGACGCCTTTTTCACCCACTCCTCCACATTCGGTTTCCAAGACAGTTGTCTGTCGAGAATTATTCCCAGGTACTTGACCTTTTCCGTCAACTGTTATTGCACCCCATTAACTGACGGCAGTTCAAATGTGGGCATTTTATATATTACTTACGTCGAAACATATACGTATTTTCTCCCAAATATAATAATATTTAGGAACCAATTATTCTTATTATTATTTTTCTTTTCTTTATTTCTTATAAATAATTTTATCAATATATATCCACATTTATAAATAATTAATACAAAAAATTAAAATATTTACATTTTACATTTCCTTGCATTGAATGCATTACTTTTTTTATGAAGTGAGAAGCTGCTGCTCTTTTGCTTCTCCTGACTTTGTTGTCTCTCACGTTTTTTCTTTTCAGAAGGTTTCAACTATGCGTTGGTTATCACTATGCGTTGGTATACAAACAATATCCTTATATTAAAATGTAATTCATGTAAGGCAAGCGAGTATTAAGTACTTGTGTTTTTTTATTATAGTTCACAAATGGTCCGCCATTCCGATTTTGTTGCCATCTCAAGTTTCTTTCCTCAAAATCATTTCTCACTTTGGTAACATAGTACATAAATTTATCCGAAACACATATACAAAAACCAAAGCAACATAACAAACCATTTAACCGTCCGAGCGTTTGTTTATTCTTTTTTCACTGATCAAGTGCTTTTTATATCCTCTGTCCGATGAACCATTGATGACTGAATACATGATATTAAAACGCAATACATCACCCAAAATAAGAAACAAATCATCTGCAATTTACACGCTCACATTCAGGAATATTTATAAATCACTCACTTACAAGATATACACACTCATTGCTCCTCTTTCACTCTCTTGCCCTTGAGAGAGCATAAACAGTGCAACAAAAACGGCTGTATTTGTATCACAAATACAGATATATTTGGGTCGCAAACACATATGTTATGACATATTAATCATTGTGTCTCAAACATGTAATATTGAATAGCAAACACAATGCGTTTAGGCACAAGTATATTATATTTGCGACAAACTCCAAACACATGTTATATGTGCATCCGAACAACAAAAAACAACAGATTTTTCAGCGTGTAGTTAAAGGATAACTTTGGCAGCGATTACACTTCGTCTGAGGAGTTAAATTCGCCGTTAATATTCTATGGACTTTGGGTACTTCATTTTCTATACCAATTAACGCCTTATTTCACCAGTTAACAAATATTGTTGAATACACTATTGTTGCATGAAGGTGTGAAACATTGAAATGAATTGGCTTTCATTAAACTGTCACACACTCCTAAGTAAACATCTACAAATTTAATTATTTATAGGAATAGTAGTTCATTGATATCATCAAATATTTAATATTTACCTATTGAAAAAAGACTATAACACAAACAACCGCCATTGAGACTCTGGCCTATTACCCCAAATAACCATCCAATGCATTAGGATGACAGTGGAAAAGATGGAGCTGGTCAATTCAACCACCAATTTTCCATAAATAACAACGATGTGTACTAAAGTGGATATCACACGAAGTTGGGAAGCAATTGATATATGTGACCGGAAATGGGACTCTACGTGTATATAAGTACTATGTGGCCGTACAACACTAACCAGCAGCCAATACTTCTTCGATGGATGAATGCTACGGCACTTCTGGTGCAACAGCCATGGTGTAGATGTGTGACCACTTAGCAAATGTTTATTTAAGATGAAATTATAGAAAAACATTCGAAATAGGGACAAATATTAATTCTTTTCAATTGGTGGCCGTTCATATTTCGAACAAATTGAATGAGTAACAAAATAAGTTATGTTCATGCCAGAGACGTAGTTGAATACAAGTTGAAAGGGGCAGCAAAATGAATGATTATTTAAATCAAGATTTTATTAAAGTTCTTGAAATCAGTCTCAATGATATTTTACAAAAATAAAATCGATTAAAATCGTCTCTAATTGCAAAGATTTTTTTGATGATGCGCGGCTCTTGTACATGAGAACGTGGGTTCGATCCCTGTGACACTATCGAGCATTTAGCCATGAAAATCATTCTCAAAAAACCGTTCGGAACCGGTCTAAAACTGTAGGTCCCAATCAGTGAGTGTAAAACTAGAAAGCGCACGTCTCACTGATTGTGAGAAGTTGTCCCCCAATCCCTTCATGGGATGTTATGGGACACCATTCTTTTTAATTAAAGCGTGTTTCCTGGCAATTTAGTACTACAACCAGTGATGCCAACTTAGCTCTTTTGGGGCTAGATTTAGCATCTTGCAAAACGCGAAAAAGGTCATTGGAGCTTTTTGGGAAAACCGCGTAATGGTCACGCGTTTTGAGTTTTTATTTATCCTTTTAGACCGTTTTGTATACAACACCGATTTTTGCCAAAGAATGTTAATTTTTTTTTTGTATTTTGGGCATTCTCGTTTTATTTGTAATAAAGTGAAATATAAATATTTTTAATATCTCAAAAAACCGATCTTTTTATTAAAATTAAAATGACACCTCAATTTTGTTAATATGGGGTTTGAACAATTGTTGATTTAAACTTATAATATATTACTGTGAACGAAGAGCAAAGTACTTTCAAAAATATATTCATATTCATTGACTACATATAAGTAAGTTTGCTTCTATTTTTGTGTTGGTTATTACGCCTAATACTTATAAATTCTTAGGTGGAGAGATACACCCTTAAGTAATACAAGGTATGGACAGCAGAATCTGCTTATAAGAAGTAGCTAAACTCCCCAATGATGAGTCCAAGTCAATATGTATTTAGTGCAAATGTACACGCAAAGAAAAAGACACGTTAATTGCTCGGTTGCCTTGACAATACTTTGGTTGATTTCTATTAATTTATTAATCGCAACCGTTCATGTAGTTCTCCCAAATAAACTCATATATCGCAAATGTGTATCATGTTGTCGCAAACGAGATGTCGTTTGCATTAAACGCGTACAAAATTACATTTGTTGCAAGTTAAAAACCGTTTGAGATAACTGAAATTAGCCATTTTTCTAATGAGAGCACAGATTACGACGAACGTAAATTTCTCTCATTCTGTCGACTGTATACACAGTCTTATCCACTCGTTTGGCATACATACTCACGCATTCACATAAAAGTGCTCACACACTCTAATGCTTCTGCCATGTCAATATATCTTAGATGGCTAATTGACGCATTGTAGTTTGCTGCGCTTTTAGTTGTTATTTAAATGCAAGGCGAGACAAACGTGTAAGCAGACAGTGAAAAAACAAACAAAAATGCCAACGTTTTTTAAAACAAACTTTATGGGTAAAACCAAAATCATGAAAGTTGGAAATTTTCACAAAAAGAGCTTATTTATGGAAGCCATAAATAAAAGTTTGTATTACAACTCAAATTTTTTCAGCTCTAATTTTTCATAACTCGTTTACTCCAAACGTTTCTCAGTTGTCGCAAACGTTTTTTTTATTTAGGAGTAACTAGAACTCGGTTGCTGTAACCGAAACAACAATTGGCGGAACCGTTTTTCGTGTCTAGCAAACTTTTTTTTCAGTTTATACTTTTCGTAACTCGTTTGCTGTAAACATTTTTGGGTTCTCCCAAACGAAATGACATGTATGGTTTAACATAAGTTCGTTTCTCCCAACTACAGTCCCCAAACGAACTTAAGTTATCTGATATTTTGTTTGGGAGGAACGAGATTTTTCTTTGCGTGTATGATTGCTGAAAAACGCTTCGCTATTACAAGCCAATCTAAAAGACAAAAACGTGTGAAATAAATAAAGCCTTTCAACGGCATTCAGTTGGTACAACCAAAGACTTCATTTAATCCAGACTTCATTTAAATATAAATGTCAGGCAATGCTGTTATCCGTTAAATCTGGACTCCACACATCGTTTTTTTTCGATTGAACATCTAGAGGCATTTTCCAAAAAGGGGTGAGCTTTTCCAAAAGGGGATGTTAAAATGTAACACCACAATTTGCTAGTGAGATTTGAACGAATTTTTTGTTCTATTTGAAAGGCCTATTACTAACATTTTGGGAATATGCCGTCGTTCAAATGACCGCCGTGGCTTCAGTGGGTAGGCGCGGATCCGAGAGGTAAAATTTTCGATGACTCTGTAGCACAGATCAGGGTTTAATTACCGCATCCGTTTCGTATCGTAATCTCAATTACAAAATTACATGATTTTACAATAAAAAGTACTGACTGACTGAGTACTGATGCCGACGGACCACAATCCAAGCAATACAATGGCATTCTGTGCGGTTCCGCGTATTTTAAGAACCGGGTATTTGGATCGGTTCTGGTTCTCAGCAAATTGCTGTCCCAAAGAGGCTTAAGAGAAATATCTTATTATAAGAATATAAAATTTGATAAAAATACACATGTTCTGACGAGTCCGGTTCAAAGACGAACAGCGTATTTGGACCGGTTCTGAGAAGAACCGGGTATTTGGACCGGTTCTGAGAAGAACCGGGTATTTGGATCGGTTCCGGTTCTCAGCAAATTGCTGTCGCAAAGAGGCTTAAGAGAAATATCTTATTATAAGAATATAAAATTTGATAAAAATACATATTTTAGTACCCTAACACTTAACACGTTTGATTTCTTTGGAAACGAGTCCTCTTATTCGGGAGCTGTTTTACGGTTCTTTTCAACCCATTTTTCAGTTCCTGTAAAATCGCTTTTCGGGATTTTGGAAACGTTTTCGGTTCTTTTGATCCCGGCTTTCGGTCCTTAAAGAACCGTTTTCGGTTCATTTGGACCCGTTTTTCGGTTATTGTAAGCCCCGGACTGGTCGGTTCCGGCTCTTGTGAACCGGTTCCTCGATTCTGTGCATCACTATTCTGTGCATGCATTGCCACTTGGTGGGTCTCGCGTAGAATGCTATCGTCCTAAAACCCGGAATGCTTGTTGATGTTCCCGTTGAGCCAAAAATGGGTGTCGGCGTAAACCGAGCGAAACGCGAAACAGTTGGCGGAACCGTTTTTCGTTTCTCGCAAACGTTTTTTTCAGCTTATGTTTTTTATAACTCGTTTGCTGCAAACACTTTTCGGTTCTCCCAAACGAAATGGCATGTATGGCTTAACAGAAGTTCGTTTCTCCCAACTACAGTCCCTAAACGAACTTCAGTTATCTGAGATTTCGTTTGGGAGGAACGAGTTTTTCCTTTGCGTGCACTTAATTTATTTAATTCCGAAATGAATAGAATTATTAAATCCTGCTGTTCATCTTCTCCGTCCTGTCCTTCATTTTATACGACCACTTGAACTGTTAACTTAAATTAAAGCCCAATTCAAGTCAAAAAGTGCAGCACTTGAATCAGGGTTTACTGGGAAGTTGCATGAGTATCATCCTAATTTTGCTACAATCATTCACACAGAGAAGAGATTCGTTGTCACAACTAAGTTTACAGCCAACTACAATTTGTCGGTTCCTTGGACTATCAGATTATTCAGTTGTGATTACCAGTAATTGTGTTCCGTATCACCAAATATTGTGCATATCAATTGATTTGCAATTCAGTTTTGTTTCCAAGAACTGAAATATTTAGTTGAAGCCACAGCAACAAAAAATAAATGTGATCTGCCAATCGAGATTTACTTCTAGTAATAAAATTATTCTGTAGTCATGAATATTCTGTTAGTTGAAGTTAACGAAAAATGTAAAAACTAATTCGGTTGTAGCAAATAATATATTGGTATGCTCAACTACACCATTTCCAATTGAAATTTGAAAAATATGAATTTATTGTTGAAAAATATCAATTGAAATTTGAAAATTATATTTGAAATTTGAAATACATCAATTGAAATTTGAAAGACATCAATTGAAATTTAAAATTCATCACTTGAAATTTAAAAATTATTAACCTATTTTATGTATTAGATTTTTAAATTTCAATTGATGTATTCCAAATTTCAATTGATGTTTTTTAAATTTCAATTGATGTCTTTTAAATTTCAATTGATGTGTTTCAAATTTCAATTGATGTATTTTTTATTTCAATTGATGTTTTTCAATCCCATTTTTTTTATCGAAAATATGTACAAATTGCTATATCTCGGAAACGGAGAGTCAAATCGTAAAAATAACTAATTTTTGAGGATTCCTACACGCAAAGAAAAAACTCGTTCCTCCCAAACGAAATCTCAGATAACTGAAGTTCGTTTGGGGACTGTAGTTTTTATGTGTATGCGTGAGTGTGTATGTCAAACGAGTGGACTGTGTATACAGTCGACAGAAAGAGAGAAATTTACGTTCTTCGTACTCATTAGAAAAATGTCTAATTTCAGTTATCGCAAACGGTTTTTAACTTGCAACAAATGTAATTTTGTACGCGTTTAATGCAAACGACATCTCGTTTGCAACAACATAATACACATTTGCGATATATGAGTTTATTTGGGAGAACTACATAAACGGTTGCGATTAATAAATTAATACAAATCAATCAAAGTATTGTTGTGGCAACCGAGCAATAAACGTTTTTTTTCTTTGCGTGTAGGGGTTTTCCATAAAATGGTCCAATTCGTATGGATTTTTTTTTAAATCACCAAAATAAGAAAATTTATATAATAAAAAAATGGCTATAACTCGGAAACGGTGCGTTTAATCGCAAAAATAATAAATTTGTTATATCTTTGGAGGCTGTAACAAATGTATGCCTTTAATATGACGTCACTTGTAAAACTAATCGCTAGAACCAACATTTTTCGAATACAAAATCGCTAAGACGCCATTATGTTTATATTTCGGAAAAGGAGCGTTCAATAGAAATATAAAATTTTTTTCCGGGTTTCTCATAGAGTGGTCTCTTTCGTATGGGAGTCAGAATTCCTCGTTTTTACAAAAAAAATTTTTGGGTGTGCGTTTTTTTTTAAATGTTATAATATCGATAGCCGAGGTAAAAAAGAAGAGTTTTGTAACATTTTTGAATAAAAATTTTTTTTTTTCCAAAAGTTATTAACATTTGAAATTTGACCAAAAAAGCTTTGGTCTTATACAAGAACTCTATTAACTTCTTACTGCCTGAACCGATTTGGATGATTTTGGGCTTGTTGTAAAGGTAATTGATAGCTCTTTTATTCCTCATCAAAGAAAAAAATTTTTAAATTTTGTTTTAAATATTTTTTTTTTATTGTTTATTCGTATATTATTTTTCTCAGTGTTCTGTGGCAAAATTATTTTTTTTCTAAATTTTCAAAATTAGTTTGAAGTGTTACAAATCAATTTGGAAAATAAAAAAAATGGCGTATATCATAATTTGGAAATGCACAGCATGCTAACATTGCCTCCTCACACATAATTACCTTCTTTTCAATCGCTTATATTCACTTACTGTGTTACCGTATATACAACTTCATGAAGCAATTGCAGAGCAATGTATTTTGTTTTTCTATTAGTTCTTTTTAGTAAACATTACACTAAAATACATAATTAGGCATATATAAAGCATAGAGAAGGAACAAATTTACGACTAGTTCATTTAAATAAAAAAGCCTTAGTCTGCTGTTTATTGCATATACCTATGTATTTATGTTATATTTTATGTAACTCAAATTTGTCCGACTTAGAGATTTTTTTGCACGTAATAACATTGGAGCCATTTGGAACAAACGAATGATACATTCTAGTTCCTGCAATTGTGACAGTTTTTCCAAACCGCTCCTTCAAAAAGTTTTCAGTGTCAGAATGCTCATTTTCTGTGCAAAAACAAAATGCGATATTTTTAATGGATTCACTTGCCCATTCATACAGCTTACGAGCATTCGTTATTTGATTGTCCAATGGACGCTGCAGACTTGCACGTGAGGCCAGCCTCTTAACGGTACCGCCTATACCATCACAGGCACCCTTCCCATGCGACGTCGCAAAAAAGTGCCATTCAGCCTTTACATTAAAGTCTTTTTCGAAACTTGCTAAATTAATAAGGTTGTATTTGTTTTTATACTGGGAGGCTGCCCCATCTGAAAAAAATATCAATTTTGTGACATTTTGGCACTTTTACTTTAAATGCGCGATCATTTTTTGGTTGAAAAGGTAAACAGCAACGGCGTCGTGCTTGTTGCATTCAGAAATAGCGGCAAAGCATTCACTAGTAATAACACCCTCATTTTTATAATATATCGCATAGGGATGCAACGTCGCCTGGTTGTTATTCCAATGATACGACTGGACTGCGTCTTGGATTTTAAAAGCATAATTTTCTGAGAAGTCTAGGCATATCAAGTACTCTCCATCTGCTAAGGTTGCTTTAGCACTGGCAAAAAATTCTGATTGCGAGCGAGCTACAAAGTCGTGCCTCATATATAATGGTACATCAACTTGCAGTGTTTGGTAAAATGTATCCGCTTCCTCTTTTTTTTCAACAATGTCGCATCTGCAAGTATATTGAATGAGTAGTAAAAGAAATATATTAATGGACTTAAAGTGATCTACCTATCTGTGCAAGTCCAATTTTTGAAATGTACGTACTGTACTTGTTGCGTTTCCATTTGCTTTTTTATTGGGTTAGCTGCAATGGAGATTCCAGGGCAACTTTTGCATTGCAACAAAAAGCAATTTTCGTCCGGCGATGGACACACCATATCGTTAATGACGTCGGCTATAGCATAATCTTTTTCCAACTCCTTATTCAGTCCACAAAACATAAGTTTTAAATTTTGGTGAATTTTGCAAACGCACACATTATGTGCTCCACTACAGCCAACAGTGACACAGAACGGCGGACGCAATTTGCAAAACTTCGAGCAGCTTAGCTTAACTTCCGGGTGTCTTGCTTGAAAATTATAATGCAGCTCTTTCAAATCAAACAGCAATAGTCTTTTTTGAACTCGGTCTTTCTTTCCATCAATGGTGACGGACAAATAGTCTCTCTGACCTGGCATAACTCGACTATTAGAATCATCTTGGTAAAAATCATGTACTTTTTTAATTAATTCTTTAGGTAGAGCTCTGCCACGATTTTTTGAGGGCGAGCATCCATATCCAAGTGCAGCGCGTATCGCGATGGCTGACTCCTAACGTCGCGTGAATATTATTTACTCCCCAGGATCTTGGCACTGTCGACAGAAGCTTTAATTTCTCTTGCTTTGTTTGAGCTTTATCAAGGGCACGTTTTATTTCTTCCACCAATTTTCCATCGTCAGCAATATTTTCACGATTATTCTTCATGTCACCAAAAAACTCTTCTATAACACATTTACATTTGATAACAGGCATTTGCAAAATTATTGATATGAACCTGCCTTCCCAATCTGAATCGGATTCACTGGAAACCACATCTAACTGGAGGTCAGTAGTCAAATCTTGCCTTGGTTTTACAACTACTTGTTTTTCATCAGCTGTTTTCGACAGCTGAATTCTGCAGCAATTACACAAATATTTGCCAAGAAAGCTCAAACAACAATTTTTCGCATTTGATGTTATTTTTCTTATTCCTTTAAAAATTTGTGCGTGTTTGTTTTTCTTGAATGGATTACAACAAACTCTTCGAGGAGGCATAATTCTTTTAATTATTATTTTAAAAATTATATCAAAATTTTGACCACGTTTAATGAGGAATCACGTTTAACATACATTTGTAGATTTATTTTGAAATGTAAACAAAAGTACCGTTTTATTAGAGTGACCATAGTAAAGTGAAGCATTAAATGAAAAACAAAAACTTACAAAAAGCTATGCAAATCCCGAGCATGGTAACTCTATAACACAGTAAGTGAATATAAGCGATTGAAAAGAATGTAATTATGTGTGAGGAGGCAATGTTAGCATGCTGTGCATTTCCAAATTATGATATACGCCATTTTTTTTATTTTCCAAATTGATTTGTAACACTTCAAGCTAATTTTGAAAATTTAGAAAAAAAATTATTTTGCCACAGAACACTGAGAAAAATAATATACGAATAAACAATAAAAAAAAAATATTTAAAACAAAATTTAAAATTTTTTTTCTTTGATGAGGAATAAAAGAGCTATCAATTACCTTTACAACAAGCCCAAAATCATCCAAATCGGTTCAGGCAGTAAGAAGTTAATAGAGTTCTTGTATAAGACCAAAGCTTTTTTGGTCAAATTTCAAATGTTAATAACTTTTGGAAAAAAAAAAATTTTTATTCAAAAATGTTACAAAACTCTTCTTTTTTACCTCGGCTATCGATATTATAACATTTAAAAAAAAACCCACACCCAAAAATTTTTTTTGTAAAAACGAGGAATTCTGACTCATGGACGACTTTTTTTAAACGCCAAAATAAGAAAATCGGTAAAATAAAAAATAGCTATAACTTGAGGCTTTAACAAATGGATGGCTTTCATACGGCATCACTTTTTTTTAAATTTAAACTAACATTTTTCAAATAAAAAATCGGTAAAACACACATATCCTTGTGTTAGCGATTTTTTTTTAAAATAAATTACTCTGTATTACCGATAGCCTACGGAGATAATAAACTTGTAACATTGGACGTACGGATTCCGAGTTATAGCCATTTTTTATTTTAGCGATTTTCTTATTTTTTGGAAAAACATTCTTCCATACGATTGGTCCGCTTTATGAAAAACCATTAGATACATGTAAAAATCAGTTATTTTATCGATTGGATGCCAAATATTGGCATAAGGGCGTTTTAGCGATATTCGATTCGACGAATTTTAGTTTTAGCGTTTTTGTTTTTATATAAAAGTGATACCCTATTCAAGATATCCATAGGTTAAAGCCTGCTACAGAGGTAAAAAAAATTACCTTTCTGAGTTATATAAATTTTTTTATTTTAGCAATTTTCTTATTTTGGCGATTTTTTGAAAAACAACTTATTCCATACAAGTTGGACCACAATACTCTCTCTTTGGACACGCCGTTTCTGAGATATAGTTATTTTTTCTAAATTTTTTACATTTTCGATCAAAAATGGGGATGGGTTACTCGGGGTAACCCATTACCCATCGTCGTGGGTAATGGGTGAAGGCCGCTTACCCATTCGCCGTGTGTAATGGATAACCTTGCAGGGTAAATTTACATCGTCGTGGGTAGCTCCCCATTATTTTCCCCATACCCAGTAATAGTTCCTCCAGATTCCACAATTTGTTGCATATTTGTGAAGGCGTCAATAATGGCGTCAGATTCAACGATTGTGTTTAATAAAAGTCTCACTTCACCTCAATTTATTGTAATGCTAGTAAAATAAGAAAATACATGCGATTAAGAAACTAGTGTCGTGAGACATATCAACTGGCCATAAACTGATCGAAAGTACCTCTTCGTACGTACTGCTGCGTAAGATGCTATTGAAATGTAATTCCTCCCAAAGTAATTATTTTTATTTGGTTGGTCAGTCTAGTTGAGTGTTGTCTACTCGGACTTAATAGGCAATCTGTGTCGGAATTAGGAATTATTATATATTTTAGTAGAGTGATTTCTGGATCTAGGAAAATCCACCGTGAAAACCAAGGGATGTTCAAATTTTATTATATTATATTAATTTTATATTATTGATTCCTAAACTCACATATGTTTCCACTCCCTCTCTTGCTACGCCTCTCCCAGTGGTATATGAATTGTAATTGAATTGATTCTTTTCATTTCACAAAAATGGAATGACAAACTTCATTCGCCTGAGTTGATGATGGGTAGCCATTTTGTTAAATTGATTGACAGCCATCCATTGAAGAGTTGTCAGAAACACTTCAATTGCAATTTCCAATTATAATTCAAGGAATTGTAATTGAATTATTTTCATGTCTTTCTTTTTTTCTACGGAAACACAGTGATTGTATACATAGTATTTCGATTTTACTAAAATAAATATTTATTTCTATTAAATCCCAAAATATAAGAAAAGTCTGCACAATTTTTGCGGATTCCTGCATTTGCTCAAGGCAAATATTCACTCTTTATACCTTTTCCATTGATTTATGATGAAATTATTGTCGCTTAGCAAAGACAAATATTTATTTTCCCGCATCTTTGTCAACCCAAGGCGTAAATTGTCAAACAATATCCTTAAGAATATGAAAACTCTAATATTTTTCTTACATTTAGCAAAAAGTTGTGTCCTGTCATTAAAGACAAAATTAAATATTTATTTTTGGTGGATTTATTTGAAGTTTTTTGTGTCTCCTTTTTTGCAATGACGACGCGTCATATTATAATATTTTGATAGGAAATCCTTAAATCCTCATTTGTAATTTTTTGGTTGGCACCTTGGCTGTGCATTCCCATACTCTGACTGTCCTGTCCGGTATTCAGTTTTACAATATTTCTGCACTTGTGACAATATTTATTTAAAAAAAAATTTTGCTGATGCTCTTTTCTTTTGGTAGGTGCGTATGAAAACATTAACTTTTAAAAGAGATTTAATTCCGATTATCCTGTTGCTTGGCAAAAATGGGCATAGTTTGTGCTATCTCGGCACTACCTTGAACACACCGGCTGACCATTTTGCTAGTGTAGATTCTCGGCATTGTGGGATTTTGTTATTTGTCGACTTTTTGATGCGATTTTGGGCGATTGTATTGAATGCATGAGTTTTTGCATTCTCCGGGGATTTTTTTTATCATTGTCCTGCCACAGGGATAAGATAATTTGTGTATGTGTATCCATTGTCCATTTGTATGGCTTATGGTCCTTTTTTCCTCTCCAGCTACTGCTCTTTTGCATGATAGTATTTTCCTGAACCGAACATCTACCGTACTTAACATTCATTTGACTCTTTGGGATTTTAATTTGCGCATAAAAGTGAGACAATTACTCAAATAATTGGATTGTTGTTGACGTCTTTCAGTGGTTTATGGCTTTTCTTGGATGTATTTTGTGGTGTTGTGTGGTTTGACTACATTATTAGGGGTCTGTTGTGTGAACAGTTTAAGCACATTACATTAATGAAGGGTTCCAATTGTCGTAAAGGAGCGCACAAATTTCATTTATGATGATAAAATGTGAGTCCAACTTAGGCGACGATATATGAGGAGATACTCGTAGTAGAAAAGTAAATCAGTTTCTTTCAAAAAATTTAACAAATCCATTCATATTTCGGACAGCTTCTGAATCGAGAATAGTGCAATACAAGCGTGCAAAAAATCAATGAGTGTTCGAACTCACGGGCGATTTCTATGAACACGTTAGTAATTGTTACATTGGAAAATAAATAATGCATTTGATGCACATGGGCGTTCTTGTTGCGATTGCTCTTGTGGCTGCCCTTGCTGTTATTGAACTAATGAATCCTGATTCGAAGTTGTAATTTGCTTTTAAGGCTAAGAGATCATATTTTCTCCGGTTAAAAATTAAAAATTAGAATTTTAACAGCAACATATAAAGCATCATATAAACTTTCAATGAGAAAGAAAGAATTTATTGACAAACCTTTAAATATATTGATGCACATTGAAGTATACTGATATGATTATATACTGAAATATTGCAAAAATATAATATTATAATAAAAACATTAACATACCCAGCGGACCAAAACTTCGTATACGATATCGCATACGAGAGTTACGCGAAACTTTTGCGGGTAAAACTCTCGAAAACAGATCCGAAAATGATCGGAAAACGAATCATCAGTCGCTCAGTTTGTGGCAGTAAAAGTTTCGTTTACGATGTCTTGCAATAGATTCGTTTGCGAGACTTTTGCAATATGTTTTGCGAGAACAACACGAAAAATAAAACAAAATGCAATTGCCAAAACATTATTGTTGTGTCGTGTGCCTGCACGTGTGTGCCTCTGTTTGGCGCACGACACAACGACAACAATGTTTCTCTCTCTTTTTTCGTCCGTTCAGCACCCGTTTTTAAACATTTGGGCGGGTTTAATTTCTCCCCCGGTTTTGGTCCGGTAAATACTCTTTTCTGAGCCCGTTTGCGAGCATTTAGCGTAACACTCGCTAAGGCTCGGTTTTTAGCCCGCTGGGTACTTTATTGTGTTTCAAAAATTGTTTTTATTATTTATTTATTTCATTTCATCTACAGAATTAAATTCTTACAGACTATAATCATTAAATCTTAATGCTAATTGTACAATTCAAGCTCTTTTAAATATTAATAAATTCATTTAATAAGTATCGTATTGATCAAGGTTTATATGATGCCCACAATGCAGTCAATTCCAAAAGCCATTGTACGAAATCCACTTACTTCCACTATACATAAAATTTAGTTTAAAATTGTTTTGTTGTGGTTTGAAATCGTTTTCTTTTATGCTGAAAGCTCTTTTGCTATTGCACTTTCTTTTTTCTTACATCTGCTTTAATATTGTTAAAACAAATAAAGCAATATTTAGCTCACTGAAATAATTGTTTTTGTTTTGTCATAAACAGAGCCACAACAAAAAGTATTGAATAGTATAGAGAACTTATTGCACTCTTTGTCCGCTCTCATGTAGAGAGTCTGAGTAAAAAAGCGTAGACGAGTCTTATTCCGTTTATAGAATATTTCAATATAAATGCGCCACTTCGACAATGTTATTACATAAAACAATGCAAAAAGCATAAATGTTTCAAAAGGCATCAAAAAGAGAGTAATACGTTTTAAATCATTCGCCAAATGTCGCCAGTACTTTTGAGTCATACAATTCGTTCCATGAGTTCTCTATACTATTCAATACTCTTTGGCGACGACGACCTGCTTGTTTGTTCGCTGCCGCTACATCAATACCATCATACTTAGATTCAGGCAGAGACTATTGTTGTACAACAAACACGTATATGATGATAACACTGTGTGTTGTTTGCATGTGTTCACTTTGACAGATTGCCCCACTCGTGCCTATAAATGTTATCAGAAAAAAGAATTCGTCATATATATATGAGCTTGGTTTGGGTGAATGAAATTGTGGTTATCGGACATTTACTGAATCAGACAAATCATTTCCGTTGTGACACATAAATATAATCGTTCCCGAAGAGCTGAAATCTTTACATGGTAACTAAAAACTTAAAGAGCGAAACGTTTGCGAGAAAAAAACGACTACGGTTAGTGACAAGTGTGAATACACATTGTGGTGGCTTAACGGGCTAGACGCTGCTGAAGGGCTAGATGCTTTCACAAACATCGAAACCATCATCCAGCGAATGTGAGATTTCTCAAACGTGTTATAAATAAATAAATTAATTTTTTCATCACATCATGAAAGATGATGGAAGATGATCGTGCAAGTAGTGGGCGTTGCGCTTTTAAATTAACACTCACTGACTGCGATCTACAGTTTTACACCGATTGCGAACGGTTTTTTGAGAAGGTTTTTCATGGCTAATTTCTCAATAGTGTCGACGTCATTAAAGCAGGTCATACACGACCGACAACCCTGTTTGAACGATGGGATTGTTGTAAAGCAAGTCGTAGGTTTTTGAAAAATTTCAAGTATTGCCGACTTTTTTGCAAGCAAGCTGCTTGTGTATGGCTTGGCTTGCAAACATTACTTTATTCGGTGTGAATTTTAGCGTGGTGAAGGTCGACGGAAGAAAATGGCAAACAGTAGCAAGGAATTTATAGAAGAATTCATTGAAATATATAGAAGCCAACCCGCACCGTGACAGACAAAAGTGATCATTATAAAATTAAAAAATAAATAAATCATGAAACATTTTATTGAAAAAAACTAAAGAAATATACATTTTTAAACCTCGCTGTATTACTATCAGCGCAATTGCATCGTCCGCGTCACACATGTTAACTACGCAAGAAACTCAATTAAAATGAAATTTCTTCGATCGGCCTGCCGTGTGTGGCCACCTGCCTTCAAGCCGATCGTTCAAACATGTTTGTCGTGTATGACCTGCTTAAGTGCAGTGTTCGTCGCACAGTGGTTCGGAATCGATTTCCTTTGGCCAAAACTCAATATCGTTCGATCTAATAAGCATATTTTTGTCCTTAAAAAGTTACAGAATTCCAGTACTGAAATTGATTTCGACTTTCTTGAAGTTTATAACAAACAGTTTTGGAGATATTGAACTCATGTATACTTGAATATCGGTACGTTTCACCTCAATAACACCCTTGGACGAACTTTATGGTCACTGGAGTGATTTTTTTTGATATTCATTATAATATTGCCAATGTTCTGCCCTTTCGCTTCCCAAGTTCTGTGCCTCGATGTTCGTAATAATGTTCACCGACGACGGCCACATTGTCATAGTGGGGGATAATTTATTAATAATCTATTTGCATTTTGTGACGATTGATCGTCGCATTGATCATCTCTTCACAATCAGTGAATGTCCGTACATTTGTGTAGCCACCTTCATTGTTCAGCCAAATTACACATTTTGTTATCGCGTTAACCTCTGTCTAAAGCACATTGTTGTGTTCAGGAAGGCAAAAGTCCTGCTCAATATTTAGGTCATCTATTAAGAGTCGTAATATGAAAGTTCCTTCTGTTGGTCACCATTGCCTCGAAGACTTCGTTTCACAACTGTGTCTGTGGGACAGTTATGTTGCAGTTTACTCTTAAAAATTTTTTCTGGAATGATGTCGGGTTTCTCTTCGGTTAGTACGAATTCCGTCAGCTTATCGATTATGTGACCGTGAGTTAATTTGTGAGACTTTCGAATCTATTTCCCTATCGTCTGTAATCATTTCCTCACCCTGGCCGCTTAGTACTGAATTTATACTTCAATGTGACTTAATGAAAGAATAGTTCTTACTGCCCTTGTCAATGTGACCTTGCCAATCCCCAAACAGCAGATTCACCACCCACCAGACTACAGATGTGTAGGTCATAATAAACATTATCATGCTTGTGTACATCCAGAGTGTCATCTTTGGGGTGAGGCACCTTTTGGAGCAAAGACACACGGCATCTATGAGTCTTTGTTACCATACTGTGTATCCAAACTAGTTTCCGATCCAGCATTATTCCCAAGTATTTAACCCAGTTGGAGAACTTTATTGGTTCTCCAAGGAATCTATATTCCACGTATGGTGGCTATACCTTTATCATTCTCAAAACTAACATAGATCCAATTTATCCGGGTTAGTAGCCAGTCCTCTAAGCTGTGTTCAGTTGCACGATATTTGAAGTGGCCTTGAGACTCTTCTACAGTGCAGCGAAAGATATTTTCTCGGATTATGAGTGAACCTACTTTAGTTACTTACTTACACGCTGAAAAATAACCGTTCCAACAACATACTGTAAGAACCATGTACATGTTTGCAAGCATTGTTCTCGTGAATAGAAGATCTGCTGCTTGTTGTTTCTTTATTATCTATCGCGTTTTTGTTTTTAGCAGTTTTCAACAAACAAAGCCGCATTTGGGTCCCAAATACATATATTATACCCTATTAATCATTCTGTCCCAAACATGTTACATTGAATAGCAAACACAATGTGTTTGGACACAAGTATACTATACCTACGACAAGCTACAAATACGTTATATTTGCATCCAATCAACAAATATAGACAAATTTTTAAGCGTGTACTTAGCCTTACAAATGCAGGATAACATGTTTCTCTTACCAGCTCTAAATTTAGTTTTTCTCTTGCAGGGGCTAACACCAAGCTCTTACAGGCAATCTTCCAACTGGTCTTCCAGCGAATTCTTGGTTGTCTTATTTTTCGATTTCCTTCGACTACGTCTTCGAATAACATTCTATCTGATCCATTCTACTACCTTGGCCTAGCCAGCGTAAACGTGAAAGGAAAAAAACTTTTATTGCTCAGTTGCCGTAACAATACTTAGATTGATTTCTATTAATTTATTAATAGTTGCTACTTTAGTGGCCATATTCTCCGAATTTAGACCCCAATGAGTTACAAACCTGAAGGATGGCTCGGTGATAAGAGAGTTGGATCGAATAAAGACGTCATCACTGAAGATTTTGAGGGACGTGAGAAACCCGACTATTTGGAAGGAATACACAAATTGGAAAAAGGATGCACTAAATCCACATGCTGAAAAATATCGGCCCCAGGCAGGAAATACATATGTGAAGTTTTGCAAGAAATTTTGCTATGCATTGAAGATCTGCTGCTTTTCTGTTTCTTTGTTGTTTATGTTTTAAGCGGCTTTCAGCAAACAAAGCCACATTTTTGTCTCAAAAATATATATAAAAATAATTATTGTGTCTCAAGCATGAAATATTGAATAGCAAATACAATGTGTTTGGGCACAAGTATAGTATATTTGCGACAAGCAACAAACACGTTATATTTGCATCCAAACAACAAAAAGACAGAGATTTTTCAGCGTGTATCGAGCTAAACGCACAGCTAAAATGCCTCTGCGAATTAGCGGTATGTTCAGGATCTTCGCAGAACTATAAGCCATTTTTTTTTAAATTCTGACAATTGTATCTGGCAATTAAGATTTCGCTAGACCACGTCTTAATGAAATGAGCAACTAGATTGTAAATCGGTAATAACTATACAATATATCCAAAAACTGTTTAATATTTTAAATGGATGAAATATTCCGGCTTCGTCTGGTTATTCGTATTCATACAGTCGATTCTAGCATATTGTTGTTCGTTTTGTACAAAAGAAAAAGCTAAATCGTATGGATCAATGAACAAGTATACGATACGCCCCGATTAGTAGGTATAAAACCATATAGCGCACAGCTGACTGATTGCGAAAAACTCTTCCCAATCCCTTCATGAAATGCAAAAGGGAAAATTACTAGTTACTTGCATAAATTATATATGTTACATATCATCATTAAGTCTCAATTATGTTTTTTCAACTATTCCTTTCAGAATGCTTTAATTCAATACCAACAAATTCCTAGTTTTTTTCCAATATTTTTAAAACATCCAATACTACCAAGATATGTTTATTATTAGGATCCCATTGTTTCCTTTTCTACAACCAGCAACCACAAAATCCTTACGTTTAACACCTCCTGTATTCTAAACTAATATTTTCTAAAAAAAATTCCAAACCAAATCAAATCCTTTCGCAACCACCCATATTGTTTGAAATTTTGAGTATAAAGGCTGGAAAATTTCCCCGCTAATCGAAAACATATTGGACATCCCCTATGCTCGCCACAGTTTGGTCAATTCAGAACTCAAACAGAAATCCCTAATCAGAGTGTTAATAGAATAACCAGCCAACACCTTTAGTAACCTTAAAACACCACGGGAGCGTTTAGTAACCTTCAAACACAACGGGAAGAACATCGAGCGACATCGGTAGCAAAGGGAATGCAAGAAATGAAAGGAGAAACATGTGGTGCCCAGTCTAGTGGGTTCTCCTAACACACTGACAAATATGCCCAAATATGTTATGCGTTATGGACACATGTGGCATGAGGGTAGGTTCTGTATCCGTTTACTTCTCTCGCTCTCTAAATCCATTAAACCACAAAAGTAACCAATAATTCCCTTCATCATCGTTATATGCATATTAAAGGACTGCCGGCTCACACGCGACGTGCTCGGCATGACCTGAGCCAAGCATGGTTTGCGGTAATTTGTGGTGTTTGTAGGAGTTGTGTGAGGTGGGAAAGTCCTTAAAACGTAAGAATTAAAACTTGACCGCCAGGTACACGTACACATGCAACATTATCATCTCATTTGTCTTCTACTTTGTAAGCAATTCTGCTTTGAGTCTAAGTGAGGGAATTTCCACAGGATTTCATTAAGGATAGCCTGACACGCGGCCGCGTCGGCGATGATGGTCGATTATTACTTTACGGTAGTCATCTGGTATTACGACAGAACAGTTTCTTGGCAGCTTAAATGCTGCGGCTGATGAGGTAATGATAATCGCTGCCGGGTGGATTGATGGTTGTGATTACCACCGGTTTGTCCGTGATACGCAAGCGTTAATTCTCGGAATAACAAATTCCGATTAGCGGTTGCATTGTTAGGTAAGATTAAGCAAAGTATCCGGTGGCAATAAATGACATTCTAAGCTGATAGATTTTAGTCACTTTTAGGAATAATGATGAGCACTTTGGCAATAATTCGTTTGGATTGAAATACTGACTTAAGATTCGTAACAAAGAAGTCATTAGACTCAGAAGAGAAGTTGACTATCTTCCTTATATAACAGGTACTTAGTAATGTTCCTTATCGCAAGTAATAATGGAAATGTGAAGAAAGGATGTTGAAAACAGTTCACAATAATTCATTTAAAAATTATTAGTTTAAAAAAAAATAAAGTATGTTCTTGAGGGATATTTGAAGTCCATGAAAAGTTGTGAAAATATTTTTGGTTATTTGGAATTTGCGGATGGAAATTAATAAGGTGCAGATATAAAAACTAATGTTGTTGGACGAAAACATGGCTGATGTTTGGTGTCTCACCTTACTTTGGGACCAGTTAAAATTGTCGTTCGAACTGTCGAGGAAATATTCTTTAAAACCGATCAATGTCGGGGTTTGTAATTTGCATTGGATTTTAATTGGCATTACCTAATTTAATGCAAATTGTAAAAGTTTTATCATTGTTCACAATTGTATTTAAAAAAGTTTGCATTTCCACTTGCTCAGATAAAGCAACTGCAAGTTGTAATCAAATTGCAATTGCATTGCAATTGTAATGAAATATGGATATGGTTTTGATATTTTGAACTTGTTTGGCTGCTGGCAATTCTGTTATTAAAGCATTTTAAATGGACAGGTTTGTGGTTACGATCGGCGTTGCGCCGTAATACTTTAAAACTCATTAACCTAAATATATAAAATATTTGAAAGCCTAAGCTTGAAAAGCTTTGAAAATAAATACAGTTGACAATTGAAGCCTCTGGTGGAAGAAGGTGTTAACTCACTTTTTTCAATATTTTCCTTCTTTTCACGCTTCCATGGTATCTGATTTAGTTTTAGATAAGAAAAAAGTCAACATCTGATATTTAAATTATTAAAATTAAACTAAAATATTTTTCTTTAAATTTTTTTAAATCAGATCCATGTAAACATTAAAACAAGGAAAATATTGTTTTTGAAAAAAAATCTGAGTTAACACCTTCTTCCACCAGGGGCTTCAATTGTATTTAAATTTTTTTGAATTTATTTTTTCAGAAGTAATTGAAATACAAATACGTACAGATTATACATAATTGCCTTATAATTAATTTGCCCCATGTATGCCACCGATTAATTCAATTGTCCCTAAGCTACGACAATTCGGAAAGACCTTATCGAACCATTTGAAACCCAACATGGTAAAAAAAAACTAGACGCAAAGTTGAGGACGATCTCTGCAACATCTCAATGTAAAATCTCAACCACTCCTTCGAGGAATATCTCTTTGGAATAGCATATGAGTGATATTGTATGCAACCTTCCGCTTGAATGGTTCAAAACATTAAATTGTATAGTGTTTGAAATACCTAGCCGATATTTTGGTCAGCAAGCATAGATTCCGACTCTGCACAAATACACACTGAAAAATATGACCCCAGCATGTTGCAGGAACCATGTATATGTTTTCAAGCATTGTTTGCATGAATTGAAGATCTGATCTGGTGCCCTTTTGTTTCTTTGTTCTCTCACTTCTTTATATTCAGCAGTTTTCAACATACAACACGACATTTGGTTCACTGAAACATATGTTATAACCTATTAATCATTGTGTCTCCAACATGTAATATTGAATAGCAAACATAATGTGTTTGGACACAATTATACTGTATTTGCGACAAGCTACAAACAAGTTGTCTTTTTGTATCCAAACAACAAAAAATACCGATTTTTCAGCGTGTATAAGAATGGGCGACGATATCCCTCTACGCATATTAGAGTGATATAGGCTGAAAGTAAGGATTTTCTCCGAGGACTGTATCTATGCAGCGGTGGCAAGATCGATAATGCTGTATGGGTTATCGTGTAGTGGTTGCCAATCCCACCTATTGCGCACTACTGCCTTAGGGATCAAAAAATGACAACTATGTGCATCACGGATCGTCTGTGCACCACTTCCACTGATGTACTTATTGAAAAGCAGATTGCTTCTACATCTGTCATGAGGCTAAGGCAAATGTCACAATGGCGCATGTCTGGACTCGGGCATGGAACTGTGTTGGAAGGAGTTCCCAATATTCCGGCATATGGCAACTAATCGTAAACGGAACTGTATTCGATCTGAAATAGCACACACTCATCCCAGAAAAAAAATCCTGTAACAAAAGAGTCCATGGTATAGACAGATTTGTAAATTTATAGACGGATGGTTCAAAACTAAATAAGCAGAGAATTAGGGTTGGCTCTTTCTCATAGCCTACCTGATCATTTAAAGTTTATCAGGTTAACAGTCAGGTAACTATCAAGTCCCGGCAATCAAGTCTCTATAAAGTCATGGTGTACTCAATATCTGCCCAGTAATTTATTAATGAAATGGCTGAGTAGCACTTTATTTAATTTATACCGGTGCCAGGGCAAATGGTCATTCCTGGGAACTGCAGTGGTTCCAGGACTTACAACTTATTGGCATGGCCCTTCGATATATAAGAAAATCCTGCGAAAATCATCACATATACAGGATAGGCGGATTGGGGGTAAGAGTAGTTACTTGTGCAGCATATTGTGAACATTCGAATCAATTACTACAATGCACAGTTGGACTGATTGGAAAACAAACGGTAATAATATCATAACTTTTAAAGTATTGTTCTGATCATTATTAAATGTACTAGAAATTTGTAGACGAGGAGTCAGGCTTTCAGAATATTCCATTTAGAGCAGGGGTAACCAGCCAATAGCCTCGCGAGGCAGATAATAATCGTATTTCTCACGCACACACGATCGGCAATTCACATGTACCCAACAACTATGTGTGATTCAAAGCATAAGTCTCTGCTTGTGCGTTGTGTTCAATTCGACAGTGACATTCCCAGCGGCAGAAATCAGGATCTGGAAGTCCTGCAATCATGACCCTGAAGACATTCTATAGAATACGGGAGGCTTTCCCTACACATTGCCTCCTCCTTTCTTTTTAACATTGCGTGAGATTGGGAGGCAATGCCTTTCATCCCTCTCTACTAGAAGGCCTTATGAAGGCCTGAAAAAAGTAGTTTTAAAAGGACTTAAGTAAAAATAAAAAAAAAAAATATATGTGCATATTAGTCTCATATTTCAGATTTATACTTTAACCAATTGTAATTCTTATATATTATTTTTTTTAAGTTCTGCAGCCACAGGAATCGAATACACGACCTTAGAAGCACATAATATGTTTGTTTACGTGCGTTCGGGTTTGCCTACCACTATCCAGCAGCGGAAATCATGACCTGGAAGGCCTGAAATCCTTTCTTTTTAACATTGCGTGAGATTGGGATCCCTTGCCCATTGCCTACAGAAGGCCTTAGAAGACATGCAAAGAGGAAGGCCTTAGAAGGCATTTGCTTTAATTTATTTTTGTTAAACAAAAATAAAATTAGAATAATTTATTTTATCACAAAATCATTATCCACTTCTGTATATTTATTATAAGTATGTATGTATCTATCTTAGGAAGTTTTACCACGCCCAACTTCAAATTGAAAATTTTAAAAATACCGTGAAAATATTAAATAAACATTATAATTTTAAACTTTGTATGAAATTTTCCAATTAAATTACGGTTAAAAGGAATCGTAAAAGAAATTTCTCAAAATTGTAAAATTGTCTTCTTCTTGGTTATATCTGATGAAAAAATTCATGCATTCCGCAGGCATTACTTTAGGAAGGCATTACAAAAGAACTAATCCGCATGCCTTATATGTGGAAGGCATTGCGCCTACCGCCACTGGGTAATTTAGAGGCTTCTCGTGTTAACACAATTGGTGCTGTAGCAATTTTTAAAGCCTGAGAATTCTACACTTATAGGCCGATTGCAAAGATTGTTTATTAAATTTACTATGGAAGAAAAATAACCAAAATGTTGTGGAATATCTTTTACCGTGTTTAAAATATTCTCTATCAAACTTAAAAATTTTAATATTTTCATTGACTTTTTTCAGTTTTTTTGTTAATAACGCGGTTATTTCAGGGAAAATATTTTTTCTGAAAACACTACCAAATTGGTAACATTTCAGTAAAGAACACCGTATACAATTTTTTAAGTTATCTCACGCCGCTTGGAAATGCCGACTTATCAAATTTTGAATTTTTTTCAACCCGTAAAAACACAACAGTTTTCCCAAAAGCTAACATGATTCATTCAGTATTTTCTTTAGTTTTTTCCAAGAAATCTATACGAATTTTTAAATTTTTCTGAGGGACACAGCTTTAAAGAAGAAGTGCTTAACTTTCCTATGTGCGGTATTGCAACAAGTGTAGTTATCACTCGCAAACCTAAGACTTTGACCTGATTTTGCCATTCCTGTACCCTGTCGATTGCCTCGTTCAGGAGGACAACTACACTATGGCCTTGACAAACACCTCAAATTTTTACCTGATGCCATTATTTTATGAATCTATGGTGTGGGATCATAAAATACGTCGAACTTGCCTAATTTCGGGCAAGTCGTCTTCAAATTCTACCTGCAGCGGCACATTGTGTGCACATGTTGTAATACTGAACATTAATAGTGAATGAATCATCATGGTACCTTTACGGGAAAACATTGTGTTTTATTGAATGTTGAAAAAAATTCCAAGTATTAGAAGTCGGTATTTACAGTATGTCGTTTATTGCCGTGATCCCAATTTAGAGGTGTTTTCAGAAATATTCAATTTAAGTCAATGACGAAATGTACAATTTCAAACTTAGATAGAGAATATCTTAATAACGGCAATTGATATTCCACAACACAAAGGATATTTTTTGTTTGTCTTGCATAGTAGATTGTCAAAAGTTTATCCACCACTTTACCAAAAATAAATACAAAAATTATTTTTAACCATCGATATGACTTTTTGAGGTGGGCTCAAATATACATATAAAGGGTTTTTCAATTTGAGTGATATGAGTTTCAAGTGACGTTTCGGTCATGATCTGTCATTTTTGCATCGTATTCAGTAATGTTTACAATTTCTTCATGGAGAGATATACGCAAGAACGACGTTTACAAATTATTCAATTTTTTTTTATCAAAATAATCGTTCTCCAATTGCACACGCAAAGAAAAAACTCGTACCTCCCAAACGAAATCTCAGATAACTGAAGTTCGTTTGGGGACTGTAGTTGGGAGAAACGAACTTCTGTTAAGCCATACATGTCATTTCGTTTGGGAGAGCCGAAAAATGTTCGCAGCAAACAAGTTATGAAAAACATAAGCTGAAAAAAACGTTTGCGAGAAATGAAAAACGGTTCCGCCAACTGTTTCCTCGGTTACGGCAGCCGAGTTGTAGTTGATCCTAACTAAAAAAACGTTTGCGAGAACTTAAAAACCTTTGCAGTAAACGAATTATGAAAAATTAAAGCTGGAAAAACGTTTGTGGTAAACGAAAAACGGTTCCACCAACTGTTCTTTCGGTTACAGCAACCTAGTTGTAGTTACAGCAAGCGAGTTGTATTCTCAGTACAGCATATACCAGAGTGGAATTATGAAATGGTTTAAGAACAATGTCCATTTTGGTGGAGTGTTTTATATGGAGCAAAATTTTATATGGAGCAAAAAATAAAAAGCTTGGACCATCCCGAGAATTTATGCCGTAGAGACTAGCAACTTTATACGAACTGTACACGCAAAGAAAAAACTCGTTCCTCCCAAATGAAATCTCAGATAACTGAAGTTCGTTTGGGGACTGTAGTTGGGAGAAACGAACTTCTGTTAAGCCATACATGTCATTTCGTTTGGGAGAGCCGAAAAATGTTCGCAGCAAACAAGTTATGAAAAACATAAGCTGAAAAAAACGTTTGAGAGAAACGAAAAATAGTTCCGCCAACTGCTTCCTCGGTTACAGCAACCGAGTTGTAGTTGATCCTAACTAAAAAAACGTTTGCGAGAACTGAAAAACGTTTGCACTAAACGAGTTATGAAAAATTAAAGCTGGAAAAACGTTTATGATAAACGAAAAACGGTTCCACCAACTGTTCCTTCGGTTACAGCAACCAAGTTGTAGTTGTAGTTACTCTACTCAGTACAAATTACTTGTATATTAAAATTTATATTTATGGTTTCCATAAGCTCTTGTTTGTGTAAATTTCCAACTTTTATGACTTTGGTTTTACCCAAAAGTTGGAATTTTTGTCTGTCCTTTCAGTGTCTACTAACACGTCCGTCTCCACTTGCATTCAAATAACAACTAAAAGCGCAGCAAACTACAACGCGTCAGTTGTCCTTCCAAGATATATTGACGAGGCAAAAGCATTTTATCTGTATGCGTGAGTGTGTATGTCAAACGAGTGGACTGTGTATACAATAGATTAATACTTTTAGTAGATATACTAGTTCTCCCACAAAATTTATGACATTTGGCCTGGTGTGATATTTACGTTTGATGTTGAAAAGAATTGCTTTACTAATACCAGATAGAGGCAATGGTTCAAAACAACGAACAAAATAACAACAGCGGCATTTCGTTTTGTGTGTTAAAATTATTGTGTTAAATACAACACAAATGTATGCTAACAACAACAGTCAATAAAAAAGTTTAAAACACATTTAAATTTCACAGTTTTTCACCAAAATGACATGAAAAATTAAAGCAAGAAGTTATTGTAATTCCACCTGGTGTATATCACTTTTCGTCAAATATCTCTCTATCACACCGACCGCATCACGATGAGTGTGAAAGGAAACGTCCGGTGAGCCAAATATTCTCTCTAGTCTGAGATTACTCTATGGTGTTTGGACACTCTAATATAGTATAATAATTTTCATTTAAAAATATTCAGATGTTGGACAAATTTAAAATTAAAAGCTAAAATTCACAACAATTTTTAAAAAGGAACGAAAAGGTCTCGTTAACTATATAAATATCCCACTTTTATTTTTCACGGCGTAACAATTTTATAGAATATTCAAACCCTCAAACTGGCTATTCTAAGTCGCTATCTAAACACTGTTTATAAAAAGGACCAACACGACCGGCAAAGGTTGAAGATATGGATTTCTTGTCTTTGACAATCCCTATTAAAATTTTCTGAGCAACATATCCATGGAACATCGGCGTGCCCAAAAATTCCGTTTTAAGGTACTTTTTTGACATTTCTCTATAAAATGACGAAAAGGACTCGAAAAGAATCGAGACAGAGTATTGATTTGGTTTACGAAAAAAAATCTCATTTAACTTCCCTGAAGACGTCTGCTTTGAAAATTCGCTCCGCTATTGACAAATATACACACCCAGAGAAGAGATTCGTTGTCACAACTATATTTACAGCCAACTAAAATTTGGCGGTTCATTGGACTATCACATTATTCTGTTGTGATTACCAATAATTGTGTTCAGTATCACCAAATGTTGTGCATATCAATTGATTTGTAATTCAGTATTGGTTGCAAGAACTGAAAGATGAAGCCACAGCAACAATAAATAAACGTGATCTGTTAATCGAGTTTTAGTTCTAGCAATCAAATTATCCTGTAGTGGTGAATATTCTATTAGTTGGATGAACGAAAAATGTAAAAACTAATTCGGTTGTACCAAATAATATATTGGTATGCTCAACTAATTATGTACTTGAATTTGATGGCTGTGACTGACAACCATTTGGTGATGATTTAACCCCTTATGAATTTTATAGAAAAAAAGTAAAAAATAGTTTTTTATTTAAATTGTGTATTTTATATTGTAACCAGGGTTCGTATTTCGTGCCCATATTTTATGGAAAATATGAAAAAATTTCTATATCTCGAAAACGGAGCGTCCAATCGCAAAACAAAAATAGAAAGTCTTTCTAAATTTTTCATATTTTCAATCAAAAATGGGGATGGTTTACCCTGGGTATCATATGTATGTCTAAGTTAATTTGTGTCATCCACAATAATAGTTCCTCCAGCCAAGTGTCCACAATTGTTTGCATGTGTTTGTGAAGGCGTCAATAGTGGCGTCAGATTCAACGATTGTGTTTAAAAGTCTCACTTCACCTCAATTTATGATAACATGTATATCTATACACTTTATTGTTTTCACAACTTTGTATATCACTGTCTGTTTAAAATAATAATTTTTCTGTAAAGTCCTCGTGGAACATTCAACTATATATAGTTTCTCTTTAACAGCAAAGACTCTGGTGAAAAGTCGAATACCTACATAACTTTGTAACAAGTGTTTTTGTAACAGAAACTAAATTATGATTGCAGTGACTAATATTTGAACACGAATTATAATATTATACTTTTTATTAGTTGTATCTCCCATTTTGGATGAATGAGGTTTTAGAAATACTCAAATTGGTTAATACAACTAAAGTTCGGTAGTAGCAACTTGTATTTAGTAAGACCTACCCCTGAGAAATATTTATATGTGCAATGTATCTATCATGTTGAGTTGGAGCTTTGAAAACTAAACTTTTTTTGATTTTTATTTTATATATTAGTTTATATTTATGTGTTCTTTAAAATTATAAGAAAACTTATTGTTTCATTGTTTTTTAGAACAAAAAAAAAGTGTTTGATATATCCTTCATAGAAAATATTTACATATGCAAAAATTAAACTTAAATTTATTTCTCATTCTTAGCCAATTAAAATATATAATTAATATGATATTGAGTTGCCCTTGTGTATAAGAACTTGTTGTAGCCTACGTGGCATAGAACTCACTAAGTTGCATAAAGTGGACATGTCAATTTTCTCCCATTCCGCCAATATTGCTAGTTTTAGTTCTTTAAGAGTCGTATACTGCTTCGACTTTGAAAAAACCTTGGTCGGGACTTATGGCTGGCCACTCCAGTAATGGAATATTTCGGGACTTAAAAAATCCCTTGTGAGCCGAGCAATGTGGATCGGGGCGTTGTCTTGTTGAAAAGTCCAGTTATCTCCATATAATTCGAAAGCAAAGTCAATTAAATTGCTGTCTAACAGATCAATTAGTTGGGACAAAGCATATTTCTGACTTCCCTCGTGCTCCAAATGCAGCCCATATCATAAGAGATCCACCACCGTGGTTTCGCTTGTAGCACGTTTGCCGAGGATGTCGTAAATCTCTCCAATATTTATGGTGACCATCAGGTCCGTCCAAATAAAATTTCTTCTCATCACTAAATATAACGGTTTCAAATTCGTCCTCCCAAAACTTGTACTTTTCTGCAAAAGCAATACGCACATTTTTATGGCGCTGGGTTAAGCGTAATTTAGCCATTTTACTTTGGTACAGAAGACCTATATCGTCCTTTGGCAGTTGCTGGACACGGTGTCTCGTTACATTTAGACCCAATTCCACCTTTATTTCCCTACAACTCATATCCTTATTAGATGTTAAATGCCGAATGCGTCGCTTAGTCATCTGTTCTACAGTTGGGATGCGTCCTCTGCGCTTAATACAACCATAGTTTTCGGAGTCTTTGAGAGAATTCGAAACTCTATTGCGATGCTGATTTACTGCAGCTGCAATCTCGCCAATTCGTTTACCTGCAAGTCTCAGTCCAACAATTTCTCCGCGCTCCTCATCCGCAAGTTCACTTCCACGTGGCATGTTCAACTAGAAACAAAACTATGAATAAAACTTTTCTTAGAATATATTCATAACGATCACTTTACTCACGTACAGAAAGATATTTTATACTAAACACCTGAGAAAAATAGAGTTGTTCACTTTAAAGTGTCAGAAACGCGACTGCACATATAATTATTTTCTATTGAATTGCAAACTGATAACGGGACTACAAATAAGGTCCAAAAGAGAAAAAAGTATATGATAAAGAGAGAAAAAATTGTATATGGTCAACATTAAATTACAGTTAGTTTTCAGAAGGAAAGTAAAAAAAAATATTTTGCACATACAAGGTGGCGCAAAAGTAAACTTCCGATGTTTTTTGGCTGTAATTTAAAAAAAAAATAAAAAACTTTGATTCTTCTTGTGGATTATTTTTATTTGGTATTTTAATTTTTTTTACATCAAGTCGAGAATATGATGTCATGCAAATGACCGCCGCCACAGTTGATTGTCATTTGAGCCCTTTTTATGGCATTTTCCATCACTTTGGCCAAAACTTCCGGCGATAGGTCCTCACATTCTTGACGGATATTCTCTTTAAGAGCTGCAAGAGTCTGAGGCTTGTTGACATAAACCCGCGACTTCAAAAAGCCCCACAAAAAGAAGTCTGGAGCGGTCAAATCAGGCGATCTTGCTGGCCAGTGCAAATCGCCAAAACGGGAGATTAGGCGCCCGGGAAATGCATCCTTCAGCATATCGGTTGTGGCACGGGCAGTGTGTGCCGTTGCACCGTCCTGTTGGAACCACATGTTTTCCAATCCCAATTCATCAAGTTGCGGCAAAAAGAACTCGTTGATTATTGCTCTGTAGCGTGGCACGTCGTCTGGTCGATGTCGACGGCGCTTCCATGACATCCTCGGCTACAGCAGCAATATTCTCTGCAGAACGGCTACTCCGGGGTCTGCCACGCCTGGCAGCATCTCGTGTTGTGCCAGTCTCTGCGAGGCGAGCGGCTAATCGTCGCAGTATTTCACCAGTAGGCGTTGGACGGCCAGGAAATCTGCGACGAAATTCACGTTGTGCCAAAGTCACCGACCGATTATTGGTCAAATAAATAGTCAGCAATATTCCGCGTTCTGGAGCAGTGTAGCGTAACATTGTTTATTAACGTGTATTTCGCATGTATTTACTACACAAATGTCAAAACAGAACTGACGTTAGGGGCCAATCGCAAAATTTATAGCATTTTCTGATAGGAGGATTACTTTTGCGCCACCTTGTATAAATATTTGACAGTGGTATTTTTAATCTATCAATAAATAACATCGACAAATAATTCTGATGTGCGACAATTACGAATTTCTAATCAAAATATAGACTTTATCATGGAATTTCCAATGCCTGAATTGATTTCCAACTAATCTTTTCCCTGTGTGTAGTTGTTTGGACATTCTAGTGGACTACTATTTCGGCTCAAAATAACAATTTCATCGGGCCATAAAAAAATAGTTAGACCTAAGGGGAAGTCTGTCCTTCCGTAGTTTTAATATACTCACATAAGGCTTTCATTCTGTAAAGGAATTCTTCAGCCCCCCTGGCAATAAACACCATTTTATTAATAATTTCATTTCCTATCAAACTTTGAAATTTTCAAGTAAACCGACATATTATCAAATCATGTTATCAAATAATTGAACTGTCGCTTTATTATTTGATACTTTAATAATTTTGATTATTTAATTATTTGATTTGATTGCTATTTGATTGTTAATTCGTTGTTGTTGATGTTGGTATTGGATTGTTTTATATTTATTATTTAATTATAAGACTGTGTGAAGATTTATATTATTCCTTTTTCAAATTTCTTGATAAGATGATTATTTCATTATTGTATTATTAGAACATTTGATTAAGAGACAATTTGATTGTGTGATTATTTTTTCCATAGAATATTTTGTATGTGATTACTAGTTATATCACAAATTGTTTTATTGTTTTGTGAGTTATTTTATATTTACTTCATTTTCATTTTTCAATTTAAGTTACTCAATTTGTCTACTTCACAATCTGATTTGAACGTTTTAAATTTTTACTGCAAATATTAAGACTTTGTTTAAAGTCATTTTCAACCATATTGACTGGCGCAAAACTATACATTTTTTCTCCACCCAAATACCTATAAAATGCTTTGCAATTTCATTCTTCTGGAAAATGGTTTGTGAAAGATGAAAACAGGACAGGTGTTTCTTTGGACTCTTCAAACTCCATTACCCACAAGTATTGAGGGGTTCATTCATTAAAAGCTTAAGACAACTTTAAAGAAGCAACTCAATGGAAATCAAGCGAAAAACAAAGAAGGCAGCTCCGAGAAATCTTTCGCGAATAAATTGGGTAAAAGTCTAAGAATTCACCACTGTGGTGAGTTTTACTACCTTGTTTAATGAGTGCCAAGAATAAGTGAATATGATATAGTTAGTATACGCACATGTACGTCGTGCAAAAGAAAGAGAACAACATTTTACCGTAACCATCATAGTCAAATTAGGTGTGAAAGAGAGGGTACAAAAGGCGTGTAGAATTCCTATGGTTGTGTTTAAAAGACAACGCCTCTTTATTTCTATGTGTAAGTGAGAGACCCTGAAAATGTATTAAAGTATGAGTGGAAGGAAATGTTGTTGTATTTTGCTCAATGTGTTAGTGAGTTAGAGGAAGGGTGTGACAGAGTGTGATAAATAGAAAAAGAAAGAACTAATAAAATATAAATTGAGAAAAGTGTGTATTGTTGTTAAGCTATTGTACATACATATGTATAAATATATCTATACATATATTTTTTTGACTTTTCTTTTGCATATTCGTCAGATTGTCCTCACAATAGGCAACTCACAACAAACTCCTGGCCAGGACGTAAAGGTGCCGCTCTACAGAGCGTCATTTTCATTTCTATATTAGGATTGCGATTCAGTGGAATGACATGGCTTTTATTCAACTATTTGAATCCTTTTCTGTTTTTCAACATTTCTGATTCTGTCCATTTCCAAAAAAATCCATTTTTCCCATTATTCTTTCCAGTTTGCTATTGTGTCGTTTAAAATCAATATTTTTGTAAGCTTCTTTTTCGGTTCCATTATCGTTGTTTTCTCCCTAGTTACTTATTCCGTAATTTACTTCTTCCTTTGCCTCGTTTCTTTACTAAAGTTGGCAAAAATGAATTTGTATTTTTTTTGGCTCCTCCAATACAACTGCAACCTACACTTTACCAAGAACTTGCGTTTAATGTTGTTTTGCGCCTGGAGTTTATAAAAGATGGAATTTGAAATCGCTTGATTATCTTTAAAGAGATTGCAGCTAAAGATTTTGGATTCCATCTTCATTATTCGCAATTCTACACTAAAAAGGAAGTTTTTAGTATGTATACATTTCAGTTCACCCAAGGGATTTAGAAAAAGAACTACCAATGTACAGCCGACATTTTGACTGTCACCGACTTGTATGTACATATATACGTCATGAGTATGAGCTTTCTCGATAACTTTTTCCCTGACTCATAAAGGTAAATAATATTTACCCAAATTGTTTGCAAGGAATTTAGTGATGCGTTCAACAGCGAGTGCATTCTTATTTCGCTTCGGGGATGGCAATAAATGCCACCAATAACTGATGCTCATGCTCTGGATTGACAAATGTGTCATCCGCATAAGTCATTCAAAATAGTTCATAAACTTTTTGAATATTCCATCTGTAACTAGAGGGGATGGGGTCTGTAACATTGTGCACAAATTCCATTGAAGCAATTCTTTCAGAAATTCCCAAGCAGCTCACTATTTTCACCATTAGGTTAAATATCGCCTGCTAACTAGAAAAAGTAGATGCTTGGTTGAGCAACTATGAATATCATGCTAACAACAATGCATATTGGGTAATTAGGCAACATCAACACCCATCATAGTTGCTGAAACTCAACCTGTAGGCCTGCCAAGTGGCTGTTGGCATTTCCAGCACTAGGATCGGATGCGACACTCTACTAAATCACTCATCGTAAATTGCAATCTTTACAGAAATGAGGATAAATGCAAGGAACAAATATCCTTTCCAATAACAACAATTGGATTCAAACAACTGTTTATGCACACAGAGAAGAGATTCGTTGTTACAACTATATTTACAGCCAACTAAAATTTGGCAGTTCCTTGGACTATCACATTATTCAGTTGTGATTACCAATAATTGTGTTCAGTATCCCCAAATGTTGTGCATATCAATTGATTTGTAATTCAGTATTAGTTGCAAGAACTGAAACATGAAGCCACAGCAACAAGAAATAAATGTGATCTGTCAATCGAGTTTTAGTTGTAGCAATCAAATTATCCTGTAATGGTAAATATTCTATTAGTTGGATGAACGAAAAATTTAAAAACTAATTCGGTTGTACCAAATAATATATTGGAATGCTGAACTCATTATGTACTTGAATTTAATGGCTGTTACAACCATTTGGTGATGCTTTAACCCATTATGAATTTTATAGAAAAAAAGTAAAAAAATATTTTTGACGTAGAATACGTCTTACCTTACGGTATGAGGAGTCATGTCAGGTTTTTATTGTTGTAATCTTTATTTCATTGTATTTGAGGAAACGGCTAGATGAATTTTTTTAAAATTTTTTTTGTAGGTAAATGAAGATGTTATCTTTCGTTTGATATACATTTCATATTGGTTGATATATTTCTAGTATTTTAATTTCTCAAAATTGTTTAAACACATACACTCAAACATATGTGTGGTGTTTGGTTGAGTGTTTTTGGTTGCTCAACATTGCTTAGGAACATGTATCTACTAAAAAGTGAAACGAACAGCAAGCTAATGTTGCTTGGCAACATGTATCTAGTAAAAAGTGAAACAAACAGTAAGCTAATATAATAAAGCTTTTTTGCGAAAGCTTCAATAAAGCTGTTGTAACATTAATTTTGAATTGTAAAGCGTAAAGCTTTCACACAACGCTCGAATGCTAATGCGAAGACTCGATAAGGTAAACCTTTTTTAATAAGACAGAAAACATATATAACAATAAATGATAAATAATATAAGCAAATGAATTTATTGTTATATATGTTTTCTGTCTTATCGGATGGCGTATTCTACGTTAAACTTAATGGCCGTGTCTCTGACACAGCCTGCAGGGACAGTCCGTGGCCGAAGGCCTCGGACAACTGTCTGCTGTAATTTTTATTTAAATTGCGTATTTTATATTTGAATATAAACAAAATTATTATTATTTATAAACAGGGTTCCGTAATTCGTGCCCATTTTTGATCGAAAATATGAACAATTTAGAAAAACTGTCTGTATCTGGAAACGAAGCGTCTATGTTTGTGTCATCCAGAATAATTGTTCCTCCAGCCAAGTGTCCACAATTGTTTGCACGTGTTTCACTTCTCACTTCACTTCAATTTATGATAATATGTATTCTTCGCTGGCTGATATCTATAACTATACAATTTATTGTTTTTTCACAACTTTGTTCATGACTTTCTGTTTAAAATATTAGACTTCCTGTAAAGTCCTCGTGTAACTTTCCAATATACGTAGTTTCTCTTTAACAACAAAGCCTCTTATGAAAAATCGAATACATAACTTTGTAAGAAGTGTTTTTGTAACAGAAAATAAATTATGATTACAGTGACTAATATTTGAACACGAATTGTAATATTGTACTTTTTATTAGTTGTATCTTCCATTTCAGATGAATGACTCAATACTCAAATTGGTTAATACAACTAAAATTCGGTAGTAGCAACTTGTATTTAGTAAGACCGATTTTTAATCTATCAATAACATCGACAAATAATTCTGATGTTGGACAATTACGAACTCGGATCAAAATATACACTTTATCATGGAATTTCTAATCCCTGAATTGATTTCCAACTAATCTTTTCTCTGTGTGTGATTAGAACCTGAAATGTAAGAACTCTTTCTGAAAAATTGAGACTCCAGCAGGTTAAATAGGTTTTCGAACCTACAATATGTTGGTATCCTATTTCTGAGCGAAGTACATTTGATTATTAGTGACAAAACTCAATTACCATCTATCTGCACGCTGAAAACTCGGTCTTTTTTTGTAGTTTGCATGCAACTACAACGTGTTTATAGTTTGACGTAACGATAGTAAACTTGTGTCCAAACAAATTGTGTTTGCCATTCAATATTACAAGTTTGAGACATAATGATTAATTTGTTATAATGCATATTTTTGTGGCTTAAAGGTGACTCTGGTTGTTGCAAACTTCTGAAAACAAAAATGTGACACATAAAAAACAGATAACAGGTCTTCAATTCATGAAAACAATGCTTGCAAACATGCATATGGTTACCGCAATCTGTTGCTGGGGCCATATTTTCAGCGCGAGGTCACTGTTTTATATGCTCCGGCAATGACACTCAACGTAGGAACGGAGTTGGTCTTGTTCATTGCCCTAAGGCTAGGAATGCTCTAATTTTAGACCAGGCTATATTTGATTGGCTGTCCGTGGTGCAATGGTTAGTGTGCGCGCCTCTTGTTCATGAGATCCTGGGTTCGAACCCTCCTGTAACCACCTTAAAATTTCTTTCGCCACCTGACCGTCACCTCACATAGTGACGACGCAATTATCGAGTATATCGAATCGGTGTAAAATTGTAGGTCCCAATCAGTTAGTGAAAACTGGAAAGCGCACAGCTCAGTGATTGTGAGAAGCTCTCCACTGTCCCTTCATGGGATTAATGGGAAACAATTTATTTATTTATATTTGATTGCATTGTCATTGCGGGGTTCAATTCGAAGGTCAGCAGAATTTCTGTGGTCCAGGCATATGAAACCAATGAGACTGACGAGGACTGTGCTAAGATTTCTACAAAATTTCATTCTTAACAATATACACAAGAATACTTGCCAACCGCCCACACATGCTATCAAATTGACCATATACATCGAAAAATGGGATGACCCAGACTTCGCTGGATAGGACAGGTGGAATATTGGCCACAAGGGCTTGGTGTTACACACTGGAGGAGAAATGCTGAGGATCGAGACTGTTGGAGAAATATGTTACCTTTAGTTTGGAAGGCTCTTGACCCCTCTGGGTTGTTTGAAGATACCTAAGTAAGTAAATAATTATTAACGGGGTAATGGAAGCAACCAATACAGGCGCACCGTTTGTCATTCAGGGGAATATGTATGAACACCTACACGCTGAAAAATTTTTATTTTTTGTTTGGGTGCACATATAACGTGTTTGTAGCTTGTCGCAAATATAATGTACTTGTGCCCAAACACATTGTGTTTGCTGTTCAATATAACATGTTTGAGACACAATGACTAATAGGCTATAATATATAATTTTAAGACCCAAATGTGACTTTGATTGTTGAAAACCGCCAAAACCAAAAACGAGACACACAACAAAAAAAGGAAACGGCAGCAGATCTTCAATTCACGAAACATGTATATGGTTCCTGCAATATGTAGCTGAGGCCGAGATTTTTCAGGGTGTACATGGTACCGACTACGTAGATTGCATATGTCTTATGACCCACAAATTTGATGGCATCAAGGCCAAGATGTAAGATTTCCAAGGTTGGTGTCCACCGCAAAGGATGTAAATGATCGTACAAAATCTGACATGTACAAAATCTGACGCGATAATAAAATCCCACAATAGACAAAATTGGGAATATTCAACTTCAGTGCGAACTCCGTCCTGTTACACAATTGTACTACTTAGAGCTGGAAGAAGATGAAAATAAAAAAGATCCAAATGTGTATCAATCGTTGTCTGAGGCAAATACTCCGTATTTATTAGCATAATACAATTTCTAATGCAGATATTCGTAGATGGAAATGTACTTGGATTGGACACATATTAGAGAGTCCAACATCAAATATTGCTAGAGCGATATTTAAATGGAACCCTCAGGAGTATTGCAGGCCGATAGCCGTTACAACTGAACTTCGATTGGATCCAATTTTTCAATTATTGTCCCTGCCACGCCTAAATACGACAACTATTTTGTTTCGTTTCCAACCTTTCTACCTTTCTGTAAATTCGCCAAGACTACTTTGTCTACATTGAAATACTTATCAGAATAATTACAATTACAGTGTACATAAGGTCAAAGAATACCAAACATTAACATTGGAAAATTTTCACACACAATATTCGATTAATGGCGAAAAATACTTGGTTTCAATCAATTATGATATATTGCCCGACATTTGTAAAATAACAACAAGAGATTTTAAAAATAATAATTCGTTGATAACAATTGAGACGACTATTGCGATAATCGTATTCACTTGGGAAACGTTTCAACGGTTAAGGTCAACATTTAGTATTCGTAGTAAAGTAAATATGTTTGGGGTAAACGGCACCCAAACGTTGTTTTCTTTGCGTATAGAAATATTTCCTCACATTTGTAAAACAACACCAAGAGATTTTAAAAATAATAATTCGTTTATAACAATTGAGACGACTTTTGCGATAATCGCATTCATTTGGGAAACGTTTTAACGGTTAAGGTCAACATTTAGTATTCGTTGTAAAATAAATATGTTTGAGGCAAACGATAGGCAAAAGTGTTTTTCTTTGCGTATAGAAATAACAGATATCCAAAAGATGGTTCTATTGTAACTTAGTCTTAAGTCATATTGTTTAAATGTATCTAACTATTTACTGCAGAAAAAGGAAGGAATCAATTTTGTTATAAAAAGGTAATAGCTTTCAATATTTCCATGCCACAGACTGGTGAACCCCAACATATACTCTATGTTTCTCTGCGTCATCCTAGCCAAAGTTTAATTAACAATTGTCAAGTGTTTGACAATTCCCCTAAAGTCATTTATATATCACACTACTTCTCCCAAATCCATCTTGTCAGCACAACAAATATTTCTTCTTTTTATCACTCTGCCTCTTCGACACCAGATGATGGCGTCACTGACAACTTGTTCATTTAAGTTTTGTGCAAACTGTATTTGCGAACAGTTTTAAAATTCGTATGCGAATGTTTATTTTTTTACGGTCATTTTGTTCTCTATAATTTTTTTGTGGTTAACTGTAACGTTTGCGTGAAATATTTCAAGGAAATGTCAATGTTCATGCGTCAAATTGTTTTTTTTATTTCTTTCTTAGTTTCTTCTAGTTCCAACTCTTCGTTTTTGCCAAACCAATTTTTAAAAGACATATTATTTCGTGCAAATGATTTATTTGGCATAACGAAATTTATTGGATTGGCGTGAAATTTCATGGTGCAGAGGGTTTCAGTTTTCAAATAATTTGTTGGTTTGATTTATGTGTTGAAAAACTGAAAATAGTAAAAGGCCTGTGTAGTCATATATTAAAATAGATGGCCTATTACACTAGTCCACATTAAAATATTAACCATACAAATTAGGGTTATAAAGTATATGTGTATACAGCCTAAGCGGACCAGATTAATTAAATGCCAAATCAAAAATAAAATAAAATTAAATATCACTGGAAATTCGACATATTTTAAAAACAATTCGATTGCTGCAACTGAAATATTTCATATTATTCATTACGCCAATGGTTTATTTCTTCTACGAAACCAGCGATATTAGCTAGACCCATTTTTGTGTATTTCTGGCGCCAATTCGGGCCTTAGAAATGAATGAATATGCTATGTTATTTCCTCACAGACCTTATTGTTAGAAAAGAGTTTGCAGCAAACGTAAAATCGGTTGTTGTCACCGAATTGTAGTTGCCACAATTGGGGTTGTCACAACTGAAATTAATTGATGCACTTTTAAAGATGGGTAAATTCCAAGCAGTTTTTTAAAAAAATCTTTTGAATTTGCAGTTACTGTTCCAGAGTTATGCCACTTTAAAACTCTTTACCCATTGTAGGAATAATATCGACACGTTCCCGGCAGAATGTAAATATTAAGCGACAAAATGGAAATTGTTCAGGAAACGAAAAAAACTTTCTGTCATGTAGGTGATTTGTATTATTTGTTCGGTTATTACCATTTCATTTGCTTAATAATTCATGACGTGGTTATGCAAGGGACATTCTCTGTATATCGAAATGTGGAGCTTGGCATACATTTTGAGAATATGGAAAAAAGTTATTGTCGCCAAATATGTCGCTTAATACATTCTGCCGGGAACGTGTCGATATTATATACTGTTTGCCTTTTTTTCATCGGATTTGCTTTAAACATTGCATTATTTAAAAAAATCTACATGCGCTAAGTAACGACAAAGAATTACACGTAGCAAAAAATGGTCCCGTCAACATACTGCAGGCAACATATACATGATTGCTTGCAAACATATATATGTTTCCTGCAATATGTTGCTGTGGCCGTCTTTTTCGTTACTTAGCGCTTGTAGATTTTTTCATGAATACAGTGTTTAAAGAAAATCCGATGAAAAATTGGCAAATAGTTTATAGTATTATTACACGCAAAGAAAAAACTCGTTCGTCCCAAACGAAATCTCGGATAACTGAAGTTCGTTTGGGGACTATAGTTGGGAGAAACGAACTTCTGTTAAGCCAGACTTGACATTTCGTTTCGGAGAACCGAAAAATGTTTGCTGCAAACGAGTTATGAAAATATAAGCCGAAAAAATGTTTGCGAGAAACGAAAAACGGTTCCGCCAACTGTTCTTACGGTTACAGCAACCGAGTTGTAGTTGATCTTAACTAAAAAAACGTTTGCGAGAACTGAAAAACTTTAGCAGTAAACAAGTTATGAAAAATTAGAGCTGGAAAAATGTTTGCGAGAAATGAAAAACGGTTCCACCAACTGTTCTTACGGTTACAGCAACCGAGTTGTAATTAAATCTTTTATTTAGGGCTTCCATAAACTCTTTTTTGTTTAAATATCCAAAATTTATGATTTTGGTCTTACACATAAAGTTTGTACTTTTTTATTTAAGTTTGTTTTAAAAAAAGTTGACATTTTTGTCTATTTGTTCACTGTATACCTACACGTCTGTCTCGCTTTGCATTCAAATAACAACTAAAAGCGCAGCAAACTACAACGCGTCAATTGTCCATCCAAGATATATCGACAAGGTAGAATTATTAGAGTCATGTGATCACTTTAATATGTATGCGTGGGTGTGTATGCCAAACGAGTGGATAAGACTGTGTATACAGTCGAGAGAATGAGAGACATTTACGTTCTTCGTAATCTGTGCTCTCATTAGAAAAATGGCTAATTTCAGTTATCGCAAACGTGTTTTAAAGTTGCGGCAAATGTCAATTTGCACGCGTTTGATGCAAACGAGGACTCGTTTGCAATAACATGATACACATTTGCGATATATGGGTTTATTTGAGAGAACTACTTGAACGGTTGGGAATAATAAACTAATACAAATCAATTAAAGTATTGTTGTGGTAACCGAGCAATAAACGTTTTTTTTCTTTGCGTGTAGTTTCATACAATGGGTAAAGAGTTTTAAAATGGCATAACTCTGGAACAGCAACTGCAAATTCAAAATTTTTTCTACAAAATTGCTTGGCATTTATCCGTCTTTTGAAGTGCATTACTAGTGTTTTAAATTTTCATAGAAATTTAAAGCAAATCCGATGCAAATATGACAAACAGTTAATAATATTTTTAGGTTAATTTAATGGGAAAAGACTTTAAAATGGTATAACTTTGGAACAGTAACAGCAAATTAAAATTTTTTTTCTAGGGTTTTAATTTCATTAGGGTTTTAAATTTGCATATAAATTTTAAAAGTTATAAAGCGTTACTAAAAAAATTCATCCAAAATTTACCAAAAAATTTAATACGTTGTACTTTATTGAGCAAAAAAAAAAAAAAAAATTTTTTGAGACACCCTAATGCACATATATGATATGAATGATTCGATTTTATTTTGTATATTTTCAATTTTGTAACAATAAACAAAAAAAGGTAAATGAAATTCAAATGTCATTTAGATACAGGTTATGGTAAGGGAATTGGAAATAATTTCGGAAGATGTTATTCAATTAATTAGAATTTTAGTTACAGTGTCTGTATTCATGAGAAATTCGGTTGCGGCAACAGACATCTTTATAAATGCGGTTGTTGTAACTGAACTATTGCTAAATTCAGTGGATGGAACGATAATAATAAAATATTTAGTTGATGCAACGTAAATATTAGGAGATTCGTTTGTCGCAAAACATAACATTTATGATGAGTTTATATACAGTGTTGTAAGATTTGAGTGACAGGAGAGCCGCTTGGCTATCTACAAATATTCCAATGAGCTCTGTTTTACGCTGTAGTAGATATGAGTGCGGCGCAGGTTTCTTTGATGGCCAGTACCTCCGCTTGGATAACGCTGCACTTGTCTGGGAGTTTGAATGATAAATTGAGGCTTGCTTCTTCGGAGAAGATACCCGAGCCGGTTCCACATTCCATTTTGGATCCGTCCGTAAATACTTTGGTGTCAAAATCTGTAAGTGGTTACCCTTTATCCCACTCAATTCTCCTGGGAAACCTGACATCGAATAGGTAATCGAACGTCAATGAGGGGTGCAGTAATCGGTGGTTATATTTAGTTCTCTTGGGATTGTCTGTAGTAGACTCGCATGTCCATATGCGTTGCTCTTCCAGAGTTCAAGAGCATTTAGTCGGGTGCCACTCCAGACCGGACTAGATGTGATGTGAAGATCAATTGGTATAATATGAAGCAGCTGGGCACGTCCTCAATGCCCCTGTTATACCGATGCAAGCTGATCTCTGTACTCTAGACAACAGTTTCCTGGTGGACGTCTTCCCTGCGACAGGCCACCATACCTTTGCTCCATAGGAGAGTATTTTCTGTCGGAGACCCCACCGGCTTCCGAGCATTTTCCGACAAGCGCGTTACTCTATGTTACACTTCCAGTACTTGGCGTGAGTTTACAGTGGAATCTCTATTCCACTTATCCAAGGAGGATTAAACTTTGGCATCTTGGTCTTCGTGGTAAAAAGCATGACCTCAGTTTTCCCTGGATTCACACCAAGACCACTCCCAGTGGCCCAATCATTAAGTGATTTCCAGGGCCCATTCATGATTACGCTCAACACGTAGGGGAACAAATCAGACACCATTATTACCACGTCATCCGCATACGCCAGGTTTTTGATCCTCATATTTTCTAGTTTCAGTAGTATTTTGTTGATCACGAGTAACCAAAGTAGGGGAGAGATGAGTCCTCCCTGGGGAATTTTACTATTCACTCGCTTTGATGACTCGCTGTTTTCCATAGAGGCGTTGATAATTCTGCACTGTAGCATTGTCACTATCCAACTCTTGAGGATTGTTTCCGCGCCTAGATCTTCAAGTGATTCTTCTATAGCCACTGAGCTCTCGTTATTGAATGCACCCTATACTGTTTGTGTTCCAAGGACCTCTCAATAGTTCTGACGACTTCGTGCAGGGTTATGCCGGTTGAGCGTACTTTTAGATATGCATGTTGGCTGCGTGATATTTTGGGCGATCCTTTCAAGCGTTTTCAGAAGAAATTGATTTTAGCAACCACAATTCGGTGGTAACAGCTGAATTTACGGTTGATACAACCACTTTTCAAACAATTAGTTCTCTGGGTGTACCAGGTCAATTTACAGGTTCAATCCAGTAGTATCACACATTGTGCCAACAGTGACAAATATAATTCTACCTAACCTAACCTCAATTTTACGTTTCTTGCCGCATATATAAACAACGTTTAGTTGTATGAAATTTCGTTTATGGTGAAGGAAATTTTTGTTTGCGTGTAAGAACTGGAAAATAACCAATGAATTGTTCACAGTTTGAAATTCTCCATTTAAATGGACTTTAAATGGCCGATGATTTTAAATGACGAGTGTGAAACTCGCCCTTAGTTAAGTAATTGCCGCACATTTTGGCTTCCGATTTATATTTTAAATTGTGAATAACGTGATTTTAAACCCTTTACTGCGGTTCCGTGCAGGATTTTTGCGGCATAAATCCACTCTTCTGACTAGGCATGTGCCAGTCGTCAATTTAGAATTTCCGGAGTCACAATCAATCTAGTTGACAAGATTCCTATGAATTATACCCGAAAGTACTGTAATATGATAATTTGTTTTTATTTTAAATTTTATTCTAGTTTCTTGCGCTACGTCCATATACAAGTTTTAGTAACCCAAATATTTATTTTTAACCACCTCATTATCTGTTAATATCTCTGTATATCATCCGACCACCCATCATCATTGGATGTACGACTTTAACGGAACAAAAAATCCGTAATATTAATAAACGCATTAATCCGTAACACGAAAATGTGTCCAAAGCGACAATTTGTCACGATTTTAAATGGACGTTTGGTTATATGTCACTCAGTCCACAATACGCCAGCAGCAGACATTTAATGTTTGCAACAACTAGAGCGAGCAACTGTTGGATTCAATTCAAAATCTTGTTAAGTTTAGAAAGAAATTAGTGCAAAAGATTTGTTCTATGACATCAATTATCCAATAATACGTCCACAGGAAAAAAAACTCATGTTGTAGATATACAAACATATGTTCCCGTAGAGGAATTACTTGCCAAAAATACAGACTAACATGTAGATTTCAGAATTGCAGGCGCCTAACGATTATCCCATGACAGTGACAAATCTAATTCGAGGCATGTACGCCAAGTATTCCAATTTACTTGCCACTGTTGCCATGACAATAACTTGGGGTTTATTGATTTTACATTTTATTCGCATCTCTATTACTTTGCCCAATGGGTGGATGATGGCACAATTGGCGTTTGATTTTCCATTGGTTTGTCTCCCTTTATGACATTCCTTTTTCAGTTTCCTGTTTCTCTCACTCTCTCTCTCGTCAAATGAGGGATTCCTTCCGTTCACATCATTTGTTTTTACTGTGTCTGGTGCTGTGTTTTGCTTTTAATGTTAGAATAAATATTTTCTCAAATAATTTCAACTTTGTTTTTAATATTTTACTCATTTATTTATTTTTATAAATTTGTTTATTATTTTCATGTTGTCAAGATACTTGGCGGGATGTTGGTATACTGATTGTTAAAAAGTGAAATTTCTGTTGTATTTGCACGGAAAAATAAAACCAACACTACAAATCTTACAAATAATAACAAATTCGCTATGAACAAAAAATACAAATGTTTAATTAGTTCCGTTTCGAAGCGTCAAAACAGTGGCAGCTTTATGAATGAATGTGTAAAAAAAATGTTTAAAAGTTGTTAGGCAAATATTGACTGATCACAGCGCGGACATTTTAAGTTGACAAATATTTTCGTAAATCACCAATAAATTGTAATACTAAAAAGTATTTGTTTATTGACAGGGATAGTGAATTGGGCAGGTGATTAGTGTTTAGTTTGGTTATTCATATCGTGCAATCGATTGCTTGAAATTTCTTTATCTAAACCAGTGTCGGGCAGTTTCGCAAAATCCAACCACGCATGGTTGGATTGAAATATTCTGCCGACGCACTGCTTGCACACGTACAGTATAAGCTAAGCAGTTCTTGGAAACGATCGTCTTCGTTCAAGTCTTAGATTGCATATAGGCATTTGCTTTCTACACTGTACAATAAAAAATTTGGGGGAAAATGATTTTATGTTTATTGAAAATTTAGAGGGGAAAGCGCAATGTATGATTTGTTCCAAATTGTGAAGCCACCTAAATTGTTACAACTGTTATAAATCCTTCCTTGTTTGAACTTTATGCAAGATATATGTAAGACAAAATTAGTCGTTATACTGTGCTCTCATTATTTCATAAGGAAAACAAGAATGCAGTCAAGTAACATATTTTTTGTGCATGAATTTAAATCAGCACTAATATTTTCTGTTTTTGAAGGGAACAGAAGTTCAAATCAGTTTTTGTTTCATAGTGTAATGTGCGGCGCAGTCGCTCTCTGTGGCACTCACACAAATATGATGTTCTCTGGGTTAGTGTGCCCATCACTGATCTAAACCCACACAATGTCACAACTACATTAGATGTTACCACAACCGAAGTAGAGGTTGTGGCAACCATAATAGAGGTTGTCGAAACCTATCAGATGTTGTTCCAACCGAATTTCAGTTATGGGGACTAAATTCAGTCGTGACAACCTCAATTCGGTTGTGACAACTGCAATTCAGTGACAGTAGCCGAATTATTCAAGTCGGGATAAGATAGCAAAGAGTGAGGCAATCCCGAAAAATGCCGGACGTTTGGTCAGGTTAGTAATACCCAGTTTGGAACATACCAATGGGACGGATTGGAGAATTCTGAGAAAATTTGTAGGCTGCACAAACTTCCTATGAGAATAAGTGACCAAGAAGAGCACTAACCGGTCCATCTACTAGCTTGGGTATATGCCCTGAAATTGGTTATGACGCAAACCATTTAATCTACCGGGTGTTTTTTGAGCTGCATGAGCACTTATAATGATTATACAAGACAGAAATATTGTTGGAATGACAATTTTGTTATTATAATCTGGTACATCATTTCATGACAGTTTTTTTTTCGATCAGTCCAATTTTTGACTATTTTTTCCAGTAAATCTGGCCGTATGACGTCAACGGTGGCTTGAATATTAGCTTCCATTGCTTCAACGGTTGCTGGTTTATCGGCATAAACCAATGCCTTAGCATAGCCCCATAAAACGTAATCTAGAGGCGTTAAGTCGCATGATCGAGGGGGCCAGTGAACAGGAGCACTTCTGGAAATAAAGTAGTCACGAAATTTATTTTGCAATAAATCGATTGTTGAGCACGCTGAATGGCAAGTTGCGCCGTCTATACTGAACGGAAAAGCATCGCCACAGGGATGAAAATGTTCATCACCCCAACAACTTTTGGCATCGAAAGTGAGCTAACGTACAGTTTCATTCTCGCTATGAAAATGTGTTCATCAACTGCAAATAGTTCGTTATTGTGGTGAAAGTAGGGTTGTTGCAGCAATGAATTTGCTTGATTATTGCAACGAAATTGTTTCGTTGCTGCAATGAATTTGTTTCAATGCTGCAATGAATTTGTTTCATTGTTGCACTGAGTAAGTATCGTTTTTGCAATGAATTTATTTCATTGCTGCAATGAATTTGTTTCATAGGTGCAACGAATTTGTGTCATTGTTGCCATGAATTTGTTTCATTAATACAATGATTTCGTTTCGTTTTCCTTTCAGTGTAGTTGGAACCAAATCGGTTATGTTTAGCTCCTTAATTTTTGGAAACAAAAATCCCGTCAGCATGGCTCTGTAGCGCACCCTAGTTACAATAACGACAAAATAATCGAATAATGGTGTCTATTTTGTTGCGTAATAATTGGTCTGTGGTGTTGTCGCAGCGGGAATACCATCGCCGATTCCCCGGCCGTCCGGCACCGACTGCGCAAATACTGCGCCGTTCGGCTACTAACCTTGAAGAGTATGGGACCACACGAGACGTTGACAGAAGTGGCCGGCCCCGGAGCGCCCGTTCTGCCGAGAATATCGCAGGTGTTGCCGAGGATGTTGAGCTGTCGCCGGAAACATCGACCAGACGCCGTGCCTCGCAATTAGCCATCAGCCGGTCGTCCCTATGGCGAATTTTGGTCAAAGACCTGCGCATGTTCCCATACAAAGTCCAGTCCGTGCATCAGCTGCTGCCTGTCGACCGCCAATCGCGTGTAACCTACGCCCAAGCCATCCTCAATCTTGTGGACGAAGTGGACGATTTTTCCACCAAAATCATAATGAACGATGAGGCTCATTTCCACCTCAGCGGGTACGTGAACAAGCAAAGGTATCGCTTCTGGGGCACAATCCACGAGTGATGCACGAGGAACCATTACACCCGCTCAAAGTGACTGCATGGTGCGCTGTTCACGCTGGAGGAGTCATCGGGCCATTTTTTTCGAGAACGCCGCTGGTCAAACGACAACAGTGGACGGTGCGCGCTATAGGGCCAAGTTAACGAGTTTTTTCTGCCGAAATTCGACGAATTAGGACTGGAGGACATGTGGTTCTAACAGGACTGCGCGAGCCACAACCGATATTCTGAAGGCGGCGTTCCCGGGTCGCCTCATCTCTCGTTTTGGCTATTTGCACTGGCTCGCAAGATCGCCCGATTTAACCGTTCCAGCCTTTTTTTTGGGGGGTTTTTTGAAGCCCCGGGTTTACGTGAACAAGCCCGAGACCCTGGAAGCCCTCAAGGCCAACATTCGATACGAGTGCGAGAATCTGTCGGCCGAAGTTCTCGCCGAAGTGATGAAAAATGCCTTAAAACGAGCCCGTACGGTAATCAATAGTGACGGCGCCCATTTAGCCGATCTCATCTTTTCAACTTAACCCATAAAATTCTAAAGGTTTAAATAAACATAATCAAAAAACAGAATCCAAGTTTTTAATATAGAAAAAAATGAGAGCCAAACAACATCGGATGACTTCTTTTGAAACACCTTGTAAAACTATTTAGAACATTAATAGAACATTATTTTGTCAACTTATGCCCATCAGCATTTATTTCTCTTGCACCTTGAAAATTATATTGTATGTGCTTTCTCCCTCCTTTATCGCAACTGCACGTTATTGTTTTCATACGAGCTGACCAATGAAAATATTTGCTAAGGATAACGTTGCCACAGTCGTCCTGTTTACTTATCATATACGAACGAAGACAGACAGCAATGAAACTTTTGAAATAAATCAATTTTGTTGAAATAAAATTTTGCAAGAAATGTTTCAGTTAAATCTTAACCAACTAAACAAAGAGGTTATAAAAATATTGAAATTTATTTATTTATTTAATTTTACGTATTGTTTATAATAAAATATTTTGCTCTAATGTGTTTATTTTGATATAAATGAGCACATATACATATATATAGGTCATCATCATGAATATGAATTTAAAAGGAATTCAATGATGAAAGGATTTGGGCAATCAAACAGACACGCAAAGAAAAACAACGTTTTGACCTCGTTTGGCGCAAAAATATTTAGTTTGACCCAAATCTATTACGTTTTCCAGTTGGTCTCATGGTTGACCACAAAAGTTGATACTTTTTCCGCAAATAGAAAAAAATGTATCGCAAAGGCCGTTTCTTTTGTTGTAAACCAATATTCCATTATCACAAACTTGTCACCATTTACTATCGCGGCAAATAAAGAAACCCGTTTGTTATAAACGAAAATGTTTATAAACTTATAGGTGCATACCCATGAGTAAATCATACTAGAGAGAATATTTGGCTCATCTGACGTTTCCTTTCACACTCTTCTTGATGCGATCGGTGTGATAGAGAGACGTTTGTCGCAAAGTGGCATACGCCAGGTGGAATTACAATAACTTCTTGCTTTAATTTTTCATGTCGTTTTGGTGAAAAACTGTGAAATTTAAATGTGTTTTTAAAATTTTTCATTGACTGTTATTGTTAGCATACATTTGTGTTGTATTTAACACAATAATTTTAACACACAAAACGAAATGCTGTTGTTGTTATTTTGTTCGTTGTTTTGAACCATTGCATCTATCTGGTATTAGTAAAGCAATTCTTTTCAACATCAAACGTAAATATCACACCAGGCCAAATGTCATAAATTTGGTGAGAGAACTATTAGGTCTATTATAAATTTTAGTGTATGGTGCATACACTCATAGGTACATACATACATACATTCACCGGTGACCCATAGAGTAATACATGTATAGAGAAAATATGTCGCTCATCAAATTTCTGATATTTGGCCTGGTGTGATATAAATGTTGGAAAGAATTGCTTTATTAATAATACCACATATAGGCAATGGTTCAAACCAACCAACAAGAAAACAACCACGGCATTTCTTTTTGGGTTTTAAAAATATTCTGTTAAAACAACTTAAAAATTATTGTGTTAAACAATAAAAGATAACACAAAAGTCATAAATACGTTTAAATTTCAGACTTCTCAACCAAAGCGACATGACAAATTTAAGTCAACAGTTCTTGTAACACCATGTGGTATAAACCGACCAGCTCCTATCACACCGACCACGTCACGAAGAGTGTGAAAGGAAACATTAGATGAGAGATATATATGTATTACTCTATACGGTGATCACTGTCTTGAATTTACGCACGTGCACTGAACTGCCTCTTGTATTGATACTGTTTTCTTTCAACAGAAACAAAGAAGCAAATCCTAACGTTAAAGGTTTGGTTTGTGGACAAAGAAATCTCATATTCTATGAAATATAACTCGTTTGGCGTAAACATTTTTTGTTTCTCGTGAAAGTTGTTTCAGTTTGGAGTTACTATAATTCAATTGATATAAACAAAAGACCAGTTAATTGAAACAGAAGCACAATTAATGGCAACCAGTGCTGGGGAGTCGAGGCCTGGAATATTTGACTGGAATCGAAGTTGTAGTTGTAAAAATGTTGACGACTCCGACCTCAGGTTTAGCATTTCGATTAAAAGTTAATATTTTCGATAAGAAAAATTTATTCACCGATTTCTTTTGGCTATTACACATTTTTAAACCCTCGGTAATACAATGGTAGAGTGCGCGGCTCTTGTACATGAGTGCGTGGGTTCGATCCCGGTTCAGACCACCAAACCCAACATTTCATTCGACGACGACCACCATGCTTAGTGACGGGCATATTCCAGAGTCCTTATCCACAAGGCCGTCAAATATGGTCAAAAAAGGATAACGCTAAAATTTATATTTCTTCTTCCCTCCGATCATTTGGAAGAAAAGATTGGTATAAATGGACTCTATTGACCTTGTGGATAAGGACTCTGGAATAAGGACTCTGGAATCAGATGTGTATGTGGGACTCCAATAGAGTCCATTTATACCAATCTTTTCTTCCAAATGATCGGAGGGAAGAAGAAATATAAATTTTAGCGTTATCCTTTTTTGACCATATTTGACGGCCTTGTGGATAAGGACTCTTTAATATGCCCCAAGTACCACCTATCAGATGTGTATGTGGGGCTCCAATAGAATCCATTTATACCAATCTTTTCTTCCAAATGATCGGAGGGAAGAAGAAATAAAAATTTTAGCGTTATCCTTTTTTGACCATATTTGACGGCCTTGTGGATAAGGACACTGGAATATGCCCCAAGTACCACCTATCAGATGTGTATGTGGGACTACAATAGAGTCCATTTATACCAATCTTTTCTTCCAAATGATCGGAGGGAAGAAGAAATATAAATTTTAGCGTTATCCTTTTTTGACCATATTTGACGGCCTTGTGGAGAAGGACTCTCGAATATATCCATCAGGGCACATGCCAAATATTAATCCTGGACTCAGATTTATTTTGTTGTTAGTGCTTGCTTTATCTAACTGATGATGGAGGGACACAGAGAACAGTGTTGACTGTTCGCCCACAATAGTCACATTTGTGTTAGTAAATACTAATAATAATATTCAAATACAAATCGCATTTTATTAAAAATATTTTTTGTGTTAAGATTTAATTATATTGTGAACAGATTGTTGCTAAAATGATGAATGTTTCGAAAAATTACTTACGTACATATCACAGACATGTTCCACAAAAGTTTATGGATGGAATACTGTGGATAACTTCACACACATTACATTTAATGCATTCACATTCAATATTAAACTGTTTTATAGACCTGAAAGCTTCAAAGTTGTTTTACAAAAATGCAAATATTACAACCATTTCTTTTCGGATATACATGATTTACATATCATTTCAAAGGTATTAAATAGCGCTTTTTACTGCGGGTAAAAATTTGCAACATTTTTTGCGATCAATGTAGTTTTATATGATAAAATTTTGAAATACTACCGGCTAAAATAAAAATAAGCTGTATAATTTAACGTTACGTTCCAAAGAATCATACCGAGCTACGAAGCTGAGTTTATAACCTTCTCAATGACATCTTCAGTGTTAATATACGAGTAAAAATGACGGAGTTATTTTGATTTTTTCTCAGGACTCCACGAAAATCCACTAAAAACGCTATTTAAACTTCTAAATCTCAATCAACTTCAAAAATACAAATAAAAACAATATGTGCAATGCAAGAACTCATAAAGGTGTACGTACCCATAATAAATTTTCCACATATCTGCAACATCTTAAAAGTTACACCCAAAAAACCTGATAATTAGAGGTATTTTTAAAGCAAAATAGCTCACAATTTGCTGAACCCAGAATAGCAATATTTTGCAGATAGTCATTAAACACTCTGAACTTCCTTTTTAGGTGGTGACAGCAGCAATTGTTTTTTTACCCACCCTAATACATATACATAAGTACATCCAAACAGTTCTCTGAAAATTTGAATATTCTTTTATTCATTTTCAAATATTCTTTAAATAAATTCTGAAAATTTATGGCATATGTATGTATGTATGTATCGTATATACATTCCAAATATGCAATTCTAAACTATAAGTTTATTAAATAACTTGAATATCTTCGCACATGACCCACAGCTGACAAATGACAAAGCCTTCTCCTATCGCCAATCAGTATTGGTTTTATTAAGAGCCAGTCATGACATAATGCTGACAACCGAGAAGTAGGGCTGTCTTACATAGACTGACAGCTAGTATATTAAAACAAACGGGTTTTAAAATATGTCAGTTTTCGGTTTCTTCGAATATGTATTGCGATTTTGGCGAAACTGGTTTTCGGTTAAACAGAATAATAAGCGGTTTCGGTTTTTATGACAAAATTGTAAACTTTGCCTTTTATAAACAAACATCGTTTATTTTTAATTCAGTCTTTTTGAATTTTGAGATCGACTACCGAGGACGTAGCCATGAAAAAGCGTGTGAAAATACTGGTCGGAACTGGTGTAAAACTGCAAGTCCCTATCAAAGTGTTTAAGCCTATGCCTTTATGGTAAAAAAAAAAAAACTGTTTCCCATTACATCCCATGAAGGGATTGGGGAGAGCTTCTCACAACCAGTGAGCTGTGCGCTTTCTAATTTTTCACTCACTGATTGGGACCTACAGTTTTTACACCGATTCCGAACGGTATTTTGAGAAGCTTTTTCATGGCTAAATACTCGATAGTGTCGCCTTCACTATGCGAGGTGACCGCCGCCGAAAGAATTTTTTTTAAGGTGGTCAGAGCAGGGATCGAACCCGGGATCTCAAGTACAAGAGGCGCGCACACTACCCATTGCACCACCGACGGCCACAATGTGCCTTTATGGTATGTGAAGAGAAACTAAAGTGTGGGTCATATAAAATTTAGAATTTAGTTTCTCTTTAAATAAATACTAACACAGTACCTCATCGACCTAACCGCTTTTGCAGTACATTGTCGATTGTTTGGACCTCTATTTCGGTATTGTTTGCGTTACACTTATTATTCACGGCACTCCAGAGATAACAGTCTAACGGGTTGCAATCGCAGCTGCGAGGTGGCTAATGAACTTCCGAGTTTCGGCTGATAAGGCGGATTTCGAACACAGTGAGCTAAAGATCGATTGTAACATTGGCTTTGTGGCACGTAGCGCACTCCTGTTGAAATCATACTTCGTTCGTGTCATCCTCTTCAACTTTTTGGAATAAAACTACGCTGAGCATAGCACAGTAACGCTCGCTATTGACGGTAACAGCGGCTCCTTGCTCATTTTTGATGAAAAATTGCCAAAATGCCAAAAACCGCACCAAACAATCACTCGTTATGAATGCATCGCCTTCTCCACGACGACATGAGGATTTCCGTGCCCCTAAATGCAATAAGTTTGTTTGTTAACGTAGACCCGAGGTAAAAAGATTATTTTTCCGTAAAAATGCTCATCTTCAGCCAAGCGATCTTCAGCAAAGTGAAAACGCATCGGATGGCCACGAGGATGCGATTCTTGGACTTAAGGCTTCCTACCTAGGTCTTTATGCAAAATTCAAGAAATGTTAAATTGCTGCTAACGGTAGCGAGTTGATGTTGCTAGCTGTTCCAGCACACTTTCAGCTACAGCGGAAATAATTTCCACTGGACAAGCACGTAGACGAGTTCTTTTGTTTAAAAAGGACCCGGATTGAAAACTCGCTTGAGTAATTGATCCACGAACGGTGTTGATGGAACTATATTTGTATCAGCGTTATTTCGTAGACAGTTTGTGTTGAAAGCTCAGAAACTTGGATGAAAGTAGTTAATATTTCCCAATTTTCTTCAAGCGTAAAACGACCCATTTGGTAAATTTCTAACCTGTACCTAAAAATCTGTCTCTTCATAAATGTCAAATTGATAATCTGATTCGATATAACGGGGGTTCAAACTCCAAATTTTACATTGCCTACCCTTTGTTTATTTATTTTATTCATCCTACCTTGTCTTGTGGCCGTCGATGGTGCAATGGTTAGTCTGCGCGCCTCTTGTACATGAGATTCTGGATTCGATCCCTTTTCTGACCACCTTAAATTCCTTTCGGCGTCGGCCACCCCGCATAGTGATGGCGACACTATCAAGTATTTAGCCATGAAAAAGCTTCTCAAAAACACCGTTCGGAATCGGTGTAAAACCTGTAGATCCCAATCAGTGAGTGCAAAACAAGAAAGCGCACACCTCACGGGTTGTGAGAAGTTCTCCCCAATTCCTTCATGGGATGTAATGGGAAACCATCTGTTCTAATATTTGACTTCCCCAATTAGGCGAAATCATCGTTGAGTAAATATTCCTTTGGACGTTTTGTACTTCTTTCTGGATTGGGAATACTGTTTATTGTTTTATGCATTTCTGCTAACATACTACCTGTGTTGTCATTAGTTCACGAACTTACATCTAACTCAGAGTTGGCAGATATGATTCACATCTAACTCAGAGTTGGCAGATATGATTCTTCTAATCGACTAACTAGTAGGAAAAATATAGAGAACAGAGTGGATGGGCGAGAGAACGAAAAGTAATCAGCACCAAATCATGAAGAAAACCAAGTTTCTATAGTGTTTGTTTGATACTAATGACAGCTAAATTATATTTTATGTTGGTTGCATTGAACGTAAATGTGAATTTCCTCTTATTTCTGCACAACCAAAGAGTAAAGTACAACAGCAACTCAAAACGAAATGGGGTACTACTGGCCTCTCGTCATCATCGAGAGAACGTAAAGAGAGGGATAGTGATTCTTGTCTATCGCTCTGTGAGTCAACACGAACAAAACAACAAAAGCCACATGCTGCTCGAGCGTGCTGACGATTTGGACATCATAAGCGAAATTAATGGATTCGACAAGCACAACATCCACCAGATTTGTGGAAAGGGCGGGTCATGTCGCAGTTTTCGAGAGAAAAATGCTCCGAAATATATATGGTCCAATGGTCCAAAAATAGATAACGGCGAGTATCGACGACAGATTATCCACGACCTGTAAAAACTGTCTCCCGACATCGACGTTGTTATGCTAATCAAAATAAAGCGTTTACGCTATCTTGGCCGTATCCGTAGAATGGATCAAAATGAACCAGTACGAGAGGTATTCGAAGAACTACTCGAAGAACATCGTCGGTGGTGGAATGGCTAGTGTGCGCGGCTCTTGTGCATGAGAACGTGGGTTCGATCCCTGTTCTGACCACCTCACATTTCCTTCGTCGACGTCACCTAGCTTAGTGATGGCGACACTATCGAGTACTTTACCATGAAAAAGTTTCTCAAAATACCGTTCGGAACAGGTGTCAATCAGCGAGTGAAAAATTAGAAAGCGCACAGCTCACAGGTTGTAGAAGCTCTCCCCAATCCCCTCAACAGAAGTGAAGTTGGCCCACCATGGCTGGCCCACTTTTCTGTACACCGTTAAAATAGCCCAAATCGATTGGAATAGTTCTGACGTCAATTCTAGTTACATTATTCAGGATGTTATGTGTAATCTAAAATTCAGGACAGTGATATGTGAAGAGATCCTTAAAACATATTTAACATATAACATATATAACGTACGTTTCAGAAAAAGTTCACAAAGGTTAAAAAAGGTAAAAATTTTTTAATTTCTTTATATGGTTTTCCTATTACTACACACAGAGAAGAGTTCAACAACTACATATTTACAATAATATTTGTGAATACAAAAGTGTGAAAATTTTCCAAACATTTTTTAATTTTCTGAGAAGTTTTTATACATACATATATGGACGGTATTGGTTTTCTGGGATTTTAAGGACCTAGTCCTGTTTCAATGTCCTTGAAATTTTTTATACAATTTTTCCTTAGTATTTGCAACAATATGTGTGAATATTAAAGTGTGAAAATTTTTCAAAAATTTTTTAATTTTCGGAGAGTTTTCATGTATATGGCGGGAATTGGATTTCGTGGATTTTAAGGACCTGGTCCTTTTACAATGTCCTTGACATTGTTTCCAAAAATGTCTTATCAATAACACTAGAGACGTGTAGGTAATAAAGGTGGGAACCTGTTCAATAAAAATATCATACAATTTAATGGATAATGTCATATCTATGGTAGGATAATTGCATTTAAAGGACCTTGTATCCTTTCGATATCTCCAATGTCTATTTTGAACAATATGACACTATTAATGACCAGTGCAATGAAATTTATACGCTTGGTTTGATTTGCAGGTGGGCTAACTTCACACTACTATATACTACTGTGAAGTTAGCACACTATGTGGGCTACGATGGTGGGCTAACTTCACGGTAGTATCCCCTCATGGGATGTAATGGGAAACGGTTTTGTTTTTACTCGAAGAACGTTGCGGATTAGGACAACCAAGACTTCGCTGGAAAAGCCAGGTGGAAGAGCTGCAGAAGCTGTGTATTACCAACTGGAAGAGAAAACTAAAGATCAAGCCGGTTGAAGAAATGTACCAGCTTAGTTTTGCAAGGTCCCTAAATCCCTGGGTTGTTTGAAGCCACCTAAGTAAGCATTGACAACAGAGATTTTCAAATTAGTGTTATTATGTTTTGGGTGAGTGTGTTACAAATAACTAATATCTAAATTGAAATATCATTTTAAATGAAAAATGATCGAAGTGACAAGTGGTATTCTGTCTTAATTCATTGTCCTTTCAGTTTTTCATTAACTTCCTTTAAAGTATCAACTACGTGCACGATAAATTGTTTGTAACTATGCTATCTGTTGTACGAGAATCTATAGAAGTTTCATAATGTGTCTTCCACAAACCATCGCCATACACATAAACCGATTAGAAGCTTGAAATTTCCAATCTATATTTGTTCAAACCGCAAATACTGAAACTATTAATTAATTCCATTAAAATGCAAAATAACGGAAAAACTCTAAGGGAATGGAAGATTTTCAAACACCCTCAAGGACTACTCCGTGCTAAGTATGTATGTATGAAAATGGTGGCAAAAAGCCATTAAACTGTTATAATTAAGAGGAAAGGGCAGAAAACTCACCACCAAGTTTTGATATTATAAAGTCATCTCTTTCTTTCCATTTTGGAATGGTGATCAGACAAGAAAGGTTATTGTGTAACAGAAAATTTAAGACTTAGGGGGAGTTAAACCTGTACTAACTAAACCTTGTGGGTAAAAACAATAAATCCCGTCACAGCGCCAGAGCAAATATCCGCACGACCGACAGGAATTCTGATGGTGGAGAGATATTATAATAGTTACCATATTCATATGGGTAGAGAAGGGGGAGGAACCATATACAAGGTGTTGGGATTTATTGCTCCCCTATTTGAGAGAGTTTCTGAGAGAGTTTATTTTCTTTGCTCTCTTTTTCCCAATGCACCTCTCTTGCTGTGTAGTTGATTATTAAAAAAAGGGGTAAATAACCAAGTAAATATAGATTTGGGGTCAACTCAGTAGCGAAGAGAGTGAAATTTGAATAACTAATGCCTAGAACTGGCAAACAACAAACAAAACCAACCCCACCAACAACGCCATCACTGTGTTTGTGTGAGCGTGTGTATTTACTTTACGACCAATGAAAACATGAGATGGCCATTTGAATTACGCGTTGTTGGCCGACAAATTGCCATTAGCCCAGTTGTAGTCAAACAGGTTACCTGTGGCAACCTCCTGCCCCTACAGTTTGTGGTGGGGTCGTAAAGAGTACATATTGTTGGGGATTTTGTTTTTGTTATTGATGATGCCATCAAGTGTAATTTGTTTTTGTTATCTCTCCAAACACTAATACATACTGTATACACAAACATGGTTGTAAAGGAAAATGCAGAGCATAAAAGGTAAAAAGTTTTAACACACTCACGCACACAAACTCACTCTCGTATGCAAAGATACACCTTAAATTCAAAAACCAGTTCGATACTCAGTGGTGGAAAGAAAAACAATAATAATAATAATACAAGAAAGAGAAACAACAATACAAGAAAGGCGGGAATTCCACCAACAAAAACCCTAGAAAAATTCTCTCAATCTCATAAGCGGAAATATGACTAAATCATGAATGGCGGCGTGGTGGCTTCAACAAACGGGAGTGTTTACCTATGGGAGTGTGTGTTTGTGTCTGTGTGGTGTGAGAGTACGTGAGGCAAACCTATGGAATAAGGGAGTAAAACGCAACAATAACATGAAACACCGCAAGAGCAATGCAACGGATCTGCTTAATGTTTGAGTGTGCCCGTGTGTGTTTTTGTACAAAAGTAGAGAAAATATTTTCCAACAGAGGGGAACAGTGTTGCCATGTAACGTTGTTTTTAAAGTGCTGCAATAATTATAATAAGCCTGTTTTTTTTATTCCCTGCTAAACAAATTTTTCGACCACTTTGTATGGGGACCTAAGCGATATTAAGCGATTTTAAGCGGTACCACATACAAAGTCGTCGAAATATTAGTTTAGCAGGAATTAAAAAAACAAGCTTAATGAAGAAAACGTAAATAAACAAAATTATGATACACGTTCACCTAAAGAGGCATTGTTTATAACGGGTTTTTCAACAGAGACGCTATAAAAGTAAATCGATAGGGACGCCATATTTTTTCCCGCTCTTTTGACATTTCTCTTCAGTAAGGTTTGCCATTTCATAATGGAAAGATATACGAGCCAACAACGAGTCGAAATTATTAAAATTTACTACCGAAATTTGGAGTCAGTGGCCTCAACTTCAGTGGCCTCAATCATCTTCAGCGATGAGGCTCATTTCTGGCTGAATGGCTTCGTCAATAAGCAAAATATGAGTTATTGGTCAGACAGCATTCCACACGTGGCCATGAGTCATCATTGGGCCGTACTTCTTCCATGATGATCAAGACCGGCACATTACTGTGAATGCTAATCGCTACCGTTCAATGATAACCGAATATTTTTGGCCGCAATTGGATAATATGGACTTGGAGGACATGTGATTCCAACAGGACGGCGCCACAAGCCACACAGCGAATGCCACAATCAATTCATTGGGAACCAAGTTTGGTGAACGCGTTATCTCACGAAATGGCCCAGTCGATTTGCCGCCTCGGTCGTGCGATTTGACGCCGTTAGATTATTTCCTGTGGGGCTACGTCAAGTCTATGGTCTATGCCAATAAGCCAGCGACGATTGATGAACTTCGTACGAATATCGAACGTGAAATTGCAGCAGTATCGGCCGATTTATGCTTTAAAACCGTCGAAAATTGGGTTCAACGTCTGGACTTCTGCAAGCGTGCCCGTGGTGGCCATGCAAAAGAAATCGAGTTCCATACATAATGACATCGAACGTACTTTCACAGGAATAAAGAATTTCATTGGTATCTAAAACCGGTTTTGTTTTCTTTAAAAAAACTTTTGTAGCGCTCTTAGTGAAAAACCCTTTAGTTGTCGTATGTAACACATGCCATCGCTGCCAATAATTGATGCCAAATTTTGATTCGTCACTAAACAAGACAGACCTCCATTTGCTTCCTAGCCAATTTAAATAGTCTTAAGCAAACTGCAAACGCTTTTTCTGATTACAAGTTCATATAAGCGGTTTCTTTACAGGGCTTGGTTCGAGTAGAGAGTCCTGCAAACCACGTCTACGAATTGTTCGAGGTGAAACTTATATTTGAATTTTGCAGTTATTTAGGAGGAAGAGATAAATGTGTCTTATTCCATGTGTCTGATGATAAAATTGTCCGTCCGATCACTTGTTGTATAATACAAATTTCTGATTTTTTTTTAAAGTAGCAATAATGTAAGATATAGAATTTTTATGAACATTACATTTCTCGGCAATGTCTTTCTGTGATATTCCACAAGAATAAACATTCACACTTTTCCGTCTGAGCTCAAATCGGAATTTATATCGAGCCATTTTAAAATGAACTCTATTTTAACTTCAATAGGAAAAAGTAACAAAATACTACTGAATAGTCCTACAAATCTCTTAGTTCTGATTAGTTATATGAAGAACAGCGATCAAAATAATGATAAAAACGACGTTATTTATAACAAAATTGGAGAGTTGCATATATTTTGTTCACACCGATTTTGATATTTATCAATAAAAATGCCGATAACTTGGAAATGTAAACAGAAGCTGTACATTCTGATTTTTTTTTTCAAAATCTTAATGCCATTTAGTATTTATTGAAATATAGTTGTCCTTTTTGTGGTACAATTTTACAAACTTATAGACCCTGTCAAAGGCAGCCAATCTTAGTTGCATATGTCTTGACCACCACTGTACATACATTAGACAGACTCACAAAGAAAAAGTTACTTTTGTCCACCCCTTAAAATGTACCTTATTTTGTTTTATTATCAAGTCCAAAATAAATCATGTCTACCATTAACATCCCGTGAGCTGGACCATTTTTGAAAAAGTTTTTTTTTAGTTTTTCAAAGAATTTTGTACTTTAACTATGAACAATGTATACAAAATTGGCATCATATAATGCGCGTCCTACGGTATATAAAATATGCCATATGCTTTTTTCAGGGACATTCTTCAAAAAAAAGCATTTTTAAGTTTTTATTACGGAGACTTTCTGAATTAAATGTCAGATTGACATATTTTAATCTTCAGTCGATGTAAGTAAATAGTTACATGTTTCAGGATTTTTTTGAAATTTGCACTATTTCCCTTTTTCTCAAAAATTCAATACGGTGGGACCATTACGTTCTAAATAGGGCAAAATGGTTATCAAATCATTGTTTTATAGATATATTGGTTTTTTTTTTGTAATACATTTCCAGAGGTGATGTGGACCAAATTTTCAATATTTAGAATTACTCCAATCTGACATTTAAATCAGAAAACCTTCCGTACTAAAAACTTAAAAATCGATTTTTTCGCAGAATATCTCTGAAAAACCCTTTCCTTTGATACTAATATTGTAGACATTGTCTTTAGCCAAAGTACAAATTTTTTGGGAATCATTAGGTATAAATCAAAATATTTCAAAATGCCCCGTTTTGCCTGTGAAATAAATTAGAGTCATCGCGATTCATCATCTGAACTAGAATAAATAGCTGTGCCAAATAAAATGTATGTTTCATTAATCCTTTATATTATCTCAGTACTTTATGAAATAACTATTATTTTTTATCACAGCTAAGCAACGCCTTGACATTGAATCATCAAGTCTCCATAAGTCATGTTTTCCACGCCGATTGTACCAGTGTCATAAGCTCATCTTTATTAAATAGGTTTATTCCTTTGATAGACACTTTAATGTCCCGCCACAAATTCTGAATAGGATTTAAGCCCAGCGACTGCATACACCATCTTAAAACTATGACACTATTATTTTCAAACGAAGCTTTTGCTCGCTTCGATGTGTGTTCGGGGTCGATATTATGTTGAAACACCCATCGAAGCGGCATTTCCCATTTAGCACAAGGCATCATGATGTTTTTTCAATACATTGTCTGTTCAATTTGGAATAAAGGTTCTGTCCCAATGTAAGAGTAACAACCCCGTACGATTATATTTCCGCTACCACGTTTAACTGTTTGGATTGTGTTCTGGGGCCTGAATTCGGTCTTGGAAGGTCTTCGTACAGGAAGATTACCCTTCTCATAATAACCCAATCTCACTTTAGTTTCAGCTGTCCTCAAAATATTTCGCCATTTGCGTACGGACTATTTCACATGCTCCTTGGCAAAATGCAAAATTTTTTGAACGTTCCGTTTGGATAGGAATGGAACTTTTCGCACACTTTTTGCCTTTCAATTGATTTTAGTTAGCATTTTTCTTAATGTAGAGGTGTCAACAACCCGATCGTATTGCCTTTTAAGGGCGGAAGAGGTAACAAAAGTCGAACTCTACGTGGCGCAATATTTTTGGTTCCAAATGTTCTGTAATTTTCAGGGTTTTGCCGTCTGTTTCCTGGATTGGGGTTATATTTTATTCCGGTCTCCAACATTTTCTTTGAGCATCCAATTATGTCAGTAATTTGTATGTAGCTTCTGAATTCTGTTATCGTCTCTTTTATTCTTTCTTGGCGCTCATGATTGCAATATTTACATCGGCCCATTTTGGAACGTCAATAATGACAATTTATTAATGCTACTAATAAATATTAATCATATTTAGAAGCTAAGCTTTGTTTTCAAATTCAAATCCAAACTAGCATTAACCATTTCAGAAAAAATAAATATTTTTTTGTAATTGACTCTATTTTATAGCCCACGTCATTACATAGCCTTTAAAATACTGACACTGACCTGGAGAACAGTAGTGTACAAAATTTATTAAAAATGACGGCATTATATTCAACAGAGGACCGGTCAATCAGGTGCAGAATTGACCACTTGGACCACTGATTTGCAGAGAATAAAAGTTTTGACGAGTGTGTGACTCTTTTTCATCGCACACCACTCTATATTACAACATATTAATTATTGGTTTATTATTTATCTAAAATGTAATATTGAATAGCAAACACAATGTGTTTGGACACAAGTATACTATATTTGTTACAAAGTACAATCACGTTATATTTGCATCCAAATAACAAAACAAGAAGAAATGTTCACCCTGTATGGGTTGTGAATGGGGACGGCCTCCGAAGTTTGAACACTGGACCTATACAGCGGTGGTGAGACGGATATTGCTCTATGGGCTTATCGTGGGTTGGCAAGTGCTTGAGAACCCCACCTATTGTGCACTATTGACTTGCGGCTAGAGAATGGCGACCGTGTGAATCATTGCTGCTCTGCACAGTACTCCCAATGATGCGCTAACTGTAATGTTATATGTGTTGCCGGTGGACATTATAAGCAGGCAGATTGCTTCCACGTCTATCATCAGGCTAAGTCAATTCTCACAATGGGGCTGGCTGGTACTGCCAACATTACTGAATTTGTCGACTACTTGCAAGCGGAACCACTAATCGATCGGAAATACCAAAATTTCATACCGGAATGGAATACCTGGAACAAGTGCGTTCCTGTTATATAGCTAAATATATTTGAATTTCATCACGGATGAAATGGGCGAAAATGAATGGGCAGGTAGGCTGCAGGGTCTACTCTGGGGAATTAGGGTTGTCCCTTTCTCGTATACTGATCATTGTAGCGTATATAAGGCGGAAATGTTGGCAATAACAGAAGTGACCGACTGGTTGAGGGATAATAGTGCAGCAGATTTAGGGGTAAATGACTTCTCGAATAGTCAGACGTTCATGAAGTTCTTGGAATCTGTATTCCTGCATTAAACACCTGCCCAGGACTACCGCTGATCTCTTAAGGAAATGCCCCAGTAGAACGATATTTACCTCATGTGGCCGACTGAGTACAGGGGCATTCCGGAGAATTGCAGAGAGGATGAACTGGTCAGAGTAGGCACTATTTTACATGTCTCCCTGTAATTGAAATGTGTTGGCTTGCCTTGTATGCATATACATATTTCGATTAATTTTCAATTAATATTTTGTTTGAATTTTTTAATTGACTCGACTACGTTAACTTGTTTATTATACAAATATTCAACAAGGCAACGAAAACTTGCACTGGTATGATGAAGCTTTTCCTTTGCAAGAAAGGCCAGAGAAATTTACATCGAAAAAGGAAGATATTCATTCAGACACAACCCTGTATCTGAGATATTCCAACAGTCCATATTATGACAAATACAATAACTAAATTGGATATAGATAATAAAAGAAAGGGGTCCATTGATTACAACTACCATCTACCGCCTCAAAACATGACGTGCTGATGAGGAATCCAACAAATTCAACGGCAGTGATTACAACTATAGAAAATAAAACAGAACTTATGGCGTTGCTGTGGCAGTCGGTGGTGCAATGGTTAGTGTGCGCGCCTCCTGTAAATGAGATCATGGGTTCGATCCCTGCTCTGACCACCTTAAATTTCTTTCGGCGGCGGTCACCTCGCATAGTAACGGCGACACTATCAAGCATTTAGCCATGAAAAAGCTTTTCAAAATACTGTACTGTAAACTGCGATATGTGCATAGAAGAATGGTGATCACCCTCTTCCAGAGCAAAAGTTGTAGTTACACTTTAAAGTGAGATAAACAAACAAATGAGAATTTCATAGAAACATTCGAAATCAAGCAAAGTCTGAGACTTGGCATGGTCTATCGCACGATCTCGTCAACGTCCAGCTGTAAACGTTACATTCTGATGAGTAATCCAAAACATTCTACGTCGATGAGAACAATTACAGAATACTATGCAGTACTTGTGGCGATGCTGTAGTCAGTTGTCACTTGGCGTGAGAAAAGAATACTGAAGTATGGGGATGACTCTCTTGTAGAGCAAATGTAGTGGAGAACCATAGAAGTGAGACCCTCAAAATTTAAACAAACAAAAGAGATTCTCTTCGAAACATTTGAAATCAAGCAAATTGAGTACGACCTATCATGCGATCTCTGCAACTTCTTAATGAAAGATAGATAATAATAACGAATGAATCATTAGTTGCAACTAACATTCACGAGCTCTGTTATATCCTGAGTAGGGAACTAAATAATTAAACGACGGTGATCACAATGAATTGAACTTAAACGGGATTTGTGTGAAGCTGTAGTCAGATTTAACGCGGCTTCTGATAAGGGAACACAAGAAAGGCCATTCCCCTTTTCTGGGAAAAAAAGTAGTAGATAATCTTTATCAACCGTACGCAGGATTTTATTTCGGAGGGGTCCCAACTTCTAATTACATTCAAAATGGCACGAAATTCAAAAATCACCTATTATGAAAATAATTTCGGGTGGCGCCCGAGCCCACAGTCTCCCCCCCTGCGTATGTCTCTGGTACACAGAAGGAGGTCCTCATCAATCTATTTGATCAAGCAAATTCTGAGATATGGCACAGTCTATTTTGCGATCTCCACAACATCTTATTGGGATAATGTTCTAATCGTTACATGTTGATTTGTAAATAAATGGTATATCTTGCGATCTCTGCACCATCTTAATGGGATAAAAGAATAAAAATAAATAAAAAGAAACATTACATGGTGAAACCGATAATGTGCAAAATATCCAGGGTTAAAAGCTGGACGAATACAATTTCTCAACTTAAGAATAATATCCTTTTCAATGATTCTTCGTTATAATAATATATACATACTCGTCGCTGAAACTTAACAAATTAATCGTAACTGTGAAACAAATACTGCACAAGAATGAAACTTATATACATACGCAAAGAAAGAACGTGTTCCTCCCAAACGAAATCTCAGATAACCGAAGTTCGTTTGGGGATTGTAGTCGGGAGAAACGAACTCCTGTTAAGTCATACATGTAATTTCGTTTGGGAGAACCGAAAAATGTTTGCAGCAATCGAGTTATGAAAAACATTAGCTGAAAAAACCGTTTGCGAGAAACGAAAACCGGTTCCACCAACTGTTCTTTCGGTTACAGCAACCGAGTTGTAGTTGATCCTACCTGAAAAATTTTTCGCGAAAACTGAAAAACGTTTGTAGTAAACGAGTTATGAAAAATGAAAGTTGAAAAACGTTTGCGAGAAAGGAAAAACTGTTCCACCAACTGTTCGCTCGGTTACAGCAACCAAGTTGTAATTAAAAAGAGAATAATAACGAATGAATCATTAATTAGTAATTAAACGACGGTGATGACAATGGAATTTAAACGGTATTTACGTGAAGCTGTAGTCAGATTTAACGAGGCTTCTGATAAGGGAACACAATAAAGGTCATTCCCCTCTTCTGGGGGAAATGTAGTAGTGTAGTCGATCTGTTTGAAATAAAGCGAATTCTGAGATATGGCACAGTCTATTTTACGATCTCCGCAACACTTATTGGGATAATGCTCTAATCGTTACATGTTGATTTATTAATGGGATAAAAGAATACAAAGAAACATTACATGGTGAAACCGATGTTGTGCAGAAAATCAAGGGTTACAAGCTCGACAAATACAATTTCTCATACCACAGAAGAGAGAATTGTTATTGTGTAATTACAAGTCTCTGACACTTAACGTGGAAAATTGCAAATTACTTCTTTAAGTAAACGCTAAATTGTGACGAAAATTCTGTAAACATTCTAAACTTGGGCAACACTGCCCAACAAACGTAAACTAATCCAGAGAGTTTAGTTTTGTCCGCCCGACAGACAATCCTCATACATACATAGTGGTGGCGAAATTGTGCTATGAAAACAACAACATTTAACACTATACTTGTGCAAACACACACGCACACACAACTGTAACTGGTAATAACACAAACCCTTGGCATGGCTACTCACTCGTACACCAATTCATCACCCATACAATCTCATACTCTCCTGTAAGCCTAATCGAATGACTGAGCAATAGCAGTGAAGTAAATTGCCGGAGAGCTCTCACACACTCATAGACAATTCCACACAACAACAATACATTCGTACCTACTTGCGGCAAGTGCGGGTGCCTCGGTAGTGATTTTCATGTATTCCTAGTGACTCATGGCAAATGTTGTTTCAGTCACAGATTCAGTATCTGACGTGTTACTAAACGGAACGCATCGGCATCGCATTCTCCCACGAAAGAAAAAGAAAACATTCGCATGAAATCAAAACGTATTTTCTTTTCCCAAACACTTTATCGGAAGTAAGAAAAAAAAAAAACAAAATTAAAGAAAATAAATAAACATTCGCAGTGTTTGCCCAGACATTTTGCAAAAGAAAAATAAAATAATATTTTGTTAAATAAAAAACGGGAAGAAATCGGAGAAATAAAAGTGAAATTGAGACAAAATAAAGAAAATTTAAACGTTCATTTGGAATACTAAAGTTTTGTGAAAGGAATGAAACAAAGTGATACAAGTTTAAAGGAAATTAGCAAAAATAGAGAAGAGAAAAGTAAAAGGATCTTCAATTTAAACATTTCAAAAATATTGAAATATATAAACGAAAAGTAATTGACTTCCGAGTTTCTTCTAAGAACTGTTTGAAAATATAACACAAACATAAGTTTTTAAAAATAATTGAAATAAAATACATATTTTTAAAATTTTACAAATTAAAAATTGAACACAACTTTCTTTTACAACGAATTGCATAACAACGAACTGCGAACAAATTTCTGTACAACATAAAAATTTCTGGTTTCTAAAAAAAATCACAGTCTTGTGAAAATGTTACAATGATAAATACATTTTGCTGAACGTTAAATACCTTTGACCAAATATAAAAAATCCAAAAAATATCAACTAAATCTGTAAAAATTAACCAATACCTCATTACACATTGGCCTTGGCTTCGTCTTTCCCGCCGCCCAACGCCATCATTATGCACACTCTATTCAGCGATCAAAATTCATTCTCGCGGCATTATGCCCAAACCGCCGGCTATCCCACAACAGCTGCCGCCGCCGCCACTGCGGCGGGTGCCATGACATCAGCCTCCGCTGCGGCAGCGGCTCATTATGCGTACGATCAGTATTCTCGTTACTCATATCCCGCTTCGGCCTATGGTCTGGGGGCGCCACACCAAAACAAAGAAATCGTCAAACCCCCTTACTCATATATTGCCCTAATTGCCATGGCCATACAAAACTCCTCCGATAAGAAGGTTACACTCAATGGAATCTATCAATATATTATGGAAAGATTCCCTTATTATCGGGACAACAAGCAGGGATGGCAAAATTCCATACGCCATAATCTCAGCCTGAATGAATGTTTCGTTAAGGTGGCGCGAGATGACAAGAAACCGGGCAAGGGTTCATACTGGACTTTGGACCCGGACAGCTATAATATGTTCGATAACGGCTCATTTTTGCGTAGACGTCGCCGTTTCAAGAAGAAGGATGTTATGCGTGAAAAGGAGGAAGCTATGAAGCGCCAGGTTATGATGAACGAGAAATTGGCTGAAATAAAACCTTTAAAGATTATGACTGCCAATGGCATTATCGATGCCAAGCATATGGTTCATGCCCATGCCCATGCCGCCCATGCACATGCCCATCACTTCAAGAAAGAACCATTGGGCATGGACCTGGGTTGCCTTAGCGCTAAGGATCCCATGTCCGCTGGTATGAGCACCGCCGCTATGCTTAACTCCTGCCATGATAGCCTCGCCCAAATGAATCACTTGGCCGCTGGTAGTGTTGAACATCCCGGTTTTACCGTGGACTCATTGATGAATGTTTATAACCCCCGTCTACATCACTCGGCCTATCCTTATGCCCATCATGCTTTGAATGATGAAAATCTAAGCGTGGCCGCCTCAACACAAATGCATGTTCATCATGCCGCCGCTGCCCACCATGCCCATCAACAGTTACGGCATCATCATCATGTGCCACATGGTCATCCTCTAACTCCCGGCGGCGCTAGTCACAATGGTGTGCAATTGGGTGGTATTAGTTCGGGTACAACTACAACTTCATCGGGCAACTCACCTACCACCATTTCAACGCCTCATGGTCCAGCACATGGGGGTTGGTACACCCCTGAAACACCACCATCGGAGCCAATTAACACTTCCGTCAATGGCGGCACGCCTTCCAATAGTGGAAGCCAAAACAACAATATTCATCACACCAACGGCAATAATGGTAATCATCATTCGACGGTGACAAGTAGTCCGAATTCCATAAGTGGATCCGGCTTAGTGCCCGGTCATACGTCGTTGGGGTTCCGCGATATGATCTTTGAACAAAATCAAGTGTGTCACATGGACACTGGTAGTCCCGCTGGTAGTATACAATCGGCTAGTCCACCCGCAACGGTGGCATCAAGTGCCGTCTCCTCAAATGTTGCAGCCGCCGCTTTAATCAGTTCACATCATCATCATCACCATCATCATTTGAGCGGGAATTTGGGAAACCTAAGTAATCTCAGTAATCTTTCGCACTATAGATCTCACGTTGGTCATTATCAGGATTATGGTATTAAATATGGAGTTTAAATGTTGCAATTAACCATAAGCCCTCTCATACGTAATGACAGAGTTCGGGAAAACCCAGCAAATGACGGTGTTCACAGAAAGCAAACGATCAATAACGGAGTTTAAGTAACCACGAACGAAGTTCGAGAAATCAAGAATCGAGTTTAAGTAAATGTCAACATCGGTTAAAGTAAACATGATATGAGTTTAATGGCCAGTTTTTCAGTCAGTTTTGATCTTAGTTTCTTAGTTAAATTGTGGTTAAACATCGAATTGTGTTTTTCAGTCATTGTTTAACTATGATTTAGCCACCCAATGTTGGTTGGTTAACGTTTAGTCAGAACCATATGATGTTGACAATCAAATTAATGACTGTCAAAATGAGAAATCAAGATTGTATAAAATACATTTTTCTGATATGCGTATTTGTACATATACGATGAGTCTCGATCGTTACATTATTACGCCTATATAGTTTTAATACAGTTTTGTTAAAATTACTTCGATTTTATGCCTCTATTTGTTATTTTACATAATTACATATTGTTTGTTCCCGTTTGTTGTTTTGGTATTTATCCCAAAACAGATGTTTTTCCCAATAAGAATTCAAGGGTAGCCATACTCGTTAACAATATGGCGACATACATTATCTCACCACTGAAAAACAAAACGCAAAGTTAAAGTTCTAAATAACTTAGAACTAAGATTAAGTAATCCGATAGTTAACCACCCACTTAAAAACTGGCCACAAGTCAACAAAAAACTGAAGTTAACAGCTGAGCAATGAAGTCGAAAAATGTGTAAAGCGATGTTAAACTAAGTCTAAGCGGTGATTTTGTAACTGAACAATTGAGTTTTCTTAACAGAGATATGGAGATTAAGCGAATATCGAAGACTACTAATGTATCTAGTTAAAAATCTAAAACTAAACTTGCTATAAATGTATGTTAAGCTTAGTTTAAGTAAGCAAAGCTAAACATTTTTATATATTAAACGAAGTTTAATCAATTATTTAAATTTGATATTCACAAAGCTTAAAAACTTTCGATGCCACATCTCATCGACAACGAAGTTGGAAAATCATGCAAAAAAAAGTGGCTAAAAGAATGACCGATAGGCAAACTTGGTTTAAATTATGTTTGATTGATACTAATGTCTTTTAAATTGTGTTCGATTGATACAAATGGCTTTTAAATCATGTTTGCTTGATGATAGTGACTTATAAATTTTGTTTGATGCTAGTTTTGTCATCTGCTATTCCAAGTCGATGAAATTCCAACTTGCGACGTGGCATGCAGTCAAAGCTTAACAGCTGTTGCAGACTCTATGTATATTACTCTATGTACACTAACATTAAGTTGCAAGGTTTAGCCAACCATTACCTTCTTAAGGCTCCATGTTTAATCAGCTGGAAACACAGATTAAGTTTTCGCAAGCAAAGTGTACAACAAGTCGTTACAAAATTACCGATTACAGTTTCGCAATCGAAGTTTAGTTATCCGTTATTGAAGTTTATGAGATCGTCGCAGTTTCTCTTTGTAAAATAATGTAAATAATATGGAAAAATAAATATATGTTAGTTTAAACTTTAGAAATGTCAAAATATATAAACCGCAATTAAATGCCGTTAACTATAGCTAACACTTCAAAACAAAATTGATCGTCAAATAATGCTAAGAAAAAGAAAAACAACAAGGTAATAACCGAATTATTGATAATTTGTAAAAATGTAAAATAGTATATGTCATAAAAATCAAAAGAAAGTTTTTACAAAAATCACCCGAAATATGCCAGAAATATGGTTTTAATATATGAATATATATTCGCGAAATTTTGTTGTAATTCTTGTAAATGCAGTATATTCCTTTGTTTAATTTTACATTTTATTTTTATTTTCTTTAATTTTTTTCTTGTTATAAAATGTGATTATTAGATTATATTTCCCCTATCATTTGTTCACAACGTATTCTCACACTTTCCTTCTCTAACATATAATTATTACAAAATTCTATGGAAATGTATAAAATAGTTTTAATCTAATAAATTAATTATTATTATAATTGTAGCTTAATCATAATGTTATTATACATATATAAAAAAAAAAACAAAACGAAAAAGAATTTTTTTCAAATCATAAAAATCAAAACACAAAAATATACAATATTAGCAAAAACACTCTGTGTATGTTAAACAAAAAAAAAAACGTCAGTGGTTTCATTTCACCCGTATCGAATTCCATGTAATGTGCATCACAAATTGAATCAAATTAAGCGAGCAATCGAAACATTTGGTAAGTGTTCAATTGTTATTTACTGGGGATTTAGGTTTCAATGCCATACGGTTTTGTATTCCACTGTGTCGAAATTAAAAACAAAATCAGATGAATCATTCAACCCTACCGTGAATAAAACTCTCCTCATACTGTATTCCGCGTTGTCTATAATTCTATCGCGAATAGTGATCGTCAAGAAATTAACTTCCTCGAAAAAATTCCCCCAATTGACTTTGATTTGTACACTTTATTTCAGCTGTAGAACGAAACGAATCAAAAAAATATATATAAAGAAAACATACTGTGGTTTTAGAAGCAGATCAGTAACAAACCCCAAATTGAAATCAAAATGGAATGCACACAGGGACATTGCATGTGGATTCGAAAAGGATTTAAACTAGCTTCTCATCACTTTTGCGAGTTTTTTTAGTTATTCGGATTAATTCTTGGCCTTGAATATAAAATTGAAACACAAAAAGACAAACGAATTATCTGAAGTTCTTAATAAATGCAAGCCAATAGATAAATTGTGTACTAACCTATTAAGCAAGATGTAGCCAAACAAACAAGCTATTGCCCTGCCCGTAGTAATACTAAGGATACGAACATAAGGATAATAATACAATATTTTTTAAAAATGCTGGTCCACCATTGAAAAGATTAAGGTAAAGTTCGGGTATAAACCTATATTTATATCTAGACGTGGATAAACCCCATAGGTGGTAAATTCGTAAAGGTACCCAGTCAACACTAAGCATCAACATGGAACCAGCGGCAGTCCCGGTAAGACATTCAAACAACTGACTTACTTAATTTGCCTTAAAGGAAGGTATCATAGAGGGCGGATCAATAAGTCCGTGACTTTTGTAATGAAACATTTTGCTTTGCAAAAAATATTAAAATAAATATTTTTCAATATAATCTCCTTTTAGCTCAATACACTTAATCCAACGTTTCTCCAATTTTTGTATCTCTTCCAAAAATTAGCATTTTTCGAGGTCCATAAAATAGGCAGTTGTTTGTTCAATAATTTCATCGTTGGAGCTAAATCTCTTTCCACCGAACCATTTCTTTAGGTTTGGAAATAGGAAATAGTTACTGGGGGCTAAATCCGGAGAATATGACGGATGAGGTACCAATTCGTAGCCCAATAATGGAATTTTCCCATTGAGACTAAACACTTGTGCACACGTGTCTTTATGGTCAATTGAGAGCAAACGCGGCACACGTCTTGGAGGCAGCTTTCTTAAACCCAACTGATCATTTAAAATCGAAACCACACTTCCATATAAAATACCTATGAAATCAACAATCTCTCGCACTTTTACTCTTCGATCGGCCAACAACATATCGTGGATTTTTTCGACATTTTCGGGTGTATTGACCTAAATTGGCCGTCCAGAACGTTCAGCGTCATTTGTACTTGTGCGACCACAACAGTAAACCACAAGTCAGTAAACCACTTTTTGCCATTGAAACCGATGGTTCAGAGACCCTATGGTATTAATCAATATTTTCCTTGGTTTGATTGACGGGTTTTTTTCGCAAAAAATATCGGAAAACTCGAAATTTAGTTTTTTCCATTTAAAAAAAAATGCACGGTTGTATGTTTTGAACAGCTGTTAAACGCAAAGTAAATGACGGAAACTGCTCAAGATTTTACAGTAGTCTACTAACAGGTGGTACTTGATGGGAGCAGTGTTGCATTTCAAATATCTACGAGGGAAGTTTGAAAAGTCACGAACTTATTGATCCGCCCTCTTATTTCTCCAATCGTTCCAATTGGTTGCATTTTTTCGCCAGTTGGTAGCATCAAACTTTCACAGGCATTCGACCCAATCCTACCAGCTGAGTGTTGGCCGTCATATTCGTCGGCTACCTCTGTTCATTCAGATCCATTCTACTGATATGGCATAGCGAGCGTAGACGAGCTAAATAAGTCAATGTTCATCCGTCGTCGATACACTCACAGAAAAATTCGGTTGAGACAGCCGAATTAGCCGTAACCGAATTTAGAGGTTGTCACAACCTCATTAGAAGTTGACACAACCTCATTAGAAGTTGACACAGTCTCATTAGAGGTTAACACAACCTCATTAGAGTTTGACACAACCTCATTAGAGGTTGACACAACCTCATTAGAGGCTGACACAACCTCATTAGTGATTGACACAACCTCATTAGTGGTTGACACAACCTCATTAGTGGTTGACACAACCTCATTAGAGGTTGACACAACCTCATTAGAGGTTGACACAACCTCATTAGAGGTTGTGACAACGGAATTTAAATAGTGTCAGAAAAGAATTTTGGATTTTTTTATTATTAACTAATGATTTATTATCCAGTATTCTTATAAAAACGATTAGAGAGCGAGAAAATAAAGTTATTTATACTTATATAGGATAATCTTTATAATAACACATTTATTTTACATGTCACTACTGACCTTTTTGGAAGTCCTGGCCATCATGTGTCACCGCACCAATTCTGTTGATTTAGGTCCTAATCCGTTCCCTACACAGATTATTGCATCATATCTCAAACGACCGAACCTGGAAAGCTTAAAAACTCGTGATATCGGCTTGAACATTCTCTGTAAAATAAGATAATTTAACGCAAAAACCACAATTAAAATAGTTTTACTTACGTTACCATCAACAACACCATTGCGGGAGTACTTCTACATTCTACAACTTGTTTTACCATAATATTTGTTTTTATGATTTTACACGTCAAATTTTAAATACATAAAGGGGGTTTCAACAGAAACGCTACAAAAGTAAATCGATAGGGACAGCAAACGACACCATATTTTTCCCCGCTCTTTTGACATTTCTCTTCAGTAAGGTTTACCATTTCATCATGGAAAGATATACGAGCCAACAACGAGTCGAAATTATTGAAATTTACTACCGCAATTTGGAGTCAGTGGCCTCTACCTTAAGAGCGCTACGTCCAATTTATGGTCGTCATAATCGTCCTACCAGATCAACAATTGAGCGTCTAGTGGAAAAATTTGAATCCATAGGCACAGTACAAAATGTTCCCGTGCCAGTGAGACAAAGAAGTGCCCGTAGTGTCGAGAATATTGCTGCCGCTGAGGCTTCAGTTCAAGAAAGCCCAAATGTGTCTCTCACATGTCGTTCTCAAGCGTTGGGCATCTCTGTGACATCGTTGTGGCGAAATTTGCGAAAAGATCTTGGCCTACATCCTTACAAGATCAAATTGACGCAAGAACTGAAGCCGCTTGACCACCATAAGCGTCGTATGTTCGTGAATTGGGCTGAGCAACAACTTGAAAATGATTCGGATTTTCATCGGAAAATCATCTTCAGCGATGAGGCTCATTTCTGGCTGAATGGCTTCGTCAAAAAGCAAAATATGAGTTATTGGTCAGACAGCAATCCACACGTAATCTATGAGTCATCATTGTACCCCGAAAAAATTACGGTTTGGTGCGGTTTATAGGCCGGCGGCGTCATTGGGCCGTACTTCTTCCGTGATGATCAAGACCGGCACGTTACTGTGAATGCGAATCGCTACCGTTCATTGATAACCGAATATTTTTGGCCCCAATTGGATACTATGGACTTGGAGGACATGTGGTTCCAACAGGACGACGCCACAAGCCACACAGCGAGTGCCACAATCAATTGGAAACCAAGTTTGGTGAACGTGTTATCTCACGAAATGGCCCAGTCGATTGGCCGCCTCGGTCGTGCGATTTGACGCCGTTAGATTATTTCCTGTGGGGCTACGTCAAGTCTATGGTCTATGCCAACAAGCCAGCGACGATTGATGAACTTCGTACGAATATCGAACGTGAAATTGCAGCAGTATCGGCCGATTTATGCTTGAAAACCGTCGAAAATTGGGTTCAGCGTCTAGACTTCTGCAAGCGTGCCCGTGGTGGCCATGCAAAAGACATCGAGTTCCATACATAATGGCATCGAACGTACTTTCACAAGAATAAAGAATTTCATTGGTATCTAAACCCGGTTTTGTTTTATTTAAAAAAAACTTTTGTAGCGCTCTTATTGAAAAACCCGATATACAGAATTATGTTGTGGTAACCGAATTGAAAATGAAATTCAGTTCTACCTACACAATTCATGAGAAATTCAGTTATAGCAACGGAATTGACGCCGAATTCGGTCGTTGCAACTGACTTAAGGATTAATTTGGTTAATACGACCGAATTGATACCAAATTCGGTAGTTACAACATAATTGATACCAAATTCGGTGGTGACAACCGCCTTGATGCCAAATTCGGTACCAATTCCGATTGCTGCATGCGAATAAATCCCAAATTGGGTTGTTCCAACCGAAAGTTTGGAAAATTTGGTTGACAAAACGAATATAATTCAAGATTCAGTTGTCACAACCGAATCAATAATGAAACGAGGTTGCTTCAACTGAATTTCAGTTGTGACGACCAAATTCTGTCGTGAAAACCTTAGTTCAGTTGCTGCAACCACTATTCGGTGGTAACAGCCGAATTTACGGTTGCTACAACCTCTTTGCAATCGATTAGTTCTCTGGGTGTACTTCTCGGGGACTATGTATATTTCGGAGCATTTCTCTCTCAGAGACTCCCAGTAAAGTTTCATCAGCATGCGATATGATCCAGAATTCCGCGCCATAAAGTAATACAAGTTGTATGAATTTCAGATATACTTGGATCTTCGTTACTCGAGAGAGTGTCTTTTCTCTGAAGTGCTTGATCAGTCAAAGATAACACCTGATTACAAGCACAATTTTCCTATTGATTTCCAGGTTGACATCGCTTCTTCTGTTCACGACAGTTCCGAGGTAAATAAATTCCCCCATTACCTTGAAATTAAAACGATTGTCAACGTTCACCTTTTCATCCAATCAGGCGGATGTTCTGCTTGTCGACACCATTAGTTTTGTTTTGTCCTCGTTTACTGCCAAACACACTTTTGCTTGCTATTTCTCGATTTTCGAAAATACTGCAGTATCTTCTCGTAGATTTCGCCCAATGATCTCTAATTCATTAGCATATGTGAACAGCATGTGACGTTTGCTGCTGATAATTATTAGAGTAGACATAACTTTGACTGATTTTGTTCCATTAACTTTGATCCTCCAATATTATCCAATATTATCGATAAATTTTTGAAGGGAAATACTTGACTCTATAGGGTCTTCATTGACGGCTGAAGCAGCTGTATTGTTATCCAAAGTTCCAAATTCAACTCCGTCTGTTAGAGGGACATCTGAGCTGAAATGCAAATAAAGAGTTGGACCCAAAATTCTGCCTTGTTTGAGAAATTCAGCTAAAATCATAATTTTCTTTGACATTGAAATATCGATTTCGAATATATGAGTTGAGTTAATGGAAAGCATTTCCTTTAATTTGGATAGTAAGCTTTTGAGACTGATTTATCGTTTCCACGAGCCTGTGAACTTGTTCTATTGTACCGTGTTTTTTCCTAAACAAGAGTTGAATTTTTTTCTTAAACCAGAATGCACTATAACGTGCATTAATTGGTTTAGAAATATAGATTCCAGGACTTTACCAAGAATTGGTAGTAAACTGATTGGGTGGTATTAGGATACATTTCGGGAGATTTTCCTGGTTTAAGAATCATTGTGAATTCCGAAACATTCCATTGAGTTGGAACAAAGCAATCAGAGAGACACGTGTTATAAATATATATTAAGAGAGAGAGAGAACTTCTGTTGGAAGTTCTTTTAGAGTTTTGGGAGTAACAAGATCAAAACTTGGAGCTTTATTGGGCTTGAGTTTACGTATGACATTTCTCACTTCGGAATTTGAAAATTTTCTTATGGGCAAATCAAGTTGACGCTTTGGATTCAAGAAGGCAGATATTTGAGATTAGCTGTCAACATTGTTGGAATTCAATTTCATTTAAAGTAAATACCTCTTCCAAATGTACTGCAAATCAGAGTTAGTTTCTGGTATAATTTTTTCTAATTGGGAGATTAATTTTCTCCTTTTTTTATTTTAGCCCTCTTTTTCCATAGATAATAATTTTTTACTTTCGAGGGGTCGGGTTTAATATATCAGATTCATAATGTGCTTTACATTCCTGTTGTAATATATCTGTGCGTTCATAAGTCAGTACGTTTAGACTGGATTTATCGGAGGGGTATCGAGTTATTTGCCCTCGCTCTTGAGCTTTGCGTTTTTCGGCAAGTTTTCGTCTTACTTCTACAGAGTAACGAGGAACTTTGTAGAAGCTTTGTTCTGGTGTAGAGTTCCACGCAGCTTGTTGAATGCAGAGATTTAAATGTTCTATTGCATTTGAGATATCATATTCAGTTTTGAGAGTAACTTTCAAATTTACTGATGCCCTGACGAGTTTTTTATATTATTGCTAATTTGTTCTTTTAACGTGCTGCAATGGTATTGTGCACGCCTCTTGTACATGAGATCCTGTGTTCGATCCCTGCTCTGACCACCTTACAATTTCGCATACTGATGGCGACACTATCGCATACTGACGGCAACACTATCGGGTATTTAGCCATCAAAAATCTTCTCAAATTCGGAGACGATGTAAAACTCTATTTCCCAATCAGTAGGCACAAAACTAGAAAGCGCTAAATTCTTTCGTCCTATGTTGGTCTATGCTTTTCGCGTGCGAACTTTATTCTTTTGAATAATCGTATCTTTGCTACCGACTGGTATAGTATATGTCAGTGTGATAATGCTTTTGAGTTTGAAATCGCCCTGGACGAATTCTACAATATTATTAATGGCTATATTTCAAAGTCTGTACGCAAGAGGTCTATGATGGGTAATATGGTCACCCATGGTCCTCAAGGGCTCTAAACAGTCTTAAGAATGTAAGGAATATATGTTCGAAAAAGTATAAAAAATTATTATTCAAATGAGGAGTCTATTGCTAATTATTTCGGCGATTTTTTCGCATCTATTTATTCCACCCGAGCCTATGATGTTTCCAAATCATACCCGTACACTCTCCGCTCTACCATTCCGTTTGATGCGCCTGTCGTAAATTCTTCGCGGTTGCTAGGTAACTTGATCAGATTGAACGCCTCAAATAAAGCTTGTCCTGATGGTATCCCGAACTCTATATTGAAATACTGCTCGAATTCTCTCAGCTTACCGTTGACTCTCTTATTTAACGCATCGTTGAAGTTCGGTAATTTTCCTGCACAGTGGAAGAGTTTTTATATAAACCCTCGCCACAAGTCTGGTAGTTTAGTAAATGTTGCAAATTATAGGGGAATTGCAAAATTGAGTACCATTCCTAGTCACAGCGGTAATTTCTCATCATGTTTTCTCTATTTTAGATCCATGTCAACATGGCTTTCGGAAGGGTCGTTCCACTGTGACTAATTTGCTTCAGTTTTCCTCTTCTCTTATTGACGCCTTTATTAATGGAGATCAAACTGATGTGATTTTTACCGATTTTAGTAAGGCCTTTGATAAAGTTAACCACAATTTATTATTATATAAACTTGGGGCAATGGGTTTCAATTGTAACATGCTGAATTGGATTAGTTCTTATTTAATGAACCGAGAACAGATGGTATCATTTGGCCGATCATTCTCAAGATCTATTTTTGTGTCATCTGGGGTGCCTTAGGGCAGTCATCTTGGCCCGGTTCTGTGCATGTTATTCATTAACGACTTACCCGCCTCCACTCTAAATTATTGATCTACTTTTTTTTACAAGGATCCTTGTCAATATACTTTACATCAGAGGGATTTGCATACTTTCCAGACGTGGTGCGAAGCCAATTTGATGGAGCTTAATTTTGCGAAATGTATACTGTTCTCTAGGTCATCATTATTTTCGGCAAAATACATTTTAGGTGGCGATGTTCTTGAATCGATGGATTCATTTGTTGATCTTGGTGTTCTCTTGGACAGAAAATTGAATTTCAACTCCCACATAGTTACGATGGTAAAGAAGGCTTACGGCGATCTGCACTTTATTAAATGTTGGGCAAAGGAATTTCCCTACGTTACGAAAAATCTTTTTAATTCACTAGTCCGCCCTATTCTCGAATATGGATTTGTTGTTTGGGACCCTCAGTACAATTTGTACGTTCATATGATTGAATCGGTCCAGAAATAGTTTCTCATTTTTTGTCTGAGAAACCTTCAATGGAACCCGAACCATAATCTTCCTTCGTATAGCAGTAGACTAGCATTGATCAGATTAATAAGCTATATCAGTTTATTGATTTCACTGGTAGTTGGGAAACTACAAAGTCTAGGATAATTTGTCATTTGAACCGATTGCATTAGTGTTATATATACCTTTACATATGTATGTAAATTTACTTTCTCCTTACTATCTGGTCTGATTTATAACTTCGTTTAGGTTTTATTCGTAATTATTATTTATTATGAAGTCTTTGTTATAATTATATCTCGTGATGTACATTTATACTTATTCATGTTAGTGTAATACCAAGTGGTGAATAATTTCTGTAGTTGGTTGCGACGTGTGAACTTATAATCCTTGCTCTCCCGTTATAGACCGGTCTATAATGTGTACGCTGTCCGCACGTTATGGAGACGTGGCCCTCTCGGTCGGTAGGGGCGGGTAAGAGTGGCGGCGATGGGTTCGCTCGATTAAAAAAAGATTATTTTTTATACTTTCACTTCTCTCATATTTCCGTGTAAGCTATCGAGTTCTTCGAAAGCAGCTTCTGCGAAAAACGTTGGTGTGGAAGACTTTCTAACCACGTCAAATAATTTTAAATTGTTCAAAGCCATGTTTTCAGTACTTGTTGTGCCAACTTTTCGCCGTAGACTAATCCAGGGATTATGCTTATTTTGCAATATATAGTCTAATCTATTACCTGATATGTACCCTTCGGATTAAAGGTTTATAAAAAGGGTTATGGCTACCATGCCTAAAAATGTACCTGTTGCATACGAATTTAGGTTGATGCAATTATGCAATTTTAATGTTATGCACGTGTCTGAATAAGATTTGTGCCTACCTGTAGGGACCATTAGAAAATATTGTTCTGTGAATGGATGATTGACTATTTGTACGCCAAGGTAATTTTTATGTGAGGTGCGTACCTGTTTATTTCAATGTTATTTTTTTTGTACATCCTGTGTCTGTAACAGAATATTGGGAGCAGACTTTGGCACAGGCTCTCAGGTAAGCAACCGGCTTAAAGTGCAATTTTTAAACTATTACATCAAACTATAACACCAAATGAAAAATGTAAATCGTATACCTTAAAAAACAATAACGTAGCACGGACATATGTGTCTTGAATATGCAAGAGAAAAGCCAAAGTGGCACCTTGAGGTAGATATAGCCTTTTGAATTACACGGTGCAACACGAAAAAATATAATCATTTACGGACACCACTACGTGATAAAAGACAAAAAACGACTTGGGGCCTCGGTGTCATTTTTACAAAAAAGTTATCATTTTGCCCGGCTCATATCTTGCAAACCTTTCGGAATTTTAATTTACTCTCTGAGGGAAAGCTGTAGCTCTTATCACAATATACACTGCGCGTCATCAGGTTAGCGCCCCTTCTTTCACTGTCGGTTAATGTTAAATATTATCTAAAGCAATTGAGCTATAGCCTTACCATTTTTATGCTGTATACTTTTAACAATTCTTTTATACATACAAAAACAAAAACTGGTGTAACATTTAAGGAAATATTTTATTAAATGTTTTAGAGAAACTATATATAAAAAACGTCGTGAAAAACTGGTCTATTTGAGCAATTGAGTATTTTGAGCAACTATAAACATTTTGAAGACTGACATATTATATTTTAAGCAGTTCTAACGATAATTAGTAGTGCGTGGTGCCGCCTTTGTTTGAAATCACTTCAAAAATTCGATTGGGAATTGAATTGTAAAGTTTTTCAATGTAATTTAACGAAATGGTTGACCAAGCGTGTTTGATGCCTTCGATTAATTCAGACTTAGCGTTATATTGTTTTCCGCACTCGTACACTTTCCTAGCCAACCATCCCCAGACATTCTCGATGATATTTAGGTCGGGCGAATAAGGTGGCCATTCTAGTACATCAACGTTTTGACTCTGAATCCACGATTTCACGGATCGGACAGTGTGGATCGGAGCATTATCGTGCTGAAAATACCACTTTAGATTTCCAAATAAGTTTTAAAAGTGGGGAAAAGCCGTTTTCAAAACGGTGCAGTAGTTCTCGGCATTCATTCGCGGTGTTAAAAACTGCAACTCGCAGGTGCCATAAAAGGATATTGCTCCCCACACCATCACACCTCCCACACGGCTGTGAAGACGGTCCAAATAATGCTCCTCCTTACGTAGATCATGATAATAATAATTATATCCATCGGGCCCTTCTAAATTAAATTTATTTTCATCTGAAAAGACAACGTAATGCCACTGAGTAGACCACGTCATGCGAGTTTGAGAAAAATAGAGGCGATTTTCTTTTCTTAACGTATTAAGGGGTGGCTTCTTTTTTAATTTTTGTCTCTGGAGATGTGCAGCTTTCTTAATCACTCTTTGAATCGTTGACAAGCTCACCCTTACACCAGTTTTTTCCTTAATTTTTGCCGACGAGTCGTGGGAATTTGATGCTTGCCTCAGTATAGCTCGTTTGTCTGCTTGGGAAATCACTCGATTATTTCCGCCCTTGAAGTTTTTTCCATAGTTTTCCGTATTTTGAAGAAAACTAGCAACCGTTTTTCTGTGTCTGCCAATTTTTTCAGCAATTTTATGGAAGGATAGTCCACAATCGTAGTAAGATTCAATCTTAGCTTTTTCTTCAGAAGACAAAACTGCTGCTCTTACCATTTTATTGATTTTTTTTTAAAGAAAACTATTATTTTTATTTACACAAAAAAATTAGTAACCGTGACTGTCAAAACAAGCAAGAAAACTAGAAATGAATTTGGGGGCGGTAATCTGATGACGCAAAATAAGTTCAAATTTTTCGTCTTGAATGAAAGAAAATAGCAAATAATATATAACGGTTCTTCTATCCAGCTTTATTTTCTTGTGAGAGAGATCGCCTACTATGATTGCAAAAATAATTCAAAAATTACGAAGTTGCGTCCAATAGGAGAATAGAAAAATGTAAAAACAAATGATGGAATAGGGGGCGCTAACCTGATGACGCGCAGTGTATATATCATAACATATAAATTTTTTTTAAACCTTTTTTCCCCTGTTCAGGTCCATAGGTAGCAAACCGTTCAAAATTCATTCCTAGGAAGTTCATATGTTCTAGAAAGTTGTTTACTAAGATCTTAGGTACATTCTTGTAGTTGACTGTTTTCTTGAATTTTGAGCGGTTTGCTGCTTATGGACCTGAACAGGGGAAAAAAGGTAAAAAAAATCGAATTTTTTTAAAGGTATTTTTTTTTTGCGATTTTGACCTTGAAGATGAAGTTTTTTTTGATTTTATATGTCGACAATTTTTATTCTTTATGACAATAGCTACAACTTTCCCAACTTTCTTTCTACAACTTTGCAAGATATGAGCCTGACAAGATGATCACTTCTTTTGCAAAAATGACACCGAGGCCCCAAATCTTTGGGGGCCTATAAAAAAAAGTGCATGACTTTGGGCAAAACTGGGAGGCACGCGTCTTTTTTTTTTGGTCTTTTATCACGTAGTGGTGTCCGTATATGGTTATATTTCCATGACTTCAAAAATTACATACAGTGTTATGTAAAGGAATAATGAATGAACATATTTTGGAAATATGGAAAATATAGAAAAATATAGATTTTGTTATATTCCGTCAAAGTCGAATAATAGTGAAGAGTAATTTATCTGGAGAAACATAAAGGAAACAGTATTTTTTTTTTCTTATACATTTAATAAATACACCAATCAATAGAAACAAAAAAGAAGACGATTCGTTACCTAGTTTTCGTGATATTACACCTGAAATCGGACCAAATTACTTAACAATTGTGTTTTTTTTTGAAAACCGAAAATCGGTCAACTTTGAACGGTTATATCTTCTAAACTAAACTCTGATATTATTAGGGTTAGCATATTTGAAATGGTTGAAAAATATTCTATAAGATGTATTTGTTCAAAATTTCGTAGGCGCACATGAAACTTTTAATTTTTGCCATCTTGTATGCTCTACGGGCGTCACTCTAAGTCGTTGAAAGAAATGTAAGGTGGTATGAGCAGGGGTCGCACCCACGTTCTCGTGTATAAAAGCCACGCACACTGACCCTTGCACCAGAGATGGCCGACCATTCGCCCAATACCACTCGAAATGCTCGAACGTTTCATGGAAAATTGGAACCTCAGAATGAACTATGCTCGTCGCAGTTACGGCCTACACTTGAGAAATATACAAAAATTAATGTAATAATGGTTTTTTGTATGATTTTTTATGATGACGGGATTAAATTTAATCGTTTTATTTTATTTTATTTTTATAAAATATTCTCTATAATGGAATAAAGAAAAATTAATGCTTTTATTTTGTAAAAAAGAATAGAAAAATCCACACAATTCCAACATTTTGCATATAATCAGGTGGCGCTTTAATTTCAATGGAACTACACGAAAATGAAGCAAGTCCTTAAAGAAAAGAACTCCGACTTTATGATAGTAATCCTCCCACAATGTAAGAGTACAACAAGGAAAATCATATGCCAATCCATTTGCTGAGGTTGCCACATTCGGCAGACGGCTAAAGATTTGACTTAATTTTATGAAAGACACTGCAGGATAACCGAAACAATATACAAACAAACCAATAATCTTTTATTGTTTCATATTTGACTTTAATTTTAAAGTCGGCGAACGTTTGCTTGTGCCACAAAAAAAAAATATCCATATGCATATTTAAATGCCAGCCCCATGCCACAAAACCCCGAAGGAACAGCCAGGCACAACATTCAGTTATCTCATCTTCCACACAAGCCACACAAAGGTTTACAAATCCTCCAACAATAATTGAGCAGTAACTCTGAAAAAATGCGCGGATGCGAACGTTTAACAATTGACGAATAGATTAAGTTCTGAAGAGAAGCTGATGATGGTTCGAAGGATTGGTGTACTCAGTGCTAACGTATGGTTATACCTTGTGAGAATTTTAGCCTCAAGGATGCCGGCGAGCTGATGCGTAAAAGTGCCAACACGTGTGTGTGCTTGTGGGTGATAGTATGACGAGAGTGTGCAAGCCATTTGTCCATTTATCCATTGGTTCTGCTTTTCATTGTTTATGTACTGTATATTGTGGCTGGCAATTGATTCTATGATGCTGTGGAAAACGTTACCAGAGTCGTGATCTACATCCACACATATTTATTTCAATTGTCTACAAAACCTTAATTGTAATGCAAATATTTCAAACATTTTTCAATCTTCCGTTTTCATGAAAGAGAATAAATTTTGAAGACCATTTGTTTAAATAGAAAATGAAAATATAATAGAAACCTGAATTATTGCAAACAAACCAGATAAATCTTCTATTGTGGTTAAGTTACCATTGTATTTGAAATTTTGGGTTTGTTGCTCTGTTAAAGAAATTTTTCAAATTTTTTCTTAAAAAAAAATCTCACAACAACGTATTTTCCGTTACACCTGATTACTGGTTCTTTGTACTTTTGCTAATGACATTTATGTTTGAAATGACAATTCAAATGTGTTGAGTTTTTGTCACGTTATCTTTTTCTTTCAATTCTCTATTCGTTTTATTTTCTTCTTCTTCTCTAACAACTTTCGTTAGACCTTAAAAACAGCCAAGTAATTGTGTCTGGCGCCAGCAATTTGACAATTCATATCGAGCAATTGAAATTTGTTATGATTACTTGAGATTGATTTGTGGTCAAATAGTTTATTTTATTTTGCCAAAAAAAAACAATCATTCATTATTATATGGAGTAGTCTATGTTCGCTAACATGATGCAGGCATTTACCAAGTACTCGTTTTTGAGAGACTTCAAAATTGATTGGCTCCATAGACAATTGTAGAAAATCAAGGTGCAGTACATAATTTGTAATCTTAACAATGAACTGTTAAATTATTTTTCTAAAAATCATTGATAGTTTTCAATACGTTTTGTCTAGTAGGCTTAAGAAAGAGTGAAAGTCGTCAAGGCGGACTTTTGTTAGGCGAACAATGGGTGATACATTCAAGGAAATATTTTATTACGCCAAAAGAAAATCTCAGATAAATAAACTTCGTTTGGAGAATATAATTAATACTACAAATTAACATTTGTTATGTCAAAAATAGCAAAATATAAACAAAAATCACATGAGGTGTCAGAAAACACCCGGTTGGAACGAATTTCCTTGCGTTATATATTATGTAATAGTTAGTTCAAACACGCCTAAGGCGCCCGTTGAAAATTACGATAATTTAAATTGATCTTGATACATTTTGTAAAATGATAAACTTTTTTTAAGAAATTTGTTTTAGAGAATGTATCTATTAAAAAAAAGTATATTTTTAGAAAAATTTTGTAAGAATATGTATAACATTTTCCCGAAAAGGTACTTTTTTAAAGAGAGGTACTTCGTTTATTAAAAGCTAATGTTTTTTTTAGGAAAATGTACTATTTTTAAGAAGAACCACTTATTGTAACAAAAAACCAAGAGTATTATTTTTTTTTTTACAAAGAAGTACTTTTTTTTGTAAGAGCAGGTACTTTTTAAAGAAGTGGTACTTTTTTCAGGAAAGGTTATTTTTTTGAAGAACATGTACTTATTTTCAGAAAGGCAACTTATCTCAAGAAAATAAAAGAAATGGTAGTATTTTATTTCTGAAGAAAAGGTACTTTTAAGAAAAGGGAAATACGAAAACGACATTCGTAATAAGGCTGATTATTTTCCGATGAAGCTCAATTTCACCTCAGGGGCCACGTTAGCTAACTCGTCATCGAGGAGAAACTGATGCATTCAGGACGAGTGCCTGTTTGATGCGGTGTTTGGCATGGCGACATCATAGGCCCAGTTTTCTTCGAAAATGAACCAGGGACGGTACCACGTGCCACACAGCTAACATTACTGTCGATCTTTTGCGCACTGCGTTCGAAAAGCTCATAACCAGCCGATGTTCAGAAGTCCATTTGCCGCCCCGCAGCTGCCATTTAACCCCGATAGACTATTGTCTCTGGGTAGCCGTGAATGATAAGTGCTACACAAACAATCCTAGGTCGATTGAGGTCTTAAAACACGAAATTGACGCTGTCGTTCATGAGATAGAGGCCCAAACAATCGTCAATGAACGGAAAAATTGGGTAGATTGGATGAGATACTATAAATCAAGTCGTGGATGCCATTTGAGCGATGTTGTGTTTCATTTCTAAATGTTAATAATGGGACCTACCAACAAAGTCATTATTTTGAAAACATGTCTATTAGTATTATCAAAGATGATAGAAATACCATAGATGATATAAATACTATATGTGACTTGCTCCAAGAAAAGGGACCTCTGCGCCGAAAAGAAGTTATTGAGAAAAACGCGTTTAAAAAAAGCGCTTCGTTTTTCCGTGTTTTGCGCATGGTTATGCAACTCTTCCTTTAACCTGATCATCTGGTGATGTATTTCGGCTGTCTGGTACTTTGTACGATGTACCTGGCAAAACCTTGATATTATTTAGTGACAACTGCGTTGCGCAAAATAAAAATAATGCGGTTCTTGGATACCTTATGTGGAGAGTGGCCAGAGGATTAAACAGATTTACAGGTGATTTGTAAAAAAACTAAAAGACATAGAAACTTGCGGTTTGCGGCATTTGAAAGAGCGTGTTTTTCCTATAAGAATCACTCAAACAGTAACAAAAATTTTTTCGGCGCAGAGGTCCCTTTTCGTGGAGCAGGTCACATATAGATTATTCACTATTCTCACCAGATGGCAAAGGCTATTTCCGTGCGACCATTTTTCACTCGGACACGACGAAAAAACACTCAAAAATCATTTTTATTTCGATTCTGTTGTTTGACTTGGAAAATTCAATACAGGTAATTGAAAGGCATATCGCTTTTTATATTTTCTGACAATACAAAACGCATGGTTAAATAGTTTTTGTTTTCAAGGAAATTTGACAATTTCCACCATTGCTGCGGGATCTAGAAAATGTCCCTTGACTTTCAAATCCACCACATATATTTCACCATCTATGGATTTTCTATCACCTTTAGTACTTGCAAAGATGATAGAAATACCATAGATGGTGATATATAAGTGGTGGATTTAAAAGTCAAGGGAAATGTTCTAGATGGCGCAGCAATGGCGGAAATGGGCAAATTTCCCTGGAAACAAACACTATTGAATAAACTATATAACCATGCATTTTTTGTCTTTTGTTTTGTCAAAAAATATCAAACGCTATATAATTTACTACTGTCTAAATTTTAGTTTCAATTGGAAACCACCGAATCGAAATAAAAATTATTTTTCACTGCTTTTTCGTAACATCCGAGTGAAAAATGGTCGTACGAAAACAGCTTGTGCCCTCTGGTGAAAATAGTGAAAAATCGAATGAGTCATCTATGGTATTTCTATCATCTTTGGTATTTGTTTTCTACAACATTTAATTTTAAATGGTTCATGGAACCCCTTTTTGTGGAATATGAGCCTGTTGCTGTTAATGGCGAACTTAATTTTTGATGTGTTAACATCTATAAGCACGAGTAGGGCAATCTATCAAAGTGAACACATGCAAACAACACACAGCACAGCGTTAGAATTACTTACGTGGTTGTTGTAAAATAGTAGTCTCCCAGCGGCGGAAATCAGGAGCTGGAAGGCCTGAAATCATGACGCAGAAGGCATTCTATAGAATACGGCAGGCCTTCCCTACACATTACCTCCTCCTTTCTTTTTAGCATTGCGTGAGCTTGGTAGGCAATGCCTTTCATCCCTCTCTACTATAAGGTCTTATGAAGGCCTACAAAAAGAGTAGTTTTAGAAGGACTTAAGTAAAAATAAAAAAATATATATGCAAAGTAGTTTCACTTTTCTACTTTAACCAATTGTAATTCTAATAAGCTAAATATTTGAAATTCTTCAGCCACAGAAATCAAACACACGACCTTAGAACTTATAGTCGGACACTTTATCTACCGGGATATCCGGTGTTATGATTTTGCAACGACGAATTGCGAACATGTGGAAAAAACAACAGCGTCTTCTGGCATTCTTTTAATAGGCCTGTGGAAGTCTTATCAAATCTTGCATTTCGCAGGCTTTATTAAAGTAGGCATTACCACAGAAGGATTTCGCATGCCTTATTCGTAGAAGGCCTCGCAAATTCCGCCGATGGGATCTTCCTGAGAATAAGTATGATGGTATTGATGTAGCGGCAGCGAACAAACAAGCAGGTCGTCGTCGCCAAAGAGCATTGAATAGTATAGAGAAGTCATGGAACGAATTGTATCACTCAAAAGCACTGGCCACATCTGGTGAATAATTCAAAACGTATTGCTCTATTTTTGTCATAACTTGGTCCATTCATAATTTTGATATGAAACATTAATGCCCTTTGAAATATTTATGCTTTTTTGTATTGTTTTACGTAATAACATTGTCGAAATGGTGCATTTATATTGAAATATTCTATAAAGAGAATAGGCCTTGTTTATGCTCTTTTACTCAGATTCTCTACATGAGAGCGGAGAAAGAGTGCAATAAGTTCTCTATACTATTCAATACTTTTGTCGTCAATCTGTTTATGACAAAACAAAAACAATTATTTCAGTGCGCTAAATATTGCTTTATTTATTTTAACAATATTACATCTAATGTTAAAGCAGATGTAAGAAAAAAGAAAGTGCAATACCAAAAGACCCTTCAGCACAAAAACTATTCTTTTTTTTTATTTTCCAATGTAGCATTTACTAATGTGTTCGTAGAAATCGAAAAGGTACCGTGTAATAAAAAGGTGTTAACACATCGCCCGTCAGTTCGAACACTCATTGATTTTTTTTTACATTATTATGAAATCCAAATAATTTTCTCAATTTCAATTGATTTTTCTTAATAATATTTATAATATTTTTTAGTAATGTGCGATTAATCGATTAATTAGAACTTTGATTGTTCAATATCGTGATTAATCATTTAATCGAATAATCAAAAATTCTGATTAATCAAAATTAAGATTAATCAATTAATTGATTGAATATTTCAATAATTTTAAGCATCTTTCAAATAATTTGGAAACCAGACAAATTCATACTATACCAACAACAGGAAACATTTGAACATTTTCAGGAAAGAAGGTTGTTGATAAACTCAAATAAAAAGAACACAAAAAATATGAGTATCTCAATTATACAAAATTTTGATTAATCAAATTTTAGATTAATCAATTAATATTGAGTAATCAAAACGACGATTAATCGATTAATTGTAAATATGATTAATCAATTATTCGATTAATCAGCAAGTTAAATTAATCAGGTTGCCTGACGAATCCATTGATCGCACAGCCTTAAATTCTCACTTCAATTGTAAATGTCATACGTTGCCTTCCCTAGTTTGCCTAAAGCGTTTAAGATTGAATCATTAGAAATGATTAGCCAACTTTAAAGCATGCCGCAAAAAACTAAGGCAGCTGTGTGGCCGTAATCGTATTGCATCCACAAAAATACATTACGTTGTGGGCGTGACATGATTGCCGCACAACAGTCGCATTGGGTTGAGGCGTGCATTTGTGTTACAATTTAAGTGTTCCAAGTTCCTGGTAAAACAGTACCGCTATTTAATTATCAGGATGGATCATGGAAATAGCAGAAACTGCAAATGTTTGGTCTCTATCCGCAACAAAACAGCTAAAATAACAAATGCAACTTTATATACATCGAAAATTTGAATGCATATCCTGCAATATTTACAGATATACCACGCCATACTCATACCTATATATTGTGGCAGGACAATAATAATAATATGCTATGAAATAAAAACGCCCAACACGTTGCAAATGGAAACAAAAACACTCGACAAAATTGGATCTAAAATCTAAATATTTGCATAATGATAAAGTGCATGCACACAGGCACAACCGCCATGCGTGTTGCATGCAGGATAACAAAAGGACATTAAGAGATAGTTGCATGTAACAGGAATGGGACACATTAACCTTATAGTACTTGAGAAGATTAATACTGTAATATCTTAAAATTTGATTTATAAATATAGTATTTAATTGCTTATTGTTTGCCTTAGTTTATAATGCCCTTGTGAGGGGTTTTTGATAGTCATAAATTCACTAACAGGTAATAGGTATTATATTCTTAAGTCATTTGAATGTTTAAATATCCCAGAAGTAATAAAACAAATACTTTTTTTCCAGACAATCTAATTTAGAACAGTCCTATTGTTTGTAAGTTGCTCATTTAGAAATGCCCTCACTTTTGGCCAACCCTGACCACCATTACATGCCTTCGATTTTAGAATAATAATAATGAAATCACAACATACGCTCGCAACTGGCCCCCATTGTACGTTCAGTTGCGCTTCGTCCATCCACCCATGTTAATGAATAGATGATAATGGAAAATGTTAAAACAACCACAACACAATGTGTAACATTTTGGAAAGGGTAACGAGCCGATGCAAAGGACATCAAATGCTGCTATGTAATGTTATATGTGTGTGGGTGTGGGTTTGTGTGTTTGCCAATGGTCTTTCATAAATATTTGGATATGATTTAATTAGCGCTGGGAACTCTTCATCACCATCAAATTACAAATGTGTCGAAATTGTAAATATTTGCTTGACGAGAAATTTCACACGAAATTTAAAGATTTGGTATGAGTTTGGCCTATAAATATATATAGGATATTTTGTAGACAAAATTGAAAGAAAACAGATAAGAGAAATATATATTAGGGTACTTTTGATTTGGATAATTAGTAAAATTTCCCTTGGTGTCAGAGTGATTAAATAATATAGAGTTTGTGTGTATTATTTGTAGTATAATTTGTAGACTTTTTAATACTCTTATATTCAGGATTTTCTATAGTCATGTGTTACACATTGTACTATAAGAATCAAGAAATGGTATTTAGATAGAAATAGAAGTGTAGAATAAACGCTGGAAAAAAAGGTCTCTGTGACACATTCTCTCGAACACATTCTGCAGGAACGAACCATGCATATGTTTGGAACAGACTCCAAACATTCATACAAATATTTGCAAGACCCAAACTCACCTGTATTTAATTGCTAACATTATCATGTTAACTGGCAAAAATTTATGCTTTTACATGGAAACATTGATGCTTCTTCACCCCATACATCCATATACTTACGTGGGAGCATTTGTTTATTCCTTCACACAGGGAAAAGATTAGTTCGAAATCAATTCAGGCATTGGAAATTCCATGATAAAGTCTATTTTTTGATTGTCAAACATCAGAATTATTTGTCGATGTTATTGATAGATTAAAAATAGGTCTTATTTTAGTTGTATTAACCAATTTGAGTATTTCAAAAACCTCATTCATCTGAAATGGAAGATACAACTAATAAAAAGTACAATATTAGAATTCGTGTTCAAATATTAGTTACTGTAATCATAATTTAGTTTCTGCTACAAAAACACTTGTTGCAGAGTTACGAGTATGTATTCGATTTTTCACAAGAGGTTTTGTTGTTAAAAAGAGACTAAGTATATTGGAATGTTACACGAGGACTTTACAGAAAAACTAACATTTTAAACAGAAAGTAATAAACAAAGTTGTGAAAAGACAATAAAGTGTATAAGATGTATCATAAATTGAGATGAAGTGAGACTTTTAAACATAATCGTTGAATATGACGCCACTATTGACGCCTTCACAAACACATGCAGACAATTGTGGACACTTGGCTGGAGGAACTATTATTGTGGATGACACAAATTAACGTAAACATACATATGATACCCAGGGTAACCCATCCTCATTTTTGATCGAAAATATGAAAAATTTAGAAAGACTCTCTTCTCTGTATTTGTTTTTCTACTGGACGCTCCGTTTTCGAGATATAGCAATTCTTGCATATTTTCGATAAAAAAATGAGCACGAAATACGAACCCTGATTACAAATAATAATAATTTTGTTTATATTTAAATATAAAATACACAGTTTTAATAAAAAGTTATTTTTTTTACTTTTTTTCTATAAAATTCATAATGGGTTAAAGCATCACCAAATGGCTGTGACAGCCATCAAATTCAAGTAATAACTTTAGTTTAGCAGTTCAATATATTATTTGGTACAACCGAATTAGTTTTTAAATTTTTTGTTCATCCACCTAATTGAATATTCACCACTACAGGATAATTTGATTGCTACAACTATAACTCGATTGACACATCACATTTATTTCTTGTTGCTGTGGCTTCAACTAAATATTTCAGTTCTTGCAACCAAAACTGAATTACAAATCAATTGATATGCACAACATTTGGTGATACTGAACACAATTATTGGTAAGCAGAACAGAATAATATGATAGACCAATGAACCGCCAAATTTTAGTTGGCTCTAAATATAGTTGTGACTACGAATCTCTTCTCTGTGTGTTCCAAAGCTCCATATATTTACGCGGAAGCATGAGCGAATTTCCTCCCAAACATTAACATATTTAGGAACGAATTATTATTTAATTTCAATTTATATATACTATTTATTATAATCAATGTTACCAATATAAATCTACATTTACATACTCGCTCAAAAATAACGGCGTCTGTAAATTATTCTCCCAAACACAACTTGCAGGAACCATGAATATGGTTGGAACACACTCCAAACATTCATAGGTTTGCAAGTCCCGAACACACTTGTATTTAAATGGAAACATTAGAATGTTTACAGGCAAGCAGGTATGCTTTTACGTGAAAACATGCATGCTTCATCCCGAACATCCTTATACTTTCGTGGAAGCATTCCCGTCTTTCCTCCCAAACCTCCACAGACTTACGTGGAAACATGTGCGAATTTCCTCCCAAACATAATAGGAAGGAACAATATTTTCATTTCAATATACATTTACACTTATAGGAAATTATTTATTATAAATAATTTTACCAATATAAATATACATTCGTAACCACTTAATAGAAGAACTAAACGTTTTAAAACTCCTATTTTAGAATTCCTTTTTTTTGAATGCCTTGTTTGTTTTTTATTTTGTATGAAATATGAATCTGTTGGTCTTTTGTTTCTCATTTCTTTTCTGTCTCTCAGGTTTGTTTTTCAGCAGGTTTCAACTTCGTCAAACGCTACAACACTTTAATAAACGATTATCACTATACCTTGGTTTTCAAACAATATATTTATGTGTATACAAAGCTGGTTCATGCAAACGAAGCGCGTTTTAAATACTATGTGTTTTTTTTATTAAATTTCACATACGACACGCCGTTCCGTTTTTCACAGTAAAGGCTCGTGTAGACAAAAACGGCTTCCCGCTGTTGCTCTTTTCAGTTGCTTTCCTCAAAAATTTATTATTTTTGTAGCACATATATACAAATACACATTGAAAAATCTGATTGTTTTAATGTTTGGATGCAAATATAACGTGTTTGTAGATTGTCGCAAATATGCCATACTTGTGCCCAAACACATTATGTTTGCTATTCAATATAACATGTTTGAGACCAATAGGCTATAATATATGTTTTTGAGACCCAAATGTTTATCTGTTTGTTGAAACCCGCTAGAAACAGAAACGAGACGGACAACAAAGAAAGAAAAATACAGCAAATCATCAATTCATGAAAACAATGCTTGGAAACATGTACATATTTCCTGCAATATGTTACTGTGGCCATTATTTTTGAGCGTGGACGAAAGCCATATGCAAAAACCAAAGGACCATCACAAACCTTTTAACCGTCCGAGCCCTAGTTTATTGTTTTTTACTGATCACAAATACTTTCTACTGCACAATTTACACGAACATTCAGGAAAATATTTATGAATTTCTGACTGAAATACATTTACAAGTAAGACTGCGATTAGTCTCTCTGCTATTCTCTTGTTATCGAGAGCGCATAAAAAGTGCAACAAATGAAGCTGTGTTTGCATCATAGAAACAGATATATTTGGACCACAAACAGATATTTTATAACATTTTACTCATTGTGTCTCCAACATGCAATATTGATTAGAAAATACAAAAAACCAAACAGTAAAAAATACAGATATTTTAGCTTGTATTAGTATTTTCCCTCAGCTGGCTTACTTACACAACCAAGCGCATTTGTTATCTTCTGTCCGATTAACGACTGAATACATGAAGCTGAAAGGCAATAGATGTAAGAAATACTCACTTCATCTTCAACTTGCACACGCATTTAGGAATTTTTATGAATCACTCTCTGAAAACAAAACTTTGAAGGTGTATAGTCCCTCATGGTACCTCTTTTATTCTCTTGCTCTCAATAGAGAGTAAATAGTGTAACAAATACAGCTGTATTTGTGTTCCAAACACAGCTATACTTGGGTCACAAACATTTATATATTATAACAAACTAATAATTGTGCCTCCCACATGTAATATTGAATAGCACACACATTGTGTTTGGACTCCAGTATACTACACTTCCTACAAGCTCCAAACACACGATATATTTGCATCCAAACAACAACAAAATACACATTTTTCACCGTGTATATGATGTCACTTTTGTTTGTTAAAAAAGTCGAAATGTCAAACTTACGGTCCCAAACAATTATCAAACAATTGTTTTCGTACGTAAAATTGGCGTAACAACCCTATAATTGATTCTGCTTACAACGCGCAGAATTCTGGGTACCAACACGCTGAAAAATAAAGGCCCCAGCAATATACTGCAGGAACCATGTACATGTTTGCAAGCATTGCTTCGAGAATTGAAGACCAGCTGCATTTTTTCTTTACATATATTATAACCCATTAATCTTACTTACTTAATTATCCCGGGGGTCAGGGGCCTTACAAAACGAAAATAAAATAATTCGCCAAAAAATTCGATCTTTTGCCTTATCTCTCCAGTTGGCAATACCAAGAGTATGTATTGGATTCGTCAACCTGATCCCTCCAGCGGCGTCTTGGTCTTGCTATTTTTCGTCTTTCTTCGGGTTCGGTTTAGAATACCCTTCGTGCTGGATCGGCTTCATCCATTCTACTGACATGGCTTAGCAAAGCGATTCTGCGCCATAAAGCAAGACAAGTTGTGTGAGAGTCTGGTATAACTGGATTTTTGTTACTCGAGATAGGGCTCTATCTCTAAAGTCCTTGCTTGGCCCAAAATAACATCTATTCGCAAGTGCAATTATCCGCTTGATCTCAAGGTTGAAGTTGTTATTTTTGTTTACGGCAGATCCGATGTATATTAATTCGTCCACCACCTCGAAATTATAACGGTTATCAACGTTCACGCTTTGGTCTAATCGCGTAGAGGCCCTGCTCGTTGAAACCATTAATTTTGTCTTGTCCTCTTTTACTGTCAGACCCATTTTTCTCATTTCTCGAATACACCGCAGTGACTTCTCTCAATTCGCGCCCAATGATATATATATCATCAACGTACGCGAGCAGCATGTGACTTTTGCTGCTGATGGTTTTATTCATGTTGACAGCAGCTTTTCTCATAATAATCTCTATTAAGATGTTAAAGAGATCGCATGATAGGGTGTCGCCTTATCTGAGGCCTGACTTAGTTTCGGAAGGCTCGGAAAGATCCTTACTGACTTTCACTGTGGATTTGGTGTTCGTCAAGGTCGTCTTGCAAAGGCGTATGAATCTTGCAGGAATGCCAAGCTCAGACATTGCTTCGAAGAGTTTTTCCCGTATCGGGCGATCGAAGACAGCCTTATAATCGACAAATATGTAAGTGATAGGTGTGGATATGTTTTTCGTGGGTCGGTTATCGATTGTCCAGGCCTAAGACCTCACTGGTATGGGCCAATCAGGCCAGCGATAATTGGATTTAGTCTTTCGCACATTTTACTTGATATAACCTTATCTGCTATGGTTAAAAGGCTTATTCCACTGTAGTTGGCACAGTGACTCGGGTCACCTTTTTTAAAAGTGGAATATATTATACTGATACTCCAATCGCCGGACATGCATTCATCTAACCGAATTTTGCTAATGAACCTATGCATGCACCTTATCAGCTCGTCGCCGCCAGCATTAAACAGCATCGCCAGTAATACATCGGCTACTGAGGCTTTGCTATTTTTAAGCCGGGCAATAGATGTTGCCGTCGTCCAAAATGTGGTCGACTGTCTCTGGATATTCCATGTACCAATACCGCAGAGAAATTATATCTCCATATTCCCAACATACTCTGCACATCTGCGATGAAATTTCAGTCCTTGTCTTTACTGAAGGGTGGACCTGAACCATGTCCATTAGTTCCGTTTTTGACTTTTCGTTAAAATTTTCGGGCTTCGTTCTTCCTTCGGTGGGGCTCACTCTCGCGATTTCTCCGCTGCCGTTTCTTACGCCTAAAGAGACGGTTTACCTCCTTCCTTTTCGCCCTATACCGCTCCGACGCAGCTCGCGTTGCAATTCCCCGAAACACCCATTAATAATTTTGTACCAAACATGTTATATTGAATAGCAAACGCACTGTGTTTCGGCACAAGTTGCTTTTGTGTTCACTCTTTGGTTGGTCATAAAACGGACAGAAATGAAACGGAATGCGTATTTTCGTTCGATGCAACCATCGTAAAACATAATTTAGCTGTCATTAGTATCAATCAAACACTATTTAAACTTAGTTTGTTGTATGGTTTATTTCTGGTTGCTTATCGCTGACTCGCGTTTCCACTTTTCTTTCTATCAAATTCCTACTACATAGTCGATCAGCTGTGTCGTGGATACCCCCGGATATACGAGTAATGCTCCCTATTGAAACATAGAATATGATATTGAGAATTTACTATTTTATCAAAAAAAAAAAATAAAATACAAACTCAGGGTCTAATCCATAGAGGAATTTAGGATAGAGTATTTTATTCTCTCATGTGACGTTTCATTTCGCACTCTTCGTCGTAGGTTTGTGCAAATGAGAGAAATTCGACGACAATTAATTTATAGCAGGTATAGTTACAAGAACTGTTGCCTTAATTTGTTCATTTCGTTTTCATACAAAACTGTGAAATTTAAATGTATTTTGCACTTTTTTGTTGACTTTTATCGTTGGTATACATTTGTGTTGTATTTAACACAACTATTTTGCCACAAAAACACGAAATGCGGTTGTTGTTGCTTTGTTGGACGTTGTGTACTTTTGGCTATATCTGGTATTATTAAGCTCATGCTTTCCACCATCCAATGTTCACTTGCAACCATACCTATGACGCTACAAATATTGAGAGAATAAATTACTCATAAAGATTTGAATATTTTTTTTAATACATCAAAGTATGCTAGAGATCATATTTGAATTTCAAACATATTTTATTTTATGGCACACGCATGTCTGAAGGAACATTTTTTATATTGGAAATTCCCTACTATTTTAATGGACCTTAACTACAATTTACAAAAGACACCGACTTAAAGAACCCCTGGAGCGTCAAAGGAAGACAAGTCTCGGAAAGGTCAAACACATTGATCTAATGTTGAAAAACAAAAGAAACCGCACATTAAAATGCAGTTCCTATCCACTACAATGGAAATAGACGAAAGTGGAAGAAAAGGAAGTGACGTATTAAATAACCACTTAAAATAAAACACATTTAGAGAAAGAGGGAAATCCTACACAAGGAGCAGAGGAGTAAAATTACGCAAATATGTATGGCAAAGAAACTGGTGCCAGTGTGTCTGGAGTTAGTTGGACATATTTAAACTTAAATCCAACCGCCGATACAGCTGTAGTGGTGTATATTTTTAAAAATATTTTGGGACAATTTTTATCTGTTTCGAAATCCTACAATATTTATGCAAATATTCTTGCAGTCTAAATATTTAAGCATAATTATCTTTCATATTTTGATGAATAATAAATCGTAGAGTAGATATGAAAACACTTGTAGCAACATTTCATGGAACACCTACATATGTATAATGCTCATGCACCATTCCCTAGTATAGGGTTAACATTTTCATTTGTTTATTTGTTAAAGGCAAGAAAAGAAAATAAAAACAACAATAAAACATGCAACAAGACTATATAACCAACTTCGGAGAGGGGGAGATGAAAAATCTTATGATAATATTTGCATCTTGTAACATTGTCAGAACAAACACAAAAATTACAATAATTAAAAAAATCAGTCACCTAACTCTCAACAAAAAAAAAACAAATTTGTCCTTGGTCCAATAGCAATATAGTTGAACACTCCATACATCCAATATAGTTTATCTCCATATTTTGGAAGAACTCGAAATGGATGTGCCAAAATATAGATTTGTGTGGATATAAAGACAGTCTGTGGTGCTTTGTTTAGCGTAGACGATTCTTGTTCATGAGAAGATCCAATCCCTGTAAAAGTGTAGGTTACCATCGGTGAATCTTAAAAAAAAGATAGACTGTGAGAAGTTCTCTTATGCTGAAAAATCTGTCTTTTTTAATGTTTGGATGTAAATATAACGTGTTTGTAGCTTGTCGCAAATATACTATACTTGTGTCTAAACACATTGTGTTTGTCATTCAATATAACATGTTTGAGACACAATAATTAATCGGCTATAATATATGTTTTTAAGATCCAAATTGTGACTTTGATTGTTGAAAACCGCCAAAACCAAAAACGAGACAGACAACACAAAAACAAAACGGCAACAGATCTTAAATTCATGAAAACAATGCTTGCAAATATGTACATGTTTCCTGCAATATGTTGCATGGACCGATATTTTTCAGCGTGCTCCCATTCTTTCATGGCATGTAATGGGAAAACAAGCAGTATCATACAAGATGACTGTAGTTCTTTTATACACATATTGTCCACCACACCGCAAATGACGACTGACAACAACAAAATGAAAAGTTTCGTATATCAGACAATTTGGTAGTCGCTGCAGCGAAAAAATGCATACATGATTTCTTTGATAATTTTTCATTTCGTTGCTGCAACAACTTAATTTTCGTTCTTTCAACAATTTGATTTAATGCTGATAGTACCGACAACGGTATGAGACTAATTGACTTTGCCGTGGCAAAAACATGGTCGTTAGTGGTACAAGATGCCATCATAAGGACATCCTCAAGACTACTTGGGTATCCCTCTGATCAAAGAGCGAAGAACCAAATTGATCGCGTGGTAATTGATGGAAGACACTCATTCAGTGCAATGGACGTACGAGTGACCACAGAAGCTAACATCGATTCCGATCACTACCTGGTAGCAATAAAGGTTCGCACAAGATTAAGTTGAGCGAAAATCGAACGAAAAGCTAGACATCGGACAGCTCCAATTACCAGTGGTCGCCACAGCCTGCGCACACAAAAATATATTGAAAATTAAATTATGGATGCAAAAGAAAAAAAAAGAGGATATTATTTTGACTCCACGCGGAGTTGAACCTGGGCCACTCTGTAGCTGTAAATCGGATGTGCTACAACCATGACACATACGAAAGTTATGCCATAACGTGACTGTAATATAATGTTTATACCTGGTGTGCAATGTCATTATGGTTTGACATTTATATTGCAGACAGATGGAGAATTAGTTGACAACTAGCAGTGGAGTGGTACACACCTGAAGTACGGACTTTTTAACCAATCTCCGGTATGTTGCTTTAACGAACGCGTATTTCGTCACTGGTTGTCTGGGCGTTCTGCACCATTTACGCGAACTATAAATTCAACTGTGTTCCGTGGAAATGTACCAAGAAGTACCCGACCTCGTACTGCTCGTTCTGCCAAGAGTGTTGCTGTTTTGGCTGAAAATGCCTGGATGAGTCTTCAAAGTCGACCGGACGACATTCCACGCAATTGACAATTACACGTTCGTCTATGCAGTGCATTTTTGTGAAACAATCGAAGATGGAGGCAGTACATCGCGTATCAACTACGCGTACGCTTGCTTGGATCATTACTTTTGCCCCACCTTTTATTCGGTTCTCATAAAGTGAAAAATTTCGTTGGCCGTCGTTGATTACCTTTTTCGTTTTTGTTCACTAACACACACCCATACTAATCTTAGAAATTATTCTTAAATTATTATTTATTTATATTAAATTATTATAATTACATCGACTGTACTTGTTTACACTCTAGAATTTGAATTTACAATTCCTGTTCATGTTTCTTTAAAAAAATTTAAATAATTATATTGTAATTGTCAGAAAAATAGAAAAATTTTTTCAACACATAACAATTTTTGTATTACGCTGGCAATAATATGCTCTCTTGACGCCAGGGAAATAAAAAAATTCTAATTTTTGTCGTCTACGCCAGAAACAACGGCAAACGCCAGCTCTTGTTCTTCATTCATAACTGACTACATGTATAAAGTTTCAACGCCTACCCAATGAAAAATATCGGTCTCAGCAACATATTGCAGGAACCATGTACATATTTGCTAGCACTGTTTTCGACAATTGAAGAATTGAATTGAAGAATAAACACATATATAATAACCTATTAACCATTGTGTCCCAAACATATTATTTAGAATAGCAAACACAATGTGTTTGGAGACAAGTAGACTATATTTGCGATAAGTACATTATAATTGCATCGAAACAACAATAAAAAGCCAAATTTTTCAACGTGTACGATATCGCTCCGATTGTGTTCGTACTAGGGATGCCAAACGGGAAATTCCGAATCCCGGATTTTTTCGGGATTGATGAATCCCGAATCCCGGGATTTTAATAAGTAAATGCCGGGATTTTTCGAGATTATTATTAATCTTAAAAAACAATGACAAAAGTTCAGTGTGGTGTTATTTTTTGGAAGAGTCGAAAGGTGCACCTCAAGTAAAATGCAAATTGTGCAAAAAGGGTTTAAAAACCAATGGCGGCCCTACAAAAAGTTTAATAACATTTCTTAACTTAAGCTAATTTTTGGCATATGTATGTCTATTATACTCTCTAAACTCTATCCAAAACTTATTCTCCAAAAATTACAAAATTTATTTCGTTGGGTAAAACATTAAACAAAGAAAGTAAAATTACAAAATTGGGGCAAATGCTTAGTTTCGGAGTTATGGATCACTACATTTCGGATAATTTTTCCACTAACGTACCGTGTAAAGCCATTGATATCACTTTTTTGTATAAAACAAGTCATAACTAACTCAAAAAATAATGTAGAATTTTTCGATAAGTCGCTTAGTTATCGAGTTATCGCATGTTTATGTTTCACAAACAAAAATTTAAAAATTTTTTTAAAACAATTTTTGTTTTTGTTTTTAGAATAATTTTTGTTTTTGTTGACTTTATTTTAGACCAGAAAATTTTATCTTACTTCTTTTCTAGTGTTTTCACTCGGCTATACTGGTCAATTGTTGTCACATGAAAAACTTTAAATTAATTAATTTTTTTCTCCGACGTTTCGACTGTGTTTCTAGTCTTTTTCAAGGAGTTGTTTTTTATTTCGTTGAAAATAACAATAACAATACCTCTATTATTTCCGCTTAACTTTAATTTTTATTATACATACAATTTCAATTGTCCATCAAGCTTGAGTGCATAGTATGCTGTTGTAATATGTACTAATCTTGTCAATGTCTTCTTTGCCGTTCATTGTAATGTTTGCTTTTTGTCTAATTCTCAAACTTTCCAATGTGAAACGTCTGTTTTTTTATTCTCTATATCCAATATTCTTGTTTTGTCAAAGTCAGGAGTATGTCCACGTTCTAGCATATGTTTTGCTATTCCAATGTTGCTTTTTCCCTTTTTGATGTCAGTTTCGTGTTCTGTTAGTCTTGTATTGAGTGATCGTTTGGTTGTCCCTATATAGATTTGGTCACATTGTTGATTTGTTATTCCCCTACAGGGTGTTTCATAAACAACGTTACATCTTTCAGCTTTATCTATTTTATCTTTTGCGCTTTTAAATATTTTTGTTTGAGGGACGTAAACATCCGATAACTCGGTAACTAAGCGACTTATCGAAAAAACAGCAGACAGTTGTCCGAGGCCTTCGGCCACGGACTCTCCCTGCAGGCTGTGTCAGAGACACGGCCATTAAGTTTAACGTAGAATACGCCATCCGATAAGACAGAAAACATATACATATAACAATAAATGATAAATAACATAAGCAAATGAATTTATTTATTTGATAGTTACTTTTGATAATATACATAAGCTTAAGCATAAATTTAAATAAAGCTTATTTATTTTTAATTTAACATAAAAATGTATGAATTAATTTTTTCATATATTTTTTATAATTATATATCCATGTTAAATTCAAATTCACATTTAACATTTTGTTTCACTTAAATACATAAGTAAATATACGAAATTTCAATATTTCATCAATCAAAACAACAGCCGAAGGTTTGTGTCCACACTGAAACAGCAGCATAGTTTGTGTTCACGCTACTAACACCACACATATGTTTGAGTGTATGTGTTTAAACAATTTTCATTTGAGAAATTTAAATATTAGGAAGATATCAACCAATATGAAATGTATATCAAACGAAAGATAACATCTTCATTTACCTACAAAAAAAATTTTAAAAAAATTCATCTAGCCGTTTCCTCAAATTCAATGAAATAAAGATTACAACAATAACAATATGACATGACTCCCTATACCGTAATACGTCTTATTCTACGCCAAAATGCTATATTATTTTTTGAGTTAGTTTTGAATTGTTTTATACAAAAAAGTGATATCAAAATCGATAATTTTCCTAAATGTCAACATCCGATAACTCGATAACTAAGCGACTTATCAAAAAGTGCTACATTATTTTATGAGTTTGTTTTGAATTGTTTTATACAAAAAACGGTACCTTAACGGCATAACCCTCTCACATATCCGAAATTTCGGGGCCCATAACTACGAAACTATGCATTTGCGCCGATTTTGTTACTTTACTTTTTTTGCTTAGACTAACGTATTCTACCCCCTTTTGGTTGTTTATTGGAGTGTAAGCCGTAAAATAGACCAGTTTCCAAAAAAAATTAGAAATAGAAAGGCCGAAAAACCCCAAAATCCCGAAAATCCCGGGATTTCGAAAATTCCAAATTCCTGGATTTCGTAAAATCAGTCCCGTTTAGCATCCCTAGTTCGTACACATACTCTATGCAGTTAAAAATGTTTCGCTGTTAATAAATCTGATTCGTTAGAAAATGAGGTTATTTAATTTTGGGGCTGGAGTGGATTCGTATGTTTTCAAAATGCTGGAGTGGGAATTGGAACGGAGTCGTGGATTATCAAATTTGACCAGACTCCACAGCCCTGCATTTAACATTCACTTAAGGAAATGTACGTGTAGTAACGTCCATTTTAAATATCGTAAATATACTTGCAATTTTGAATTGTAGTAGTCTTAAAAATTGATTTCACTTCATACAGTAAGGTACAAAGAATAATCAATTAAAAGCCAATTTCTGTCTGATTTTGTAGTGAAGTTACAACCTTTTGCATTTCAGTTGACTATGTGTTGCACGCATTGTCTTTAATTCAGTTCCATCAAGTTTATGAAACAATTTTCTGGGTTAAATACACAAATCAATTGTTGTTATCCAATCTATAGATGCCATCAATGAAATTTATCATATTTGCTAAAGAAGTAAATACGAGTACAACAATAAAAACAAATTCACAAATGTGCAGATTTCTATCTAGCTACCTACGAGACCACATTGAACAACTGGTGATCCAAAGATGTAGGAAAGAATTACACAGTGCAACACGAAAAAAAATAACCATATACGGACACCACTACGTGATAAAAGACTAAAAAAAAAAGACCCGTGTCTCCCAATTTTTCCCAAAGTCATGCACTTTTTTTGATGTGTTAACATCTATACGCGCGCCTCTAGGGCAGTAAACTATAAATTTAATACATACTCAAGTGTTAGGTTTGTAAGAGTAAATCATCGTTTGTTTGTTCGTTGCTTGGCAGTCGGTATTGAAAGTGATTATTGGGCGATTTTCATATAATTTTCCCACGCGATTTTCTCCGGAAATTCATAGCCGATTTTATTAATTTTTGGATTAAAAAGCTAGTGCGGGTTTCGACGAAGAGTTTAGGCCAAAAATTAAGGCGATCCGATATCGGCGAGCCGAGATTTAAGTGTTTTAATTTGGAGTAATATTAAAAAAGTGTTTTGTTGATCTTCGGTTTTGTCTTATCATCGTTTGTTTGTTCGTTGCTTGGCAGTCTGTATTGAAAGTGATTATTGGACGATTTTCATATAATTTTCCCACGTGATTTTCTCCGGAAATTCATAGCCGATTTTATTAATTTTGGATTAAAAAGCTAGTGCGGGTTTCGACGAAGAGTTTAGGCCAAAAATTAAGGCGATCCGACATCGGCGAGCCGAGATTGAAGTGTTTTAATTTGGAGTATTAATTTGGAGTAATATTAAAAAAGTGTTGATCTTCGGTTATATCGTACGAATATAACAATGTATGTATGTATGTACAAGTGTCTGTTGCTTTGCATCCCTGTAGGAAGTCTGGGGACAAGTGTCTCCATGTCACCACTTTTGTCACCTATTATGGTGACATTGTCTACAACTTGTCTACAAATCTTTGTCTGGCTTTGATGTGCAGAGAAATTTATGACAAATGGACGTCAATGCTTCTTCTTCTTTTTCATTGTTTCGCTTTGTTTGGTTGTGAAAACACGTGGTGTCGCGCACATTTAGTTGGAAAATAATTTAAAAAGAAAAAGTGAGTTTTAAAAGAGTGATAGCATTTTTTTTAATGTAATTTAGCTAATAAATATGAATTTAATTTTGAATTTCACGTCTTTTTATTTGGTAAAAAAATCACAAGTGTTGACAAAAATAGCGACAATGGACTACTGATTCACTGGTTCCAATGTCTCCATATGGTTCCAAAAGTACCACCTAGTCAGTAGTTCTTGTGTCAGTAGTTGATTCTCAATGACAAGCACATGTTAAATGTCAATAGAATTTTACATTGCCCGGGGTATATTTGGTCAGTAGTACTGGTGACACAGTCAATAGTAAGTCAGTAGTGTTTCACTATAGACATTTCCTACAGGGATTCTTTGACTTTTGTGGGAATAAAAAAAAAGTATTGAGCAAGAATATAATGACACATGTGCTTGCACTGGGTCTTTAAATAATTTTAAGTATTAATATTATTTAACTGTAACGTCATCATATGATTGAACGCTGTTTCTTATTTTCCAATGTAACATTTACGAATGTGTTCATAGAAATCGAACAGGTACCGTGTAGCAAAAAGGTGTTAACACATCGCCCGTGAGTTCGAACACTCATTGGATTTTTTTTATGGGCCGCCAAAGATTTGGGGCCTCGGTATCATTTTCGTAAAATGTGATCATTTTCTCAGGCTCATATCTTGCAAACCGTTCAGAATTTCGATTTACTCTCTGAGGCAAAGTTGTACAAAAGAACAAAAATTGCTAACATATCTTTGACGTTTGGGAATAAGGTCTTAAGTCAAAAAAATGCATTTTGGGTTTTTGATTGGGTTTAACTCAATTTTTTTTTCTCTTTCGTTTGGTATTAATAACTTAAATCTAGCACAACTCCATCCAATCGTAATCATTTGCTCTTTAGGCAATAAGTCAGAAAATTTCATATATAAATAATTTTCAATTTAAAATTACGAAAAACTACAGTTTCTGACTTAAGACCTTATTCCCAAACGTCGAAGATATAAAATCAAAGAAACTTCACCTTCCAGATCAAAATCGCAAAAAACTTAAAAAAAATCGATTTTTTTTACCTTTTTTCCCGTGTTCAGGTCCATAGGTAGCAAACCGTTCAAAATTCAAGGAAACAATCAACTACAAAAATTTACCTAAGATCTCAATAAACAAATTTCTTCCTAGAGATGATTCTTAACACTGTTTAGGTAGCACGCAAAAGTGAAAAATTTGCCGCACACAATATAAAAGCGACACGACGCTCACATCGAGGCATTACACAGCGCGACGTCAACGAGAGCTCAGCGGTGAAAGTTAAGTTGCCTCAGAGAGTAAATCGAAATTCTGAACGGTTTGCAAGATATGAGCCTGAGAAAATGATCACATTTTACGAAAATGATACCGAGGCCCCAAATCTTTGGCGGCCCATAAAAAAAAAAGTGCATGACTTTGGGAAAAATTGGGAGACACGGGTCTTTTTTTTTTTAGTCTTTTATCACGTAGTGGTGTCCGTATATGGTTATTTTTCCATGACTTAAAAAATTACACACAGTGTTATCTATCATTCGATATGTTATGGCAAATGGTTGATGCCAACTTTTGTTTTGTTTATTTTACAAAAAAAAAGAGAAGAAAAAAATCACAATAAGCCACAATGTAGGTGCATTTATAGATAGATAAATATATGAATCTATTATATCGGTTCCTATACAAATACATATATTGAAAATACAATATAGATAATTTGTTATCGAAAGAGAACAGACACACAGTCTCATTTATCATTAGAAAATCACCAGACTTTCTAACGCCAATTGTAGCTACAGAAATGGAAGCAGATCGATCGATCGTTTACTAATGACCTCCTACTACTTGTTTTCATTCAATTTTCGAAAACAAATCGATCTCACAAAAAAAAAATAACGAAACGCGATCATGTGTTCATTGATCAATTTATACAGAGGTGATGTTTTTAGGTGGGTTGCAAGAAGATTCATTGGGGGAGCACTTTCGTGTGGACCACTTTCGAGGCATTAACACAATGAATGTAGTCCAACATTGCGCTCAAACTTCTATGGACCACTACTCACTAGACATATTACATTTGGTGGATATTTCGAAAAGTGATGATGTTTTTCTGGTTTTGGCAAAATGTTGCTGCAATCTTTATGTAAACATTGTTAAGGAAATTAAAAATATAAAAATATACTGCAGATTCCTGTTTTTTTTCCTACATCTATTTCTAGGCACCTCCCTGGGTGGTGAATTGGAGAACGCACCTGAGATATGTCGGATGCCAAAAAAATAGCATGTGCATAAGTAGCGTCAGTATGAGAAACCCAAATGAAATGCTTACATTGGTACATCTTAGGATAACAAGTAACGACCGTTACTGAAGCTCATCGAATTATTAGGGAATTTATTTTGTCCTCAGACGGCAACCAACATTACTGGTCAGCGTGGGAAAAACGGACCAAAAAAAAAAAAACAAAATCCAGGCCCGACAGACTTACCTAGAGCTGTACCCTGATCAGCATTTGCTCTATAATGAACGGATCCAAATTAAATTCTGACAGGAGGTGAAATATCAAACCACGGTGAGTTAGCTGTGCCAATCGCCACCGTTCATACTCGTAATGACAATAAATATACAAAAGCGAAAAAGAAAACGGATATCCCCAATTGCTAACGACCCCTGCTAACGATTTAAGAACCACGATTTACGAATATTCACCTAAAATGGAAGAACCTTATACAGATTCAATGGTAGCATCCAAATGGCAGGTGTTCTCGAGAGTTATAAGGCTCGACATTGCTGTACTACAAGGAAGAAAATCAAAAAATTACGAGTTTATTTACGCATTTTTAGTTGACAAAAGACTACGATATCTTGTCTAGAGTGCCCAAAAAACCGTAATTTTTTGGAAACCGGTTTTCGGATTGTTCGAAAAATCAAGATTTCAAGAAACTGGTTTTCGGTTTTCAATTTTGGAAAAAACCGGTGGAACCGGGTTTACAATACATTTGCTTAGCGATCATACATATTAGTGTTTAAAACCCAAAATTGCCCAACTCTATTTAAATATGACAATTAAGTTTTAATTTTAAATAAAACAATCATGTCATATTGCATTTTGGAATGCGTGTTTAATATAAAATTTAATAGTTTTTTTCAAATTTACATTAAACTGATTTAAATTCGAAAATCATATTCAAATTTGAAAGAGATGTATGAAAATCTTATTAAGTTTAAAATCTTTATTTATAAAATAATTTGAATTTTTATATTTGAAAACAAAAATTTTTAAATTTTAATTCTTAAATAATTGTAGGTATTTATTATTCTTGTGTGGCCGTCGGTGGTGCAATGGTATTGTGCGCGGCTATTGCGCCTGAGAAAGTGGGTTCGATCCCTGCACTGACCACCTTTAATTTCTTTCGAAGGCGGTCACCTCGCTTAGTGACGGCGACACTATCGAGTATTAGCCATGAAGAAGCTTCTCAAAATACCGTTCGGAACTGGTGTAAAACTGTAGGTCCCAATCAGTGAGTGTAAAACTAGAACGCGCACAGCTCACTGGTTGTGAGAAGCTCTCCCTAGTCCCTACATGGGATGTAACGGGAAACCATTTACTTATTTTTAATTATTTCTTATTCAAGTCATAAAATCATTTTGAAATTTGATTAAAAAAATTGTTGGAAATGTCATTTAAAACCTTTTGGAACATAAAATCATATCTGAGAATAGAAATCATGTTTAGTAATTTGAAAATTACATTAGAATTCGAAAATTTTATAATTATTAATTATGTTTTTATTAATTAATATTATAAATTTGCTCAAGGATATGAACATAAATTAAGTAAAACCCGGTTAACCGGTTAACCGACGTCAAATAACCGGTTTCCGGTTTGTTCGAAAATTACGTTATTTAAAAATCCGGCTCACGGTTAAGAACAAACAAAAACGGTTAACTGGTTTCACCGACTTTTCGGTTTTGGACACTCTATCTAGTCTCAACAAGGAAAAGATTGACTGTACCGAACATATTTTTGCTGGTATAATTGCAATTTGCGAACATTTAACATTTTATAATTGCAATTTGCGAACAAATTACATTTGTAGCTAATTAAAATATAAACATATTATGTTTGATGCGAATAATAATTAATGTATTATTGATTAAGTTCAAACAATTTTAGTATATTTTTCTAATTTTTTGAATTATTTGAAATATATTTATTTATATACTACTAGCTGACCCGGCAGACGTTGTCCTGCATAATATTTCAAGCGATTTGTATGGGAGGTACCACGCCCCTTTGTCCAATTGGACCGAATAGTAAATCTAAACCACCCATGGCGCCACCCAAACGCATACAAAAAACTTTATTCAAATCGGTCCAGAAGTTTAGGAGGAGTTCAGTCGCAAACACACGTGCCGTAGAATTATATATATAAAGATAACATAAATATTCATACTTTTGAAGACTGCAGATTGAGAGGTCTCAAACATAAACACCTTGTCGCTGCTCTGACACTCTGAAAAATAAAGGCAACCAGCAAAATATTTCAGGAACCATTTATATGTTAGCAAGTATTGATTTCATGACTTAAAGACCTGCTGGTTTTGTTTTCCTTTTTTGTCTGTCACTTTTGTCTTTTCAACAAACATAGCCACATTTGTGTCACAACAACATATATTATAACCTATTAATCATTTTGTCTCCAATATGTAATACTGCATAGCAAATACAATGTGCTTGGACACAAGTATACTATATTTGCGACAAGCTACCAACATGGTATATTTGTACAGCAAAAAAAAAGACAGATTATATCAATATGTATACGTAAATCAGGTAGATCTTATTATTACTGGTCGCACTTCTTTTATATTGGTGGAAACCGGAAAATATTTTCCTGCAAAAAGTCGACACATTCAAAAACTGACATCTGAAGACACACGTAGCATTGGGCCGCCTTCGGATTCCCCCATCCAAACATGTATAATATTTGTTGAGATTGAAATTTATTTATTAAGTTGACACCGAAACAACGAAACGATTGCAACAAAAACATTTGTTAAACACGCATCCGGAACTATCAGAAGCCAATGCCAAATGGACGCAGTAAACTATGTACTTGGACAAAATCATGAAAAAAATGGAAAAATGCTCCAAAATTTGGACAAAAATCCCCGTAACTTTTGAACCGTAGGACCAATGTTGGAGATTTTTTCAAAATGAGCTCACCTTTCCAACGCGCCTACTGGCGATTAAACCCGATCGATAGTTTTTGAGTTATGGATGTGAACGTGTAGGTAATATTTCATACGAACGTCAATTTGGGAAAAAATCTACCAATAAAAAGTAGGGGACTCGATTTTAACGATTGAGGTATGGTTCCTTCGGCAAATTTTCATGGAATAACCCATAGAATACGGAAATCATAGGGAAATTGGTGAATTTTTTCACTTCCTACAAATCGACCCGCCCTAATGTACAGGTATGTGTAGTTGTTAAGAAATATCTACGTTACATACGTGCAAAAGATACCATATGTTTGCCGCGGCAGGTTGCTGGTACACAAACATATGGTTAATTAAAAAACATCAATTATAATTAAGGTTAAATTGAAATTGCAAATATATTATTTTTGGGCTGAAAGCAATCAAACATTCACAAAAATTTCAATATTTTACGGCAAAAAAATATAAAAGGGGTTTTCAATAAGAGCGCTACAAAAGTTTTTTTAAATAAAACAAAACCGGTTTTAGATACCAATGAAATTCTTTATTCCTGTGAAAGTACGTTCGATGCCATTATGTATGGAACTCGATTTATTTTGCATGGCCACCTCGGGCACGCTTGCAGAAGTCTAGACGCTGAACCCAATTTTCGACGGTTTTCAAGCATAAATCGGCCGATACTGCTGCAATTTCACGTTCGATATTCGTACGAAGTTCATCAATCGTCGCTGGCTTGTTGGCATAGACCATAGACTTGACGTAGCCCCACAGAAAATAATCTAACGGCGTCAAATCGCACGACCGAGGCAGCCAATCGACTGGGCCATTTCGTGAGATAACACGTTCACCAAACTTGGTTTCCAATAAATTGATTATGGCATTCGCTGTGTGGCTTGTGGCGCCGTCCTGTTGGAACCATATTATCCAATTGGGGGCAAAAATATTTGGTTCCACGCCTAAGGCGGCCGTTGAAAAATACGATAATTTAAATGGATCTTTAAGAAAAGATACTTTTTGCAAAATGATAAACTTTTTTGAAGAATTGTTACTTTTTGTTATAGAATGTTTTAAAAAAAAAGGATTATATTTTTAGGCCTTTTTGTAAGAATATGTATTACATTTTCCCGAAAATGGCATTTATTAAAGAGGGGTACTCATTTTATTAAAAGTTTAAGTTTTTTTAAGAAAATTTACCATTTTTAAGAAGAAGTACTTTTTGTATGAAAAAACCATAAGAGTATGAATTTTTTTTATAAAGAATTACATTTTTTTAAGAACATGTACTATTTAAAGAAGTGGTACTCATTTTAGGAAAAGGTTATTTTTTTTAAGAAAATGTACTTATTTGCAGAAAGGCTACTTATCTCAAGAAAAGAAAATGTATTATTTTATTTTAAAAAAAATGTACTTTTAAGAAAAGGAATTTTTGTAAGAAAATGTATTTTTAATAAGATAAGGTATTTTTTCGAAGACAATGTTTTTTTTTAAGAAATGAGAATTTTTTTCAAAATAGGTAATTTTTTTCAAAAATAGGTACATTTTAAAGAGTAGGTACTTATTTCAAGGAAAGTTATTTTGTTTCACAAAACAGGTACTCTGTAACGAAAAGGTAGTCTTTTAAGAAAAAGCAATTTGTTGCAAGAAAATTTATTTTTTTTTTAAGTAAAGGTACGTTTTGTAAGAAAATTTACTTTTTTAAGAAAAGGTACTTCTTTAAGAGAAGGTATTTTTTTTAAAAAAAAGTTACTTGGTTTTAGAGGTGGCATGTCATAACGTCCACGGACATAATGTCCATCGACATTATGTCGCACCTAAAAGTGACATAATGTCCATGGAAACTACGATTAGTAGTAAACAATGCATTGATTTTTAGTCATCAAGTGGTAGTTGAAGAAAGCAGAAGCGAATTGTGAAGAGTGTGTAAAGTGCGTAGAAAGATGGAAAGTTCCAAGTAAAAACTCCAAACTTCTCGTCTTAACTGATGAACATCAAGTATTTAGGCAAAAAAATGTTTATAAAGATTATACACGGTACAAGTGATACTTTGAAACATGTAATGTTACAGTGTCTTTAAAATCTTATGGCGAGTGTGAACAACTAAGCCTGGAATATCACCTTAATCACCCCCTCCTATGGATATTATAAGCAAATTTCAACTGATTGGGAATGTCAAACATGAGTGTGGAAAAAAAGCTGCTACTAAAAAAAGGGTGTGCGAGAGATTTTTGATGAAGAGTGTTTGAAAAACAAAAACAGTGCTTCTGGTGTATCTTTTCCAAAATTGTAGAGGCAATTACAAAGGATACGCAATAGTGGTATGCCAAAAAATCCGACCTCACCATGCGAGATAAAAATTCTTTTTGAGGATACAGAGTTTCTTAAAGAATATGGAATGTCTAAGCACATTGAAAAGCCATTTTATCAAACTACGATCATAGAAGATTATTTTGCTTATATTTAGCATTTTCGTTTCCCCAACAATATCTTCTATAATACAGAAGAAAAGTAAAGGTCGTCGATATTTAATAGATGGGTACATTTAAAACTGTTCCAAGTTGTGGACACAAACAACTTCTAATAATCAGTTTTCATTTCATGGACCAAGTAATATATATGCTTTATATATTAATCTGGGTACAGTTTGATATTAATTTCTTATAATTTCGTTACAGGCTTTCCCTTTATATACGTATTGATGACCAAGAAGTCTAAAGAAGCATACAAGCATTTGTTTCAATTCATAAACAAAAACTTATTCCAATTCGAGGCTTCTGCATTCCATACGGATTACGAAATTGCATTAAGAAAAGCTTTGAAAGAAGTTTTTCCATCCACATCTTTAAGTGGGTGTTCGTTCCACTACTGCCAGGCCTTGCGTAGAAAGAGCCGGAAAATAACAAGATTTGGAAGTTTTATTAAAAACGAGGACTGTAACAAATGGTACCAAAAAATGCTAAGCTTACCATTGTTACGCCCAGATCATATAGAGGAGATGTTCTTACTTTTAAAGAATGAATTGATGGAGTTCCCTCAAAACACACAGGAGTGTTTCAACATTTTCGTAACATATTTTGAAACGCAATGGATGACAAAGGTAAGATGTCATATAAAAAAAAATTATGGTGTCTTATTTTTTATAATAAACGATTAATAAGAAGAATATTTGAGAATCATATGCAATTTTGAACTAATTGTTTGATTGGAAGAAAGTATGTTTGGTGTGGGCAAAGTTAGATAATGTTCAAAAAGTGTGTAGAAAAAGGAGTGGTTATAAAAAATCGGCCGTCGCTTTCAAAAGCGACACTTTTAGGTGCGACATAATGTCCATGGACATTATGTACGTGGACGTTATGACATGCCACCGTTTTAGAATATGAATAGGCTTTTTTTTAGAAAATTTACTTTTTTTAAACTTCTTTCACTCTGGCTTTTCTAAATTTACCTTTTATTGTGTTCAAAACTACAATATATACTAAATATTGGTTACCGGCCGTCGGTGGTGCAATGGTGAGTGTGCGCGGCTCTTGTACATGAGATCCTGGGTTCGAACTCTGCTATGACAACCTTCAAAAAAATTTCTTTCGGCGGCGGTCACCTCGCATAGTGACGGCGACACTATCGAGTATATAGCAATGAAAAAGCTTCTCAAAATACCGTTCGGAATCGGTGTAAAACTGTGGGTCCCAATCAGTGAGTGAAAACGGGAAAGCGCACAGCTCAGTGATTTTGAGAAGTTCTCCCCGATCCCTTCATGGGATGTAATGGGAAACCATTTATTTACTTATTGGTTACCGGCTCAACCTAGAAAACTTCCCATTAAACAAGAAATTTCCCAACATATGTTAGTCTAGACACAAACCAAAGCAAAAGTATCCAATATAGTTGATAATATTGGGTTGTAGCATAATAGTGTTAAAACAAAGTAGTTTAATTTATTTTCATTTGGTCCTCATCCCGCATCGTGCGATAAGGAACTTCGTTCCAATTCTTTACGGCAAATCTTCGAACATCCGACGATTTTTTTCGTAGTTGCAATGACTATTTATGTGTTTGCAGTGAATGTTTCTCACTCTGGCTTAAAGTATTTGTCAACAGTACGAATCTTTCAGCGTGTTCTACGATATTTTCGTTGTTGCATGGAAACAGTCACACAAGATTTTGTTGACCGTTTGGCGTTTGGCAACAACTCAATTTTCAATGGGGGCGACTCATTGACCATGACCTATATTTGTGCTCTGACTCCGAACTGTTTTGCTCTGAGTAGAACCCGAACCCGAATTCTTATGTGCCGACTGAACATCCTATCGATTGCACAACAGGAGCTCCTAAACACTGTATTAAATCAGGCTTTTTAAAAAGCCTAAATCCTCTACTGCAATATAAAGAGCGATATATGTATGTACTGTGTAATTCATTATACTTATATTTTTATTTTGCTCGAAACACTGTTCCGCATAACATAGGGATCTCTTTTCGTCCATGGCATGGAAAAAAATTCGTTGAAATAATTCTTTTGGTGGAAACATTAATTGTACTTAAATGAGGCATTTATATCCATGATAATTCCAAAACAACGTGTTAAATGATGAATAAATTTGAAAAAACATTGCTCTATTTACAATTTGTTAATTTAAGAGACGCCAGAAATTGAGAGTAAATAACCCATCAGATCTAATTTATATAGAGCCAAAGATGTGATTTATGCAAAAGGGAAACTCTAGACATGAAGGCGCAGCATGAGTTCCCTCAGTGTCTGTGCTGTAAATTTTGGAAAAGTGCTAAAGATTGTTTTAATTTTTTATTGGGCACAATTGTGGCGGAGAGTAGAAACTGTTTTCCCCCTGACAAGATTGATGAAGATTTATATTTTTTTTTGTAAAACAACAACAATAAAATCTAGCCCAAATTCAAGCGATTTCAGAATGCATTTGCACTAAACTTTCTAAATTGTTAAAATATTTTCCCATCAACATCATGTTCGAGCATCGGCATCGGAGAACAATTTGTACCATATTTAATTTATTTTTGATTCAATATTCCTACCAGGTTATTATTTTGTTTGGAAAAATATTTTGATCGTCTCAAACATTTCCGTTTTCGAGTCTCTCGTCGTGTGTGTGTGTTAGAAGGAAATCGGGAGGTGGAATCGAACGTAAATTTATGACTTTTATTGGGAAATTTGTTTGATTTTTATGATGATTTTTGATTAGGTGTTAGTTTAATGCGGTGCTGGTGAAATCTTGTAGAAATGTACATACTAGTTTCTTGTATTTGCTCATCTACGTCTTCGTATCGTATTTTGAAAATAAACAATCAATTTGATATATGAACATCTTGTTGATTATGGTGGGGCCCATTGGAATATTGGAAAACAAACACAAGAGTTGTAGTAGCAGCATATCCAAAAATTCCTGATATGTTACATATGGAAGATCCATAGGATGTACATTACCAGACACTGTAATTACACTGAAAAAAAAAATCAGATTCAGTAAAAGTGAGCTAACTTGTACCACTCAATGCTACAATGTAAATCTTCATTGCAGCACCAACAAAATCGTATGATATACGAAACTGTTCATTACTGTACTGATTTCTTTTATTGTGCCTTGAGTTCTTTTGATGACTTTTCATGACACTTGTCTTCGAGTTGATGATTTTGTCAGGGTAATGAAAATCATCGTGTAGTTATTAATGCATTGAATTCAAGAAAAGTGGAATAAAATTAAGTGGAAAAATATTGAAAAATTATGTAGTTTATGGGAAAATGTGTATTGTTAAATTTTTTCCCTGTTTTAACGAACTTATGCATTAATATCACGAAAATCAAGAAATGAAAGAATATTTTGGTTTTGTAAACAAGTTAGGTTAGTACAAGTATGTGGCTGACGGTATGGGCAATCTGAGAATATTGAGGACTGTTGTGATACCGTCATCATCGCTGAACCAGAAAAGTTACCCATTGTAATTATGGGACGCTAAATTCAGCCTATTCGACTTAGGGACCCGAAAGTGGCTGAAAGAGTTAGATAACTAATTTAAACTCCTCAAAAAGCTTCGAAGATTATTCAGCTTAACCAACTGAATATCTGTAAGATTTAAAAGAAAGTTCAATCTCAACCAATTTCCCCTACACAGTCATAGGGCTGGGCAAGAGCATACACTCAGAAAAATTCTGCTCCTAGATTTGAGTAAAATCCATACCACGATTTAGTTTTAAATGTCTACTCATGAGCCGTAACATTATCCTTCTTTAGTCAGGGCACACCCGGTTGGACCGAAGTTGCTTTCGCTATGTATTAACATGCCTAAGGCGCACGTTGAAAAATACGATAATTTAAATTGATCTTGAAGAAATTATATTTATTGTAACATTATAAACATTTTTTAAGAAATTTTTTTTTAATAAATAATCAATATTCTTCGAGCTTGAGTTCAGATTTGCTGTTTTATTTTCCTCAATATAAAAAAAAAAAAAATTTTTAAAAAAAAAAATTTTTTTTAACAGTTTATTTTTAGGTCCTTTTTGTAAGAAAATGTATTATATTTTCCCGAAAAGGCCCTGTTTTTAAAGACACATACTTTAATTAAGCTAATTAAAAGCTAATAGTTTTTTTTAGAAAATGTACTACTCGTATGTACTAGAAGTACTTTCTGTAAGAAAAAGCCATAAGAGTATGCATTTTTTTTTACAAAGAAATACTTTTATAAGACCAGGTACTTTTTAAAGAAGTGGTACTCTTTTTAGGAAAAGATTATTTTTTAAGAAAATGTACTTATTTTCAGAAAGGCTACTTATCTCAAGAAAAGAAAAGAAAATTTATTTTTTGGAACAAAGTTCCTTATCGCACGTTGCGGGGAACTTTGTTTAACACTATTATGCTACAACCCAGTATTACCAACTATATTGGATACTTTTTCTTTGGTTTGTGTCTAGACTAACATATGTTGGAAAATTTCTTGTTTAATGCGCCGTTTTCTCTGTGGAGCCTGTAACCAATATTTAGTATATATTGTAGTTTTGAACCCAACAAATAGTAAATTTAATAAAGCCGAAATGATAGAAGTTTAAAAAAGAACATTTCTTAAATAAGTGCCTTTTCTTAAAAAAGTAAATTTTCTCACAAAAATACCTATTCATATTTTTAAACAAAAAGTACCTTCACTTAAAAAAATTTCTTAAAAAAAGTTTATTATAATTTCTGCAAAAAGTATATTTTCTTAAAGATCCATAAAAATTATCGTATTTTTTAACAGCTGCTTTAGGCGCGTTGGAACTAACAAGTACCTAATATATGTATTGCGAAAGGAACTTCGTTCCAACCGGGTGTCCCCTCACACCTCATGTAATTTTTTTATTTTTAAGAAAAGGTACTATTAAGAATAGGAATTTTTGTAAGAAAAGGTATTTTTTTAAGAGAAGGTATTTCTTTGAACAGAAGGTTTTTTATGAAATAGGAATTTTTTTTAGAATTGATCCTTTTTTTCAAGAATAGGTACATTTTTGAGAGTAGGTACTTATCTCAAGAAAAGTTATTATTATTGCACAAAAAAGGTACTTTTTAAAGAAAATATAGTTTTTTGTAAAAAAAGACAAGTTGTTGGAAGAAAATTTACTTTTTTAAGAAAAGGTACTTATTTTAAAAAATTAGTTTTTTTTAAAAAAAGGTACATTTTGTGAGAGAATTTACTTTTTTTTTATCCAAATTTTACTATGAAAATTTACTTTGTTTAAGAATATAAATACGTATTTGTTTTGAGAAAATTTAGTTTTTTTAAGAAAAGGCACATATTTAAGAAAATCTTTTTTTTAAACGTCTTTTTTTTTCTTCTTTTCACAATTTACTTTTTATTGGGCTCAAAACTACAATATATACTAAATATTGGTTACAGGCTCCACCTAGAAAACATCCCATTAAACAAGAAATTTTCCACCATATGTTAGTCCAGACAAAAACCAAAGCAAAAGTACGCAATATAGTTGATAATACTGGGTTGCAGCATAATAGTAGTCGTGTTTTGCTTACAAGCAAGCGATTGTCGCTTGCTAAGTTGCAAAGAAAACGGCAATTTAGCGATAAGTCATTTTATTCAAAAATATGAAAAAAGGTTGAAAACTGTAAAAGATGTCAACAATTTTTTTTTAAATTTAGCGAAAATGAATCTCGTCGCTAAGTTCTCGCTAAGTCGTCGCTAAGTGCTTCATACAAAACAAGCGAATATATAAGAAAATATATAATATATAAGCAAAACACGCTTAGTGTTAAAAAGAAGTTGTTTAATTTTTTTTCATTTAGCCCCCATTCTGCAACGTGCGATAAGGAACTTCATTCCAATAACTTGGATACTTCGAGCTAAGTTATATATTTCATTAAACGACAATTTTCAAATCAATTAAGTATTTCGTAAAATGTAGTAAATGCGTTCATTATGAACAGATAATTGTTTCATACACGTAAAGAAAAAAAATATAGAAAAATGTTGTATAGAAATGACAGTATAAGTATTTAGGGAAACGGTGCTAAAAAAAAATTAAATTTCTTAGACTAGATGTGAAATATTTATTATATTTAAATTTTCACACCTAATTAGACCCAATTGTGCAATACGTTATTCTTCTTTACGTTGCTGCGACAATCCAACTTCCGTAACTGTAATGGTTACATTTTTAATAGAACATTCAGGAAACAACAGTCACTACTGATTTCCCCGATTTGCTACCGTCATTAATCTTACATATAGTATATGGAAATTACTTTGTTCATTTTACATATGCGCATTAGTATCGATCGAAGATCCCCAAGTACCAACTCGCGCCATGAAAGTCAATTGTTCCAACTATCAAAATAGGTCATTTAACAACTGTACTCACAGAATCAATGCAACGCTGTGTTTTTCTGATTGACTATCGAACCGCATACATTTTATAGCAATCTGGATATCTAGAAAGAATACTGCTACCCGCGTTGATTAAGGCGCTTCCTACCAGCCAGAGGTGAAATTTCTTACGATTAATAAAACCTGTTGTGAACTACACTGAACAAATGTTCTTCGTAATATTTATGAAACAATCGTTGCTAATTTCGTAAGTTTCATAGGTATTTTGGAAAATGTTCATAACAATTTTGAGATTTTATAAAACGTATTCATAAAAATGTTTGATAATATATCCAACACTGATTGGATGGAAAAGTGTTATTTTTGGTATATTGTGTTTGGATGCTAACATATCTTCCAAGCATTTGTATATTAAATAATTCGCATTGCGTTTGTAGTTTTTGTTATGTACAGCATAAGATTTTCTTAATAATATTCAGTCTAAACAATTTCTGCTGAGGATCTGGGCCTATATCTCAAATAGTTGTGTATTGGTTTGGCAAGGAAGTAATTTCGGTTATTTGTTAAGAGTAATTTCCAATTATTTTATTCAAATAATTAATTTTGGTCTATAACGTAGGTGCCATTTTGTTCAATGACCTTCTACAATCGTTCAGGCAACTTTTTGATCACAAATTCATAGAATGTCTGATACGTCCCACAAATATACTGGATCAACTCGGTTTGTAGGTCATCTTCTGTATTTGAGGATTTCCCATTAAAAATGTTTTTGCAGACTCCGGAATAAATGAAAATCCAAATTTTCCTGGACAGGTCTACAAGGTGCATGGATGTCCAAGCTCCCTAATTGTTGGCCTAGCGTTGTCGTTGATACTTTCTGAGATGATATTGGGAAAAGCTGCTGTAAATACGAACAAGACCATTAACACGAAAAGTCATATGTTGCAGGAATATGTTGACGACATAGACATCATTGGGCGATACCTGCTAGAGGTTACTGCAGTATTTTCAAGAATCCAAAAAGAATCAGCGAAGGTGGGTCTTGCTGTTAATGAGGGCAAGTCAAAATTGATGGTGTCAACGACTAGATAAACCTCTCGACTTGTTGCACACCTAAACGTCGACAACTTTGAAGTGGTAGATGAATTTATATATATAATTTTGATAATTTTGAAGTGGTAGATGAATTTATCTACCTTGGATACGCCGTGAACAAGGATAAAAACGTCAGCCTGGAGATAAATAGGTGAATTGTGCTTGCAAGTAGATGCTATTTTGGGCTCAGCACGCAGTTTACGAACTAATCCCTGTCTCGATACACAAAAGTTCAGCTATACCAGACTCTAATTTTACCTCTCGTGACATATGGTTCCGAAATTTGGGTCATATCGCAAGCGGATAAACAACAACACCTGGGAGTATTCGAGAGAAAAATTCCCAGTAAAATATATGGTCCTGTTAAAGGAAAGGAAAAGGTTAATTTATATTCTGACGTGAACATAGCTAGGCGATTCAAATTAGGCCAATTGCGTTGGCTAGGCCATGTTAACAGAATGGATGCAGATGAGCCAGCGCGAAAGGTTTTCGATAATGTACCCGATGGAAGAAGGAAAAGAGGACGACCAAAACTCCGCTGGAAAGACTAGGCAGAAGAATCCCTCTGTATCCTTGGTGTTGTCAACTGGCGAGAAAAGAAGAAGGATAGAACCAGTTGGTGGAATATGTTGGAATTTGTTTGGTTAATTAATACGTGTACGACATCTGACCTCATGAGGATGTAAAATTGTCAATGATAGAAAAAAAGCGTTGCCGTAATGGAATACCCGCGCCTTTGCGATTTACCAATTTATGCGGTGTTTTTCAGTGCCCCATCAAGATTCGTCAATTGCTGACAATAGATGTCAGAATTTATGGTTTGGCAGTTCAAAATAAATTACTGCCTTAAAATCCCACCCAATGGACAACATAACTTTCTTTTGGTGCAATTCAGCCGTTGATGAATTTGCAATATGTTGTAAAGAATCCATTTTTCATCACCAGTAACGATGCGCTTCAAAAATGGTTAATTTTTCTTGCGCTTGAGCAATAAATCGCAAGTGCTTAATCCGCTTTGTTAAGTGGATTTCCTTAAGCTCATGCGGACCCCAAATATCAAGCTTTCTGACAAGTCCTAGCCGTTTCAAATAGCTTTCATGGACCGCGTGCGATACCTTCAGCTTGTCTGCAACTTCTCGAACAGAAACGTGTTAGTCAGATTCGTTATCGGCTTGGATTTCGTCCTCATCAACCTAATTTGGCCTACAACTCCTGTGGCCATTTTTGATCGTGAAATTTCCAGATCGACATTTTTTTAATCATCGTTGGCACGTGCCATTTTAGTGGAAGTAAAAGAGGAAAATGGAAGGCTGGTGAAGATATTTGGCTAAATCTGAAATATCTATACGATTTGCCAGGAATCATGAGGATGCATTTTGTAAAACTTCTTTTGAAAACTGTATCTCTATTAATAGAAATATAGAATGATCTTGAGCTACAATAATAACATGAAAAAAAAACCACTAAAACCAGAACAGAAATTTCAGTCGGGTGAACCGACTTAAGCATACCCTCACCCTAAGTCATCCATTGCGACCGGGTTCTATTAAAAAAACACATATATTCACCCTTACGTTGAACGAATGAGGGTGGCAAATGTGTCAATATTCAATATCAGAGTGGTATTGTGCCAGATATTATTCAATACCCAACTTAATTACGATCTTAAGTGATTATGGGGAGTTATCGTGACTATCAGTCAATTGTCCGCCCAATATTTATATGGGAGGTACATATTAAAATGGCCATCGCGAAGTTGTTCGTTTGTTATTACACAGTATCACACAAAATAGTGATCAGTACCGAATTTTGTTAAAGTCGGTTTTGATATACGGGAGATATCGAGCCGGCTAGCGGGAAAACTGGCCAACTGTTGTATGGGAGGGGCGAAAATGGCCGTGACGTGACTTATCGCATTGACAACCCGGACGACCATCAAGCTTTTTTATGGGAGTTACCAGAATTGCCGTGGCAAAACCACTCATTTTCCATAGAAGAGTGGCATTTGACTAAATTTTATCTAGTACTAAATTTCATAAAGATTGGTTCGGCTTTGCGAGAGTTATCTTCCCGAACTAATATCTGGACGAACAACTTATGTATGGGAGGCACCATCACGGGCGTGTCAAAATCACCGTTGTCTTAACTGGTGACTTGCGTTTGATGACATGAAGCCAATAGTCCAATTTCATTATGATCGGAAGTGTTTCACGCGACTTATCGCATTGCCAACCCGGAGCTTTTGCATGGGAGGTGCCAGAATGGGCGTGGAAACCTCGTCATTGTTCTGCAGTTAAGTGGGCATTTACAGATTATTAACCAATATTGAGATGAAGCTAATCAGATCTACCAGAAAAAAGTATTAGAAGAAACATGATTTTGTACTAAATGTGTCGATTTGTATGGGAGATACCAGAAGGAGATACCAGATACTATAAAAATATTATTGTGATCGGCAAAGATTTACGGGAGTTATCTTGCCGAACAGCCAGCCGGACGAACAACTTTTGTACCAAAATGGGCGTGGCAAAATCACCCTTGTCTTAAATTTGATTAAGATCGAAAGTGTTTCACGCGACATTAAGCATTGACAACACGAACGACCACCAAGCTTTTATATGCGAGGTACCAGAATGGACGTGCTGACCTCGCCCATTTTCTGCAGTTAAGTTGATATATTCGTCAGGCATAGACTATAAGTTATAAGTTGATGCATGTGGGCTAGCAGTCCTTCGCCACCGGCCTTAAAATGCTCGGCGGGTAGCCGATCCACCTCAGTGGCTTTCTTATCCTTAAGACAGAAGATTAACGTTCTAATCTCACTTTGGTTTGGGGGGTGGTAAAATCTACAGTGTCTTCCACAATCATTACCTACCGATCTTCTGTGGAAAAATGTGAGCGGAGTAGTATGGAAAGTGGTCTGGGTCAGCCCATTATTCGGTCCGTTATTTGATCTTCTCATCCTCTGGAAAAAAAAACTTTCGGGATTCACCATTCATCAAGTACATTTCGGTCTTTTCACTCTCTCTCTGCTCCCACTGCCATTTTTTCTTCAAAATAGTTGGGTTTCCTCCCTTCTCAGCCTCTTGTACCGCTAACTCGCTGCACGCGTTGTAACTGACTGTTTCGTTGCCGTACGTGCAGCGTCTTTTCATCAGTTGCAATGCGACATTCTTCGTCGTACCATTGCTTATCCATCTGCGGTTTTTGATAGCCAAGTTCAGCTCTTGCAGCGGTTTCCAAAGAATGGGAGATGTGTTTCCACTGCGCTTCTAGGACATCAGGAGGGGGAGTATTCTGCTCTAGCAGGAGACTGAGATTTTGTTGATAGGACTTTGATATCTCCAATATTTGCAGCTTGTCGATATCCAGCATTTATCTAGCATTCATCAGGTAATGATCCGAGTCGAAATTGCCACCTCGAATCACTCGAACATCCACTGCACTAGGGGAGTGCCTGCCATCTATTACCAAGTGATCAATCTGGGTCTTCGTTCTCTGATCGGGTGATAACCACGGCGTCTTATGTATTTTCGTATGCTGGAACGGTGTGCTACTAACTACTATGTTCTTTGCAGCAGCGAAGTCTAACAGTCTCATTTCGTTATCGGAAGTGCTATCATGTAGACTGTGATTACCGATGGTTGGTCGAAAAACATTTATTTTCATTGCGTATACGTATAACAGTGGCAGAAGGCAAACCCAGCCAATCCAAGTAAATCTACACCCACAGAAAATTTCGTTTATGACCGTGTGTGAATTTAGCGCTTGCCACAACCAAAAAAATATATATTTTGATATGCTAAGTTCGGTTGTGACGACCTTTAAATTCGGTTATGAAACCCTAAAAATTCGGTTGTGACACCGTTTAATTCGGCTGTGAAAACATGTAAACGGATGTGATATTCCCCATTTTGGTTGTTGTAACCAAATTGGTGCCAAATTCGGATGTTTTAACCGAATTGATGCCAAATACGGTTGTTGCAACCGAAATTATAGAAAAGTTAGTTGATGGAACGAATATATTCAGAAATTAAATTGTTGCAACCGAGTCAATTATGAAACGAGGTTGTTTCAACCGAATTTTACTTGTGGACACTAAATTCAGTCGTGACAACCTCAATGCAGTGGCAACAGCCGAATTTCCGATAGCGATAGCCCATTTTCAAACAACTACTTCTGTGCGTGTAGTGGCTGCAGGTGGAAAATATCTGGCCGTCGGTAGGAGTACGACAGCCAATATTCCATTCTACGAGCAGTTGTCAACAGACTCAGGTAAGTGGATTTTTGTACAGTAAAAACCAAATATACAAAGAGAGCGGACAATGTATTATATTTATTTTCCTAAACATCAATTTTACATATTAATTTCTTAATTTTCTTTTCAATTACTCGCTGGCTTATTTTTTGTTCACAACATTCTTACTAGCTAAACCATTTAGTTAGTTGGCGCCAATAAGTTTTAAATTCCTCCTCTATATGAGACATCTCCCGTTGATCTTATGGAAGTTGAAACATTCTAAATAGCTACTTAAACTTAATACCCAAGGCAACCAACATGGCCCCGGTGCTACAATTTCAGCCCGCTCTAGTGCAATGCGCCACTAAAACCACTGAACTTATAAACAGATCCAACTAACTAAAAAAACCAAAAGCGTCATGAAATCTGGCCTTTGTGGCAAATGCAACCAAAACCCGTATAATAATCATTCACTGGAAAACACACAGGTCTGCCGCGTTTCTCGACCAGGAAGAAAGAGACAGAGAGAAAGCGGGAGATGATCACAACAGGAACATGAGATTTATAGCTTTACATCGAGGGTGGCATGAACTCTATGGTTGTGAGTGAAAAATTTTGCCAGATGAGCGCCAGTCCTGCTGTGGGCACGTTGAAGTGGTCGGTGGATCTAGATAAAAGTGAATGCAAATGCATAATGAATCTTACACAAGCATCCATCTCGAAAATGAAGTGGAAGTAGGAAAGGAAATCACAAATCGAGGAGCAAAGGGAGGATATTTTGTGGAGAGCCTGGGTGTAAATGTTTGCTTAGGACTTTTATTTCCAACGATAAAGAGAATAATCAATTTGTTGCGTGCTGGCAAATTAATCACCTTAGTGGTTCGTATGTTTTGGATTAACACGTTTTATCTCCGGCGGCTCTTGGACCACGCTGGATGAGGAATATCTTCATTAGGACGTCAAACAAAAATGCCTAAGCCAAAACACATGGCGCTCAGTAAACGCTGCTAGCATCTAAAGGATCGCATTTTGTCTGTTTGCTCCTCCATTTGTTAATGTTGACACAACCAACTCCTTTTTTCGGAAAGGTGTGACGTTTAGTCGTGTGTTACACATGTGCTAGCGGCACACGCCGTAACCAAAATTCAGAGATTTAGACCAGTAGCAGTTCACAATAGTTGTTTGTCGTAAGCGTTTACGCGTTGCCCTGTCTGCGTTGCCACAACAAAAATTTCACGGTGGCATCATTGTTGGTCACAGTAGGTGGCCATCGCCAGAGTTAAGAAATTGTTCGTTTTATTTTCCAGTGATTGTGGCATTTTTCAGTGGCACAGTAAGCGGAAGAATAAATTCGCCTGATTTCTATTGAAATACCTTAAGTATGAAACATTCATTCATTTAAATTGTATATTTATTCAGTTGCAAGGAAAACAGATCAGGTTTGGTTTTTTTTTGTTGAATTTTCTTAAACTTAGGGGGAAGACATAAATTTGGTTGAATCGAAAAATGAAAACTTTTATTGCGGAATTGATGGGAAGATAAATATTAGGCAGACAATGTGGCACAGAGTAAAAGTGATTGATATATTTAAAGATTGTTATTGATGAAATTATAGAATGTGCAATGGTCAATAGTGACAGCGCGCACACTTACCATTGCACCACCGACGGCCACATCGCATTCATAATATCACGTTGAACAAGTGTATAAATAACCGAAACCGGTTAACCGAATTCTGGCCGGTACGTCGGTTTTTAAAATATTGCTATTTTCGAAGAACCGGTTTCACCGGTTATTTCAAACCGATTAACCGCTTTTACACAACTGATATAACAACACAGAATTACAAACCTAACGCCGTTTTCATTGTTCTCAATGGTCACTGACCCCATCAGACAGACACAAAACTCTTCGCCAACGAATTATTTAGCCGATAGTTTGCTGAAATAAGCTGTTCAAGGCAATATAAGTCATTTCTGCCAACTCCGATTTAGACATAAGTTGCGGAGCTAATGGCTCCACAGGTAAAAAATAAATAATTGGTTTCCCATTACATCCCATGAAGGGACCGGGAAGAACTTCTCTCCAGATTTAACTCACTGATTGGGACCTACAGTTTAACACCGATTCCGAACGGTATTTTGAGAAGCTTTTTCATGGCTAAATACTCGATAGTGACGCAGTCACTATGCGAGGTGACCGTCGTCGAACGAAATTTAAGGTGGTCAGAGCAGGGTTCGAACGCAGGATCTCATGTACAAGAGCCGCGCACACTAACCATTGCACCACCGACGGCCACAAATATAGTGACAGATTATTAGTTAAAGGTTAGAAATTTACGTAATGGGTCGCTTTACGTTTGAAGAGAATTGGGAAATATTAGAAACTTTTTTCCAAAGTTCTGAGTCTTCAAGTCAAGCTGTAAGAAATCTTCTAAATAAACTCGAAAGAAACAGAGGGCAGTCATTTTTTGATGCGGGTTCGTGAATCCGTGTCCTTGTTGGACAAAAGAATTTGTGTACGTGCTTGTCCAATGTGTTGAGTAGAAAATATTGCCGCTTTAACCTTCAGCCAATTAGACCAAGAACTGAAGCCTCGTGACCATCCGATGCGTTTTCGCTTCGCTGAATGCGCTGAAGATTGCTTGACTGAAGATGAGCATTTTTACCAAAAAAATCATCTTTTCCGATGAAGCTCATTTTCACCTCGGGGGCTACGTTAACAAATAAAATTGCTGCATTTGGGGCTCGGAAAAGCCACACGTCGTCAGGGAGAAGCCGAAGCATCCACTGGGAGTGACTATTTGGTGCGGTTTTTGATATGGCAGCATCGTAGACCCATTTTTCTTCGAAAATGAGCAAGAAGCCGACGTAACCGTCAACGTTGGGCGATACCGTGCCATGCTCAGCGATTGTTTGTTTTCAAAAGCTGAAGAGGATAACGTGGCCGACGGCGCTATGTGGCCGCACAGCTAGCGTTACACTCGATCATTTGCGCACTGTGTTCGAAAACAGCAAAATCAGCCGAAACTCGGCAGTCCGTCTATTTGAACCCGTTATTATGTTATCTCTGGAGCGTCGTGAATGATAAGTGTTACGCAAACAATCCCGAGTCCTTTGATGCCTTAAAGTATGAGATAGAGGTCACAACAATGATTTGTGAATTGGGTTGATCGACTGAGGTACTGTAAAGCAAGTCGTGGAAGCCATTTCAACGATGTTGTTATTCTATATATACATATATCAATTATGGTATGGGCCTTACCAATAAAGTCATAACTTCTAAAAAATGTCTGTTAGGGGTTTTTTTTAAAGCGAAATTAAATTCCGAGTTTTACACGGCCCACCCGTTGGTTTGCCATTACATCCCATGAAGGTATAGGCTGCTTACACACTCTGATTTGGTCCTGCAGTTTTACACCGGTTCCGAATGGTATTTTGACAAGCTTTTCCACGGCTATGTTCTTGAAGGGACAGGGGAGAGCTTCTCACAATCACTGAGCTGCTCGTATTCCAGTTTTAACTCACTGATTGGGACCTACAATTTTACACCGATTCCGAACGGTTTTTTGAGAAGCTTCTTCATGGCTAAATACTCGATAGTGTCGCCGCCACTATGCGAGGTGGCCGCCGCCGAAAGAAATTTTAAGGTGGTCTGAGCAAGGATCGAACCCAGGATCTCATGTACAAGAGGCGCGCACACTACCATTGCACCACCGACGACCATATTCTTGATAGTCGATCTCAAAATTAAAAAAACTATTAAAAATAAACGATGTTTACAAAACGCATAGTTTTTCATATTGTCATAAAAACCGGAACAGGTTATTAACCGGGTTTTACACCTCCGTTTAACCGAAACACGGTTTAGGCAAAATTCGGAATATTCGAAGAAACCGAAAACTGAAATTTTTGGAAGCCGTTTTTTTTAATACTCTAAGTTGAACTCATCTACAAAAAATTCGCAATATTTATGAAACGTTCCGCAGTAAAAGTTCTTCATTGATCCAATGAAGTATTTTATTAACTTCATCAACATTTGGAAACACTTTCATAAAAATTTTAGAATTTTCGAAACGGTTTCATAGAAAAGTTTCATAAAATATTCTTCATATGTTACCTGGTCTATGGAAAGGTACATATGGTCCGGAAACAACTTTTCGAGAAAACAGCTGTTAAAGATTACGAGTCACGTTTGCGTGTTGCATTCGTGTTTCCGCTTCCACCTCTTGCTTTCTCTTGTTTTCCTTGGCACTCTTCCTCTCAGCAAACTTCCACAATATTCAGTTTTGCTTTTACAAGAAATATTTTCGTAGTTTTTATTATACCCTCACCCATAGGGATGGGGGTATATATCATTTAATACGTAAACAAATGTAACACATAGAAGGAGCCATATTAGACCCTTAGTATCTTTGGACGAAATTCGTTTTAGTACTTTTTAAAACGTTTGAGCAACATCCGTCTGTCTGTCTGTCTGGCTGGCTGGTCAGCACGATAACTGCCGTAAATCTTTACAGATCACAATGAAATTTTGTCAGTGACTATTATTTGCCAATATTGAGTTTGGAATTGAAAATGGGCGTTTTGACCACGCCCCTTCTGGTACCTCCCATACAAATCGACACATTTAGCACAAAATCATATTTCTTTCAAACCTTTCTTCTGGTAGATGTGATTAGCTTCAACTCACACACCGGGTAATAACTTGTAAATGCCTATTTAACTGGAGGAAATGGGCGGGATTGTCACTCCCATTCTGGTACCTCCCATTCAAAACAGGGTGCTTGTCAGTTTTGTCAATGCGATAAATCGTGTGAAACTCTTCCAACCGTAATGAAATTCAGTATAAGGCTTCACGTTATCAAACGCCAAGCACCGATAAAAACAAGGGTGATTTTGCCACGCCCATTGTAATATTTTCCAAATAAAAGTTGTTTGACCGTCTGGTTGTTCGGCTCGAGAAATCCCGCAAAACAGATCCAGTCTTTATGAAAGTTTGTACTAGTCAATAGTTAGTCAAATAAAATTCTCCTATAGAAAATGAGCTGTTTTGCCACACCCATTCTGGTACCTCCCAAATAAAAGTTGGGCGGATGACCGGTTGATTGACACGATAACTCTCGATCTTAATAAAATTTGGTACAAGGCAATATTTTGCTAAAAGCTACTGTGTAATTAATAACTGATTATTGTGCCACGCCCAGTTTCGTACCTCCCACATAAAAGTTGGGCGTATTTCCGGTTTGCCGGCTCGATATCTCCATTAAATCATAACCGATCATAATAAAATTTGGTACTGATCAAAATTTTGGCAACAACTTGCCATGCCCATTTTTGTACCTCGCATATAAATATTGGGAGGAAGCTAACTAATTTTGGTATTCAATAATATTAAGCGCAATGTCAATCTGCTATTGAATATGGCCACTTTTGAGTGTCGGCGTTTTTAGAGTGTTTTATTTAACTTGCTTTGTTGTCTGTCAGTCTGTATTGTTCAAATCTAGTAACTCATTTTTAACACAGTTGCAGTTGACCAATCGAACTAAAATTTTGCACACTTGTCAGATTTGGATGACAATACATAAATATGAAAAAAAAATTAAAACATTAAAAATTTATTTACTAAAAAATTAAAAATAAAAAAATTATTTAAAAAAAATTAAGTTACAGTGTTTTATTTATAAATGTACCAAAATCTAGAAAATAATTTTTCTCTTAGCCTCAATAAGTATATTCTTCTTCATGATGGGGCTGTACAACGGTCCGCCTACTTAGCACTTCAACAACAATGGTCTAGATACTTTCAATAAAGAGTGTAATTAAAATGAATTAGTTAATTGATTTTCTAGGGATCTCTCAAATAAAACGCTTGCATTTAAATTAAAAATGGTGACAAAATTAAATGCCAAATTAAGTGTCAAAATTAAATGTCAAATTATGTGTCAAAATTAAGTGTCAAAATCAAATGTCAAATTAAGTGTCAAAATTAAATGTCAAAATTGAATGTCAAATAAAGTGTCAAAATTAGATGTCAAACTTAAAGTCAAAATTAAATGTCAAATTAAGTGTCAAAATTAGATGTCAAAGTTAAAGTCAAAATTAAATGTCAAAGTTAAATGTAAAATTAAGTGTCAAAATTAAATGTCAAAATTAAATGTCAAATAAAGTGTCAAAATTAAATGTCAAAGTTAAATGTCAAAATTAAATGTCAAATTAAGTGTCAAAATTAAATGTCAAAGTTAAATCTCAAAATTAAATGTCAAAATTAAGTGTCAAAATTAAATGTCAAATTAAGTGTCAAAATTAAATGTCAAAATTAAATGTCAAATAAAGTGTCAAAATTAGATGTCAAAGTTAAAGTCAAAATTAAATGTCAAAGTTAAAGTCAAAATTAAATGTCAAATTAAGTGTCAAAATTAAATGTCAAAGTTAAATCTCAAAATTAAATGTCAAAATTAAGTGTCAAAATTAAATGTCAAATTAAGTGTCAAAATTAAATGTCAAAATTAAATGTCACATAAAGTGTCAAAACTAAATGTCAAAGTTAAATGTCAAAATTAAATGTCAAATTAAGTGTCAAATTATGTGACAAAATTAAATGTCAAAGTTAAATGTCAATATTAAATGTCAAAGTTAAATGTCAAAATTAAATGTCAAATTAAGTGTCAAAATTAAATGTCACCATTTTTAATTTAAATGCAAGCGTTTTATTATATTAAATAGTCCCGAATTATAAAAGTGATGATAACAAGCTATAAACAAAATATCATCTCTATTGCATTTACGAATTCCACTACTGTATCAACATTTTTAAAATAAAATAGCTGGGCTGTTAAAATTGGCAGACGATGAAAAATTCAGCTCTAAACGCCGAAGGATTCGCACCCGCCTTTACGAAGATGTTGACGAGGTCATGTTGAAATGGACAATAGCTACACGCGAAGAAATATTCTTCTATCCGCACCGCTTATGAGAGAGAAGGCCAACGAATTCGGCGAACTATTGGAAAACTTACGGCCTTTTCATAGAATGATGTGAGAGGTTTGAGAGACGTTTTTTGTATGATTAATCGCCCCTCAAACCTCTCATAAATTCAAAAAGCGTTACGATATAAATGCTAACGCGAAAATACAAGTTCCTAATGAATTTGCTGACGAACGAGAGGCCGAATTTTATACACAAAAATACATATCTGGTGGCTTGTAATATGATCCCTTTCGACGAAGATATTCTGAAAAATGTTCTTGCACATTGAGTTCTTGAGTTCTGGATAAAGACAATCACATGAGGTATCAGGGCACACCCGGTTCGAACGAAGTTCTCTTCGCTATAAGTATATTATGTACAAGTTAGTTCCAATACGGCTAAGGCGCCCGTTGAAAAATACTGTAATTTAAATGGATCTTTAAGAAAAGATACTTTTTGTAAAACGAGAAACTTTATTTAAAAACATTTTTTTATAGAATGTATTTTTTTTAAACACCATATATTTTTAGGCCCTTGTTTTGAGAGTATGTATTATATTTTCCCGAAAAGTTCCGTTTTTAAAGAGCGGTAGTTCTTTTATTAAAAGCTCTTGTTAAGAAGAAGTACTTCCTGTAAGAAAAACCCGTAATAGTATGCACTGATTTTACAAAGAAGTACTTTTTAAGAACAGGTACTTTTGAAAGAAGTGGTACTCTTTTTAGGAAACGTTATTTTTTTAAGAAAATTTACTTATTTTCATGAAGAGAAAAGAAAAGTTAGTATTTTATTTTTAGAAAAGTTACGTTTAAGAAACTACATTTTTTTAAGAAAAGGTATTTTTTGAGAGAAGATATTTATTTGAAGAAAATGTTTTTTTAAGAAATATAATTTTTTTTGAATTGGTCCTTTTTTCAAGAATAGGTACTTTTTTTAAGAATAGGTACTTATCTCAAGAAAAGTTATTTTGTTTCTCAAAAAAATGTACTCTTTAAAGAAAATTTAGTTTTTTAAGAAAATGTACTTATTTAAAAAAATACTGTGTTTAAGAAAAGGTACTTTTTGTAAGCAAATTTAATTTTTTTTAGGAAAAGATACTTCTTTAAGATAAGGTATTTTTATTAAGAACTGTTACTTTGTTTAAGAATGTGAATATATATTTTATTTAAGAAAATTTTCTTTTTCAAACTTCTTTCACTGTGGCTTTTCTAAATTAACTTTTTGTTGGGTTCAAAACTACAATATATAGTAAATATTGGTTACAGGCTCCACCTATTTTACTTCCCATTAAACAAGAAATTTCCCAACATATGTTAGTCTAGACATCAACCAAAGCAAAAGTACCCAATATGGTTGATAGTATTGGGTTGTAACATAGTAGTGTTAAAAAAAATTTTTTAATTTTTTTTATTTAGCCCCCATCCAGCAACGCGCTATGAGGCAGCAGACGGTGAACAATTCAGCTCCAAACGCAACAGGATGCGCACCCGTCTTCACGAAGTTGATGATGAGGACAATAGCTACACGCGAAAGAAATCGTCCTCTATCTGGACCGCTTATGAGAGAGAAACCCATGGAATTCGCTGAACTATTGGGGAACTTAAGAGTTTAAGGCGAGTGATGGTTGAATGTTCTATTTAAATTTCTTTCACTTTGGCTTTTCTAAATTGAAAAAACTATAATGTATACTAAATATTAGTGTATAGTAAATACTAGTTTCCACCTAGGAAACTTCCCATTAAATAGGAAATTTCCCAACATATGTAAGTCTAGACACAAACCAAAGCAAAAGTACCCAATATAGTTCATAATACTGGGTTGTCGCATAATAGTGTTAAACAAAATTTGTTTAGTTTTTTCATTTAGCCCCCATCCCTCAACGTTCGATAATGAACTTCGATCAAATAAATTGCCGTGCAGTGTGGAATTCCACAATTCTATCAACATTTAAAAACAAAACTGAGCTTTTAAAGTAGGCAGACGGTGAACGATTCAGCTCTAAACGCAGAAGGATTCTCACCTGTCTTTCCGAAGATGTTGATGAGGTCATGCTGAAATGGACAATAGCTACACGCGAAAGAAATCTTCCCTGTCCCGACCGCTTACAAGAGACAAAGCCACCCAATTCGCTGAACTATTGGGAAACTTACGGCCTTATTCATAAAAAATTGTGAGATCTGTCTCTCAGTTTATCATACAAAAAACGTCTCTCAAACCTCTCACAGCTTTTTATGAATAAGGCGGTAGGAGTTTAAGGCGAGTTGTGGTTGGATAAATTCAAACGGCGTCAGGATATAAGTGATAACGCGAAAACACGATCCTAATGAATTTGCAGGTGAAAGAGCTGCCGAATTTTATACACAACAATAACTGTCTGGTGGCTTGTAATATGACCCCTTCCGACGAAGATATTCAGCCAAATGCTCTTGATCAATGTGGAGTTCTAGATATCTCAGGTCTCATACCTTTAAAATGCTTGTCAGCAAATGTATTCTGAACAATATTTCTTCACTATCACATTCAGATAAGCAAGGAACTAGCAACATTTCCGCAAACTTCATCAGCCGTTGAAGTATGTCGAGCGTACCTCTGTGGAGATGAGAAATATCGCTACTGAAGATGTATTTGCTTCTCCTAACGTTTTGAAGTTTGAAGCTTAAAGTCATACACCAATTTAGTATAGACACATTAATTCTCCCAATAATTTAAACTTCATAGGTATAGTTGCAAGTGAGCATTGGATGGTGGAAAGCATAGGTTCAATAATACCAGATAGAGGCAATAGTCAACAATGTCCAATAAAGCAACACCAACCTCATTTCGACTTTTTGTGGCAAAATAGCTGTGCAAAATAAAATACGAATGTATACCAACGAGAAAAGTCAACAAAAAAAGTGCAAAATACATTTAAATTTTTCAGTTCTACAACATCATCTTTTCGCGTACATTCACCGCAGCTTCCTCAATGCGTGCAAGTAACTGCTCACGATTGAATTATTTCTTTTACGATTGGAAGCACCGTTTCCGAGATATAGTTATATATATATATTTTAGCGACTTTCTTCTTATGGTCATTTTATGGAAACCCCTTAGAAACCCTCAACACGTAGATATTTTTTTGATTCGAATTTTTTTTAATTTTTCCATATTTTCGATCAAAAATGGGGGTGGGACACTTTGGGTAACCCACTACCCATCATCGTGCTTAATTGGTACAGGCCGTTTACCCATTCCCCATGTGTAATAATGGATAAACAATAGCTACCCATTCCCTACCCAGGGTAACACATTACCCATGAAATATGAACACTGGTTAGAAATAATAATAGTTTTATTTGTATTTAAATATAAAATATAAAATATTTGTTTTTCTACAAATTCATAATGGCACCAACAAATTGATTGTGACAGCCATTAAATTCAAGTAATTAGTTAAGCATGGCAATTTATTATTCGGTACAACCGAATTAGGTTTTACATATTTGATTGAATCAACAAATAGAATAGTCACCACTACAGCATACTTTGATTGCTACAACTAAAACCAAGAATTACTTTGTTCCAGGAATTCGTTTCCGTTGTGGTGTTTCCACTTTCGAGTGTTTTGCAAATGCACGAATGTTGGCAGTTACTCCCAACACAATTCTATGACCCATCGGGATGGTAGCCTTACCCTGATGGCAGAGGTGGAAGCATTCTGCCTACCTATAACGTCCACCGGCAACAAATATATCGTACCCAGTCATCAGTGTGAGTGATACCCATATCCTGTATGACCACTCCTATGTTATGATGCAGAGAGTTGGTCGAGGGGTGTAGATTGTTTACGCTCAAGACAAATCTGGCCGTTAGTGGAAAGGAGGAGATTCATGAAACTTCTGGTTTCAGTTTTGATGGGCCACTGTGTGATTGGTGGACATGCGGAGAGACTAAAGGTCAGGGCAAATGACTACTGTAGAAGCTGTAACGATGACTAAGAGGAAGAATCCACCAAACATCTACCTTGCACGTGTTTAGCTTTCGCCGACAGGAGGTTGTCTACCATGCAATCATACATTTTTAGTGACCTGGGAGAATTATGTCAGATAGGCGGATACAAGATCTTGAATTCTTGAAGCAAACTACGTGAACCGTGATATCACAATGCACTAATAAGTGTAAATAAGTTGTTCATCCAGTGCATCATAGACTGCAGAATTCTCATTGCATTTAGAGTTTATTTTGCATATAGTTTACATGTTTTGTAATGTTATAATTCAGAACAGCAGCTGACGAGAATATGTGACTACATGTAGAGAATAAAAACTGTTTCAGATTTGGTGCCAGACCAACAGGACCGAGACAAGTTGCAGATATCGCCTAATGGTCCTTGACAATTCCTACAGAAATTTTCTGAGCAACATTTTCGTGGAACATTTGATTGCCAAAAAGTCTCGTTGCAATGTACTTTTTTGACATTTATCGAAACTCGGACGAAATGGACACGTAAGGAATCAATTTCACTGCAGACATATTATCTTTCAAATATGCAATTGACAATCACTGTTTTTGGACATTTTTCAAATATTATATCGGTCCAACATAAAAATTCCCTCAGACTATAAAAATATAGTGAGACTTAAGAGGGGTTTGTCCTTCCGGAATTGTATATTCTCACCTAAGGTTTTCATTCTGCAAACAAATCGCTCACCCCCAAAAAGTTGTTGCACAGTGTTTTCTTAAAATTTGAAAAACCAAATAACAAAAAGACCACCCATTATTTGGAACAGTTATTTTTTCGGTGTGAAGCTTTGAATCAAATTGAAGCCCCTAGTGGAAGAAGGTGCTAACTCACTTTTTTTAAAAACAATATTTTCCTTCCTTTAATGTTCTGCAAGGAAAGGAATCTGATTCAAAAAAAAATTTTAATTTATTTTTAATAATTTAAATATCAGATGTTGAATTTTTTCTCATCTAAAACAAAATCAGATTCCAATCATTGGACTAAAGGGTTTTTAAATAAGAGCGCTACAAAACCGGTTTTAGATACCAAGGAAATTCTTTATTCCTGTGAAAGTACGTTCGACGCCATTATGTATGGAACTCGATTTCTTTTGCATGGCCACCATGGCCACGCTTGCAGAAGTCCAGACCCTGAACACAATTTTCGACGGTTTTCAAGCATAAATCGGCCGAAACCGCTGCAATTTCACGTTCGATATTTGTACGAAGTTCATCAATCGTCGCTGGCTTGTTGGCATAGACTATAGACTTGAAGTAGCCCCACAGTAAATAATCTAACGGCGTCAAATCGCGCGACCGAGGCGGCCAATCGACTGGGCCATTTGGTGAGATAACACGTTCACCAAACTTGGTTTCCAATAAATTGATTGTGGCATTCACTGTGTGGCTTGTAGCGCCGTCCTGTTGAAACCACATGTCCTCCAAGTCCATATTATCCAATTGGGGCCAAAAATATTCGGTTATCATTGAACGGTAGCGATTCGCATTCACAGTAATGTGCCGGTCTTGATCATCACGGAAGAAGTACGGCCCAATGACGCCGCCGGCCCATAAACCGCACCAAATCGTAATTTTTTCGGGATGCAATGATGACTCATGGATTACGTGTGGATTGCTGTCTGACCAATAACGCATATTTTGCTTATTGACGAAGCCATTCAGCCAGAAATGAACCTCACCACTGACGACCATAAATTGGACGTAGCGCACTTAAAGTTGAGGCCACTGACTCCAAATTTCGGTAATAATTTTAATAATTTCGACTCGCTGTTGGCTCGTATATCTCTCCATGATGAAATGGCAAACCTTACTGAAGAGAAATGTCAAAAGAGCGGGAAAATATATGGCGTCGTTTGCTGTCCCTATCGATTTACTTTTGTAGCGTCTCTGTTGAAAAACCCGTTATTTTGTTTATCCATTTACTATAAATTCTGCACTAAAGCTGCGAATCTTTTGCAGTTCTGGGGATGGTCTCTTTTGGTAACTTGGATTTACTTTAGTAATAAATTAAAAAATTAATTATAAAACGTATGCCATCATCTTTTTATAGTACAATACAATATTTTCTAAAAATTTGCCTTCAAATAAATTTGATAGAATTTTATTTAAATTGCAAAGTTGAGTCTTCATTATATGTGGCGGCCCAACGTCTGGCATGAAATGTTTCTGCATTTGCAGCATCTCTTGTTCTTAAGAACTCTTCTTCACGGTACTAATTTCCAATCATAATTTTTCAATTTATTATTATTCAAAATATTTGTACAAACATATTTCAAATAAACAATGAAATCTTTAAGATTTTGTTTGTGTTTCTGCTTCTATTTGTTTCGGCGAGGAACTTCTGTTAAATTTGCCATTTCAAAAGAAGTTCATTGTCGATGAACGGAAATCGTGAGAATGAATGAGACTGAAATCAATAACAAAAAGTATCGAAAATATTCTTTTGAAATTTAATCTTTAATATTTCAAACTTTTGTTTATTTTCGAACGGCGTAATTATTTCGAGTTTTATTAACGCACAATTACGCTGTAGCAGCAAAAGGAGCAAATGATTTGCAGATCAGAAGAGGAAACATTGGGTTTAATGTCAACATTTGAATATCAATACAATGTTGACAATTGGTTTGGGATTGATGATAATGCGATGGCTGTAAAAGTGAGTGGACACGCACTGGCATCGAGACAGCAGATTTAGATGAAATAGCGAACAATGCAGTGTAACATTTTTATAGATTTTCAAGAGGAAATAAGATATGCGTACATTTTGTGGAGTATACAGACGAACTTCTTTATTACGAATTTCCGTACAACGAAGTTTTTTATATAACGAATTCATATCCAGAACACTCAAATTTCGTTAAATTTTCGGAATGTTCTCCTCTCCTTATAACGAAAAGCCTTATGACTAATATTTCTGTACTACGTTTTTCTTCTTCGCCCGAAACCGTGCATTTTAGATCTCCCTCTAACGAATTTTTTAACAATTAACTAATTTCGATTGTTGTTTCTTACCACAACAAATGTATAAATGTACGTAGGGGATGTCATCACAAGTAATGTTTGCATCAGTTTTCAGTTGACGTAGAGGCTGATTGCAAGAAAAATCTCGAAGCGTAATTGCAGCAAAAGTTTTTGATGAACAGTAAAGTTGAAAAGGATGAAAAGAAGAAAAAATAAATTGCCGTGCAATTTCGAATTCCACTACTCTATCAAAATTTTTAAAATAAAAAAGCTGTGCTTTTAAAATTGGCAGACGGTGAACAATTCAGCTCTAAACGCAAAAGGATTTCCACACGTCTTTACGAAGATGCTGATGCGGCCATGCTGAACAATAACTACACGGGAAAGAAATCTTCTTCTGTCCGAACCGCTTATGAGAGAGAAGGCCAAAAAATTCGCTGAACTATTGGGAAACTTACGGCCTTATTCATAAAAAGATGTGAGAGGTTTGAGAGACTTTTTTTGTATGATAAATCGTCCCTCAAACCTCTCATAACGTTTTATGAAGAAGGCCGTTAGAGTTTAAGGCGAGTGATGGTTGGATAAATTCAAAAACCATCATGATATAAGTGCTAACGCGAAGATACAAGTTCCTAATGAATTTGCTGACGAACGAGCGGCCGAATTTTCTACACAAAAATACATGTATGGTGGCTTGTAATATGATCCCTTCCGACGAAGACATTCTGAAAAATGTTCTTGCACATTGCGTTCTTGAGTTCTGGATAAACAAAAATTACATGAGGTGTCAGGGGACAGCCGGTTGGAACGAAGTTCCCTTCGCTGTATATTATGTACTAGTTAGTTCCAACACGCCTAAGGCGCCCGTTGAAAAATTCGATATTTTAAATGTATCTTTAAGGAAAGATACTTTTTGTGAAATGATAAACTTTTTTAAAAAACATTTTTTATATAGAATGTATTTTTTTTTTATAAAAAAGGATATGTTTAGGTCCTTGGTTTGAGAGTATGTAACAAATTTTTCCGAAAAGGTCCTTTTTTAAAGAGAAGTACTTCTTTTATTCATACCTAAAGTTTTTTTTTAAGAAAGGTACTATTTTTAAGAAGAAGTACTTTTTGTAAGAGAAGCCCATAAGAGTATGCATTTGTTTACAAAGTAAGAGCAGGTACTTTTTAAAGAAGTTGTACTCTTTTTAGGAAAAGGTTATTTTTTTAAAAAAATATACTTATTTTCAGAAAGGCTACTTATCTCAAGAAAAGAAGAGAAAAGTTATTATTTTGTTTTTAAGGAAAGATACTTTTAAGAAAAGTAATTTTTGTAAGAAAAGGTTTTTTTTTTAAAGTGAAGGTATTTTTTTTGAAGAAAAGGTTTTTTTAAGAAATGGGGATTTTTTTTGGAATTAGTCCTTTTTTTCAACAATAGGTACATTTTTAAGAGCAGGTACTTATCGCAAGGAAATTTATTTTGTTTGTTAATAACCAAAAACTAACTGCCTTCTAAGGGCTAATAAAGAATTTTGTCATTTTTCTGTTTCCATTAAAAATCATAGAATAATACATACGCAGATAAACTTATTCTCTCATCTGACGTTTCATTTCACACTCTTCATCGTAGGTTTGTGGAAATGAGAACAATTAAATTTAAAATTATCTTACACCAGGTGGAGTTACAAAATATGTTCACTTAACTTTTTTATGTCGTTTTGGTGTAGAACTGAACAATTTAAATATATTTTGCACTTTTTTGTTGACTTTTATCGTTGGTATACATTTGTATTGTATTTAACACAACTAGTTTGTCACAAAAACACGAAATTCGGTTGTTGTTCCTTTGTGGATCGCTGTATACTATTGCCACCATCTGGTATTATTGAATCCATATTTTCCACCATCCAATGTTTACTTTCCATCGTACCTATGACGTTTAATTTATTGAGCTTCTATGGTATGTATTATTCTATGTTAAAAATAGTCCACATAATATAATGCATTTTGTCATATTTCGTCTTTTATCTAGCACTAGGACTAAGATTTGTGTTTTGGAGTGTTCGGACACATATAGTGAAATTTTATGGCGATTATTTTTGTAGAACATTTTGACCACGGCCCCCGTCATTTTGGAGCAGTTTTTGGCGAGTTTCCAAAAAAAAAATTAAAAATTATGGTTATACGTGACAGTTAGAGGGTTAATTTGTTCCACAAAAATGTTTATCTGAATCTTTTCTATAAATGTTCTGAACATAGTTTGTACCTCAGAAGTTAGGAACACACAATTTTGCATGCCGATATGTTGCAGGAAAGTTCCGATGGGCGGAAACTTTGAGCCGCCCTAAAACAAAATTCTGATCAGATCTGGCAAAACGCCGATACACTTATAATTTTTTAGGCCTTTGTACCAGAATCCGTTGACAGAACCCCATCATTTTGAAAAAATCTAATTTTGTCTCACAGTATAATAAAACTCAACATAAAAAAACAAATCTTCAAACAATTCCATATTACGAATTTTCTGTATAACGACGTTTTTTTTATCCCCCTGAGAAGCGCTATATGGAGAAGCGCTGTATATAGCTCGAACAAATTGTCTTGAAAATACATTTTAAGTAAATAATACAAGGTGGCGCAAAAGTAAACTTCCGATGTTTTTTTGGCTGTAATTTAAAAAAAAAAAGAAAAACTTTGATTCTTCTTGCGGATTATTTTTATTTGGTCTTTTAATTTTTTTTACATCAAGTCGAGAATATGATGTCATGTAAATTGCCGCCGCCACAGTTGATTGTCATTTGAGCCCTTTTTATGGCATTTTCTATCACTTTGGCCAAAACTTCCGGCGATACGTCCTCACATTCTTGACGGATATTGTCTTTGAGAGCTGCAAGAGTCTGAGGCTTGTTGACATAAACCCGCGACTTCAAAAAGCCCCACAAAAAGAAGTCTAGAGCGGTCAAATCAGGCGATCTTGCTGGCCAGTGCAAATCGCCAATACGGGAGATTAGGTGCCCGGGAAATGCATCCTTCAGCATATCGGTTGTGGCACGTGCAGTGTGTGCCGTTGCACCGTCCTGTTGGAACCACATGTTTTCCAATCCCAATTCATCAAGTTGCGGCAAAAAGAACTCGTTGATCATTGCTCTGTAGCGTGGCACGTCGTCTGGTCGATGTCGACGGCGCTTCCATGACATCCTCGGCTACAGCAGCAATATTCTCTGCAGAACGGCTACTCCGAGGTCTGCCACGCCTGGCAGCATCTCGTGTTGTGCCAGTCTCTTCGAGGCGAGCGGCTAAACGTCGCAGTGTTTCACCAGTAGGTGTTGGACGGCCAGTTTTATTAACGTGTATTTCGCATGTGTTTACTACACAAATGCCAAAACAGAACTGACATTAGGGGCCAATCGCAAAATTTATAGCATTTTCTGATAGGAGGATTACTTTTGCGCCACCTTGTACTATCTCAAAAGCTAAAACAGAATTTTTTATAAATATGAAATCACCATAACTAAGTTACTTCAAATCTGTTCTAAAAGCTTTAGCAAAAACGTTGTTGTTTTGCGTAATTTATGATTTCTCTTTGATATAACAAAGGAAACTTTAGTATCTCCACAATTCGTTATCTATTTTCTGAATACAATTGTCTGGCTGTGCGTTTATTTCTAAAGTAGTGGGAAAAACTACCACAATATCTGTCATTTAAACACTTTTATTTGCTCCAGACAAAAAGTCTATTTCACACAGCTGGATATGGCGCTAGCATCTCCATGGTGGGCCCTTGCGCTTACTTTCACAGCTCTCTCTTCTCCCCTAAGTTTTCATTCCGAACACAACATCTTCCTCTTCGATCATTTTATGTATTTAATTGTTATTGTTAATTGAAGCCATTAACAACAACCATTAACAAACAACAATTGTTAATAAATTATACACCTGTTGACGTCTGGAGTTGGCGAGGTTTGCACCGACAATTCCCACTGAAAGTTCTTCTTAACATGCAGTGAATATTTCCGGTATGAAAAAGAGGAGATGAAGATAAAGATGCACATATGACTGAAGCAAAATGTTTGAAGAACAAAAAAGCTACAAAATGTTTCTTTAAATAACCACATGCGATACCCACCGTGCGATATACAAATGTAACTCAAAGATACAAACACTTTCCTTTTGGAATTCAGTGAGTGAGTCAAGGTATTTGTACACGCTGCGTATTTTGCAGTACATTTATTTTACGCGCACCACTTATGAATTCCATATAAATCGGATATTATAAATCCAACTTGAATATTTTATAAACAATTTAAAAATTTTGCAATTTGCATCGAACACAAGAATAACAAAGGTGTCACATTAAATAAACAGAATATTTTGCGTAATAATTACGGCAGATATATGGGAAATTCAACGGCATAGTTCAACTTTATTCAATAAATAAATTAATAAAAAAAATCAATGAGTGTTCGAACTCACGGGCGATGTGTTACCACCTTTTTATTACACGGTACCTGTTCGATTTCTATGAACACATTAGTAAATGCTACATTGGAAAATAAAAAAAAGAATAGCTTTTGTGCTGAAGGCTCTTTTGCTATTGCACTTTCTTTTTTCTTACATCTGCTTTAACATTAGATGTAATATTGTTAAAATAAATAAAGCAATATTTAGCTCTCTGTAATAATTATTTTTGTTTCGTCATAACCAGAGCGAAGACGACCTGCTTGTTTGAATGCCGGTATACAACTGAATAAAAAGCAATATTTAGCTCACGAAATAATTGTTTTCGTTTTGTCGTAAACAGAGCTACGACAAAAAGTATTGAATAGTATAGACAACTTATTGCACCCTTTTTCCGCTCTCATGTAGAGAGTCTGAGTAAAAGAGCATAAACAAGTCTTATTCTATTTATAGAATATTCCAATATAAATGCACCATTTCGACAATGTTATTACATAAAACAATACAAAAACCATAAATGTTTCAAAAGGCATCAATGTTTCACATCAAAATTATGAGTGGACCTAGTTATGACAAAAAGAGAGCAATACGTTTTGAATTATTCACCAGATGTGGCCAGTGCTTTCGAGACCTAAAGGTCGAATATCAACATTTAATTAATACTTAAAAAAAATTAATTTATTATTTTGTTTGAAGGCCATTGTTTCTAACTATTTCTTTCAATCATCTTAGAATATAATTTCCCAAGTGTTGGATAATTTCGTTTGGAATCCATTCCACTTATTCTAGTGAACAGTGGTCAAATCTTCTTCATTTCGATATTTTCTTTGTGGGATATTTCCCTCGTAATTAACCCGGAGATTTTCCCTGCAGCAGGCCTCGGTGTCATTTTTACATTACAGGCTCATATCTTGCAAACCGTTCAGAATTTTGATTTAGTCTCTGAGGGAGAGTCATAAGGACCAAAAATTGTGAACATATAAAATCAAAAAACTTCATCTCCAAGGTCAAAATTGCAAAAAACTTTAAAAATTTCAATTTTTTTTTACCTTTTTCCCCCTGTTCAGGTCCAGAGCGTTAAAAATTCAAGGAAACAATCAACATATGAAATTTGTAGGATTAATTCTTAACACCGTTTAGGTAGCCGCAAAAGTGAAAAATTTCCCGAAATTTTTTTAATTTCATTTGTTTTTTCTTTACTTCAACATTTAGGAAATTCACATGGTGTACTATTGTGTTGTATTTATCGTATATGCTAAAATAATACAACAGTTGTAAATATGTTGTTGGTATTCTTCGCGTAAATATATTTTACGACTATACAACCTGAGCATGTCTGTTTTTCCAGTGTACTATGTTGTATGTTCAGTGCCAGCTGTTTTTTGTTTACTATTGAAGAAATTTTGCATTTTAATTTTAATTGGTAAAATAATAAAAAAAAGAAATTGTACAAATGGAAGGAGAATAAACTACTTCGGTAAGTTTTTGTGCACAAACTTTTCACACAAAACCGTAAAAATTTTATATTTTTCACTTCTTGTTGGCATTTTTTAATTTTTCATGTTCGTAATTCGTCATTGCCGTTTACCAGACTGAATTTGGCTTAGAATAACTAAATCTTGTTCATCTTTCTGTAATTCCAAAAAGCTATTTCTTGCAAAAACAATTCGTTCTTCCGGAATTACAGTAGTGCATCCATTCGTACAGTAAGGTTTTTCTAAAAACTGCGATAAAGTTTGCTCTTCCTCAATATCTTGAAGAGATAATTGCAGCGCTTCTGAAACTTCTGGCTATGAAAATGCATCCGACTCATCACTGACTATAGGTAAACATTCTTCCAAACAATCGCTGAAGTATTGTTCTTCGACACTCTTAAATTCGTCTTCCAGACACATTTTCTTACGTTAATTGAGATTTATTTTAACCTGAAATTAATTTAATAATAGGTAAATTAAATAATTATAAATAATAGATTCAATTCTATCGGCTTAAATCCAAAACATTGATAATTTGATAAGGAATAAAACAGCTCTAGTAATTTTGAAAACAAAATTAGCAAAAACAGGTTTTTAACTGTTAGAAATATTTTTCATAGAGGCAACACTGCATAGTGAACATCATACAAAGTACGAAAGTCGAAATACATCGCCAGAAGTCGAAATACATCGCCAGATGATCAGGTTGACGGAAGAGTTGCATAACCATGCGCAAAACACGTAAATGCGAAGCGTTTTTTTTAAACGCGTTTTTCTCAATAACTTCTTTTCGGCGCAGAGGTCCCTTTTCGTGGAGCAAGTCACATTTGTTAAATATGACTTTACGACTTATGCCTTTAGGAGACCATGTGAATTCCCTAATTGAGATACTATACTATCTATTACAAAAATAATATAAACAATTTTCGTCTTATGTTTATAATGTCGATGGCCCTGGACTTGTAAATCGCACTCTCTTAACTTGTGGATCCAAATCGTCGTCCGAATCTGACTCTGATTCAGAACTTATGGTGTCCACAGGCACGTTGCTTCCAGACTGGCCTCCATCATCAGATTTTTCTTCTTGAAATACTCCATTAATATCATACAGGTTGATCTTGTGACTCCACCAACATACCTGAAATGAGTTAGACAAGAAATCATAAAAGGAATGCAAAACAATGCATCAATAAAATTGGTATTACCTCTGCAAGCAATGCGTCGAGTTCTTTGCCTTTGTACCGTTTTTCCATGGGCATTGTGGTTTGGTGAAACCGTTCTCCTAGCTCATCGGATTCCGTAGGGAGAATTGGGAATCGTCAAAATGAAAATGAAGATACCCATTGCTAGCGGAATGGAAGGTTTTCGGTTCAACACATGCAACAACACTGCTTTCAAGCTTGAAACAGAACCATCAGTAACTAATCTCCATTCACTAGCGATGTAGTTCATTCCTATTTTTACCACCAAAGCTTTTATATCGTTGCAGTAAGCGAACGAATTGTCATCATTTAGAGTGTAGGGGCTGTGATATTCAGCTTGTTTTTCACTTTTGCGGCTACATAAACGCTACCTAAACGCTGTTAAGAATCATTCCTAGGAAGTTCATGTGTTCTAGAAAGTTGTTTACTGAGATCTTCGGTACATTTTCGTGGTTGATTGTTTCCTTGAATTTTGAACAGTTTGATACCTATGGACCTGAACAAGAGAACAAATTTAAAAAAAATCGAATTTTTTCAAGTTTTTTGCGATTTATCCATTGAAGATGAAGTGTTTTGATTTTATATATCCTTATTCTCTATGACAAGAGTTACAACAGAGAGTTAATCAAAAATGACACCGAGGCCCCAAATCTTTGGGGTCCCATAAAAAAAAGTGCATGACTTCAGGTAAAACTGGGAGACACGGGTCTTTTCTTTTTGGTCTTTTATCACGTAGTGGTGTCCGCATATGGTTATATTTCCATGACTGAAAAAATTACACACAGTGTAATAGTCCATATTTTTATTCCAGGTAAAAAAGTAGGTTTTACAACAGGTTTCATTTTGTCATCCCTAATAAAAAATTTATAAGGAGTTTTGTAATGTTTCTCTATACGTTATTTTTTAAATGGTCAACGTATTTCTGATATTTCATGAATTACTTTTGTGCTTTTTCGCCTGTGGAGTTACTGTGTTATCCAGTAACTTAAAAATGTGATATTATACCTTTACTTACTTTCCGGTCTCTTATCTGGTCTCGGACAACCGCGGGGGATCAGGGAGGTATCAGGCAATACCAAGTGTACGCAAAGATTCGTCAACCTGATCCCTCCAGTGGAGTCTTTGTCTTTCTATTTTTTGTCTTGACGTAACATTTTCAGATACATTAAACGGAGAAACTTTCAGTACGAGAAATTGTCCTGTCTGCAAAAGGATTGTGCTAAAAAATTGCACTAAAATTGAAAAAATTGGAAAATTGTTGAAAAAATTGTGCTAAACGGCACTTAGCATAATTTTTCAAAAAGCAAATGCCAAAACCAAAAAGATTATGACAAAACGGCACAAATTATGCTAACATGGTAACACTGATTCTCTATACTATTCAATACTCTTTTGCGACGACATCAATACAATGCAGCTACATCAATACAATCATACTTATTTTCAGGCCGAGATTATTGTTGTACAACTACCACGTATGTGATACTAACGCTGTGTGTTGTTTGCATGTGTTCACTTTGATAGATTGCCCTACTCGTGCTATGGATGTTAAAACATCACAAAATCCTCACCAAAAGGATTGGCAACAGTGTTCCATGTTACACCATGAATTTCACGTGTGTTGGAAAAAAATTTTCCGAATCACATGGATGGTAACATATTTTCCTTCGTATAGATTTTAGTTTCAAGTAATGTGATTAATTAATTCTTGAGAATGTAGCGGAAGCATTCAAAGAGATAAAAACATGGTTCCCATTACATCCCATTAGAGGTTTGGGGTGGGCTCGTAACATTCAGGGGGATGTATGATTTCTAGTTTTTATACTCGCTGCTTGGGACCTATAGTTTTACACCGATTCCGAAGGGTGTTTTTAAGATGCTTGTTCATGGCTAACTACTCGATAGTGCCGCCATCACTAAGCGAGGTGACCGTCGTTGAACGAAACGTGCAACGTCCTCACATGCAACGTCCTAGTTCCCTGCATACTGAACAGTAAAAGTGTTGCAAGCGGATTATGTTTTCTTTATGTCGATTTACATCGTTCTTTAATTTATTTACCAAACATTGGACTTGAAACATTACAAGAAAAACGCATCCTGATAAGTTTGGTTCATCCTACTATTTCATTGTAGTTACATAGAAGCACTTCGTATAACAGGCGTGTTTTGGTTACACTGCTTGCCTAAACTATCACTTATGTTGTATGGAAAGTTAAGCGATATTAAGCGGCACAAGTAGATGCCGCTTCCATTTCAGTTCTAAGCAGGCATAAAGTTAAGATTCGGATATCGTTATAGTGAGTTGAAAGATACGTAGAAGAATATATACACATGCACGATAAACTAAAGTACAAACCATTCGTTAGAGCAAACCAATTATACATACGAGCCGGATCAATAAGTCCGTGACTTTTTGAATGAAACACAGTTTTTTTTTGCAACAGAAACTTTATTTTTCAACATAATCTCCTATTAGCTCAATACACTTAGTCCAGCGTTTCTCCAATTTTTGTATCCCTTCCAAAAAATAGGATTTTTTCGAGATCCATAAAATAGGCATTTGTTTGATTGATAATTTCATCGTTGGAGCTAAATCTCTTTCCACCGAGCCACTTCTTTAGGTCTGGAAATAGGAAATAGTCACTGGGGGCTAAATCCGGAGAATATTGCTCATGAGGTACCAATTCGTAGACCAATGCATAAACACGTGTGCACCCGTGCATTATCTTAATGAAAAATAACTTTTTTCTTGGCCATATGGGGTCGTGTTTTTTAAATCCTCGTTAAATCGGTCCAATAAGTTGGCATTATATTTACCGTTTATTGTTTTTCCCTTTTGAAGGTAATCGAAGTGGATTGCCCCGCGTGAATCCCAAAAAAACTCTTGCCATCACCTTATTGGCGGACAATCTTATCTTAGCCTTCTTCGGATACGGTTCACCCGGAGAAACCCATTGTTTAGATCCATGATCCATGTTTCATCCACAGTTACAAAACGCCGGAAAAACTCCTTCAAATTGCGGTTAAACAACTCCAAACAATCAATTGAGAGCAAACGCGGCACCCATCTTGCAGACAGCTTTCTTAAACCCAACTTATCATTTAAAATCGAAACCACACTGCCATTTGAAATGCATATGGCATAAACTCTTACTCTTCTCTTACTTCTTACTTCGATCGGCCAACATCATATCGTGGGTTTTTTTTCGATATTTTCGGGTGTGTTGACCTCAATTGGCCGTCCAGAACGTTCAGCGGCATTTGTACTTGTGCGAACACAACGGAAGTCAGTAAACCACTTTTTCATCATTGAAATCGATGGTGCAGAGTCCCCATAGTATTTATCAAGCTTTTCCTTGGTTTGATTGACGGTTTTTTTTTCGGAAAAAATAATGTTTCACTCGAAATTTACTTTTTTCCATTTTTAAAAAAATTTCACGAGGTTGTATATTTTAAACAGCTGTTAAACGCAAAGTAAATAACGGAACTTGCTCAAGATTTTACAGTAGTCTACTAACAGGTGGTACTTGATGGGAGCTGTGTTGCATTTCATATGACTCCTAGGGAAGTTCGAACAGTCACGGACTTATTGCTCCGCCGCCGTATGACAGTAAATTATCGCATGCTTAGCGGTTTAGTTACTAGCAAACGAAACGAAAACGTATCTATACCATAAGATCGTATCCAAAATTTGGTTAGACGACTGCATGTCCTGTTATTTATACTAATAGCGTACTGTGTCCTGAATTTAACAAAGATGACACGAGTGTATGTTCCCACTAAAGAGGTAAATATAAGCCTTTTATCCATTGCGAACAAGGGCCTTTCAAGCTGAATGTGCCAACGACTAAAGCCTATTGTCCTGGTCGGACTTTATCAGTGTGGCTTTAGAGTTGGAAAATCCGATCCGGAGAATAGAAAATCCGTAGTAAAAAAAATATAAAATTGACAGAATAACGGATGAATACTAATGTTGATACATCGTTCATATATTCAAACATTAGCACCGGAATTCTGTAACTTTCTAACGATAACGATATTTTATGAATTTTGACAATTCAATCACTGATTTTTATCCTTAAAATTTTACAGTATTCAGGTGCAGTTCCCATCTTCAGGTATACAAATTGTACTCGTATTAATGTAAATAAAACGCTTATATATACATATACTAAAGACGGGGTTCGTATTTCGTGGGTAATGGATTAACAGTGGGCTACCCAGGGTAACCCATTATTATTATGAATAGGTAGCGATCGTTTACCCATTACCCACTGGGTATGGCGAAAATAATGGGTAGCTATACACGACAATGGGGAATTTCCCCTCACGATTACCCATTACCCTTAGGGTAATGGGGAAAATAATGGTTACTTACCCACGTCGATGGAGAATTTCCCATCACGAATACCCATTATCGACAGGGTAAAGGGGAAGATAATGGGTAGCTACTCACGACGATGGGTAATGCGTTACCCAGGGTAACCCAACCACATTTTTGATCGTAAATGTGAAAAAATTGTAAAAAATTTCTATATCTCGGAAACGGAGCGTTCAATCGAAAAAATAACCAATTTTTGCTGGTTTGTAAGGGCTTTTAAAACTGCTCCAATTTTTATGGAAGAATTTTTTTTCCAAAAAATTAAGAAAATAACAAAATCGCGAAAATAAAAAATGGCTACACATTACTCGAAAAAGGTGTTTCGAATCGCGAAAATAATGAATTGTTACCTCCAACAGAGGCTTTAACCAATGGATGTCCTCAATATGGCATAATTTAGTCGTTAAAGTTATAGCCACTTTTTTATTTTAGCGGTTTTCTTATTTTGGCGATTTTTTTAACAAAAATTTTTCCGCTCCGTTCCCGAAATATAGACATGAAGGCGTTTTAGCGATTTTAATATTCGAAAAATTTTAGTTTTTGCGACTTTTTTTTATATAAAAAGTGATGCCATATTGGATACACACACCCATTGGTTAAAACCTCCGATGGAGGTAAACTGTTTGTTATTTTCTAGCCACATTTTAATCTAGCCACTTTTTAATTTCAGCGATTTTCTTATTTTGTCGATTTTTCAAAAAAAAATCTTCCATCCGAATTCGACCACTTTATGAAAACCCCTTACTTTTTTACTTTTATTGACTATATTACAACATCATGAGGTCAGATGTCTTACACATATTAATTAAACAAACAAATTAAACAAATTTCAACATATTCTTGCAACTGGCTCTATCCTTCGCCTTTTCTCGCCATTAGGTAACACCAAGGATACGGAGGGTTTCTTCTGCCTGGTCTTTCCAGCGGAGTCTTGGTCGTCCTCTTTTCCTGCTTCCATCGGGTACGTTATCAAAAATCTTTCGCGCTATTTTAATTGCAGGGGCGAATCTGTGCGTTGTTACAAACAATTTCACTTATTTGACGAAGCATGTCTTAGAGTGTGCATTATGTGACTACAATTTAATGTATTGTGAACTCTATCGACTAAGTTCAGCTGAAGACATTTCATTTATATGCACGAAACTCGATCAATTCTAGAAGTTTATTATTGACTGGGAGAAAAGTAAAACTTTTTTAAATGTATTTTCACTTGCTTAAGTCACAATCGCTTTAGCTTTGAAAATCACATACAACCATTCCCCTTCATTCACTACTATCTGCTCTTTGCACTGAAGAACTTTTCGTGAACCCAAACTGTGTGACGATGTCGCTTGTTGGCGGTTGCATCCGCCTTACCTTAGTTTTTTCTGTATCCCTGGTGTGATCCTATCACCACTTCTTTGGACCACCACCATAAATAGTCTTCTAAGAAGTTTGCCCACCGAGGGCTTGAAACCGGAAGAAGTTGTCCGAACATTGTTTGTTGAAGGGCCTCAAGTGCACTTCAAATGGTGTTCAACTGGGTACACCTTCGATTAGTGAATGCAAATACGCATAAAACGGAAATCTGTTTATACTTATAGATTCATTGGAAAGAGTATTAAGTTAACAACCAATGTTATATCCTTGGATTCATACGGGATGCTAAACTATTTGGGAAAGACAGTATGGATAGCTCTGCAGAATAGCTCTATGCTCAAATACATTACACATTAGATCAACACGAGCATTATATGTCAGCTTTTGGGTTACGCATCTGTTAACCTGTGAATGACAAATGGGAAGTAGTGTTGCATTGAAAAACTGATCGCAAGTTCTACTAGGGTATCAGAAGTTGCTAATAACCCAAACGATGGGGTAATGTAGACCAAACTTTAATTAAAACTCATTAAGTACTAGGCAGCCTTGGCCATAGACTAACACATAATTGCTAAGTATAACCTGACGTTCCACTTTGTGCTTCTTCAGAGAGGAATCAAACTTCGGTCAGCTGTTTAATTACAACCATAGAACAATAGATAAGATTCGCCGTCCTCTCTTTACATTCTCTGGATGACGACGAGATAGGCGAGAGAGCGATAAGCAACCAAAAGCAAACCATGCAAAAAGTAAGTTTAAATATAGTTAGATTGATACTAATGACCACAGAACAATAGACAAGAGTTTCTTCCCTCTCTTTACGTTCTCTCGATGACGACGAGGTAGTATGCCATTTCATCGCGTTCGGATTGCTATTCTATGCTACTCTTTGATTGGGCATAAAACGGACATAAATAAAAGGGAATGCATATTTTCGTTCGATGCAACCAACGTGAAAGATAATTTAGCTGTCATTAGCAGGGGGTATCCATGACACAGCTGATCGACTATGTACTAGGAAAGTGTTAGAGAACAGGGTGGATAGGCTAGAGAGCGCTAAGCAACCAGAAGCAAACCATACATCAAACTAAGTATAAATAGTGTGTAATTGATACCAATGACAGCTAAATTATGTTTTCTCTTGGTTGCATCGAACATAATTACGCATTTCCATTTATGTCCAACCAAACAGTAAAATACAACAGCAACTCGAACTCGATGAAATTGCCTACTACTTCGTCGTCATCGAGAGAACGTAAAGAGAGGGATAGAAACTCTTGTCTATTGCTCTGTGGTCATTAGTACTAATCAAACTCAATTTAAACTTAGTTTGCTCATAGAGGAATACTTAAGAGTTGACATTACTCTTCGATGCCTCTTCATGACGAGGAGGTAGTAGGCCCTTTCATAGAGTTTTATTTGCTGCTGTATATTACAATTTCGTTGGACATAAAACGGACCGAAATCAAAGGAAATGCGTATTTTCGTTCAATGCAAACAACATAAAACATAATTTAGCTGTCATTTGTATCAACAAACACTATTTTAAATTAGTTCCTGTTTTCTTTGCTCTCTCATTCTCCATCATTGGCCTAGTACCTTTTCGATCAGCTGTGCCATAGAATCCCCTGGTTTGCTGCATGGTTTGCTTCTGGTTGCTTATCGCTGTCTCGCCTATCTACACTATACCATAAACTACCATAAATTTTCTACTGCCTAAATGCATGTACACTCAAAAAAATATGTTGGTAAACACAGCAGAAAAGTCTGCTGAAAAGGGGAAAGCAAACAAATTTGCTATTACAGAAAACATTGGTTAGGTGTTTCAGCAAACAGTATGTCAGCCATTTTAACAACCCTGCAAAAAGTTTGTTGTCATTACAGTTCATTTTCTATAATAACAAACAAATTGTCTTCTGATAAGTAGCATACATTGTTTGCTATTAATAGCAAACTTAATTTTTTGAGTGTAGCTTAATATTTACAGGGTTAGTAGATACAACATTTTAAATGAGTTATAGTGTTTCCACCGGCTGGAGACTCCACTGCACACTTTTTAGGAACAACAAATGATTTTCAGAACATTTTTCTATGCAGCCGGTGTAAAACTATTGGTATTAATTGTAAAAACCTTTACATATATGAAGCTTTGATAGAAAATTGTAAATGTTCTTTTCGATGTCATTAATTTGGATTTTTTTGTTCGTAAATTGATAAAAGTTCCATATTTATGAAACTCATTAAATTTGGACCGCAACCAATCCACTGGAAAGGGAATACATTTAATAAATTTATAATTATCACAAAGTAAACATTAACACTAAAATTGCTGCATCAATCTTCTATAAGGGTCGGTCTCCTTCTCAAAACATTCAATTGATGAGATAAATATTACGAAAACACTATTTAATGTCATTAAACAGAAGACGATCGCGACTGAGACTGAGTGAGATACAAACAACAAAGATATAATGAAAAAAAATAAATCCTGGATTTCATCGATTGCAACAGTTGCTCATGTCGACTGGTAACGCCTGAAACGGCTGCTGCTGCTTGAAGCCATTATGGTCGACAATAATGAATTGAAATTGTGCTGTGACTGCTGTTGTCAGTCCGTCATTTGCGACAAAGTGTCAACCCACAGCAACCGCATACGGAAGAAGCCCATCTCTCCAGTTGGATATCATACGAATTGGGTAACATGTATGTGAATGAGTGTGCGTGTGTGTGTTTAATCCTTAAAAATAACAAAAGCCACAGAAAAAAAATTAGTTCTTTCCCACATTTAGCAACGCATCAGCGATAATTTTTCGAGTTTTAATGGAGGAGCGACCGACCGTCCGTTCTTTTTTCTTCGGTTTCCAATTTTGAAAATATGTAGTCTTTTTTTTACTACTTCTCCTTCTGTGTTTATTTAAGCGCTTGCAACGAGACAGAGAAGAGAAACTGCTGCTGCTGCCGCTGCAAGCTAAAGTAAACAAAACGTTTAAACAAAAATCGAAAAATTTAAAGACGAATAGATTTATAAGTGGATATATAATTTTCAGTTGCAAACATATAAATAATCATCCACACACATGTCATACTCGCACTCATAGTAACAGAGTTACAATTTTATTGTGGGCTTCTAAATTGGTAAAGAGGGTGTGTGCGTAAGCAGGATCTGATATTGAAAGAAAAACAACGCCAAAAATATCCTTTCAGCAGCTTAAAATCTGTTCATATCAGACCTGTTTAATGAATTATCAGCTGACAACTAAATATATCTACAATGATTTGTTACTGTTGTTATTATGATAACGGCGAAACATTTGCAATTAACTTGATTGATTTTAGATAAGTTTTTCAAATGCTAACATTGGGTTTCTGTTGTTTTTTTCAACGACCGATTAAGTTGCCGCACTCCCATGGAGGTTTAACTGGGACCATGGGACTGAAAACGCAATTTCTGCTCATGACCTGAGTACCTTTAATTTCTTTCGGCGTTGGCTACACTATCGAGTAAACAGCAAAAATAGAAAAGATATTGGCAAACCTGAACCTTTCAGAAACGGTATATAACTATAGGTTTCGACTAGATCCAACGAAAAAAATCCCATCTCTTTCAGTGTGAGAAGCTCTTCTTAATACTAAAATCAAACTCGAAATTTGCCAATTAAATTCATTGTGTATATGGATTTTAGGTAATGAAGAAAATTATTAACTCAAGTACACAAGGTGCCTTCTCTATAAGTATTTGGCTACATCGTCGCACATTATATGGATAAACAAATCTCAACTTAATGAGAAATGTTTCAGCACATAGTAGTACGAGAATTTTCAAAACTCTTTCCAAATAAATTAGATTTAACGTCTATTTTGTAATTTCATGTACACAAATAACTTGCGTAAATTTGTTGGCCGTCGGTGGTGCAGTGGTTAGTGTGCGCGCCTATTGTACATGAGATCCTACGTTCGAACCCTGCACTGACCACCTACAAATTTCTTTCTACAAATAGTGACGGCGACACTATCGAGTATATAGCTATGATAAAGCTTCTCAAAATACCGTTCAGAATCGGTGTAAAATTCTAGGTCGCAATCAGTGAGTGAAGATTGGAAAGCGCACAACTCAGTGATTGTGGGAAGCTCTCCCCTGTCCCTTCGTGGGGTGTAATGGGAAACCATTTATTTATCTAAATTTGTTCCGTCAACTACACGCGTAATGGACTCGTATAGAAAGTGATTGGATCGGATTATTGTGTTTAAACAAAGACTTAAGTGATATTTCTTGGGCAATCATTTTTTCTATGTAGGGAAACTTCGTTTTCAAGTCATTAAGATATCGCTTAAGCCGACACAAACAATTTGTTTTTGGAACGAAGTTCCTTAACAACCAGTCTTTAACACTAATATGCTACAACCCAGTATTATCAACTATTTTGTATTGTGTCTAGACTAACATATGTGGGGACATTTCTTGTTTAATGGGAAGTTTTCTAGGTGAAGTCTGTAACCAATATTTAGTATTTATTGTAGTTTTGAGCCCAATAAAAAGTAAATTTAGAAAAGCCAAAGCGAATCGAGTTTAAAAAATAAAATTTTCTTAAATAAGTGCCTTTTCTTAAAAAAGTTAAATTTTGTCAAAAAAATACCTATCCATATTCTTAAACAAAGAACCTTTTCTTCTAAAAATACATTATCCTAAAGAAGTACCTTTTCTTAAAAAAACGGAAATTTTCATACAAAAGTAAATTTTCTTAAAAAAAGTATTTTTTTTAAATAAGTACCTTTTCCCAAAAAAAAAAGTAAATTTACTTACAATAAATAGCCTTTTCTTAAAAAACTACCTTTTGTTAAAGGAGTCATTTTTTTTGTCAAAGAAACTAACTTTTCTTGTGATAAGTACCTAGTCTTAAAAATGTACCTATTTTTTCAAAATTCTAAAGAAACCAATTTCTTAAAAAACATTTTCTTAAAAAAATACCTTCTCTTAAAAAATAGTATTTCTTACAAAAATTCCTTTTCTTAAAAGTACCTTTGCTTAAAAATTAAATTTTCCTTAATAAGTTTCCCGGTTCAAGATCAATTTCTATGAAAAATTACTTTTATAAGAAAAAGTACTTTTCATAGAATGTACTATTAAAGAAATAATGTGAAATTGATTATTATGGTGGATGGTTGGAAATATAGCTATTTCGATGCCCACCAAGGCATATCATCAGCTCCCTTCTCCGCAACTATTTTGGTATATCATCACACATTATAGGGATAAACAACTCTCAAGTAAGCGAGAATTGTCTAAAACTCCTACTTGTGCGAAAACATCTACAACAATACTTTGCCATAACCATCAATATTCACAACATTTCTTTCCCATGTATAATAATCAATTTTACATTATTTCTTTAATAGTACATTCTATGAAAAGTACTTTTTGCTATAAAAGTACTTTTTCATAGAAATTGATCTTGAACCGGGAAAACTATTAAGGAAAATAACACCTTAAAGATCGAATAATAAAACTAAAATGGTTGAAAATAAAATAATACATTTTCTTTTCTTAAGTTAAATAGCCTTTCTGAAAATAAGTAAATTTTTTTTAAAAAAATAACCTTTTCCCAAAAAGAGGACTACTACTTTAAAAAGTACCTTTTCGTAAAAAAGTACTTCTTTGTAAAAAAAATGCATACTCTTATAGCTTTTTCTTACAGAAAGTACTTCTGCTTAAAAATCTTCTTCTTAAAAATAGTACCTGTTCTTAAAAAAATATTAGCTATTAAAAAAAGTACCTTTCTTTAAAAAATTACCTATTCGGGAAAATATAATACATGTTTTTACAATAAGGACATGAAAAAATTTTTTTTTTTAAATAAATTCTATAAAAAAACAATTTTCTTGGAAAAAATTCAGTTACAAAAAAGTATCTTTTCTTAAAGATCCATTTCAAATTATCGTATTTTTCAACGGGCGCCTTAGGCGTGTTGGAACTAACTAGTACATAATACATAGCGAAAAGAACTTCATTCCAACCGGGTGTCCCCTGACACCGCATGTAATTTTTTAAACGTCTTTCAGATTCCATCAATATATGTCAAAATCCTTCTAATGGCCAGTTTTAAGTGGGTAGTTAACTATCGGATTACTTAATCTTAATTCTAAGTTAATTCGAGGTTAACTTTGCCTTTTGTTTTTCAGTGGTGAGTTAATGTAAGTCGCCATATTGTCAACTAATATGGCAACTCTTGTTTTCTTATTGGAAAAAACGTGTGTTTTGGGATAAATACCAAAACAACAAAGGGAAACAAACAAAATGGAATTATGTAAAATAAGAAATAGATGCATAAAATCGAAGTAATTTTGACAAAAATGTGTATAAAACTATATAGGCGCAACAATTTAACGATCTAGACTCAACGTATGTGTATAAATTCGCAAATCTGAAACATGTATTTTATACAATAATCTTCATTTCTCACTTTGACAGTCAGTTAATTGTCAAAATAATATGGTTCTGACTATAAGTTAACCTACCAACATTGGGTAGTTAAATCATACTTAAACAATGACTAAAAAACACAAATCGATGTTTAACCACAATTTAACTAAGAAACGAAGATCACCACTGACTGAAAACTGGCCATAAGGGGCTTAATTCATAACTTAAAAGCCACAACCTCTTTTGCTGAATATATTTATTTTGTCAATATTAGGTAACAAATTTTCATTAGTGAAATTATAAAATGAGTGGGTGAACAAAACATACTTATCTATTTCTAACAAGTCTAAAAGCTGAAAAAAACGGTCCCTGCAACATATTTGCAGGAACCATGTATATAGTTATTTGCAAGCATTGTTTTCAAGTATTGAAGAACTGCTGCTTTCTTGTTTCTTTGTTGTCTATCAGGCTTATATTTTTCGCAGTTTTCAACAATCAAAGTCACATTTTGGGCACAAAAACATATATTATAACATATTATTCATATAATCATATAATATTGGATTTCAAACACAATGTGTTAGGACACAAGTATACTGTAGTGGCGACAAGCTACAAACACTTTATATTGACATCCAAACAACAACAAAATTGCAGATTTTCCAGCGTGTACTTGTTTACTTCCATGACATTGTAAAGTATCCCAAATATTCGGAACGCTGAAAAATCTGTCTTTTTTATGTTTGGATGCAAATATAACGCGTTTGTTGCTAGTCCCAAATATACCTTACTTGTGCCAAAAACACATTGTGCTTGGTATTCAATATAACATGTTTGAGACACAATGATTAATATGCTATATTATACGTTTTAGAGACACAAATGGGCTTGTGTTTGTTGAAAACCGATAAAAACAAAAACGAGACTGACAACAGAGAAACAAAAAGAAAAAAAATGCTAGTAACCATGTACATGTTTCCTGCAATATATTGCTGGTGCCATTATTTTTCAGCGTATGACAACAAAGCCTTTCGACACAAGCAAAAAATAAATTGTTTGCATTTAATGAAGTGAGTCAGTCGAAAAATGACGCCACCTCTTTAAAACAAAATATTTCGCAACCACCTACTAACAATATTTATCAACTTGGAGACTGAAAGAAAATCGAACATTTGAATTTGTGCATTATCCTGATGTAGAAGTGCATCAATTTTAAACCTACAACACATTTCAGATTCCGTCAATTTACTGCAAATAAAGCATAAGTTTGATGCAAACTTGTCGCAAATTTGCTGCATCTTATTGAGTGAGTTGAGTTAATTATGTTTAGTAAAATGTTTGCTCATATTTATGAAATCTTTTTACCAATTTTATGAAAATTATGCATTATTTACGTGAAATCTTTTTATCAATTTGATGATTATTTACATTCAATTGATATACATAATGCATTTAATTTAATTAAAACATTGATACATTAATTACACCCTCACCCATATGATGGGGGTATATATCATTTAATACTGAAAAAAATGTAACGCATCGAAAGATCCACTTTAGGCCCTTAGGACGAAAGTTGTTTTACGACATTTTCAGACGATTGAGCCACGTCTGTCTGTCTGGCTGGCTGGTTAACACAATAACTGGCGTAAATCTCTACAGATCACAATGAAATTTTGTCCGTGACTATTATTTGCCAATATTCAGTTTGGGATTAAGAATGGGCGTTAGCTCACGCACCTTCTGGTACCTCCTACACAAATCGACACATTTAACACAAAATCATATTTCTTTCAAACCTTTCTTCTGGTAGATGTGATTAGCTTTAACTCTCACGCCGGTTAATAATCTGTAAATGCCTACTTAACTGAAGGAAATGGGCGAGATTGTCACGCCCATTCTGGTACCTCCCATACAAAATAGGGTATTCGTTCGGGTTGTCAATCCGATAAATCGCGTGAAACACTTCCGACCTTAATGAAATTAGGTATAAGGCCTCACGTTATCAATGTCCAATCACCAATTAGAACAAGGGTGATTTTGCCACGCCCATTTTTGGTACCTCCCATACAAAAGTTGTTTGGCCGTCTGATTGTTCGGCACGAGAAGACGCGCTAAACCGAACCAATCATTATGAAAGTTTGTGCTAGTCAATATTTAGCCAAATAAAACTCTCCTATAGAAAATGAGTTGTTTTGCCACACCCACTCTGGTACTTCCCATATATAAATTGGGTGGATGACCGGTTGATCAACACGATTCTCTCGTAAACTACAACCAATCTTAAAAAAATTCGGTACTAGGCAATATTTACTATGCAATTAATAACTGACTATTCTGCCACGCCCAGTTTCGTACCTCCCATAAAAAAGTTGGGCATATTTCCGGTTTGCCGACTCGATATCTCCACTGAATCATATCCGATCTTAATAACACTAATATCTAATTTGGGTATTCAATAAGATTTTGCGCAATGCCAATATGCTGTTGAATATGACCACTTTTGAGTATGGGCGATTTTTAACAGAACTCCCATGCAATGGATGACTGAAACTTATGTAGTGGTTTTGAGTTTAGATTTACCGCATTTCGTTTATTGTAAAGGTTTTTCGGTTCTCGTAACCGATTTCATTTATTCACCACAAAGGTAATGATATGTTTGATTCCACAAATGTTCTATTGCCGTTTGCCATTGATTTCGTCTGGGTGTAACAAAGTTCATATTGGCAAGCACTCGAGTTCACTGTATTTTTCTCCCAGGATGACTGACTTTGTTTTCAAATACTTTCACGTGTCTTTGGTGTTAAAAACATAAACATCGAGATCATCATAATAATTTCAAATTGTGTTTTATAAAGAAACTCACAAAGAGTGTTTAATAAACTCACATATCAATTTTATGAAATGATTTTATGGTCAATAATCTAAGACGCCCCACTAAAAACTCGTAAAATGCACAAAAAGAAAAACGCGATGCAAAAAACAAAAGAAGCTGCTACCGCTTTTTTTATGGCCATAAACAGACGTCGCATCATGAAACCACCAGCACCAGGAGCTCCAACAACAACCCAAGAAGTGATAACATTTCTCCTCAGATTGATTGAGTGACTGACTGACTGATCATCATCCTTATGAACGAGTTTATCTATTTGCACCCAGGCGCAACAAAATATCGAAATCTTTTGATCTTTATTCCATTTTTGTTTGGCGTTTTGTATTTTTTTTTTTTGCAAAAGCGATTTATGCAGACATAAAATGCAATGAGATGAAGGGAAGTGAAAAGAGCTTAGGGACTGCAAAGAAATTATTATCATCATCATAGATGATTCCGGTTTCTTGATTTTGATCTATAAATAAAGGTGTCAGTATGTTGTGAAAGTTTATTTATTTAGATCGCAATCTTTTTTCTTCTTCACGCTTGTCTATCACGCAAACGCCACCACCAGATGGCGCTGTCACACCGCAAATATGAGACGGCACATTTCGTTTGATTTCAAAATGAAATCATTTAAATATCCCGCATCACAACACAACAAAATGTTTATTATGACTTCTCATCTAAGTTTTGGTGTCGATCAACCCGGATTATTATTCGTATTTGTGTTTTCAAATTTCATTCAAGATTTCAATTTCAAAATTTCCAAAAGTTTATTTTCTTAAATTGTTGTATGAAAACATTGTAGTTTTTTTTTTTTTTGCTCCGTATGTCTTTGTTGTGGTTTCAGTCAAGAAAGTGTTTATGCCGATACAACAATTTTCAATAAAATCATATAAAATTTCAATGGATTCATTGCGATATTTATAGCATTGGAACTTCGCTGAATGAGATATTTGTTTGGCTAAGTTGTATAGTGTATTGCGATGATAGTTGGTTTAATTATTATGGATGGCAAAATGTAATTCAATACTAAAGGGAGGCATAAAGGGAGAAAGAATATCGGCGAATTTGGGAGAACTCGAGGGTACAATTGTCAAGGTGAGAGACCAGAATGCCAATGACATCTATTTAATGGCCCTTTATCTGAGACCACAGGGGACATTGAAAACCACTGACCACGATATTCTCGAAAATATCGTAGGTTCCAGTGAGGTAATAATAGGTGCAGACCTGAACGCAAAACACCCATCCTGGGGAGGAGGTGTCACAAATGCGAGTGGAAAGGTCCTTTATGAATGACTGCTGACTTCCCCGAACCTCGACATAAGACGCACAATTGGACCGACAAGAAACTTATCATACATAGACATTTTTATAACATCTACTGAATTGACTCCAATAGGATACAATCAAAATGGACAGACAATACGTACACTAGACTATGAGTCTGATCATAGGGCAATAGAACTAATACTGGACATGAACGAACTTGAGACGCAGGAACCATCGGAAATATACGATTTTAGAAGACTAGACAAGAGACGTTTTAATAACGAACTATACATGAAACTTACGACTATGGACTTACCGACGGATCGCAACATGACCATCGGGGAAATTGACTCTACAGTTGGGAAAATCGGCGATGCGTATGGATTCGCGATGAAAGCAGCCATTCCGAAGATAAAACCATCAAAGGGGAATACAATACCACTCCCGGAGAACATTAAAAGTTTAATTGACCAGAAAAAGCGCCTAAAGCGAACAGCTCATCGGACGAACGATCCAATCAGGAAGATTACGATAAAAGCGGAAATTAGAAACATCAGGAAGATAATAGAGGAACTTATTATAAAATACGAGGAAGATTACTGGGTCGAAAAACTGGAGAAGATCAGACCCAGTCCTATTATGCACCGCAACGTTAAAGTAATCGGAGGAATAGTAAAACAAAGAAGGATTCCCACACTGATTGATCAAGATGACAACATAATAGACGATGGAAAAGGAAAGGCGGACTTGCTGGCGGTGACTTTTGAAAAAATTCAATCCTCAAGGGTCACAGACAATGGAAACTCTGAGAAGCAGCGTTAGAGGGGCTTAGGAATAACAACCCCATAGTGATATTCTCCGATTTACTACGAGCGGATGGAACAACTAATGTGAGCTCCACATTCAGCCTTAATACTCCTGAGGAAATAGGTGACAACTTGAGACGGCTAAATAATAAAAAGAGCAGTGGTCCTGATAACATCCCGAACTTCATATTGAAAAAGACCGACAAACGTATATGGAGACAATTCGCAACTTTATTTAATAATTGCATTAATTTGGGATATTTCCCCAAAGAAAGGAAGCATTCTAAAATAGTGCCACTACTGAAGCCCGGAAAAGACCCTACGGATACGGGAAATTACAGGCCAATATCTCTCCTCTCAAACGTCGGAAAATTTTTTGAAAGATTCCTGTTAAACAGAATGGACATACATATAGAGGACAAGCAGATACTAAATGATTCCCAATTTGGATTTAGGAGAGGTTTATCAACGACCCACGCACTCCAGGAACACACCGAATCGATAATGAAATTTTTCCATCAGAGAAGAGCAACCCTTGCGTTAAGCCTAGATTTTGAAAAGGCGTTCGACACGGTATGGCGTGAGGGTATAATTTACAAGATGAAGGCAAAATACGGATTCGATGACCATATGACGAGAATAGTGTACGACTATCTAATGGAAAGAACATTCTCAGTGGAAGTGGATAGTAACGCATCTGAGACAAGGGTAACTAAAGCGGGAGTGCCACAGGGATCAATACTAGGCCCAGTCCTATACAATTTATACCTAGCGGACATACCACAACCCGAAAATGGAGAAAGGCTATACACATACGCAAACGATATACTTGTGACTACATCACACGCAAGAGCTAAAACGGCAAATAACAAAATGCAGAACTACCTTGATAATCTTGAAATTTACTTTGACGAATGGTTTCTCAAATTGAATGTGCCGAAATGTGCCTGTTTTGTGGCGAAAGGAAAGATGGGTAATTTATATAAAAATGCCAGGAAATATAAGCCGATGATAAAGATAGGAGGGGAAAGCATTGCGGAGGACAGGACTATGAAATACCTTTGAGTTAAGTTTTCTGAAAATATGACGTTTAAAGACCACGTCGACATGAGTTTGGAAAAGATGCGAAAATCATCAACGCGATGTATTCACGACTTTTCACGAGGAAAAAGGGACTAAGTGACAAAGTTAGACTGCTGATATACAAGCAAATAATTGAGGCCAATAGTGGCATATGCATTCTCTGTATGGTTCATGGTAAGCTCCAGCCAAATGGAACGATTGAGAAGGAGAGACGCACACTTAGACAATGCTTGGGCCTAAGGGCAAAAATGGATGAAATGGGGAATTGGACTAGACCCTCTAGTAGCGTAATATATGATAAGGCTAAGGCCATGAAATTTAAAAGACTAGACACATGGATGATAGAACTAGCCATTAGGTTCCTGGAGCGTTACTCCGACAACAAAGATGATAATAATGGTAATGATCAAGAATTTGACAACTTGTTACAATCGGGCGGGGCTTTAACTCCCATGGGGCTCCTAAAATTAAAGGAGAAAAATTTATTGTATGATGACGATGGTAAATTGGTATTCTTCCATAGAAGATATGGAAATTATGACACTGTGAACTTGGTGTACAACACGGCACAATGAGCCATACACTCTGAATTTTATTTTATTTTACTTTTATTTTTAGTTTTGTAAATATTTTAGTTAGTTATAGGTTAGTATATAAGTTAGATATAAGATAAAAGTTATTGGGTTTTTAATCCTTTTCCCAAAAAAAAATTAGTAATGAGGAAAGTATTCTGCAAGTTAAAAGTGGGTTTATTTATGTAAGAACAATTTAAGTATTTCCAGAACTGTTCTTGGATGCTGGATGGAGAAACATATTTTAAGTATATATAACAAATATCTTTAAACTCTCTGTAAATTAATATGGATTAATAAACTAAAGCTAATTGAAAAAAAAAATTGACGAATGGCCTTTGCTCATATTAAAAAAAAATTACATGGGTGGTCAAGGGACACCCGCACAGTGGCCAATTTGGCTTCGCTAGCGGCATTTTATTCACAGCTTCCAAAGTAAAGAAGATATCTTCAAAAATCTTTTTTTTTCAATTCAGAAAAAAGTCAGACAATTTTTGGAAAAAAAAATTAATTTTTTTTTAATTTTTAATTTTTTTTTTTAATTTTTAATTTTTAATTTTTTTTTAATTTTTTATTTTGTTTTTAATTCAATAAACATTTTCCACCATATATTCATATATAAAATAAGAAAAAAATTGTCAACTCAAAGATAAACCATATTATAAAAGAAATATTAATCAGATTCTTCAGTATCAGATTCAGAGAAATCATCTTCAAAATGATGCATTATAAGCAAGCAAAAAGTACAATAAATTGAAGGCTCGCAGGTAGTCGCAGTTCATTTTGGACATTTTGGACACACAATGGTTTACACATATAGGAAAATTTAAAATTACACTGAATGCAGGTGAATTTTGTAAGTTCTACTCCACGAAAGACAGGTGTACGTTACAATGGGCGAGTTGCTAATACACTTAAACACGATTACGTTTTACAAATAACATAAGTATACACAGATCACAACACCAGTTTTTTTTATATAATACATACCTTGACGTTAGTATATAACAAAACTTTTAATGAAAATAATAAAATTTGCAAGTTTGACACGAATAGCAAAACGATGATCAAAAAGGCGGAAATATTTTGCACAACACTTGCAGAAACATATGCTGACTTTGACAGGTCACAGCTGTTCATCAGCTGTAAGCTGAGCTTTTAAAAATCGATACAAATCTAGTGAATGTATTTGTTATCGATTGTTAAAACAAAATTAACGGTTTTTCAAATTTGAAAATTTGAATTACATGCCGCTAGCGAAGCCAAATTGGCCACTGTGACCCGGTTGGAACGAAGTTCCTTTCGCTGTATATCATATACTAGTTAGTTCCAACTCGCCTAAGGCGCCCGTTGAAAAATACGATAATTTATAACGCTCTTTAAGAGAAGATAAATAAATGGTTTCCCGTTACATCCCATGAAGGGATTAGAGAGAGCTTCTCACAAACCAGTGAGGTGTGCGCGTATTAGTTTTACACTCACTGATTGGGACCTACAATTTTACACCGGTTCTGAATGGTATTTTGCGAAGCTTTCTCACGGATAAATACTCGGTAGCGTGGTCGTCACTAAGCGAGGTCACCGTCGTCGAGAGAAATTTAAGGTGGTCAGAGATGTGATCGAACCCACGTTCTCATGCACAGGGCCGCGCACACTATCATTGCACCACCGAGGAAGAAAATAATTTTTTTTTTAATGATAAACTTTTTGAAGAAATTTTTTTTTTTATAGAATGTATTTTTTTTTAAAAAGTATATTTATTTGTAGGTCCATTTTGTAAGGAGAGAGAGAGCGATACTTCTTTTATTAAAAGCTAATGTTTTTTTTAAGAAAAGGTACTATTTTTTAGATGATGTACTGCCTGTAAGAAAAAGCTATAAGAGTATGATTTTGTTTTTACAAAGATGTACTTTTTTAACAAAACGTACTTTTTAAAGAAGTGGTACTCTTTTTAGGAAAAGGTTATCTTTTTAAGAAAATGTACTTATTTTGAGAAAGGCTACTTATCTCAAGAAAAGCAAAGAAAATGCATTATTTTATTTTTAAGGAAATGTACTTTTAAGAAAAGTAATCTTCGTAAGAAAAGGTATTTTTGTAAGAGAAGATATTTTTTTGAAGAAAATGTTGTTTTTTGATTTTTTTTAGAATTGGTTTTTTTTTCAAGAATAGGTACATTTTTAAAAGTAGGTACTTATCTCAACAAAAGTTATCTTGTTTCACAAAATATGTACTCTTTAAAGAAAAGGTAGTTTTTTAAGAAAATGCAATTTGTTGTAAGACAATGTAAATTTTTAAGAAAAGGTACTTATTTAAAAAAAATTAGAATGTTTATTAAGAATAAAAAAATGCAGATTGGCCCTTTTTACGCAACGCCATCGATATGCACCACTCCGGCGTCATCTTGAAAAATTATATTTGCTTTCAATTCTACCACTTATCTTTCACCATTTATGGTTTTTCTTTATCTATGACTTCTTTTACTTTAGCTTTTCTAAATGTACTTTAATTGGGTTCAAAACTACAATATATAAAGTACTAAATATTATTTACAGGCTCCACCTGGAAAATTTCCCATTAAACAAGAAATCTACCAACACATGTTAGTCTAGACACAAACCAAAGCAAAAGTACCGAATATAGTTGATAATATTGGGGCGTAGTGTAATAGTGTTAAAAAAATTGTTTAATTTTTTTCCTTTAGCCCCCATCCCGCATCCTACGTTAAGGAACTTCGTTTCAAAAGTATTTTGAAAATTATGATCAAACCCATTTCAGTACTTCCCTGAAATCGAGTTGTACCCAGGCACTATGATTGCAAGTCTGCGGTTCTATCCATCGATAAATTGCAAGAATTGTGCGAAAACGAATAATAGGTAAGTTATAGGATTAGCTTGTTCGCTTCTGTTGAAAGAAGAGAAAAGCTTTTCAAGAGGGAGATCACATTTGAGTGTTTTCGTGTACACACTTCTTCGTTTAACGCATGTACACAAACGTTTTCTGTAACTTACTTATCACATAATGAAATTGTAATATTGAGCGGCAAGATCCCACCCCAAGAAACATAGTGTGCTGCCGCCGTCTGAACTCACACGAACTTGTCCTGAAGGAAAGGCTACATTGTGTTGCGATGTTTCCTCCGTTGTATGCTACATTTCTAAAATTGTCAATTTATATCAAGTTATCAAACTCTTATATAATCTGTCTTGTTGTACGATGCAGATGCCGGGGTCATCTCCAAATTAGATGAATAACCACTGGAAGTCTTCGAGGGAGAAATTCTTGAAAATACATTACAGGATCTGCAATCGATAACGGCGAGATTCGGTTTCCTGTTACCCATGATCCCTATGTCGTATAAACCGACATCAATTTACGAATAAGCCATGAACGAACGAAAGAACATGTAAAAATTTGGATATTCTAGTATTTTATTATTTGCTGATTCTAGATAAGCGCATCAGCGACAATTATTCCCTCTCAGATGCACGGTATGGTGGGAATTATGGCTGAGCTATCGTTCCATACATTTTCTAAAATGAAGCTGGGAACCAGCGTATATCGAACCGTTTTGGACACTAACCATTGCACCACCGACGGCCATCCATTATACTGACATGTCCTCTCCAGCGTAATGGCGTTATTTGGATTCACTTAACTACGTCGCTGTCAGGATACAATTCATACACCACCTGGTGCATACGAGATCGATACACCCTGTCTTATGTTACAGGCCCATTTTTTCGAATCAAATTTCTCTCGAAGACTTCTAGTTTCGTCTGATTACGATATTACCGAAGATTCTGCGCCCTAAAGAAAGACTGATTTTATGAGAGTATAATATATCTGGATTATTCTTTCTCGAGAGATGGTTTTATGTCTGAAGTGGTTGTTTAGCCCGAAATAACTCTCATTTGCCAGCACAATTATCTGCTTAATCTTATGCTGATGGTAGGAGGGAGTTTGTCCACTTGGTGACTTTTTAAATGAAAGATACTTTTTTCGGCAATAAAACGATTTATTTCACAGAAAGGCCTCGTTATAGCTCGATAGCTTTGGTACACCGTTTTTTAATTTTGTTTATTCTTCCAAATAATAGGTTTTCAAAATGTTCTTAAAATAGGCGTTTGTTTCATTGACAACCTATTCATTCGACCCAAATTTCCTTCCGCCGAGCCTTTTCTTCTTGTTTGGAGATATGAAATAGTCACTGGTGGCTAAATCCGTAGTTTCGTAGCCCAATTTACAGCATCTACACACCCGTGTGCCGGTGCATTGCCATGGCCAAATATCGCTTCTTTCTTCGATAAATGCGTTCGTGTTTGCTTCAAATCAATGTCGAATCTGTTTTATCGTTTTCAGGGCAAATGCCCAATATGACTGGGCCACCTTGTCTTCGTTGATACACGTTCACTCGGAGAAGTTCAGTGCTTTGACTGTTCCTTGATCTCTGGAGTGTTGTGATGGATCACTGTTTCGGCCACGGTTACAAAACGGGGCAAAAACTCCTTCGGATTGCGGGGTATGATCGAGTTTGAGTATTCGAGCAACCATTGCGCGGATAGCTTTTTCATGTTCAAATGTTCCTGTAATGCCTACAGCATCAGCAACCTAACGTATTTTCAAACTCCGATTGTCCAATATCATTCCATGGGTTTTATTGACGATTTCTGGCATGATGACCACTTTTGGCCGACCTGATGATGCTACACAACGGAGTAGCGAAATACCGAGAAAAATAAGTACAAAAAAATCAAATCTGACCTCAAGCTCGGAAAATATAGATTATTTAAAGTATTGTGTTATATAAAATGAGAATGACTTTAATTATTATTTGAGGTGATAAGGCATTGGGATTTTTGCGCCGTAATCTCCTTGAAGTGGTGTCATCAAGCACAAGTCTAGCTTCCATATTTCCGTGTACAGTAGTGTGTCCAATTTCTCCCAAAAATCGGGTGTTCCAAAAGTTTTTTAAATTTTACTTAAAACTCGGTCAATAATACGGTTTTCGGTTTGAAATTTTTAAAGCTAAGCCTCTCAACATTTATTGTATATGCATTACCCATCAGTTCTGGCAATGATTTTGCTCAATAAGATACCATTTATAAAAAGTACCTTTTCGTAAATTTTGGATAACTCTTGTAAATAACGCTTTATAACTTCAAAAATTTCTATGAACAATTAAAAAACTAATCATACACTTTAAAGGACATATAAATTCCAAGCAAGTTTGTGGCAAAAATTTTGAATTTGCGGTTCCTGTTCCAGAGTTATACCATTTTAAAGCCTTTAACCCATTATATGAAACTAATAATATTATAAACTGTTTGCCATTTTTGCATCGAATTTGCTTTAAACATTGCAATAATGACAAATGCACATGCACTAAGAAACGACAAAGGATTACATTAAAAAAAATACGCCCCTAGCAACATATTGCAGGAACCATATATATGTTTGCAAACATTGTGTTCATGAATTGAAGATCTGCTGCGTTTTTGCTCCTTCGTTGTCCGTCAGGTTTTTCCTTCAGCAGCTTTCAACAAACTAAGCCACATTTTGGATCAGAAAAATATATATTATTACCTTTTAATCAGTGTGCTTCAAAAATGTAATATTGAATAGCAAACACAATATGTTTGTACGCAAATCTACTATAGTTGCGACAAGCATCATTGGCATCCAAAACAACAACAAAAAGACAGATTCTTCAGCGTGTATTAAAAGCAGTTTTAAGAGAATATATGCATCAAAATAATGAATCCCAAAGTTTCATTTCAAAAGCCAGCCTTACTTTTTTTGAAGCATGCAACATTTCTATTGATTTTTACAAACAGATGCAGAAAAATGGGAACTAACAAATAATTTCATGAAGCAGCGCATAAAGCTCAACGATGGTATGTGGTAAATGATGTCGCTGGACGTAGTGTGTCCTTGCCTAACACATCAACGTCACAATTTCAGAAAAAGATTTTCAGAATTCATTGCACGTATTAAACCAAATACTTGTCTTTATATTTTTTTCTCTTGGGTATGAGTGTAAGCTGGTTAGAGGTTTGGAGGTTTTTTTTTTTAAATTTTTGATCTTATATTAGATCAGGGCCTCTTAAAGTTCTTTCCAACAAGCCCAAAAACAAAAAATCCGACCACTGGCTTAGAAGTTAGCAACTTTACCCTACTACCCTTCGACCGCCAATCCGAAAATTTTAAACCCACTGCCATTTCGCACCCTTGCATTTTCGGACATGGTCCTATTGGACGTTTCTTCATGAAATGAGCCAAGGAATACGCTGGAGAAATTTGTCCGGAACTTCCTTAATCACCCTGTATAATGCATTTTTTCATATTACATATTTTATCTACCACTTGGGCTAAGATTTGTGTTTTGGAGTGTTCGGACACACATAGTGACATTTTATGACGATAATTTTTGTAGAACATTTTGACCACGCCCCCGTCATTTTGGAGCAGTTTTTTGCGAGTTTTCAAAAAAAAAGTACAAATTATGGTTATACATGACAGTTAGAGGGTTAATTTGTTCCACAAAAATGTTTATCTGAATCTTTTCTATAAAACTTCTGAACATATTTTGTACCTAACAAGTAAGGAACACACAATTTTGCATGCCGATATGTTGCAGGAAAGTTCCGAGGGCCGGAAATGTTGACCCACCCTAAAAAAAATTCTGACGAGATCTGGGAAAACGCCGATACACGTATAAATGTTTTTAGACCTTTCTCCCAGAATCCGTTGACAGAACCCCATCATTTTAAAAAAATCCAATTTTGTCTCACAGTGTTATTAGTTTCATACAATGGGTCAAAAGCTTTAAAATTGTATAACTCAGGAACAGTAACAGCAAATTCAAAATTTCCTTTTACAAAGTTGCTTGGAATTTATCCGTATTTGAAAGTACATTATTTGGTTTTTAAAGTTTCATAGAAATTTTTAAAGTTATAAAGCGTTAATTACAAAATTTATTACAAATTTTCGAACAAATTTAATACATTTTTACTTATCCATATATTGTACATGCATACACAATAAAAGTTTGGAGCCTTGGCTTTAAAAATGTAAACTCGCAAAGTTTTAAGAAAAATTCAAAAACCGTCCGGAAGTCCCGATATTTGGGGGAAATTCGATTTGCGTGACCTTTAAACCTCCTCCTAAAAATCTGAAAAAAATCTCAAAAATTCTTTACCCTATAAGCTTTCCAATTATGTCTGAGCAACCATGAAAATCGAAAAATACAATTTTTTTCGGGACACCCTAGTGTACAGCCATCTTTTGTACATGTTTTTCAGCATTTATTTTTATTGCAGCATTTACAATATGTCATTTGCCATTCTTAAACCTTCACAAACATTTTCAAATTAAATGTCACGTTTCCCGTGCTTGTTGAATCCTCTTCTTCAATGGGCTGTGAATTTAATATTTCCTCCAAGTCGGTTTCAGTCAAAACTTCATCTGGCGATTCAAGCAACTTCTGAATGTCACTTAGTTATATCTGTTCAAACCCATCTCGTCCTATTCCATTCGCAAATTCGGCTATGTTTGCAGTCAAAGTTTGACTTTGCACAGATTCTTCGTCACATTCCATTACATTCATATCAGGATCACATTCCATATTATCCAATATGATTTTGAAGGTTCGCCTAATGTAATAGAGCTTAAAGGCCTGGATTATTCCTTGGTCCATAGGTTGAAGCAAAGCCGTCGTGTTGGGAGGTAAAAATGTCACTTTTATGTTTGGATGCACAGTTTCAAGATCGCGAGGATGACCTGGTGCATTGTCCAAAACTAGAAGTGCTTTAAAGTCTAAATTATTTGTTTTTAAATAAGTTTCAACTTCAGAAACAAAACATTTCCGGCACCAGTCACAAAAAACAGCACTTGTAACCCCCGCTTTCTTATTAGCACGCCAAAACACTGACAGGTCATCCTTGTTTTGGTTTTTTAAAGCACGAGGATTTAACGATCTGTAAAGCATCATTGGTTTATTGACACAATCTCCAGATGCATTAGAACATAGCAGCAATGTAACTCTATCCTTTGCTGCCTTAAATCCAGGGGCAGACTTTTCGCTTTTTGAAATGAATGTTTTGTTTGGCATTCTCTTCCAAAACAGTGCAGTTTCGTCTGCATTAAATAACGGGTTTTTCAATAAGAGCGCTACAAAAGTGTTTTTAAATAAAACAAAACCGGTTTTAGATACCAATGAAATTCTTTATTCCTGTGAAAGTACGTTCGATGCCATTATGTATGGAACTCGATTTATTTTGCATGGCCACCACGGGCACGCTTGCAGAAGTCCAGACGCTGAACCCAATTTTCGACGGTTTTCAAGCAATAAATCGGCCGATACTGCTGCAATTTCATGTTCGATATTCGTACGAAGTTCATCAATCGTCGCTGGCTTGTTGGCATAGACCATAGACTTGACGTAGCCCTACAGGAAATAATCTAACGGCGTCAAATCGCACGACCGAAGCGGCCAATCGACTGGGCCATTTCGTGAGATAACACGTTCACCAAACTTGGTTTCCAATAAATTGATTGTGGCATTCGCTGTGTTGCTTGTGGCGCCGTCCTGTGGGAATCATATGTCCTCCAAGTCCATATTATGCAATTGGGGCCAAAAATATTCGGTTATCATTGAACGGTAGCGATTCGCATTCACAGTAATGTGCCGGTCTTGATCATCACGGAAGAAGTACGGCCCAATGACGCCGCCGGCTCATAATCCGCACCAAACCGTAATTTTTTCGGGATGCAATGATGACTCATGGATTACGAGTGGATTACTGTCTGGCCAATAACGCATATTTTGCTTATTGACGAAGCCATTCAGCCAGAAATGAGCCTCATCGCTGATTGTTGAGGCCTCTTAAAGTTGAGGCCACTGACTCCAAATTTCGGTAGTAAATTTTAATAATTTCGACTCGTTGTTGGCTCGTATATCTTTCCATGATGAAATGGCAAACCTTACTGAAGAGAAATGTCAAAAGAGCGGGAACAAATATGGCGTCGTTTGCTGTCCCTATTGATTTACTTTTGTAGCGTCTCTGTTGAAAAACCCTTTACTTGCTCAGGTTTGTCTCCTCCATCAGCTACTAGGGTTGCAAATTCTTCTGGATATCGTTCTGCTGCAGCAGTGTCTGCAGATGCAGCTTCTCCAACAATTTTAATGCTATGCAATGATTGTCTCACCTTAAATTTACTGAACCAACCTTCCGATGCTTGAAAACCTCCATCTGTACATTCACCACCACAACTACCACCAGGTTCTTTAAAATGTGCGTAAAGGCGCTTTGCCTTCTCCAGGACCATTGCACCACTCAGGGCACCCTTTTTTGGTTGCTGACTTCAATCCATAATGACAACTCCTCTTCTATTTTTTCTATTGCTGGATAACGAACAATTTTCGCTGATAGTGAAGTTGAAGCTACATACGACCTTATTTTATCTTGGAATTTTTTTATTGATCGTACAGTTGATTCGTTGACATTGAATGAACGTAATATGGATGCAATCGACACCCCAAGGCGTAAACGATCAAGCATTTCTATTATCACTTTAACCTGTAACACAGATTTTTTTTAGAAAATTTATGTATTTTGAACTGACAATATTTTTTAGAAAAAATTTATTTTCCGAACTTTTCGATAAAAATAAATTTGTTCTGCATTAATGGGGTCATAAAATAGCACAACATTAAATTTAAAAATTGTATGCAATTAGTCTTTAATTGTAAATATGCTTAATTAATAAGCAATTGTTTTTGTTTTGATTACCTGTTGACTATAAATATTTACTAATTTTGTAGGTGATAATGTCAAGTTTCTTGCTTGCTTGACGTTGTGTTGTGGTTTGTCTTCCAAATATGATCAACATATTTTCATTGAAAAAGTTCCAAATAATTTTCAACATCAAACAAATGGAAAGATGGAATCCCTAATATAAAAGTGAATTTACCTAGACATCATAGCCATGTACTGGCATTCGAGAATATTTGGTTTTCAAATGTTCGGTAAATAAGCCAACGATGCGGAATGATATTGAAACCACTTGAACGGCAAGCAGATGAATTAACACCAACCACCATGGACGATTGATGAAGCACCTCAATGGGACTCTCTATTTAAGTAGGTATGGAGTTCTACGATGTCGTTATGGTATACAGTGGTGGTTGAGGCCAATGGAATATAAATAGGAAATGCAATTCAAGTGGTGGATAATGCAAAGACGCGTGCAGTGATGGTTACCATGGCAATGGATACGGATGATGGTGCTACGGATGATGATGATGTTAATTTTGGTGGTGGCAAAAGGACTTCAGCTCCATAATGCTCTCTATTTATATATATGTACTTAGTAGGTATATAAATATGTATACACATCTCAGTGTATATAATACACTATGTATACAGACATACAAATATCGAATGTATTTAGGTCTGTCTGCTACGATGACAATTCAATAAGCCATGACAGTTAATGTTTATTTAGCATAAATGCGTTAAGATGCGGTGCGCCGGTTTCCTCTTTCCTCTCCATCCATACCCTGACTGTGGGATGCAGTTTGACGACAAAACTAAAAATAATGAAAAAAACAAAAGAAAAAAAATTGAAAAAAGAACGAAAAGAACAACACAAGACTCAAATGGAAATGAATTTGGAATGGACGAGTATACAAAAGTGGGGTGGGGTAAAAAGTGTCAACTAGACGCCTTAGCATGAATGAATCTAAAGCTAAACCAACCACAATATCTCTACTGCTGGCTGGAACTGTCAAATGGCAGAACCACTTTGGCATTAACTACCTACATACTCACTCGTATATAGAACTATAATGCCATCGGAAGACTGACAACAAGATGGAAGGACGGTCGGACAAATGTACGGATGGACGGAGGCAATAACTACGAGTAGCATCCATCGGTGGCAGTGGCAAATGTTTATTTAGGACTCCGTCCAACCAACTCAGAAAAAAAATACAGTGAATGCAGGAAATTACTTATTGTCGCATCTCAGACGATTGTGACGTGCAGATATTATCGGTGTGAGTGATAAACGAAATGTTTGTGCGCCTCCTGAGTAGAGTGTTAATGTGTGGAGTGGTGGCTGGTGCTAGATGGAAGGACGGCTGATGGGATGGATGGATGACTAAAATTCTGACTGGCTAGTTGGTTCGGTGGATGATGGTGACGACGTTGGTGATGTCAGTAAAACGATTTAGTGTTTTTCTGTATGTCCGTTTAAAAACTTCAATTCAATGTTCAAAAAATCTTAATTCAAATTGCAAAATATATCAAATGAAATGTGGAAATCAATACCATTGTAGAGAATAGCTGTGGTCACGAGGTATTACAGCCTTTGTCTACGATATATTTGCAATATTCTAGGAGACCATTTTAAAAAAATAAAAAAAAAACTTTATTGTTTTGGTGGGATTCGAACCGTGGAACCTTCACTAGCTGCTGGTTTCCAGTCGGAGATGCTACCATAGATCTATTACTTATGCGGAGACGTCGCGCTAAGGGGCAGCATTTACTCTATTTAAAAGTGTCAAAATTAGGAGTACATACTGCCGTCCAAGGGCAACACAATGTAGAAAGCGACGGTGCAGCCACCAAATTTGCACTTCGTCTGACCACGTAGTTCTGGTGGAAATTCTGGTGATTTGTGTACAATTTTTTTGCTGGGACACTAATAAAATTAATTTAATTTCAGTCGAATAAAATGGAGTCCATTTAATTGCAATTTGCTATTAAAATGTGAATAGGTTTTGAATGCTGCAATTGATGTAGCATTAGGTGATGGAAACAAAGAGTAAGAATGCAGAGCTGGATGTTGTTGCTAACAAGAAATGGGTTAGGTAAGCTTAGGTTGAAAGGGACACCCGTCATTTGAATTCGAATACAAATAGCGAATTCACTCGAGGCTGTAATTTCGGTCCCTTGTGGTTCCCTTATAGAGAATTGAGAGGAGAAAGGAATAACACTGTGTGTAATTTTTTAAGTCATGGCAAAATAACCATATACGGACACCACTACGTGATAAAAGACTAAAAAAAAAGACCCGTGTTCCCAATTTTTCCCAAAGTCATGCACTTTTTTTTTTATGGGCCGCCAAAGATTTGGGGCCTCGGTATCATTTTTGTAAAAATGTGATCATTTTCTCAGGCTTATATCTTGCAAACCGTTCAGAATTTCGATTTACTCTCTGAGGCAAAGTTGTAGCTCTTGTCATAAAGAACAAAAATTGCGAATATAAAATCTTCACCTTCCAGATCAAAATCGCAAAAAAACTTAAAAAAATTCGATTTTTTTTACCTTTTTTCCCGTGTTCAGGTCCATAGGTAGCAAACCGTTCAAAATTCAAGGAAACAATCAACGACAAAACTTTACCTAACATCTCAATAAACAAATTTCTAGAACATATAAACTTCCTGGGAATTATTCTTAACACCGTTTTTTAATTTCATTTGTTTTTTATTTACTTCAACATTGAGATACTATGCTATCTATTACAAAAATATTAAAAAAAAGTATTCGTATTATGTTTATAATGTTGATGGCCCTGGACTTGCAAATCGCGCTCTCTTAAGTTGTGGATCCAAATCGTCGTCCGAATCGTCCGAATCTGACTCTGGTTCAGCAATTATGGTGTACACAGGCACGTTGCTTCCAGACTGCCCTCCATCATCAGCTCTTTCTTCTTCAAATACTTCATTAACATCATACAGGGTGATCTTGTGACTCCACCAACATACCTCTGCAAGCAATGTGTCGAGGTTTTTGCCTTTGTACCGTTTTTCCATGGGCATTGTGGTTTGGTGAAACCGTTCTCCTTGCTCATCGGATTCGGTAGGGAGTTGTTTGATAAAATCGTCAAAATGAAAATGAAGAAAATGCAGCTTTAATGTCATCGATGCGCCGATTATCTCAAAATAATGCAGCATTTGTTTCACCCATTCTCTTGCTTCCGGTTCCGTGTCTCGATCCCCTCCCAAGACTCTGGTGCATACACGCTGAAGGTAAATCCATGCCATTGAATGATTTTCATCAAGCGATGAATCAAAGTTGCTCTTGAATAGCTTTCTAATGTCAGGGCCATTAAGTACGCCTGTTAAATGAAAACAAAAAATAAAGACAGAAAAGAAATTCGTTTTAAATTTACAACAATACCTTTTTTAATTTAGTCATCGCTACGCTTTGGGAAAACGCTTTTCAAATAGTCGAATGAGTTTGGACAGTTTACAACGGCCACTTCGATGAATTTTTTAACAATTCCCAATTTTATGTCGAGCGGTGGCAGCAAGATGTCTTGAGTATTGTCAATTAAAGGTGCATTCTTCAGTCTATGTTGTTGTATTTGTTCATCCACAATTCCTCTTGGCCTCCACGATACCGAGGCCCCAAATCTTTGGCGGCCCATTAAAAAAAAAAGTGCATGACTTTGGGAAAAATTGGGAGACACGGATCTTTTTTTTTTAGTCTTTTATCAGGTAGTGGTGTGCGTATATGGTTATTTTTTTTCGTGTTGCACTGTGTAATTGTACGAGAAAGGGTCAGTTAAAGGAGAGAGTCTAGCTCAACATTTTTTCTCAGTGTCCTCGTTTGCTCAGCTGAACCAGCGAGATTTCTCTATGAATTTGACAAGGGGTTTAATTGGAGCGCCTGCTATGTCATTAACGTTTTCGAAGAGCCTGCCTCCCAGGAAGGCTAGACGATGCTCTTGTAGTCCTCTACATGAACAAAGCAAGTGATGCACTGTCACCTCCTCTTCTTCATCTAAACAAGTTCTGCAGAAGTGTGCAGTGTCCAGTTATGACTCCTGTGAGAGTACTGAGTGTGTTTTTTTCCTAGGGAGAGCAGACCTTTGGTACGTGTTCCACCAATGGGCGGCCAAAGACTTTCGAGCTGTCCTACATTTCAGTACCTATTCCCATCTCGACCTGGTTAATGCTACTACTCCCAGTTCGTCGACTTGGTTCCTCAATTCCACGAACGGAATGTGCACGTCCAGGGTCCCAGCGTCTTCCCGCGTACAGGAGCTCATTGTGGCACATTCGTCTGCTATCTCGTTGCCGTGAATGTTGCTATCTCCGGGACCCAGCAGAGCGTGAAGTCGTGCGCCTGAATTTGGGTTAGGGATAATAAGCAGTCCATCGTGCATCGTGATTTTATGATTCTTGAGTTTAACGCCTTGAGGGCATATATCTCTGCCTGAAAGGCCGTACATTTGTTGGGAAGGTGGTGGTAATCCTGAGATTTAGGGATTCGGGGTATATTCCCGATCCCGTGCCCGCTTCCACTTTAGATCCATACGTGAGGATTGAGATTTCACCGGCCTCAGGAACGCTATTTTCCGCCCAGTTTTGACGTTTAGGTATAAGTACCTTAAATTGTTTGTCCTGAATTATTCTCGGAGCCATGTAGTCCGTTGGCTTATTCATATTTTCGAAAGTACCCATGCTGAACAGGATTGAGGCATGCCAGTGTGTAGTGTTGACAAGCATTCTTGATTCCCTTAAACGTAGGGCCACTTGCGCCGCGGTGCATTTGATGTGTATATCGATCGGTTGAAGATTCAGCATAGCCTCCAGTGCCACTTGAGTGGCAGATCTGGGGGCGCCGGTAATACCGACGCATGACAGTCTCTGCATCTTGACCAGGTGTGAGAGGTGTGTTTTATGGCTTCCCACAAAACCACTGATCCGTAGCAGAGTATCGGTCTTATAATCGCTATATATATCCGGTGTATACTTTTTGGGTTGTAAACACCATTTGCGTCCGAACATTTACTTAAAGACTTAGAAGGCGCACAACGCCTTCTTACCCCTTTCCACCATATTAATTTTCCAGGATAGCTTAGAATCGAGGGTAGTGCCTAAGTACATTGCATCTTACGGCAGTTTAAGTACCTTTCTCCGTAGTCTTGGGAGTTGGAAATTCGGAATTTTGTATTTTCTTGGAGAAGGGATTAGTTCTGTTTTGGTAGGGTTGACTCGTAGTCCGCTGTCTGTTTCCCAACGTGCCAATTATTTTAGTGACCTTTCCATGATTTCGCTGACCGTAGGGATAAATTTACACCTAATCAGGAGCACCACGTCATTGGCATATGCTATGATCTTGATGCCCGTTTTGTGAAAATCCTTAAGTATTTTGGTCATCACTAGATATCATAACCCTTGCGGAGTTACTCCTGTTACTCGTTTCCTTGCTGAACTGTTGCCCCCACACGAGTGTATGATTCTGCTTTTAAGCATATTTGCGGTCCACTTCGATATGCCAGGGTGTGTGCCTATGCCTTCAAGTGCGTTTAATATGGATAATATATTCACATTGTTGAAGGGTCCTTCAACGTCTAGGAAAGCTGCCATGATGTAATCCTTATCATGAATGGAGTCCTCGATAAAACCTAGAGCATCATGCAAGGCGTTTCTACTGATTTGCCTTTCAGGTAGGCGTGTTGTGCCGTGCTGAAGTTGTTTGGTGTCAATTTTCCCCTTACATGTAGGACAACTTGTCTTACCATAGTTTTCAGTAGAAACGATGAGAGACTGATTGGTCAATAATCTTTTGTCGTACTGAGGTTTAACTGATGAACTTCCATTCAAAGCAATGCACAGTATACTTGCGAAGCATGAACAAAGAATTCTTGCGAATTTGAAGAATTCTTGCTCTAAAATATTGCTTGCTACCGCAAAATTACGACCATTGTCGGAGCACCTTTTTTGTGGGAGCCTTCGACTCCTACCAAACGGGGAAAATGAGGCGTCAGATGATTACGAAGTGAGCTCGGGCCATGCCTCGAGGTGAACTGTGTTTGTGCCGGAGTTGTTTATTTTAAAATAAGAAATTCCCAATTATGAGCCTGATTTTTTTTTGAATAGATTTATTTAGCAAATTTGAAACGAAAATGAGAAATGTCTATTTCAATATAGGAAATAGAGACTACATCAAATTAGGAAAATTCATTTTAAAGTTAAAAAATTCATAGCAAAATATATAAATTCAATTTAGAAATTATTTAAATTCAAAATAAAATTTGGACGTTCAAATTTATCATGAGAAAATTCTGCATGACAATAAGTTATGAATTGAGAGTATCCACAAAGGAAAAAATTAAAAATAAATTTGAGAAGCTTTTATTTGAAAGATAAACAAAGTTTAAAATTTGAGTCTGATCTTCGTGAATAGTATTCTGTAGCAAATTTCGCAACAACATTTGTCTAAGTATTAAATGAAATTGTGTTGTTTTTAATATCGTTTAAATTTTATAGGATAATAAAAAAAATCAATGAGTGTTCGAACTCACGGGCGATGTGTTAACACCTTTTTGCTTCATGGTACCTGTTCGATTTCTATGAATACATTAGTAAATATTATATTGAAAGAAAAGAACAGTTTTTGTGCTGAAGGCTCTTTTGCTATTGTAATTTCTTCTTTCTTACATCTGCTTTAACTCTAGATGTAATATTGTTAAAATAAATAAAGCAATATTTAGCTCAATGAAATAATTGTTTTTATTTTGTCATAAACAGAGCGACAACAAAAAGTATTGAATAGTATAGAGAACGCATTTCACTATTTTTCCGCTCTCATGTAGAGTCTAAATAAAAGAGCATAAAGGAGTCTTATTCTCTTTAGAGAATATTTCAATATAAATGCACCATTTCGACAATTTTAGTACATAAAACAATACAGAAAGCATAAATGTTTCAAAAAGGTATCAATGCTTCACATCAAAATTATGAATGGACCAAGTTATGACAAAAAGAGAATAATACGTTTTGAATCATTCACTAGATATCGCCAGTGCTTTTGAGTCATACAATTCGTTCCATGAGTTCTCTATGCTATTCAATACTCTTTGGCGAAGACGACCTGCTTGGTTGTTCACTGCCGGTACATCAATACCATCATACTTCTTTTCAGGCAGAGACTATTGTTGTACAACAACCACATATGTGTTGCTAACGCTGTATGTTGTTTGCATGTGTTCACTTTGATAGATTGTCCTACCCGTGCCTATATATGTTACTACATCAAAAACGGTTTAACGCACCGTAATTGTATCATACAATTTCTGTTGCGTTTTGATTTGATTTCTGTATCAAATAAGATCGACTTCTTTTGTCTCAGCTCACCCACACATTGCATCGATATTATTGCAATTATGCTGAATTGTTATTAAATTGCGTTTAACCAAACAATAATTTGCATTCCAAACTGAAATCTGCAATAAAAGACGTAATAAATTTCAAATGTCCCAACCAAATACGCATGAGAAGTGCCGAAGGTCTTTCAGGAATTGAATTACAAACAACTGAATGCTATCACGAAACAATGTAAAGGAGGCAGTAATTAAGAATAGTACACTTTTCAAAGATTTTAAATCAAGAGGAGTGTATTTGCTTTGATGTGGACTGGAGCGAATTGTAAAAAAATTATTTTAAATAAGGCAACGTCCGGCATCACCATATCCACAATGTGGAACACTGTTGAGAAGTTTGGTTTCTTATATTTGTCGCTGAAATTTTCCCTGGCTTAATCTATTGAAATTGATTTGTTGAAAAGAATAGAAATAAAATAAATAAATATTTTCCCTGACATCGCATGAAGTGATAGAGGAGAGTTTCCTTCAATCGAAGTTTACCCTCAATTATTTGAAAACAGTACCTTTAATTAAATCGGTGCATATAAAGCCAACGTTTTGTCGACTGATAAGATTTCTTCTTAGACATACTATACATACGAGGGCGGATCAATAAGTCCGTGACTTTTTGAATGAAACACAATTTTTTTTGCAAAAAAAAATTAGTTTTCAACATAATCTCCTTTAAGGTCAATACACTTAACCCAACGTTTCTCCAATTTATTTAGGTAAGGAAATAGGAAATAGTCACTCGGGGCTAAATCCAGAGAATGTGGCGTATGAAGTACCAATTCGACACCCAATTCCAACAACTCCAAACAATCCTTTGAAGTTGTCACACGATTACGCGTATGGTCAATTGAGAGTAAACGCGGCACCCATCATGCAGACAGCTTTCTTAAACCCAACTGATGATTTAAAATCGAAACTACACTGCCATATGAAATGCCTATGGCATCAGCAATCTCACGCACTTTTACTCTTCGATCGGTCAATACTATATCGTGGATTTTTTCGACATTTTTGGGTGTATTGACCTCAATTGACCGTCCAGAACGTTCAACGTCATTTGTACTTGTGCGACCACAGCGAAAGTCAGTAAAACACTTTTTTACCATTGAAATCGATGGTGCAGAGTCCCCATATTATTTATCAAGCGTTTTCTTGGTTTGCTTAACGGGTTTTTCGTAAAAAATATTGTTTAATATACACGAGGTTGTATGTTTTGAACAGCTGTTAAACGCAAAGTAAATGACGGAACTTGCTCAAAATTTGACCGTAGTCTATTAATAGGTGGTACTTGACGGGAACAGTGTTGCATTTCATACAACTACGAAAAGTCACGGACTTATTGATCCGCCCTCGTATTGCGCGTTCGATTCATTCGAGCAATAAGTTTTTGTGATATTTACAATGAAAAAGTTTCTTATCGATAATGAAAATTTGTCATTCAATGGATGATGGATATTTTTTGGTGGATTTGTGACAGTAACCGTTACGTTTGAATCAATACTAAGCTCCATATGATATTCACTTCTGTTGGTGAGAACATTTTATTGAACAAGATAGATTAGAAGTTATAACACTCTTCTCAATCAATTATCGACATGGAGTGATAAAACAGCCCAATATAAAGAATACTCTACAAAGCTTGGACCTGCCCATCTGACTTTTCTTGGTAAGATAGCATCAAATCCATGGCGATATTGGACCACGGCTTTGTCGAAACATTTGATACTTGAAGGCGATAGTGAATTGACCATACAGCCATCAACATAATAAGGAGAATATTCCTTTACTGCAAAAGTCACCCCGTAAAATGACAAGTAGCACCACCATTCGCTGTTCTCTTCTTCAGATATGAAAATATAATTGGGATTTGTTGCGAACAGGATATGAATGTGTCAGTGGCCAAATCGATTAACTCGATTTTCCCAAAATTTTGGTATGCGAAAATTTAAGTTTCTACAGGTATTTTTTGATGGCAACTAACACATTCATATCACAGTTTTCTTGACTAACAGCCCGTGTTCATGATGTCTAGCATTTTGACATTTCTGGCAAAAAAAAACAACTAATTTTTCAATGGATTTGAAACACACTGATGTCAAATGTTATACTGAACTAAATCTCGAAACAAAAAATAAATAAATGGTTTCCCATTACAACCCATGAAGGTACAGGGAGAGATTCTCACAATCAATGAGCTGTGCGCTTTCCAGTTTTCACTCACTGATTGGGACCTACACTTTTACACCGATTCCGAACGGTATTTTGAGAAGCTTTTTCATTGCTATATACTCGATAGTGTCGCCGTCACTATGCGAGGTGACCGCCGCCGAAAGACATTTTAAGGTGGTCAGAGCAGCAATCTCGAAACAAGAGTTATCGATTATTGTGCAAACTCGTCCCAGGATATAAGCCAAAGTATTACTGAAACACTCTGACCACCTTAAATTTCTTTCAACGGCTGCCACCGCGTTTAGTGACGGCGACACTATCAAGTATGTATTTAGCCATGAAAAGTTTCTCAAAATACCGTTCGGTACCGGTGTAAAACTGTAGGTCCCAAACGCGCACAGCTCACTGGTTGTGGGATGCTCTCCCTAATCCCATCATGGAATGTAACGGGAAAACATGTTATCTCAAATACACGCTGAAAAATCTGTCTTTTTTTGTTGTTTGGATGCAAATATAAAGTGTGTTTGAAGCTGGTCCCAATTAAAATATACTTGTGTCCAAACATGTTGTGTTTGCTATTCTATATTACATGTTTGAGACACAATGATTAATATGTTAGAATATATGTGCAACCCAAATATATTTATGTTTCTGACACAAATGCAGCTGTGTTTGTTGGACTGTCTATGCTTTCTCGCGAGCAAGAGAATAAAAGAAGGACAGCAAGAGAGTCTATCTTGTTAGTGTGTGAGTCATAAATATTCCCGAATGTGCGTGCAAATTGCAGATGAAGTCAATGTTTCTTATTTTGGCTGATGTATTGCGTTTTAGTTTCATGTATTCAGTCACCAATGGTTCATCGCACAGTGGATCGGAAGGATCGGAAGGTTAAATGGTTTGTGACGTTACTTTGGTTTGTGTGAATATGTTTCGTATATATGTATGTATGTGTGCTACCAATGTGAGAAACGATTATGAGCAAAGAAACTGGAAAGGGCAACAACGTGACGTTACTTTGGTTTGTGTGAATATGTTTCGTATATATATATGTATGTGTGCTACCAATGTGAGAAACGATTATGAGCAAAGAAACTGGAAAGGGCAACAACGTGAAGCCCTTTGTCTGTCCCAGCCTTTACTAAGAAAACTGGCTTGCATGAACTATATATGTATATAAATATATTCTTTGTGTACCAATGCATACCTGCAACCTTCCGAAAACAAAAACGTGAGAGGCAACAAAGAAAGGGGGAAATACGCATATGGTTCCACGTAAAAGCGTACGTGTTTGCCAGTAAACATGATGCTGTTTACATTCAAACACAAGTGAGTTTGTGACTTGCAAACATGTTAATGTTTGAAGTGTGTTCCAAACATATACATGGTTACTGCAGATTATGTTTGGGAGAATATTTTAGAGAGGCCGGTTTTTTTCAGCGTGTCGGTCCGAAAAATGGGCTGCCCTCCTGCAAAGACGAGAATGGGAAACCGGTGACCGATAAGCAGTGTGTGCTAACAATATTCCGCTCAGATTCTTCCACAGAAATCAGGAGGTAATGATTGTGGAAAACAGTGTAGATTCTCCCCCCCCCCCCCCCCCCCCTCCAGCCAAGACGAGATTAGAACGGAAATCTCCCAGCTTTAGAATAATAAAGCCGCTGGTGTGGATGGGCTACCCGCCGAGCTTTATAAGGCCGGAGGCGAAGGACTGCTAGCCCACATGCATCGACTTATATGCGGTATATGGCTGGGGGAATATATGCCCGACGATTGGAGTCTCAGTGTATTATGTCCTGTATTCAAAAAGGGTGATCCGTGTGTCTGTTGCAACTATCGCGGTATCAGTCTTTTATCCATCACGTATAAGGTATTGTCGAGCGTGTTGTGTGAAAGACTAAAGTCAATTGTTGAAAATCTGATTGGACCTTATCAGTGTGGTTTATCAGAGTGGTTTTAGACCAGGCAAGTCCACAAACCCATAATTTTAATTTAATTTTGAAGTGATAGATGAATTTATCTACCTTGGATCCGCCGTGAACAAGGATAACAACGTCAGCCTGGACATAAATAGGATAATTGTGCTATGCTATTTTGGGCTCAGCAAGCAGTTTAAAAACAAAGCCCTCTCTCGACGGACAAAGGTCCATCTATACCAGACTCTCATTCTACCTCTCCTTACATATGACTCATAAAAGATGGGTCATATAGCAAGCGGATGAAAAATACCTTGGAGTATTCGAGAAGAAAATTCTCAGTAATGTATATGGTCCTATTAAGGAAAACAACTAGTACCGACGTCGTTGGAACCAAGAGCTATATGATTTCTGACGTGGACATCTCGAGGCGAATCAAATTAGGCCAGTTGCGGTGGCTAGGCCATGTTATGAGAATGGATGAAGATGAGACAGCGCATAAGGTTTTCGATAACATACCCGATGGAAGCAGGAAAAGGGGAACACCTAGACACCGCTGAAAAGACCAGGCAGAAGAATCCCTTCGTATCCTTGGTGTTACCAACTGGCGGGGAAAGGCGAAGGATAGAGCTAGTTGGAGGAATATGTTGAAATGTGTTTAATTTTGTTTGTTTAATTAATATGTGTAAGACATCTCACCCCATGAAGTTGTAAAATAGTCAATAAAAGTAAGTAAAATCAGTATATAAGAGTTTACTTATGTACAACAAGGTGTTTGGATGAAGTTAAGCTTTTTTAATTAATGAGAATCTCATTGAAAAATATAACGAGTTTCTAGACGTCGAGTGGCTTTCAAAATTAATGTTGTTACTGATTTGCGCTTACATTTAAATGAATTAAATGTTAAACTGCAAGGTGTTAATAAAACAATTATTATTATGTTTGATTTAGTCAAAGCATTTCAAACTAAATTACAAAATTAAATATTTCCCTTAAAATATTTGCCATATACAAAAAAAAAATCCAGAAGAAACCCCAGATTAAATCAAATTAACACAAGAATTTTATGTAATTATTCAACCGATAATCAATTAACAATTCAGGACATTTGAAAGCCATCAAAATTTATTTTATATCCAGACACACTGTCAGAAAATGACCTCAATTTGGAGATTTTCGAGTGGCTAAATCTAGAAGATATTTAAATGTAATTTATCGAATTCCAATTGAGTTCGATATGGAAAAATGATTTGGAAATAATTGAAAGTGATCGATTAACGAACACAATTAATAAAAATGAAGAAGAGGAATTAATGAGAACTTGGAACGCCATTGCAGAAATATTTAGCGATTTTAAAAAATTAGCGATGACAATATTATCAATTTTCTCACCAACACATGCTTGTGAGTCATTATTTTCAGATATGAATTTCATTAAATGTAATTCAAGAAATAGAATGACTGATGAATCCAGTTGGACGTGTGCATTACTAAAAGTGACGAAATATGAACCAGATATTAAGAAATTGTCATCGAATGTACAACAGCAAATATCTCAGGTGTGCGAAGTTAGCCCCCCATTTTTGGAAATAAATATTTTTGAAGATTGTTCTGAATTGTTCTAGGATTGTTCTACAATGTACAAAACGATGATTTTCTAAAATATAATTTGTACCGGTAAATCGAAAAAAACCAATATTAAACTTTGCACCCCATTTTTGGAAAAACGAACAATATGTAGAACAACTAGAACAACCGCAAAAAAATTTTTTTTCCAAAAATGGGGTACAACTTTCAAATTGGTTTTTTTCGATTTACCGGTACAAATTATATTTTAGAAAATCATTGTTTTGGAACAATGTTTAGAACAACTAGAACAACCGCAAAAAAATTTTTTTTCCAAAAATGGGGTGCAACTTTAAAATTGGTTTTTTTCGATTTACCGGTACAAATTATATTTTAGAAAATCATCGTTTTGGAACATTGTAGAACAATCCTAGAACAATTCAGAACAATCTTCAAAAATATTTATTTCCAAAAATGGGGGGCTAACTTCGCACACCTAAAAATCTCATTAATTAATAAATAACTAATGTGTATTTTTATTGTTTACGACTTTATTTTTAAGAAAGAAAATCTACTGTAATTTTTAAGCTTGCTAATGAAATTCAGAAAATTAGTTTTTATTTCCAATTTAGTTGTTTTAGATCCTCGTTATATTTAAAGTTGTAATTTCCTTTAAGGCTGTAAGATATCATGTTTTCTCCGGTTAATGAAAAAATGTAAATGCCGCGGGTGGGATTCGAACTCACATTCGCTGGACGATCGTTTCGATGTTTGTGAAGCCTCATCTTCAGCAGCGTCTAGCCCGTTAAGCCACTGCCGTGTGTATTTACACAAGTCACTAACCGAAGACATTTATTGATTGTGTGCAGAGGGATTGTTACACTTACACTACTTACACATTGCTTTCCTACTTACACGCACTAATGCGGAAGTTTTGAAAGTTCTATTTATAGAACGAACTATTCTAATTGTAGTTGTCTCGTTCTGTTTTTGGTTTGGCCCTACCATATGCTTCAAATTTAGTTGTTTTAGATCCTCGTTATGTTTAAAGTTGTAATTTCCTTTAGGGCTGTAAGAGATCATGTTTTCTCCGGTTAGTGAAAAAAATGTAAATGCCGCGGGTGGGATTCGAACTCACATTCTCTGGACGATCGTTTTTGTTTTTTTTTTACTGCTTGGGCACGCCACAGAATCGAGAAATAATATTTTAGAATTTTTGGGACGCGGACCCAAAAAGGTTCGCCACACCTGGTGGGTCTATGCCAACAAGCTGACGACGTTGGAAGACCTTAGAGCCAACATTGAACGCGAAATAGCGGCCGTTACGGCCGAAATGTGTGACCGAATCATCGAAAATTGGGTCCAACGAATCGACCGCTATTGACGTGCCCGCAGGGGCCAAATAAACGAAGTCGAGTTCCAAAGCAATAGAATTAATTATTATTGGTTGAAGTGTTTGGGATTTTCTTTGTTTTACCCACCAATATTTGCTATGGTCCCGTGGCGTCGGTATTGCCTAAGGCCCCCTGAAGTCCAAGTCCGGCCCTGCCTAGAGCGCCAGGATTCTCCGAGAATAGCAGTCCCCATGTCTTGTGTCATTTTAAACGATGTGACTCTCATATGTTTGCTTGTCGATTGTGAGGTTGTTTTCGAGTTCGTAGTTATATCGTTTGCAATACCGACGGCCACATCGTTTTTTGAAATCCCAGCGGCGATATAATTCATTAAATATTATTAATCATTCACAACTTAAGGGCGAGCTGCACACTCTCCATTTAAATTCTCTATTTAAAAGCTCACCGAAAACTTCCATATTAAATGACAAGCATCGGGCATTTAAAATCCATTTAAATGGAGAATTTGCAACTGTGAAACTGGCCATAGGAATGACACATTCGCTATGCTAGTTTTCGCTTTTAACTTCACTCTCATCATCACATATAAAAAAATGCACCAAACGACCAAAGCAAATCAAATTGCAATTAAAATTCTAATTTGAAATAATCATAAAACAGAATTACTTTTTATTTATTTATTTATTATTTTGCTCTCCTCTCCCTTGCTTGCCAAAGTCAAACTGACACAGCAAACTAACTACTACAATGCAAAATAATAATAACAATAATAACGTTTCTATTTATTATTGTAAACAATAAATGAAATCTCACTCGATGTCTATCTCACTCACACTTCTTGAATAAAAATTTATTGAAAAAAAAAAGAATTAAAAATAATTTTTAACAAATCTATGAAACTGTTGTTTATCTAACCAACAATCACGACAAAACAGTGATTATGATTAAAATAACAAACGCTGGAACAATTCAAATTCAAATCCAAACACAATCCCGTAGAAATTCGATACAAAAACACAATAATATCAACAGCAACAGCGACATATATTGCTAATAAAAAATAACATTATTGTTGCAAAATGCGAAATGTAAACAAATAGAAATTAGTCAAATTAGTTATGAGAGAAAATGTATAATAAATCCCAAAAACGCCAACTGTTGAAATTATCACAAACACAATTTCGCTCGTCTCGCGATGTGATAGGAACGACAAATTTGTGAACTGATGACTTGACGGGGAAAACAAATAATTATGTGATAAGAATTCCTGCCTCAATTGGTTATGTTGACAAAATCACAATTTTCCATTATTTTAAAATAAACTAAACAATTTGTATTTAAGATACAGAACACAATTTGTCATTTATTTTACGTGCACTATTATTAAATACAACATTTACGCCCAATTTCACCAAACACAGTTAAAGCTACTGACAGTTAAAAATTATAAATTCCATACAAACTCACAGCTAAAACTCTTCGTTAGTTCTAACTGAAAGATAACTGAACATGATGAAATTGGCCGTTAATATAATTAACATTAAGGTGAGAGACCGCCATAGTGTGTGTTTCCTGACACAAGTATACAGTGACGAGCAAAATTGTAACAGGTTTCCATTTATGGAAGTTTAAAATTTTAATTTTTTGCAGCGTTTAACCTTAAAACTAAAACATTTTGACGTCGAATACGTCTTACCTTACGGTATGAGGAGTCATGTCAGGTTTTTATTGTTGTAATCTTTATTTCATTGAATTTGAGGAAACGGCTAGATGAATTTTTTTTAAATTTTTTTTGTAGGTAAATGAAGATGTTATCTTTCGTTTGATATACATTTCATATTGGTTGATATATTTCTAGTATTTTAATTTCTCAAACGAAAATTGTTTAAACACATACACTCAAACATATGTGTGGTGTTTGGTTGAGTGTTTTTGGTTGCTCAACATTGCTTAGGAACATGTATCTAGTAAAAAGTGAAACGAACAGCAAGCTAATGTTGCTTGGCAACATGTATCTAGTAAAAAGTGAAACAAACAGTAAGCTAACGTAATAAAGCTTTTTTGCGAAAGCTTCAATAAAGCTGTTGTAACATTAATTTTGAATTGTAAAGCGTAAAGCTTTCACACAACGCTCGAATGCTAATGCGAAGACTCGATAAGGTAAACCTTTTTTAATATTAGGGCGGCCCTCTCAACATTCGCAGAACTTATTTCAATAAAAATATTAATTAAAATACATAAATTAAATTAAGTTTAAAACAATTGAACATAATATTTTTTTTTAAACGGACTTGAATCAAATGCCTCTGGTAAATATAAAAATTACAGCAGACAGGCTGTGTCAGAGACACGGCCATTAAGTTTAACGTAGAATACGCCATCCGATAAGACAGAAAACATATATAACAATAAATGATAAATAATGTAAACAAATGAATTTATTGTTATATATGTTTACTGTCTTATCGGATGGCGTATTCTACGTTAAACTTAATGGCCGTGTCTCTGACACAGCCTGCAGGGACAGTCCGTGGCCGAAGGCCTCGGACAACTGTCTACTGTAATTTTTTTTTAATTTTACTTTGATATTGTCTTGATATCAGTTACAACATCATATCATATACAACGATTGAGGGGCCTAGATTCAAAAATGGTCACATCCATTTTTCACTTTTTTGAATAAAAACAAAAAAAAAAAGTAATACACAGCATTTAAAATTCAAGAAGAAACTAGTAGGTATGACTGTCGTCGAATGATCAATTTGCATACCACTTTTTGGCGATTTTTCTGCTAAATTACCGGTTTTCTCATTAAAAATTGATAGGACTTGACTAGTTTTGAAACTCAATATAAGGACTTGACCACTTTCGAAACTGAAACCGAAGGACTTGACCAGTTTTAATTCAATAATGATGGAATTATTGATTATGACGAGTTTTGATAGTAAATAATTGTTTTTGAACAGGTATATGTGAAATAGTTTAAACTACAAATTAATGAAGTTCGTTGAAATATTTTGTCGAGAATTAACACATTTTATAATTTATTACTACAATTTTTGACACTTTTACAAATTTGTCTGAACAACTCTTTATATAAATTGAAATCTTGGTTTTCACTCCAGTTTTCACCAAAATGATTTTCCAACAACTTTGTCACGTCCTTCAGTTTTGCAGTTTTTACTGGAACTCCAACTTCTTTTCTTTCTGGATCGAAATCACGGAAATTTCTTCCTCTGTTGAACACCGACTTATCATCACCGTTGTCTGCAAGATAGTCATATTCTCCACGTACTGTAATTTTGTTCCTGTTTTTAGTGTCGATTAGACGTTTGATTTTGCTTATTTTTAAGTGTTGAACCTTGGTTTCCTTGATGACATCTTCAGTGTCTGACTTCCAGTAGTCGAAAATCTTCCAATATCGTTCTACTTGAAGAATAGTTGTGTTATTCATTGCCGTGAAGTACTTCGAAGGTTTGACGACTGTTTCCATTTTTCGGATCTTCTTTTTCGATGACTCCAAGCGTTTAATTGATTGCTTACTTTGTTACGTCGCAGGGCGCGAAACAAAATTTTATAAGAAATAACTTTAAGAATTATAAAATACACTCCCTTCAATGTTACAATATTGCACTCTGTTCAACTCTTTAAAGATCCGGAAACTCAAATGTACTGATCAAAAGTAACTGAAATAACGGAATTATTAAAAAAAAATTAATGAGTGTTCGAACTCACGGGCGATGTGTTAGCAACTTTTTGTTACACGGTAATTGTTCGATTTCTATGAACGCATTAGTAAATGTTACATTTTCTTACCTTGGCTTTAACATTAGATGTAATATTGTTAAAATAAATAAAGCAATGTTTAGCTCACTGAAGTTAGGATTTTTGTTTTGTCATAAACAGAGCGACGACTAAAAGTATTGAATAGTATAAAGAACTTAATGCACTCTTTTTCCGCTCTCATGTAGAGAGTTTGAGTAAAAGAGCATATATACAAGGAGGCGCAAAAGTAAACTTCCGATGTTTTTTGGCTGTAATTTAAAAAAAAATGAAAAACTATGATTCTTCTTGTGGATTATTTTTATATGGTCGTTTAATTTTTTTTACATCAATTCGAGAATATGATGTCATGTAAATGGCCGCCGCCACAGTTGATTGTCATTTGAGCCCTTTTCATGGCATTTTCCATCACTTTGGCCAAAACTTCCGGCGATAGGTCCTCACATTCTTGACGGATATTGTCTTTAAGAGCTGCAAGAGTCTGAGGCTTGTTGACATAAACCCGCGACTTCAAAAAGCCCCACAAAAAGAAGTCTGGAGCGGTCAAATCAGGCGATCTTGCTGGCCAGTGCATATCGCCAAAACGGGAGATTAGGCGCCCGGGAAATGCATCCTTCAGCATATCGGTTGTGGAGCATGCAGTGTGTTTTCCAATCCCAATTCATCAAGTTGCGGCAAAAAGAACTCGTTGATCATTGCTCTGTAGCGCTCACCATTCACAGTAACCGTTTGGCCCGCGACGTCTTCGAAGAAAAAAGTTCCGATGACTCCTCCAGCGAAAACAGCACACCATACACTGACTTTGAGCGGGTGTAATGGCTCTTCGTGGGTTACACGCGGATTTTCAGTGCCCCAGAAGGGTAAATTTTGCTTATTTACGTACCAGCTAAGATGGAAATGGGCCTCATCACTCATGATTATTTTTGATGAAAAATCATCACCGATTATTGGTCAAATAAATAGTCAGGAATATTTCGCGTTCTGGAGCAGTGTAGCGTAACATTGTTTATTAACGTGTATTTCGCATGTGTTTACTACACAAATGTCAAAACAGAACTGACATTAGGGGCCAATCGCAAAATTTATAGCATTGTCTGATAGGAGGATTACTTTTGCGCCACCTTGTATAAACCATTTATATTATAAAATAAAATATAAATAATATAAATGCACCATTTCGGCAATGATATTACATAAAACAATACAAAAACATAAATGTTTCAAAACGCATCAATGTTTCAATGCACCAATGCTTGAATGCACCAAGTTATGAGACAAAGAGAGTAATACGTTTTTAATCATTTGCCAGATGTCGCCAGTGCTTTACAGTCATACAATTCGTTCCATGAGTTCTCTATACTATGCAATACTCTTTGGCAAAGACGACCTAATTGTTTGTTCGCTGCCGCTACTATCTTACTTATTTTCAGGCAGAGACTATTGCTGTACAACAACCACGTATATGATGCTAACACTGTGTGTTGGTTGCATGTGTTCACTTTGATAGACACTTTGCTTAACACATCAAGAATAATAATTCTGTTCGGCACGGTAATGTAAGTCATAAGACGATCCAGAGAAACTTAAACTGCTACTGGACGGCCCAGAAAGACAGACGACCACACTAGTCGTCAGTTGGCAAAATTATTGGCAATGCAATTACACGTTTGAAATGAAAACGAATTTTTTTTTAAAATGTTTTCAATTAACGAAAATTTTCAAAATGAAAGCCTTGTTGCGTTATGCACTTAGATAAGCGGTATCTTATTACAGTTGTAGTTGTATTAATAGTCATTTCCTGTCGCATTTGATTTAAAATCAATTTTGAAGCAATTTTCAATGATATTTCTTTTTCATTTAAAAAGTAGATTATGCATTTATTGAAAATGCATTCAAAAATGCGATTATTTTAAACACGAATAACTCGAAAACGAAGCCACCTAGGCAACTGGCGTAAGAACAAACATTGTAGCTTTTGTTCTCAGCTATCACGTGTTTAAGTTTAGACAAAAGTTTAGGGGACACCCTGTATAGCAATCTATAGGGTAAAAAATACATAAAGCGTGTTTTGGTTACACCGCTTGCTTATATCGCTTGTTTTGTATGAAGCACTTAGCAAAGACTTAGCGAGAACTTAGCGACAAGAATTGTATTCGCTAAGTTAAAAGAATTTTTTTTTAACATCTTTTAGCGTTTTAAACCCTTTATTCATATTTTTTAAGAAAATTACTTATCGCCAAATTGCCGTTTTCTTTGCAACTTAGCAAGCGATTATCTTCAAATTTTTGTTTTGTATTATTTGTAACCGTTTTCTGTGAGTTTTGGCACAGTCTTCCCAAATTTGACATCCGTAGGTAAGAATTGGTCTAATACAGAATTTATGTAAAAACATTATGTTTTTAACGTTCAATTTGGATTTTCTACTTAAAAGGAGGAATAATGACCGTCCGCATCTTATAGCATTAACACATACATTGTCTAAGTGTTGTTTAAACGTGAGTTTCCGGTCAAGGGTGATTCCAAGGTATTTTATAGTGTTTTACAAAATAATTTCCCTTCCCTGTACTATGAGTATTTCAGTTGGAACTCTCTTTGGAGACTTATTATAAGGAAAAAGTACAGCTTGAGACTTGTCCTCATTGATCTTTATTTTTCACTTGGAGAAATATTTGCCTGCTGCGGAAAGTGAATTTTGCACACGTTTTACTATGGCATTAGAGATTTTGCCGTGACAAATAAAAGCACTGTTATCAGCATAGAAAGCTACATCATTCCCTAGGGAAAGCTTGAAGTCCGAAGTATACAAAATATAAAGCAAGGGTGACAATACCGACCCCTGAGGCACTCCGGCTGGGATATCTCTCCATTGACCTCAACTTTGAACTTTCTGACGGTTAGAAAGCTTTTGATTAGCTTTGTTATATATATTGGGTGTGGCCGTCGGTGGTGCAATGGTTAGTGTGCGCGGCTCTTGTACATGAGATCCTGGGTTCGAACCCTGCTCTGACCACCTTCAAATTTTCTTTCGGCGGCGGCCACCTCGCATAGTGACGGCGACACTATCGAGTATCTAGCCATGAATAAGCTTCTCAAATTACCGTTCGGAATCGGTGTAAAACTGTAGGTCCCAATCAGAGAGTGAAAACTGGAAAGCGCACAGCTTAGTGATTGTGAGAAGTTCTCCCCAGTCCCTTCATGGGATGTAATGGGAAACCATTTATTTTTTTATATATATTGGGCATTGCATTTTATGAAGTTTATATATTAGTCCATTGTGCCAAATGAAATCAAAAGCTTTCTCAATATCAAAAAATAGTACACCGGAGCTATATCGCCTATTCTTATTCGACCGTATCATATTCACTACTCTCTTTAATTGGTGCGTTGTCGAGTACTGAAGTCTGAACACATATTGGCAACAATGCATTCAATTATTTTCGTCTACAAACGGTCTGAGCCTATGCACAACTATTCTTTCAAATACCATGTCCAAAGAACTTAATAAACTTATAGGACGATAGCATGATGGCAGTTTAGCCTTTTTGAACTCTTTTGGAAAATATGAATTTTTTTATGCAAAAGTTAAATAACTTTACTAAAAAAGTATAAGCTGAGTTGGGAAGCCTTTTAAGTAAAATGTTGCCTATTTGATCAAGAGCAGGCGCTTTAGAATTCTTGAGGCCGTTAATGAAAAATTGTACCTCATCAAGTGTTGTTAGAGAATTTGGATCGTCGTTTGTTGTTATATCACAACTGAGTCAACAACCTTATCCATCGAACTACGAAAGTTTATTGTAGTAAGATGCGCATTTGCAAAATGATTTGCAATAATATTTGCTTTTTCTACATTATCAGTTATTTCTCTGTTGTTCATTGTCAATGACTTAATAGATCTGCCATTACCTTTGATACGTTTTGCTATTTTAAAAAAATGCTTACCTCCAATAGGTAATTTATGTAAAAAGTTAGACCATTGAGAATTCCTTGCATTATCGATGTGACATGGTAGAAGCTTATTAAGCTCCTTTATTATTGCCTGGTACGTTACTCTTAAACTATAATCTAAACTTCGTTGAATCTTCCTTATATACACATTTCCAGTGGAAATTAAGAGTTTGTCTGGCTTGACATTCTTTAATTTTTTTAAAATAATTTTTGATTATAGTCTTTTAAACGTCAGATTTTAATACATAGAATTATATTGTGGTAGCCGAATTCAAAACCTACCTACCGAATTCATGAAAATTTCGGTTACAGGTTTCGGAATTAAGGCTAGATTCGGTTATTGTGACCGAATTCATACCAAATTCGATAGGTACAACCGAATTGATACCAGATTCGGTTACTCCAATCGACTTTGGTACCAATTTCGGTTCTTACATTCGAATTAAGTTCAAATGAATTAATTATGAAACAAGGTTGCTTCAACCGAATTTTGGTTGTGGGGTCTAAATTCGGTTGTAACAAACTCAATTCGGTTGTGGCAACCACAATTCGGTGGTAACAGCCGAATTTAGGCTTGCTACAACCTCTTTTCAAACAATTAGTTCTCTGGGTGTGGGTCTTATCGAAAGCAGACGAAACGTCTCCAGGAATCTTCGAAGGAAAAATACTCCGGAAAATGTATGGCCCTATAGTACTCAATGGCGGCGAATGAACTATGAGCTGTGTGAGTTATATCCCGACATTGACATAGTTATGCGGATGAAAATATCGCGATTGCGCTGGCTAGGCCTTGGGTCCCTGACCCACCGGGGTTGTTCAAAACCGGATCTAAAAAAGATGAAAGAATAAAAATATTTTTCAATTCTGTAAAATTATTTACCAGCTGCTGTAGAAAAAATGGGCCTTGCTACTGAAAGAGTTATTAAGACAACGGCCTAAATTGATGAAAACTGGTTAAACTGTCAACAATTTTCAACTACGAAATGGCCAGCTCAGTCACCGGAGTTAAAGCCGATGGAAAGCTTTTGGACTTACATAAAATCTCAGCTCGCCAAGTATCCACATGCTAAAAAAAAGACGTATACGAGCTGTGGGATAGAGTAAAATATACTTGGGATGTGATTCCAACGGAAATGACGGCAAAATTTTGTACCAGCATGCCTCGCCGTATACAAGGTCTTGAAAAAGACAAAGGCTACTGGACAAAACATTGAATCAGAAAACAAATAAATTAACATAAAAACAGAGTGCATAATTGTAACAGTTGTATAATAAATAGCTTTACAATATTTATTGACCACTTTGTGTATATCAACATAGAATTAAAATTGTTTTTGTATTTATTCATGAGAGAACAATAAATTGGTTTAGTTAACTATTTTTTTCCGTTATTGAAATATAAATATATTAAAATATAAAAAATTTGTTTCCAAACTGTATCAAACCTGTTACAATGTTGTTCTTCACTGTATATACATTTAAAATAAGACGCTGAAGAATATTCTTAAGAAAAAAAAACACAGTTTAAAGCACTGCAACAATGCGAGAACGCATGAGGAAAAGAAGAACATGGCGGAATAAAGCTGTCTGTTCTTGAGTAGAATTATTGGCTTTCAGTGTGTTTTGTGATACTTCGATACTAATTCGCACATGTAAATTGCAGAGTTGGGTTTGTATATATACGATTGATAATCAACCGATAGTATCAATTCAGACACAGTATTTAGGCATCTGATTATGAACTTGTCCCGGAGTTCGAAACTAGTTATGCAGGTGAGAGTGTGCTTAACTGAATTGTCTATTATTTCCAACAAAAACCAACCATTTTTCAATTAGAAACTCTAAAATACTCAGCAACTCATACAGATTTGTATTGAAATTTACTAAAAATTCAATAAGACGTTTTATTGAATTGTTTATTTGATTTTAATTTTCAATATTTTTATTTATCAAACCAATAACAAATTGTTTTTAATATTATTATATTTTTTTAAATATTTTACAATATTTAATAAATATTAAATACAAAAATAAATACATATTTATAAGTCGCTTACAATTTCCAATATCAATAATGCTAAAAACATCAACACAGGAAATTCAATTATTTTTTTATTTATCCCGTGATTTTCGCACTCAAATGTTAAAGTTATTTTTGGTTAATGTATGATAGGTTTTATACCACAAGCTGACAAGGTCAGGTACATTTTTCTAAATGAAAAATGGTTGGTTTTTGTTGGAATAATAGACAATGCAGTTAATTAATTCACTGGCGTGATTAGTTTCGAACTCAGCTACAAGTTCAACATCAGATGCCTTACTACTTTGCCTAAATTGATACCATCGGTTGATCATCAATCGTATATGTATATATAAACTCAATTCTGCAATTCACATGTGCGAATTAATATCGATCGAAGATCCCTAATTACCAACATTATTTTTTTTTGTTTGTGTGTTCTTGAAAAACTTTAGAAGATCCACACTTTTCGATCAAAATTTCGGTGCAGCGAGTAGGACTATTTATGGCTACCGTATTTCGGCTGAAGTGCAGCCCCTTAAGTGAAGAAATTCACAATCTTCCTTGAAACCCAGATAAATTACGGGTCTGTGTGGTTTATGTATGGTGTGGTGGAATCATCTGTCCATATAAAAATGAGGCCAGCCTGAACGTAACTGTGAATGACGCCAGTTAGCGCACAATAATGAGGCGCACTATTTGTTGCTTGACGTTTGGTTTCCACTAGATGGCGATATTTTCCACACAGCCCGGTATATTGCGAGAACAATTCGGTGAACATCTAATTTCATGCATCAGACCGGTGAATTGGTCGCCTAGATTAAGAGACGTGACACCTCTAGCATTTTTTCCATTAGGTCTATCTTAAGTTTAAAGCTTGCATAGATAAGCCTGCTACGATTGAGGGATTGGAAACCAACATTACTCGTATCAATCGCCAAATACTACTCGAAATCGACATCGAAATTTTTTAATTTCAGAATGGGCCATGTTATGGCCAACACTTGAAAGAAATAATCTTGATAAAGTAAATACGAAGAATGCCTCTTTCCTATAATAAATAATGATACAAAATTGTTCACCTTTACATTCCATGAAGGGTTTGGCGAGATATTCTCACAAGTAGTGAGTTGTACGCTTCATAGTTTTACACTCATTGATTGGGACCTACAGTTTTACGCCGGTTCCGAAGGGTATTTTATATACTTGATATCGCCGCCATTACTAAGCGGGTTGACCGTCGTTGAATGAAATGTAAGGGGGTAAGGGCAGATAATTATAATAAAGATTAACCAATAACAAATGTGAATGAATTCGTGTCTAATATAAGGGGTGTTTTTTTAAGGCCAGTATAAATTGAAGTTGTAAAAAATAACACGAATAATTACATTTTATTTCAACATTTATTTTATTTGCAATACCAATACCTACATGACACTAACTATTGCAAATGATTTCGGGCATATGGCCACCGCGGTAGTTCATGACGAAGCGCATTATTCTGGGCTTCCAATTTTGGGTCACGTTTCCTAGCATTGCTTGCCGTATGTCACGTATAACACGAACAGTTTTGAACTATAAGGCCTTAATTGTTGCAGCATAAACCAGTGACTTCACGTAGCCGCACAGGAAATAATCGAGAGGTGTCAAATCGCACGACATTGGAAGCCAATTGACAGGCCCATTACTAGAAATCAAATCAAATCGCCAAATTTTGATTTCAATAAATAGATGGTTGCCGTATGGCACATGGTGCACTTCTGTTGAACCACATCTCGCCCGGATAAATGTCATCCATATTATCATCCAAAAAATTATCACGGATCTCCATTGACCGTAAAACGAGCCCCGGCTAAATTTTTAAAAAGCAAGGCCCGATGCCACCGGCGTGTAAACCACAGCAGATGGTGCATCTTCTGGATGTAAAGGATTATGTTGTGAATTGGTGGATTCGACCTGTTGAGGATTAGTCTCACTTCGTATGCGGCAATTTTATTAATTAACAAACACAAAAAGTAAATGGTTCCCCGTTACATCCCATGAAGGGATTAGGGAGAGCTTCTCACAAACCAGCGGGCTGTGCCCGTTTTAGTTTCACACTCACTGATTGGGACCTACAATTTTACACCGATTCCGAACGGTTAAGTACTCGATAGTGTCGCCGTCACTAAGCGCCGTCGAAAGAAATTTAAGGTGATCAGAGCAGGGATCGAACCCACGTGCTAATGCCCAAGAGCCGCGCACACTACCATTGCACCACCGACGGCCACAAATTAACAAATACGTTAAGGGAAAAATGAGCCTCATCGCTGACCAAAATTTTGCGAGAAATTCAATTTCCAACTGCTCTAGAGCTTTAATTCCTGCAACACTTTGATCTTTTACAGGTGTAGGCCAAGATCTTTGCGCAAAATTTTCCACGTATTTGACAGACAGAGCTCCAATTTCTGCGATCGACGACGAATAAAAAAATGTGGATCTTCTTCCACACGTTCGTTTACAGCGGCGATATTCTCTTTAATACGTCCATTTCTTCGACGTATTGGTGTTATTGCATCAGTTAGAGACTAAGATGGAAGATTAGGTGGCCAATAAAAATTTTGAAGTCTGTAAGTTGAGCGAATCGATGACTGACTTTCAAAGTAAATAGGTATCTATAATTTGGTAGCATTGTTCAAGCTTGAATCTATTCACGATGATTTGCCAGAGTATACTGATCATAAATGTCAAAAAGTGGGAGCGCTATGACTGTTCGTTAGACAGCTAACACTTTCATAAGTTATATCTAAGCAAAAAAAAAAACCTTTCGTAAGTTCAGAACCTATGTATATGTATTTATGCAAAACCAAGTTAGTTCTATGTTATTCAAAAATTATTTTGTTATACCACTCACTGTTCAAAAAGTACAATTTCGTTACATGTTTAGTGGTTGGAGGATATTCTGATTTTTCAACGCTGGTGTAGCGTGTTTTCTCCTATGCGCTACACTTTTTTCGGCATCCAACAATATTTTCCCAGTTTGCATTTAAGCTCAGGCCATTAAATGTTTCCATTGCGTTCAGATAACGTTTACTATTCACATTATTAAATTTGAGCATTTTGAGACACCACCTTATTATCCATTTAATATGTCTTCCTTATACTCCCAAAGAAAGAACAGAACAATGCAAAACAACTGAAAATTTCACACCTTTGCAAGATTACGCTTTATGTTTTCGGAAAACAATAAAAGCAAATATTTGTACAATTTCATAAATAAGGCATATCCAATAGCAACTGCCCAAAAACGTAGTCGTAGCAACTGCCAAACCACTCTCACACCCCATCTGGTGATAGAAGAGAGAAATAAATACATATTTCTCACACTAGTGTATTGTGCCAACAGAGAGGCGAACAGACGAACAGGCTGAAAAGGTTTTGGCATTTAATATTTGTTGGCTCCGCCTTCTGGCCAAAATGAGTGTTTATTCGTAGACGCAACAAGAACACCAACAGCAACATAGAAAATACAAACAACTATAATCACACAACCAAACAAGCAGTCCACTGAGGGTACAGTAATGAAATTTAACTTCAAAACACTCTCTCTCTTTCGCTCTTAAAATGTAGTGCTAGCCAGTATTACCAAGTTGCATAGTTTGTGCCGTTTTGGGTTTTAGCACTTGTTTTTCAAAACTATGCTAAGTGCCGTTTAACACAATTTCCTCGTAATTTTAAATTTTTGACGTCGAATACGTCTTACCTTACGGTATGAGGAGTCATGTCAGGTTTTTATTGTTGTAATCTTTATTTCATTGAATTTGAGGAAACGGCTAGTTGAATTTTTTTAAAATTTTTTTGTAGGTAAATGATGATGTTATCTTTCGTTTGATATACATTTCATATTGGTTGATATATTTCTAGTATTTTAATTTCTCAAATGAAAATTGTTTAAACACATACACTCAAACATATGTGTGGTGTTTGGTTGAGTGTTTTTGGTTGCTCAAAATTGCTTAGGAACATGTATCTAGTAAAAAGTGAAACGAACAGCAAGCTAATGGTGCTTGGCAACATGTATCTAGTAAAAAGTGAAACAAATAGTAAGCTAACGTAATAAAGCTTCTTTGCGAAAGCTTCAATAAAGCTGTTGTAACATTAATTTTGAATTGTAAAGCGTAAAGCTTTCACACAACGCTCGAATGCTAATGCGAAGACTCGATAAGGTAAACCTTTTTTAATATTAGGGCGGCCCTCTCAACATTCGCAGAACTTATTTCAATAAAAATATTAATTAAAATACATAAATTAAATTAAGTTTAAAAAAATTTAACATAATATTTTTTTTTAAACGGACTTGAATCAAATGCCGCTGGTAAATATAAAAATTACAGCAGACAGTTGTCCGAGGCCTTCGGCCACGGACTGTCCCTGCAGGCTGTGTCAGAGACACGGCCATTAAGTTTAACGTAGAATACGCCATCCGATAAGACAGAAAACATATATAACAATAAATGATAAATAATATAAGCAAATGAGTTTATTGTTATATATGTTTTCTGTCTTATCGGATGGCGTATTCTACGTTAAACTTAATGGCCGTGTCTCAGACACAGCCTGCAGGGATAGTCCGTGGCCGAAGGCCTCGGACAACTGTCTGCTGTAATTTTTTTATAAGTTTAGTGTAAGTTGTTGTTAGCACTGAAATTACATCTCTTTAATTTATTAGAAAAATCTATTTTCTAAGCGTATTTAACGGTATATTGTGGTATAATATCCCATTATAACCCTGAAATACCCCAAGTGTCTTTAAAGATACAACCATTTAAAGGACATCTCCGCCCACACTTGTCGTACGTGTCACGTGTTGGGTACAAAATTCTGTTCGACGAAAATTCTGCTTTACAAAAGTATGTTTTACAAAATTGTGTTTTTCAAAATTCTGGTTTCCAAAATTCTGTTTTTCAAAATTCTGTTTCACAAAATTCTGCTTCACAAAATTCTGTTTGTAATTGCATTTTCAGTTAAATAAAAAATTATTTTAAAAAAATCGCGCGATTTGTTTCAAATAATTTTTTATTTAACTGAAAATGCAATTACAAACATATACATAAAACTAAAACAATTAAGAAATCACTTTGCCCTAACTTTCCCTTACATTTTAAAAAAAATACTGTTAAAAAAAAAAACACACAAACACAAACAAATTTAAATAAAATGCATCACATACACCATAGATTAATACTTAGAGTAGATCTACCAGTTCTCCCACCAAATTTATGACATTTGGCCTGGTGTGATATTTACGTTTGATGTTGAAAAAAAAGAATTGCTTTACTAATACCAGATAGAGCCAATGGTTCAAAACAACGAACAAAATAACAACAACGGCATTTCGTTTTGTGTGTTAAAATTATTGTCTTAAATACAACACAAATGTATGCTAACAATAACAGTCAATAAAAAAGTTTAAAAGACATTTAAATTTCACAGTTTTGCACCAAAATGACATGAAAAATTAAAGCAAGATGTTATTGTAATTCCACCTGGCGTATATCACTTTTCGTCAAATATCTCTCTATCACACCGACCGCATCACGAAGAGTGTGAAAGGAAACGTCAGATGAGCCAAATATTCTCTCTAGTCTGGGATTACTCTATGACATACACTGTGTGTTTGGTCAGAAATTATGTTCCAGCATTTTATTTAAAATTAGTCGCAATTGTGTTGTTTAATGTGTCGTGTTTAAAAAAATAAAAATTAATAAAGTGCAATTAATAAAAACCACTAAAAATAAAGAAATGTTGTGTCTCAACGGATATTTTTGTTATTTGGAAATGAAAAGACAAAAAGGAACCTTTAATTGGACGTGCTCGAGAAGAATTCCAGATAAGTGTTCCTCTCGAATAATAACAGCAATGGAAAGTAACGAGCATGTTTTAATAAGATATCCAAAAAAGTACGAAGTACGCGCAAAAGCGAAAAATAGGATACACTCGGAATGAAATGGGACTTTTCAGAGAGCCGCAAGCAATAGATGAAATAGATTACCCTCTAAATCTATAAATTTTGGATAACGAATTATTTATATTGGCAGAAGAGAAAGTGGGAGATGTATATATGGTTATATTCGGCACAAAATCATCAATTCAACTTCTACAAAAAAGCGATTGTTGGCTCGTTGACGGCACTTTTGATGTTGTGCCCACAATAATGCGCCAACTCTTTTCCGTTCATGGAAGGATTGAACGAGAGGTCGTCCCACTCCTATTCTGCCTAAAGTCCAAAAAATCTGCAGTACTCTATGAAGCATTCTTTAAACACGTAATTCAAATTGCTTTGGAATATGGAGTTTATTTTAAGCCTAATCGTATTATATCTGACTTCGAAGTTGGACTCGTGTCAGCAGCTAGAAAATGCTTTCCAGATTCGCAGATACGAGGGTGCTTTTTCCATTTTTCCCAGATATTGTGGCGCCGTATTCAAAAAGAACGGTAAGAATTTTTAATAACTTTTATAATTTATAGTAATGAACTTGTAATATGTACAACATTATCATTTCAGATTGGTTACTAAGTACGGAAATGACGAAAATTTCTCACTGCAAGTAAGATGTTTAAAAGTGCTTGCGTATGTTCGTCCAGAAAAGGTAGCCAAATGTTATTCGCAGCTCCGAAGAACATTTGAAGACGAAGATATTATTAAATTGTCCACCTGGTTCGAGGCCAATTATGTCTATAACGCTCGTAAATACCCACCTGAATTTTGGACGATATTTGATTGCGAGTATTCTGAAAAATACCCGAAAACTACAAACAATGTCGAGTCATGGCACCGACGTTTGAGTGTTGTAGTTGGACGAAAAAATAGCGGACTCTGCAAAATTGTTGAACATTTAAGAGGAGAATTAATCTATTCTCAAAATATTGTCTCAAAGATTGAGAATGGAGAAAAATTAAAAAAAAAAAATAAAAGAAATGTAAAAAAAAAATATTTCACGTATTGTAAAAAAATTTAATCGTTTAAGAAAACTACAATATTTAAAAAGAATAGCAAAAAACTTAGTTTATAATTAATTAAATATTGTTATCAGTTAAATTGAATTGCTATGATTTTTTATTATTTTTAACTTTGTCTTAATTTAATTGATTTTTAACTAATTTGTGTTTTTATTTAATGTTTGTTATTTTTTTTTCTTTTAAATTAATATGTTTTTCAATGATATGAATTTTTTTAGATCGATTTTGAAAATCCATTAATCTGTTTAATTATTTATTACATATTTCATAATTTATTTCCAACGAATAAATATCTAACCATACACATACGTTATTATATGTAACATTTCTTATTCATAATAAACTGGATTTAATTCTTAATAAATAATTTAACGGCATTTTATTTTTTTTTCTCATAATGAAAGGGGAATAACATATTTGGAGCACTATTGATCGTACTTATCAAATAAAATTTTTCCAAAATGTATAACATACATATGTACATATGTATGTAAATATTCTATTGATAGATCAGACATGGCTAATAATATTCGTGTGGGCAGAGTATTGATGACTGATGATGAAGTCTGTGAATTTCTTTGTAACGACGAAGATTTAGGCGATGACAGCGTCGATAATATCGAAGAAGAAAGCGATGATCTATATGAGGAGAGAGAATATATGCCAGGAGTTCCCGAAATACAGGAAATATAGATGTTGTTGTCGGTGATGATGATCAAATAATTCAGAATGACATTGACCTCAATGCATCAGTTCAAGATTTCTTTATTGCAATGATCAACAATGATACTGATCAGGGTGATTTGATTGACATTGACCGAAGTAATTTACAGCTATCTGCAGATGACAATGTCCCACTTGCCACACAAAAGGCTTGGGTTGAATTTCCCTCTAAATTTTCTAATTTAGAAATTAACAGCAAGTCTTCCGAATTCGAAAAGGTGATTTGGAAGAAGGGTAAGAAACAGATTCAAAACCAGCACGTGCGATTTAGAGGTGAAACTGCTTTACCACAAAATATAATAGACTTAGAAATACCATATCAAGTTTGGCGCCTTTTATTTCCTGAGTCTTTGGAACAATATATACACGCTGAAAAAACTGCTGTCTTTATTTGTTGTTTGGATGCAAATACAACGTGTTTGTAGCTTGTCGCAAATATACTATACTTGTGCCCAAACACATAGTGTTTGCTATTCAATATTAATAGGTTACAATATATATTTTTGACACCCAAATGTGGATTTTTTTGTTGAAAACCGCTAAAAACAAAAACGAGACAAACAACACATAAACAAAAAAAGCAGTAGATCTCCAATTCATGAAAACAGTGCTTGGAAACATGTACGTGTTTCCTGCAATATGTTGCTGGGGCCGAATAAAATATTCGAGACTTGACGCGACATTTCATTTTGATGTATTTAAACTACGAAAATGTATTGGAATACTTTTTTATATGGCGTACCATAACCTCTCAAACATTAGAAATTATTGGTCTCAAAATCCCGACCATTCCGTAAATGTTGTAAAAAATCAAATGAAACGTCATCGCTGTAAAAAAATACTACAAAACATTTATTTCAACGACAAAAATAATCAGCCATCTCGAAATGAGCAAAATCGAGACCGCCTTTATCTAATAAGGCCTGCGATTGACACTCTAAACTTTATTTTCGGGAGTGTATCTAAATTATATAGCATTTGTGTTGATGAGCAAATGTGCTCTTCAAAACTCGGGAGCTACATGAAGCAATATTTGCCAAATAAACCGAAGAAATGGGAATTCAAGCTTTTCATTATGTGTGATGCAACAGGTTATGCCTACAAATTTGAAATGTATACTGGAGCATCGGAGCCACCAGCTCCAGATGAACCAGATCTTGAACCCTCGGCAAATATAGTTGTCCGAGTGCTTAGAGAAGTTTCAATATTTAAAAATCACATAGTTTATTTTGACAACTATTACACTACCATTCCGTTACTAGTGTATTTGCGAACTCAGGGGATACTTTCAGTTGGAACAATTCGACTAAACCGAGAACCGAAGAAAAAAATTATGAATAAATTCGAACGTGGATCCAGTGAGGAGTTCATATGTAATATACACGGAGTAGATGTTGCTTCAATTTCTTGGAAGGACAACAAAATTATCGATTTGGCTTCTACGTACGTCGGAATAAATCCGGTATTAGGTGATACTGAAAAATATCCATCAACCGTAAATAGATTTGATAAAAAAGATAAAACTGTGAAAGTGATTCCATGTCCTCAAATTATAAAAGACTCCAAGCGACACATGGTTGGCGTCGATTTGATGGATAGTTCTATGAGCCGACATAAGATACAAATGAAAAGCTGAAAGTGGGTACATAGAATTTTCTACCACCTTTTGGACATGGCTACTGTAAACGCTTGGCTGTTACATAAAAGGATAAATTCACATCGACCAGGGTTTAAGCCAAAACGATTGATTGATTTCAAGTTAGATATTGCTGACACCTTATTTACCGTAAATTCATCACAATCTTTTACTCGGGGATGTCCACGTATTGAATCAAACATACAAGAAAAACGATGTAAACCAAATTCAAACATACCTCCTCCAAAGGACGCGAGATTTGACAGAATTGATCATAAGTATCAGAATTCGTGAAATGAATTTTTTCATATTTTTATGTATACATATACTTTTTGTTTCACTGAATTTCTTATGTTTTTCCGCAGAAAGTATATGTATTCTACAAAATTTAATATTATATAATTTTTTAAAATGACTATTTACAATTAAAATTAATTTACTAAAAATACTGTAAACATTTATATTAGTTTAGTATATTTGTTTCCAATTTTAAAATATGGTGAATGCCCAGTGTATCTTAAAAGATACAACCACAATTTATCAAAAAACTTCTTTAAAAAAATCTTTTCTTGAAATTAAGGGCCAAATTACACATAAAATTTTTTTATCTGAAATCGGTGACCCGTGGCATTTAAGGGTTAAGGCTCCTACGAATCTAAGCGTATTTTCGATAAAGCGCCGGCTTCAAAAATATATGTCTTTACGTATACTTTGTTTCTGCGGAAATTCTATGTGTGAACGAAATACCAAATGCTTTTATGTGGCACCTTCAATAAGACCCGTAGTCTACTCACAGAGCTAAAACAGCTGGAAAATAGACTGTAGCAACCATATATTCGGCTGTTTTGCAGTTGCCTTAAACGAATTGAGATTGTCACGACTGAATTTAATACCCACACATGGAATTCGATTGCAGCAACCTTTTATGCAGTTGCGATAACCGCCAATTCGGATTGTGACAACCTCTAAATTCGGTTAGGGACATTTCGATTATGTTTTCTGTGGGTATACGGGTATTAAAAAATTACGAAAATTTTATGAACCGAAAATTTCGATCACTTTATTTGCCTGACACTCACTCAGCTCGTTGTTGGAACATCAATGCTTTGACCCAATTTTCTCAACCTTAGCAAACAAACTATAAATTACACTGTGATAGTTTTTGGGAAAATTTTTTTTTATAACAAGGCCGGAGTGAACTTTTTTACCCTAATTCGGGTGCGAGGAATCGAACTGCATCATTAGATTGATGAGTTACAATTAAGGTTTCATACAATTTTTTTTACTGTGAGTATCAGAGAGGATTTTTTTGATTTTGAGTCAGTTTTGAGTCAGTTTTGAGAGCCACTAACTTCTATTTGGCTGGTTGTACCGATAAACTTTCTTCAGCACTATTGTTCCAAACGTTTTGGGCTTCAACTTTAGGGAACACAGCTTACCTCTATAACCAGGTTTTTGGGGGCTCTTTGATTCAGAACATCGGCAAAAAACAATTTTCCCGACTTTCTTTGAGTTTGTAATCAGATTCAGATTCTGAGATTAAGTAATCAGATACTTTCGCCAAATAACAGAAAACCTTTCACTATATAACTATATTTATTTACTCATCATAATTTGCAATTATCAAATTCCACTTAATTATCAATTTCAGTTAATTTTACTTTTTTCTACACCGAAAACATTTTTTTTCTTGGATAAAAACACTTTGTTTAATTGGGGTTTGAACCAACGAAAAACATAAAAAACTGCAAAAAAAAAGTACTTTCGCCTACTTTTTTATTGTTTATGCAGAAATTAGTACAACGCACAAAAGCAATACGCGTACTGTTGAAAACAGTACATCTGGCAATCCTACATATCGTCGCTTCGAAGTTATCTTCCCGTATAGCACAAAATCCAAAAAAGCCAGATAATACTATTTCCTGGGATACATTTTTTAGATATATCTGTTTAATCCCCACGTCCCTATTTCTTTTGGTTTCTGAGATATCATAGAGCCATTATCTTGTATATCACCTTTTGCTAAAAATTTAACACGTTATGATACCGTATAATCCATTCTTTTGGATAAACAGGGTGGGACAAATAAGACCTACCTGTGTAAAATACGTATTAATCTTGTAATAATAATTTGTTATTATAATTTTTTTTTTTACATTGTATTAAATAAATTTCATGCAAATTTGGGTTTAAGTCAAATTAATTTAGGTTTAAAGACCAGGCAGAAGAATCCCTCCGTATCCTTGGTGTTACCAACTGGCGAGAAAAGGCGAAGGATAGACCCAGTTGGAAGAATATGTTGAAATTTGTTTAATTAATAGGTGTAAGACGTCTGACCTCATGAGGTTGTAAAATAGTCAATAAAAGTAAGTAAGTGTATGAAATATGACATCAGGCAAATGTCCAACGTTTTGCTCGATACAAACATTGTCTCTTTAAAACGTGTTTTCCATAGCACCACGCAATGTTTCTGGTTGCAGGCTCAGTATTTCGTCCCGAATATTCTGCTTTTGCTGTCTAATTGCCTCTGGCTTATTGACATACACTTTGTCTTTTAAATATCCCCATTAAAAAGCGCAGTTAAATCTGGCGAACGAGGTAGCCAAGGGAAATCAGAATTTTTTTAAATCCAACGTTCGACAAAAATTTCTCGCAACAAATCTATAGTTTGCCGTTCAGTGTGCGCAGTCGCTCCATCTTGTTGGAGCCATAAATTAGGACGCTGCTCCACCATTGGCCGCAAAAAGTAGTCAATCATTGTTCTGTAAGAAGCCCTCGAAATCGTTTCTGGCGTTCCAACCTCTTTCTCCAAAAAATAGGGACCCATAACTTTATCGGTCATAACACCACACCAAACAGTGGATCTGGAGCCCCACAATCTGCAGTTCAAATTCCTTATTATAAAGGCTGTGGGAGCTAATCTTGAACTAAAATGTTGACGATACTTTCGTTGCGTCATAACTATTGATCTTTGGCAGAAATAAAAAATTCGATAATTTTAACACGTTGTTGTGTACTGTATCTATTAATTATAAATTTCCAAGAACTCATTTATAACCTGCAAATAAAAATAAAACACAATTATATTAGAAAACGAAAAAGTTATTCGTGTTTAACATTGGTAGGTCTTATTTGGCCCACCCTGTACTTATACAATAAAGAATATATTAAAATTTTGAAGGAAAAAAAATTTAAGTTATCTTCATGTATGTGGAAAAATATTTGACAGATGTAAAAAAATGAAGTTATCATCCTATTAATTTATGAATTTTGCTTTCGTTCTATATCTCAAAAATAACTCCGGATAAAGTCTATAACATTACAAAAAAGTAACAGAAAAAATCGCATACATTAGCGCTGCACTCTAATGTATAGTGCATATAAAGTTCGGAGTAAAAAACTGAGAGCGGTTCACGTAGGAGCCATAAACAAAAAAAAAAATTTCCCAAAAGGTGGCGTATACAATAAATAAAATGTGAAAAATTTTGTGGAGACAAAAATGGCGATACCTCGAAAAATTTAATGAATGACTTTAGATATTTTTACTCTAATAGATGTAGAATTTCCGGCACTACTACTAAAAAAAATATTGGACCACTTTTTTCACACCAAGTTTTTTACACAAATTGTTGAAACTTTAGAGTCAATTTTGCAAAAAAAATGTTTTGGAGATACGTGAAGATAACTTCGGAAGGGCGATATATTTTGTATGAAACCGTAATTATAATTCAAAAAACTAATGATGCAGTTTGATTCCTCGTAGCCGAATTAGGGTAAAACCGTCCCCTCCTGCCCTGTCTCGGTTTTTGACTTCCACAGTGTTATAAATTACAAATGGTGGCGACTGGAATACGTACAAAACAAATACGATATCTCAATAACTTAATCAGAACACAATACTCAAGGTTCAAAGCTCGCATGTCTTTTTTGTCTGACTTCATTTCATATAAACTTCATTTCATATAAAACATGTAAATATTTCGTTCGCCTTTGTATGCTTTAACATAATTCGAAAATTCGTTGTGGCTTAAGAAACGAATTCATCTAGTACCTGACAAAGTATCCTTAAAGTATCATTAATCCTTAAAGATCCATTTCGATATACACACGCTGAAACTCTGTATATGGTTTTTGTTTGGATGCAAATATAACGTGTGTTTGGAGCTAGTCGTAAATATAATATACTTGTACCCAAACACATTGTGTTTGCAATTCAATATTACACGTTTGGATCACAATGACTAATATGTTATGATACAAATACAGCTGTGTTTAATGCACTGTTTATGCTCTTCCGAGAGTAGGAGAATAAACGAGGGACAACGAGACAAGTCTATCTTGTAAGTGTGAATCTGTATTTTTGCATTATTCTCTCAGTCAGTGATTCATAAATATTCCTGAATGTGCGTGTAAATTGTAGATGAAGTCAGTGTATCTTACTTTGGCTGATTTATTGCGTTTTAGTTTCATGTATTTTATAAAAAATTTCAAGGACATTGAAACAGGTCTAGGTCTTCTTGGTATTTGCAACAACATATCAGAATATTAAAGTGTGAAAATTTTTGCAAACTTTTTTTAATTTTCTGAGAAATTTCATATATATAGAGGATATTGGTTTTCTTCGATTTTAAGGACCTAGATTTTTAAATCGATGTTGATCTCGGTGTTCTCTTGGACAGAAAATTGAATTTCAACTCCCACATAATTACGATGGTAAATAAGGCTTATGGCGTTCTGAACTTTATTAAACGTTGGGCAAGGGAATTTTCAGATCCCTACGTTACGAAATATCTTTTTAATTTACTAGTCCGCCCTATTCTCGAATATGGATCTGTTGTTTGGGACCCCCAGTACAATTTGTATGTTACTATGATTGAATCGGTCCAGAAACAGTTTCTCATTTTTTGTCCGAGAAACCTTCAATGGAACCCGAACCATAATCTTCCTTCGTATAGCAGTAGACTAGCATTGATCAGGTAGCCGACTCTTAACTGTAGACATACCATGATAAACTCTATTACAGTTTTGAAGATAATAATAAAATATATGTTCTGAATTTCTGTTATCTAAGATTTTCATAAATGTCCCATTGAGACCCACGAGGTACTATAAACTCATTCACATCGCGTTTCAGCGTTCGAATTATGCGTCTTTTGATCCAGTTACGACAATGTGTCGTGACTTTAATGAGCTATATCAGTTTATTGATTTCACTGGTAGTTTGGAAACTACAAAGTCTAGGATAATTTGTGATTTGAACCGATTGCATTAGTGCTATATATTCCTTTACGTATGTAAATTTTCTTTATCCTTACTATTTGGTTTGATTTATAATTTGGTTTTCGTTTTGCTCGTAATTATTATATATTATGATCTCGTGATGTGCTTTTATACTTATTTATGTTAGTGTAATACCAACTGGTGAAGCATTTCTGTAGTTGGTTGCAACGTGTGAACTTATGATCCTTGCTCTCCCATTATAGACCGGTCTATAATGTGTACGCTGTCCTCAAGTTATGGGGATTTTTCGATTTTGACTCAGTTTTGAGAGCCACTAACTTCTATTTGGCTGGTTGTACCGATAAACTTTCTTCAACAATATTGTTCCAAACATTTTGGGCTTCAACTTTAGGGAACACAGCTTACCTCTATAACCAGGTTTTTGGGGGCTCTTTGATTCAGAACATCGGCAGAAAACAATTTTTCCAACTTTCTTTGAGTTTGTAATCAGATTCAGATTCTGAGATTAAGTAATCAGATACTTTCGCCAAATAACAGAAAACCTTTCACTATATAACTATATTTAGTCTGTTATGTTAATATCTCGTGATGTGCTTTTATACTTATTTATGTTAGTGTAATACCAACTGGTGAAGAATTTCTGTAGTTGGTTGCAACGTGTGAACTTATGATTCTTGCTCTCCCATTATATACCGGTCTATAATGTGTACGCTGTCCTCACGTTATGGGGACGTGGCCCTCTCGGTCGGTAGGGGCGGGTAAGAGAAGCGGCGATGGGTTCGCTCGATTAAAAAAAAAAAAAAATATCAGAATATGGAAATGTGAAAATTTTCCAAACATTTTTTAAATTTCTGAGAAATTTCATATATGAATCCTTGAAATTTTTTATAAAATTTATACTTGGTATTTGCTACAACATATCAGAATATTAAAGTGTGAAAATTTTCCAAACTTTTTTTATTTTTCTGAGAAGTTTCATATATATGGAGGATATTGATTTTCTTCGAATTTAAGGATCTAGACCTGTTTTAATGTCCTTGAAATTTTTTATAAATCTTCTACTTGGTATTTGCAACAATGTATCAGAGTATTAAAGTGGGAATATTTTCCAAACTTTTTTTAATTTTCTGAGAAATTTCATATATATGGAGGATATTCGTTTTCTTCGATTTTAAGGACCTAGACCTGTTTCAATGTCCTTGATATTTTTTGTAAAATTTTCTACTTGGTATTTGCAACAACGTATCAGAATATTAAAGTGTGAAAATTTTCCAAATTTTTTTCATTTTCTGAGAAGTTTCATATATATGGAGGGTATTGGTTTTCTTCGATTTTAAGGACATAGACCTGTTACAATGTCCTTGAAATTTTTTATAAAATTTCTAATTGGTATTTGCAACAACATATCGGAATATTAAAGTGTGAAAAATTTTCAAACTATATTTAATTTTCTGAGGAGTTTTCATATATATGGAGGATATTGGTTTTCTTCGATTTTAAGGACATAGACCTGTTTCAATGTCCTTGAAATTTTTTACGAAATTTCTACTTGGTATTTGCAACAACATATCAGAATGTTAAAGTGTGAAAGTTTTCCAAACTTTTTTTAATTTTCTGAGAAATTTCATATATGTATATGGAGGATATTGATTTTCTTCGAATTTAAGGACCTAGACCTGTTCCAATGTCCTTGAAATTTTTGTATAAAATTTCCATTTTGTATTTGCAGCAACATATCAGAATATTAAAGTGTGAAAATTTTCCAAATTTTTTTAATTTTCTGAGAAATTTTCATATATATGTCTGCTAGTGGTTTTCTTCGATTTTAAGGACCAAGTCCTGTTTCAATGTCCTTAACATTTTTTATGAAATTTTTCCTTAATATTTGCAACAATATATGTGAATATAAAGATGTGAAAATTGTCCAAAATATTTGAAATGTTCTGAGAGTTTCCATATATATGGAGGATATTGGTTTTCTTCGATTTTAAGGACCTAGTCCATTTGCAATGTCCTTGAAATTTTTTCTAAAAATGTCTTATCGTTAATACTAAAAACGAGTATGTATATAAAAGTGGGAACCTGTTCGATAAAATTATCACACAATTTAATGGGTAATGGCATATATAGGGCAGGATAATTGCATTTAAAGGGCCTTGTATCCTTTCGATATCTGCAATGTTTATTTTGAACATTATTACACTTTATTAATGACCAGTGTAATGAAATTTATATGCTTGGTATGATGTAAATACAATAAAATTTGAAGGTGGGCCAACTTCACAGTACTATATACTACTGTGAAGTTAGCCCACCATCGAAATATGTGGGCTACGATGGTGGGCTAATTTCACGCTAGTAAGAACGCATATGTGTCCATATGCTTTTATAATAAAACGAACACTAACGAACAAATAGGGTATAAAGTTAATTTAATAATTATATTTTGTCTCTTTTGTAAACAGGCATTCTTGTATCCTCCAAAGTAAATAGCAGGCGTGTTTGGGTTACACAGCTTGCTTAGATTATCACTTATTTTGTATGGAGAGCTAAGCGATATTAAGCGGCGCTTGAAGATACCTCTTCGATTTCAGTTCTAAGCAGGCATAAAGTTAACAGTTTGAAAGAAACAGAAAAACAGTGTTGGATCAGATTATTGTGAGTTCAATGATAAGGAGAAGAATATAAACATTTGGAGGAATTAACTACAAACCATACGTTTGAGCAAGACAATTACATATACATATATATTTTCGGCTTAAACAGGCAAAAAGATGCCATTATGAAAACCTCTGAATAGCAGTGGTGGATGTCGTTATTGTGAGTTCAAAGAAAAGGAGAAACATATACACATATGCAAGCATAACTGCAAACCAGGCGTTATAGCAAGACGATTATATATTATAATAAATTATAGCTATTTTGGCATTTTGGTTACTAGCAAGCAAGCTATAATCGCTACCTTGTAACGAAAACACGCCTAGTGTAGATTAAAATCCGAATGACCTTGCGATGACTCTCAAGTTAAAGATAGTTTCATTCCATTTTTCTATCCGGATATCGTGCCGTTTGATCTGATGGTGTAACACTAGCTTTATTAAGCTTCATCGATTTGTATTTTATAATTCTTTGCAGATCTCCAATTGTGATTATTTGAGTTTCCAATGAGGCTTTATTTAATTATATATTTTGCCATTATATCCCATTAGATTCGGAAGTCTAATAAATGTTAACTTTAAGTTAGTATTGGAATTGGACTTTTACAATATCCCACATTAATTTTGCACTTTTGCAACAACCAATGACATATATGGCAACACTGCCGGTTCACCCTTGTCTACTAAGTATATAAAAGTGGTTGGGTTGGTAGTGATATGGATGGTTAACTTAATTTGTTATACCTTAAACTACGGGGAATAAAATGACCACCTTTTCCAGGTGAATTTGTGAGTTCTAGCATCTGTATACATCCACATGTATTAGTTACATTTTGTTGTTATTTTAATGGTGAACTCTTCCCGGTGGTTACCCTGGTGGTTTCTATATTGGGCTGTGGCCCGTGGTTTTTTACCAGCTGCTATCTTACTTGTAACTAGTGTCCTCCATTATCATAAGTTTCGTTTTCATCGGTTTTATTACCAACTTTTTTTCCTTTATTATCATTATCATTCTCTTCGTTGTTATTGCGTGAAATAACTCGCACATTTTTATTACTTTTCTGTTCATTCTTGGTTAGTTAATTAATTAAGAGCCAACAGTATTTATGAGGAACGAGTAGTTTGTGTGTCCTGCAATTTAAAAGAAAAATTGTTTCTATAAACTAAAAGAAAGCCTTAAGCGTTTAAATGATGAAAGAGTCTCTACCAATTAGAGAGTTTGGATAATGAAATATTCGGTTATACTACAGATTCGCAATAAATAAATTAAACATAACATTCAAAATTGGAGATATAACTTCCATAGGCAAAGAAAAATATCGTTACGCCCAAACGAAATCTCAGATAAATGAACTTCGTTTGTATAAGTTTTTGCAGCAAAAAAACATTTGTTGAATGAAATACAAGCTGTTTCAAAAGAAGTCATCCGATGTTGTTTGGCTCTCATTGTTTTTCTAAATGAAATACTTCGATTCTGTTTTTCGATTATGTTTTTTTAAACCCTTAGAATTTTATTGGTTAAGTTGAGAAGATGATATCGGTTAAATGGGCGCGGTCACAATTGATTGCCATATGGGCCCGTTTTATGGCATTTTTCATCACTTCGGCGAGAACTTTGGGCGACAGATTCTCGCACTCGTGTCGAATGTTGACCTTGAGGCCTGCCAGGGTCTCGGGGTTGTTCACGTAAACACGGGACTTCAAAATAACCCCACAAAAAACGTCTGGAACGGTTAAATCGAGCGATCTTGCGGGCCAGTGCAAAGTGCCAAAACGAGAGATGAGGCGACGCCGGATCGCCGCCTTCAGAATATCGGTTGTGGCTCGCGCAGTGTGTACCGTTGCTCCGTCCTGTTAGAACCACATGTCCTCCAGTCCTAATTCGTCGAATTGCGGTAGAAACAACTCGGTTAACATGGCCCTATAGCGCGCACTGTCCACTGTTGTTCGACCAACGGCGTTCTCGAAAAAAAAAATGGCCCGATGACTCCTCCAGCGTGAACAGCGCACCATGCAGTCACTTTGAGCGGGTGTAATGGGTCCTCGTGCATCACTCGTGGATTTTCGGTGCCCCAGAAGCGATAGTTTTGCTTGTTCACGTACCCGCTGAGATGGAAATGAGCCTCTTCGCTCATTATGATTTTCAAAACATTATGAACAAAAATGCCCTAAAACGAGCCCGTATGGCAATCACTTGTGACGGCGCCCATTTAACCGATATCATCTTCTCAACTTAACCAATAAAATTCTAAAGGTTCAATTAAACATAATCAAAAAACAGAATCCAAATTTTTCATTTAGAAAAAAAATGAGAGCCAAATATCATCGGATGACTTCTTTTGCAACACCTTGTATATATGTACTACTTTACTTTGTGATAAATAAATTAAATGGTTTAGGAGAACCAAAATACTTTTCCACTAAACGATCTACTCTATATTAGAAAAAGGTAATTTCAGCAACTCTGCGAGAAAAGAGAACATGCTGAATAATTGTGTTGGCATAACTGACTTTCAGTGTTAGTTGGTTGGGATCTTCTATCCATACCAATTCGCATATGGCAATTGCATATAAGAATTTGTACATACATACATACACTATTAACAATCTAAAGATGATATTCACATCGGCATGTGATAATGAACTTGTCAAGCAGTTCGTGCTTATCATCCTGAATTATTTTTTATTCCAACAAAAACCAATAATTTTTCAATTATAATATTTTTTGACACCTTGTATGATTGTAGTATTAACTTCCCGTCGGTGGCGTAATGTCTAGTGTGCGCGGCTCTTGTGCATGAGAATATGGGTTCGATCCCTGCTCTGACCACATTATATTCCCTTCGACGATGGCCACCTCGCTTAGTGATGGCGACACTATCGAGTACTTAGCCATGAAAAAAGTTCTCAAAATAACGTTCGGAACCGGTATAAAACTGTAGATCCCAATCAGTGAGCGAAAAATTAGAAAGCGTACATCTCACTGGTTATGAGAAGCACTCCCCAATCCCTTTATGGAATATAATGGGAAACGGTTTTTTTTTATAATAACATGAAAATCGTTTACATGAACTGTTCTGCTATTTACCGCAGATCAGTTAAAGTTATTCCAAACTCAAAAGAACATTCACTAGAAGCGAAATATGTTTGCGATAAAATGCCTTTGCATTTAACATAAGCGATAGGATTTGCTTTGGGCGGAATATTACCGCAGTAACGAATTCATTTTATTAAATTTGAAATGCAGTCCCGGCAAACTTAGAAAACGAAATTGTTGGGGCAAAAGAAATATTTTTGCGCCAAACAAATTTTGAATGTTTCTTTCTTTGTGTGTACTGACTTAAACTATCTTACATGCTAATAAAAAGCAACATACGCATATAAGACGATTATTCTATGAGCATTAATGTACGGTCAGATTGGGCAAATATTTGACGAAAAAACGTCAAATGTTATAAGCAGTTTTGTCAGATTTAACGACTCAAACTATAAAATGAAAAAAAAGTCACCAACATTAAACTAAAACGAAGAAACGGTAATTTTGTTCAACGGCTATAAAACTGTGTACATATTTAAAAATAGCAAAGTTTTAGTTTGTTCATCAGTACTAACTTTCAAAATCAAAACCGACTAAGCTGCGACTAATTATGGTATGTACACTAAGGTGGACCTTGAAATGACATTTTTGCGATATTTTGGTAGATGAGGGCTCTATTCCGTGCCTTTTTAAAAAAAAATGACAATGCCGAAAAAAAAAATTAAAAAAAAAAACATTAGGGGTTGCGCACGAGCCGAGAAAAAGGTCCACTTTGCCAAAATTAGGGGGGAAATTGCCATAGGTCATCAGGGGTCACCCGTAGGGGGGAAGAATGTATGGCCGACCCCCATTAGCTTTTTACCGCCAACATTTTCCCCCAAGACACCCACCCCCTATCTCCTCCCCTTAGGGGGGTCACCATACAAAAATGGAGGTTGCTCAGTATTTTCGAAAAACACCATAGGTCATCAGGGGTCACCCCTAGGGGGGCAAAATATATGACCGACCCCCATTAACTTTTCATCCCCAACATCTTTTCCGAACAAACTTACCCTCTATCTCCACTCCTTGAGGGACTCCCCATACAAAAATAAAAGAAGCTGTAATTGAGTAGTACTACTAAGCACTCTTAATATAATATAGTCAAATTAACATATTTTTGTTCGCTGATGGGTATTTCTTGCGGTAAGAATCGATAACATGTAGTAAATACTGTTTCTCTTCTTCGCCTTGACACAGTATTCTATTATAATCTTGTATCATTTTTACTCCTCTTTCGGCAGTGTCGTTCACAACGCGCAAGTTATTTACAATTCTACGACCTTCTTGATAGTCTGCGCGAGATTTCCAGGTTGCTGGATTTGCAAGAATGAAATCTTGCGATATTCCAAATCGTACAAATAAATTTTTGGTATTATGAGAGACGAAGTTGCTCAAGTCTTTAGCCAAGAATTCCTCATTCACATCTTTGAATTTCACCTCGATTTTTTTAACGCTGGTGCTTTTGATTACGACGCGAGGAGCTGGGGGAACTGGGTCGTCTTCTTCATCTTCTTCGTCTTCTTCATCTTCTTCACCTTCTTTGTCTTCTTCATCTTCTTCACCTTTTTCGTCTTCTTCATCTTCTTCACCTTCGTCATTCTCATTTTCTAGCAATGCTTGGGCCATTTTGGCCTTCAACTCATTTGAAACCTTGTCATCGAAAAAGGCAAGGGCTATGTGCTCATCGGCGAGATACCATAGGTGACCGATAAATTTCTTTATCATTACCCGAGATAAATCCTGGTCAACGGACTTGTACTCGACGATGTCCTTCAAAAACTTCCAATCTTGATTCGGCGCCTCAGCTGCTCGAGAAGAACCAAACCATGCCTTGACGTAAAGTCGCACCACAAAAATACAAACGTGTCGAATACCATTCAATTCATATACAGATAAGTGAAAAGTTCTCCGAAACAAAAACATCTTGAGGCTGTAAATGGCTTTTGCCATCCATCGAGCATGGGAAACGGGTCCTGGAGGTCGGAAATGGTAATTCTCAAGTTTTTCACCCAGAAACAAAAGAATTAATTGTAGCATTTCTTTGTAGTCATCGCGAGGGTGTTTCTCCTTCAATTGATCTAAGCAAAACTTCTTTATGCCGGCTTGCATTGCCACAGGAATTTTTCTGACGACTTGATCGTCTATCAAGCCAGAATGGAATGGTTTAACCTTTACAGCGTCCCATTCCTGTTTGAAACGGTCAAAGCAAGGAACGCCTGGTGCACTGGTCTTTCCCATTTTTGTCTCAAAAACTTCCCTTAGCACCAGTTCGTATACGTGGTGTCTGCAAGGTAAATATAAGATTTCTCTCTCCAACAGCCGCTCAAGAGCAACTGCGGCTCCGGAGAATGGGCCACTGTTCGTTGATGTCGTGTCGAAAGAAAGTCCTTGTATTCGATGTGTCATATGCCAAGATGCCAACAGTTGATAAACGGCATGTGCTATTCTCCGGCCTTTTCCTTTCCCATCTTCTACTTTGGGAACTCCAAGAAGTTGTTCTTTTTCTCCGTACGAGACAATTACCGGTAGACGGTCCACCTTCTTTGTACCCACAAAATCCAAAAGTATTTTGCCATCCCAATGGACTACGAAGGATTTAGCTGCGACAAGCTGGAGATGAATGAAACGCGTTGAAGAATAAGAATTCTGAATGAGAGCAAATAAATCTATGCGATCTTACTTCTGGATTGTCTTTCACATAACTCAGCATGTTCTCTCGATTTGAACGCCGACATCTCCGAAGCGACGTACGGTTTATTGTGTATTGTTGAGGATCGCGTCCAAATGCTTCTGCCGCCGCTATCATAATGCCGACCGCGTCTCGGTCAGTCACTTTGCACTTGTCCAAAGCTGATAGGACTCGTTCAGTAAAACATTGTTCGTAACCTCTTCTGTCACCAACATTTGACGGGCCAGCTTCTGCCGGGAAGTTTTCGTCCTGTCTCCCATTATCATCGCTTGAATCACTGCTTGAAAATTTAACCACTGCAATTGAACGAATTTCATTTGAATATAAACATTGGACGAACACACAAAGCGCGAAATAGCTTACCGCCTTTAGCGAACTGATCTCTACTAGATTCCGTTGCACGTTTGCGTCGCAACTCTTCTTGTTCTTCGCGCTCAGCTTTTCTTTTCCTCGTTCAAGTATCAGTAGCGTCCACACCTCCCATAGTTCCTGGCCGGCCATCTTCTCTTTGCTTTAGCAGAAACTCAATGTCTTCGGTATTTGTCATTTTCTCAAGGGCGTTGGCGTGTGCGATGTCGAAAAGATTATCCAAGCTATCAGAAAACGTATTCTCTTTTTCTCTAGTGGACTCAGTCTTTCTGTGAGATGACTTTCTTAAAGCATCCCACTCATCGTGCAGCGCAGCTATTTTTCTTGTAACATCTCCTCTGGCTTTCATCGGAATAGCTGCTTGGCGCCAAAAAATCATCACTGCGTCCGCGACTATAACCGCACTATTTTTCTTCGACATGTTTCGTTTGCGAATGTTGAAGAAATGCATTCTTAGCACTTGCTTCTTCGACGGTAATTTGTTCCCCGTAATATTCATGCTTGGATAACCAATCAAAAAATATCGTCGCGCGATCTAAGTCGTGTTGTCATCTTAACTTTTAAAAAACGGGAGAAAAATCAATTTACTTTTCGCGGTCGTCGGCACTTGTTGAATGACAACAATCGATGAATGAACTGCTATTTATAACTACTACGTATTTTGCAATATTTTACTGCCAGGTACTGATGAATGGGGGCATCTGCTAAGGGTGCCTATGTACCTGATTCAGCACGTGTGCGTTTCAAATTTTTCAAGACTTTCCAAACAATGACCACTCTTGAATATTGGTGGAATTTCTGTAAAAAAATCAAAAAAAATCAAAAAAATCTCGATATTGTGCAACTGTAAATACATAGATTTTCAGTATTTTTGTATGGGGAGTCCCTCAAGGAGTGGAGATAGAGGGTAAGTTTGTTCGGAAAAGATGTTGGGGATGAAAAGCTAATGGGGGTCGGTCATATATTTTGGCCCCCTAGGGGTGACCCCTGATGACCTATGGTGTTTTTCGAAAATACTGAGCAACCTCCATTTTTGTATGGTGACCCCCCTAAGGGGAGGAGATAGGGGGTGGGTGTCTTGGGGGAAAATGTTGGCGGTAAAAAGCTAATGGGGGTCGGCCATACATTCTTCCCCCCTACGGGTGACCCCTGATGACCTATGGCAATTTCCACCCTAATTTTGGCAAAGTGGACCTTTTTCTCGGCTCGTGCGCAACCCCTAATGTTTTTTTTTTAAATTTTTTTTTTCGGCATTGTCATTTTTTTTCAAAAAGGCACGGAATAGAGCCCTCATCTACCAAAATATCGACACAAGGTCCACCCTAATGTACACGTAATAAGGATAATTTGGCCATATTTATAAGGGTTTTTCAACAGAGACGCTACAAAAGTAAATCGATAGGGACAGCAAACGACGCCATATTTTTTCCCGCTCTTTTGACATTTCTCTTCAGTAAGGTTTGCCATTTCATCATGGAAAGATATACGAGCCAACAACGAGTCGAAATTATTAAAATTTACTACCGAAATTTGGAGTCAGTGGCCTCAACTTCAGTGGCCTCAATCATCTTCAGCGATGAGGCTCATTTCTGGCTGAATGTCTTCGTCAAGAAGCAAAATATGCGTTATTGGTCATACAGCAATCCACACGTAATCCATGAGTCATCATTGCGTCCCGAAAAAATTACGGCTTGGTGCGGTTTATGGGCCGGCGGCGTCATTGGACCGTAATTCTTCCGTGATGATCAAGACCGGCACATTACTGTGAATGCGAATCGCTACCGTTCAATGATAACAGAATATTTTTGGCCCCAATTGCATAATATGGACTTGGAGGACATATGATTCCAACAGGACGGCGCCACAAGCAACACAGCGAATGCCACAATCAATTTATTGGAAACCAAGTTTGGTGAACGTTTTATCTCACGAAATGGCCCAGTCGATTGGCCGCCTCGGTCGTGCGATTTGACGCCGTTAGATTATTTCCTGTGGTCAAGTCTATGGTCTATGCCAACAAGCCAGCGACGATTGATGAACTTCGTACGAATATCGAACGTGAAATTGCAGCAGTATCGGCCGATTTATGCTTGAAAACCGTCGAAAATTGGGTTCAGCGTCTGGACTTCTGCAAGCGTGCCCGTGGTGGCCATGCAAAAGAAATCGAGTTCCATACATAATGGCATCGAACGTACTTTCACAGGAATAAAGAATTTCATTGGTATCTAAAACCGGTTTTGTTTTATTTAAAAAAAATTTTGTAGCGCTCTTATTGAAAAACCCGATAATTTTGAGGCTACTGAATATGTTGAAAATGGTTATTTAATCTATTCGACCAGACCTTACAATTATGCTAGGTGCTTTTAGAGCAAACGAAAAAATTTATTTAAAAAATTTTAAAAATAATCGATGATTTTTCAAAATTTCAACATAATATATCTCGATAACTTAGCGAGTTATCGAAAAATTTCATTTAAGTTTTTTTGCTTTATTTTGACTTCGTTTATAACAAAAATGGTTCACATAGATCGCTTAAGGTGGCTCGGTCAACATAATATCTTCCCGTATATCCTTACTTTGGAGGCCCATAACTCCGAAAATAGGGGCCACCACCAAGTTTGATATTTAATATGTTTTACTTAAAACAATGAGTTCTACCTCAAATCAGTGAGCTTTTTCGGCTAGGCCAGTGGGAGCTAAACTACGTTTAGGCCTTTTTTTAGGTTTCTCCTCCTCTTCCAAAACTAACACCGTCGCTGCTCCACAGCATAAATCAAGAAAACATTCATCCTCCTGTATCATAGTTACATATTTAAAATATTTTCTCCAGTTTGTTTAAAACTTTTGAAAAACAAATTCGTATTTACTGCCAATTTGTTTAAAATTTATCAGAAAACTGGCAGGTTGATCAAACAATTATTTGCTGCAGATATTTGTTCAAGTTGTGACCACAGGGCAAATGTATTTTCCCTACTGTTTATTTGACTCCGTTTGATACTCGTACTTGTTTGATCAAACAAAAAGAGGCAAATAAATGTGCATAGTGTGAACACACAATCAACCCTGTACGGATTTGACAACATTTTGAGCAAATATTATGAAACATATTTTGATCAAATATTTGCTCAATCTGACCGTACCTTTAGGCTGGGGCGTTTTGTTTGGAACAAACATTTTGTAGTCTGGTTCAGCAAAAAATATAAAGTTTAGTTCATTCGGGGAATTTTAGACGAAGAGACAAATAACTTTAAATGAACTACTCTACTTGTCCCAAAAATTCAAAATGTGTATGGTCTTATTCATAAAATGTTATGAGAGGTTTGAGAGAAGATTTTTGTGTGGTAAATCATGCCTCAAACCGCTCATAACTTTTCATGAATAAGGCCGTTAAATTACAGCTTCACATTCATAAAAAAAAAGCGAAACTGGTTGTATTAAAACACGTCAACTGGTTGTATTAAACCACGTAAACAATTCAGATTCAAAATGTTCATTGTCAAAACTTCAAAATGCCGGATCCAATACGGTGGCGGTAAATTCTAAAAGTGATGCGATACGTCAAAAAGGTGTTAGGCAGATTATTTTGAGGTCGCCGAATCTTAATTTAAACACAAACACACAAAGTGGCCGATCCAATATGGCGGCGAAAAATTCTAAAAGTGATGCTATCCGAGAATAAATTGGTACGCAGATTATGTAGAGGTCGCTGAACCCAGTACGATTCTATCAAATCGAAAACTCAAAATGGCGGTTAAAATATGGCAAAGAATATTTTCTAATGTGGTTCCATTGGGGAAACATATATAGGTTTATAAAGCATTACTTTAACTGGTTTATTCAAAAATGCATATACGAGATAAAACTCATGTACTGACCTAGACAAAATGCCCCTTTTTATGATCCAGCGTTGCCAACCAGAGTAAATGGCAACAAATAATTGAACAGTAATGGAAATGGAAATAATGGGAACAAATATTTATATACCTGCTGAATTGTTATTTCGGCATACCAATATTTTTTGGCACCAATACAACTAAAAATTTTGCAAACAGTCTGAAAAAGTAATTTAAGTTCACCTAGAGTTGCCATACTTTTTTAAGGTTGCCATTTATTCTCGTTGACAGTTCTAAACCATAAAATTGGATATTTTTTCTAGGACATTGCATGAATTGAAGCTGTTAAAATAATACCCTATATACCAATTTTACCCCATTATTCTTCGCCATATTTTAGCCGCCATTTTGAGTTAGGTTTGATAGCAATGAAATGGATTCAGCGACCTCAAAATAATCTGTGTACAACTTGTTTTGACGAATCGCATAACTTTTAGAATTTTTTACCAGCATATTGGATCCGCTAATCTGACTTCGAATTTAATATCACCGTCTCAAGAAACTGTTATAATACAACCAGGTTAGATCTTTCTCCGTGGGTGTGAAGTTTTAATCCATATTAAATTTTAGGGATTTAAAGCTATTGGTCTCTTCGGTAAAAATCTCAGAATGATCCAAACTTTATATTTATTTGATGGGTTGTGGTACCAACAAAATAAAAATCGCCCCACCCGAACGAGTATACTTATATGTAGTTATATTAAAAATATTATTTACCGTCGGCCTTTTGAATATTAATATTAGATTATTATCATTTTACATATTAAAATGTACACTTTATACACTTGTTTCGATAGTTGACAACAAGAGTTGGAATCAAAGGCATGGAGAAAGCGCGAAGACTGTGTTGAGGAAAACGAAAGAAAGTTTCCCTACAATGCTTGTCGCAGGCGAATCGATGAATTAGACCGTATTGAAGACGTACAAACAGAACTTCAGCTGAATTAGGCCGACCGAATTAGGCGTAACCGAAGTTACATTTGGTCACAACGGATCCACGAAATACCCCCCAAGGAAATATGCTGTCATCTAGTTGTTGGTTATAAGGCAGCCTTCGATAGCAAGATACGGATAGCAATGTCCGACCTGGGTATACGCACTTGCAGGATGACCATGACGAACACCAAATCCGCAGTGAAAGTTGGTAAGGACCTTACCGAACTTTCGAAATGCAGCAAGGCCTCAGGCAAGCGAGACCTTATGATGCGATTTCTGTAACACCTTAATGGAGATCATTATGAGAAAAGCTGCAGTCAACCTGAATAAAACCATCAGCAGCAAAAGTCACATTCTGTCCGCATATGCTGTTAATATCGATATCATTGGGCGCACAATGAGAGCAGTTTCTGCGGTGGTTTTGCGAAGGAGTCAGCAAAAGTGGGTTTGACAGTAAATAAGGACAAGATAAAATTAACGGTTTCAACTGGCAGGGCCTCCACGCGATTAGACCACGGCGTGAACGGTGATAACCTCTTATAATTTCGAGGCGGGTGGACGAATTTATATACCTCAGATCTTCCGTAATCAAAAGCAACAACGTCAGCCTTGAGAGCAGGCGTAGAATTGTGCTTGCGAATAAATGTTATTTTGGGCTCAGCAAGCACTTTAGAGATACAGTCCTGTCTCGAGTATCAAAAATCGAGTAACAAAACTCCAGCTATATCAGACTCTCATACAACCTGCCTTGGTTTATGGCGAAGAATCCTGCGTCTTATCGCAAGCATAAGAAACATCTGTAGGAGTCTTCGAGAGAAAAATACTCCGAAAAATGTATGGCCCTATAGTGCACAACGGCGAGTATCTACGACGCATGAACTATGATCTGTATCCCGACATTGATATACATAGTTAAGTGTATCAAAATAACGCGATTGCGTTGGCTAGGCCGTGTCATTAGAATGGATGAAGACGAACCAGCACGAAGGGTTTTCGAAACCGAACTCGAAGACCAAGACTCCGCTGGAGGGATCAGGTTGACGAATCCCTGCGTACACTTAGTACTGCCAACTGGAGAAATAAAGCAAAAGATCAAACTGTTTGGTGAAATATGCAATTACATTCCCCCAACGAATTTCATTAAACTGAGGTTTCGTTAGTGCGTAACGAAATTTGGGTGCATACTGTAGTGTATTCTTTATTCGCTTTGCTATATTTGGTAGGGGAATATTAAAATTCTAAATTTTTATATCTTCAATTTTAGCCAAGGATCTCAAAATTTTAAACACATAGTATTACAATCTTTGCCAACTAACAATAACAATTTCAAAACTAGAACAACTTCATAATAGTAACGCTGCTTTACATCGTGACAAATTCTTATTGCTAAAAGGACCTGGAGAATACAATTCCCACATAAATGAAAGTTTTATTTAAAACAACATCTGGCCAGAATCCCAAATGTAAAATAACCCCAAAACCAGAAACACACAAAAAAGAACGAACGATCCTTTTTATTTTAACATAGAGCGGACTTCAACTAGTAATCCTATAGTTGGCGCCCGTTTATTTCCCGTCCCTGCCATAGCGAACTTAGCGCCAGTTGTACCCTCCATCATGTCTTACAAGAATACTGCCACAACAATGCAATTATCCCATTTCAATTTCATTTCCAGATAAAAACTAAAAACATCATGGACGAAGTATTCAGATATACTAGTTCATTTTTATGGGTTTCAAATGAATCGGATTACAATTCCAGGGAAATTGTTGGTTTAAGTCTTATTTCACTTCCCCCAAACTCCATGCGAATCAGCTATGGAAATGCATTGAGCGGACACAACAATGGGGCAACTACACACGAGTACAAGTGCAAGACAGAGTAAATATTTTGTTTACACGATGGATTTTTAAGCAGACACAGCAAGATGGTGCAACAAGAGAAAGAGGAAATGCAAACAAAATGAATAGATGGAACTACAAACAATAAAAAAGGATTGAATTTCTTCGATTACCATTTCGGCCCAGATAAGAGGGGGAAGTAGACATTCATCGTCATAACGAATTCATTAAAATATTCTGTTTTATTTTATTTTTGAAATGAAAATAGGAGAAAATATTGTGACTTTTGGAATTAGATGATTGGGACGATCTGCCCATCAACAGCTACTTTGGATGTTGGAGTAAGGGGAAGTCAACTATAGAAATGTCTTATTTGTTTAAGACTTCCTAATGGATTGTTAACCCATTCCTGTATGTCTGAACTATAAGAATTCCTGACAGTCAAAGGCAATAATATAGTTATTTTCGTGGGTGGATTGATTGATTGAATGCCAGGTTATGATTTTCAGGTTTCTTTCGAGATCAGCAGATTTACCATTTCTGTTGGTAACGTTTTTAAGCCTATACAGCCCAGTGTATTTTATTTGTAATGAAATTATATTCTGGAATGAAACTGAACATGAAATCCGTTCACTGAGATGAAATGCTACACGCAAAGCGGCTAGTAAGGTTATCAATGAAGTTGCAATATTCTTCTAGATACGAATAGTAACACAAAACATTGTACACATTCGCCAGGATGTTTTAAGTCCTTCAAGAAAGCCTGTAAAACGCGTTCATCCCAAGTGCCTGTTTGTCATTGATTTAGTGCCCCATAAGAAGGTCCTTAGGAATACTGGGTTTTCCGTTTGCCCCAATATATAATCGATTAACTCGAGCGTCACTCGTAATCCCTTGACTGACCACCTTAGTGTGCAAGTATCGACGACACTTTTGAGAAATAAGGGGAACATACCCACTGAGGGGAACATACCCACTGACTTACTTATCGAGGGATCAAACTATCCAGAGGGATCAAACTATCCAGAGGGATCAAGGACCTTGCAATATGATGATAACATTTTTCTCCAACCGGCTCGATCTTAATGTTTTCTCCTCAAGTTAGTAATACCAAGTTCTCGTAGATAATCTTCCACCTGGTATTTCCAGCGAAGTCGTGGTCGTCATATTTTTTGTTGTCTTTCGAGTAATTCTTCGAATACCTTTCGCACTGGTTCATTCCGATTCACTCTACTGATATGGCCTAGCCAGCGTAAACGCAGTCTTTTGGGAGACATAACTATTTGGATGTCGGGATACAGATTATACAGCTCGTCGTTCATCCGACGATACTCGCCGTTCTCTATTATATTACCATATACTTTTCGGAGCATTTTTCTCTTGAAGACTTCCAGTGATGTTTCATTAGCATGTGATGTGACACAGGATTCTACGCCATAAAGCAAACCAGGTTGTATGAGAGTCTATTATAGTTGGAGTTTAGTTTATCGTATCTCTAAAGTGCTTGCTTAGACCGAAATAACATCTGATTGCAGCCCAATTCTCCGCTTGATTTCTAGGCTGACGTTATTTTCCCTGTTTACCGCACATTCGAGGTAAATTAATTCGTCCACTACCTCAAAATAATAACGGTTATCAACGGTCATCCTTTTCCTCCAACCGGGTGAATGTTCTGCTCGTCCAAACCATATAATGAAATATAAATAAAAAACCGTTTCCCATTACATCCCATGGAGTGATTGGGGAGAGCTTCTCCCAACCAGTGAGCTGTGCGCTTTCTAATTTTTCACTCACTGATGGGGACCAAAGAGTTTTCACCGATTCCGAACTGTACTTTTAGACGGCTTTTCATGGCTAAGTATTCGATAGAGTCGGCATCACTAAGCGAGGTAACCGTCGTCGAAATAAATGTAAACTGATCGGACCAGGTATCGAACCCACGTTCTCAGGTATAAGAGCCGCGCACACTAGCCATTACACCGCCGACGGCCGCGAATGAATTATACTTTTCTCTAAATAAAACCACATCTCTTCAAGACCTCGTCCACTTCGATCTAATAACCTCCTGCAGCCCAGAATATTTTGGTACGAACTTCATAAGGTCTTAATTTTCCTCAGGATTTGGTGTCTGACATCTTCATGGTCGTATTAACTTCAGGCCTTTTTAGACTATCAGTTCAAATAGAACGATACACGGAGAGTGTAATGGCATGAAACTCTCTTCCATTTGAAGTTCATAAATCATTCATTCGGTTTTCGATCAGTTTTCTGGAATGCAAAACCATCTTTCTGCAATTTGACAAAAAAACAATACAATGGTTATAAAATAAAATTTGATAAGAGAAATCAGAAAATTGTGAACAAAGATTAAATATTCTTAAAAAGCGACGAAATAAAAGATTATACTCGTATTCCCGTTTTCCTGACTTTTGTTCGTTCCATTTCAAATGCAACCCTGATCGCGTAATTCTTTGAGGAAAATAAAATCATACCTGATGAGTTTGAAACAAAGAGTATGGTATTATAAATAGAGTTGGTATTAGAACAAAGAAAACGAGTGAATCGCCTCATTTCTCTGCTCTCTCTCCTACTCTTTTCGTTGAATATTTCAATACACGAGCAGTTTTCTGATGATGTTACAGTATCTAACTATAGAAATTCCAACCGTGTTGAAATAAAATTACATAAAGTATGTAGAAAGTATGAAATAATCAAGAGAGAAATGCGTTTGAGTGAATCGCGTCTAGTTTTTGGTTCTCTTCTACAAAGGTTGCCAAATTCCGCGGGTTTGGTCTTCCCTACTTGGACATCCTCTTTGCCGGAGAGGTATCTATGGCACAGCTGATCGACTACGAAGTAGGAAATTAACAGAACACAGAGTAGATAGACGAGAGAGCGATAATCAAGCAGAAGCAAATCATGCAACAAACCAGGGGGTTTCCATGACACAACTGATCGAAAAGGTACTAGGAGAATGATGTCGAATGAGAGACCAAAGAAGACATATAAATTATTGACCATACTGCAAACTAAGTTTAAATTGTGTTTATTTGTACTAATGATAGCCTTGAACGAAAATACGCAGTCCCTTTTATTTCTGTCCGTATTATGTCCAACCAAAGAGTAAATTAGTAGTGTGGAGTGATGAGGCCGTCGGTGGTGCAATGGTAGTGTGCGCGCCTCTTGTACATGATATCTTGGGTTCGATCCCTGCTCAGACCACCTTAAAATTTCGTTCGGCGGCGGTCACCTCGCATAGTGACGGCGACACTATCGAGTATTTAGCCATGAAAAAGTTTCTCAAAATACCGTTCGGAATCGGTGTAAAACTGTAGGTCCCAATCAGTGAGTGAAAAACTGGAAAGAGCACAGCTCAGTGATTGTGAGAAGCTCTCCCCTGTCCCTTCATGGGATGTAATGGGAAACCATTTATGTATTTAAAGAGTAAATTACAGAATCAACTCGAACTCGATAAAATAGCCTACTATCTCGTCGTCAGCAAGACAACGGGAAGAGAGGGATAGCGGCTATTGTATATTTCTGTATGTGCAAAACTAAGTTTAACTAGTGTTTGATTGATATCAATGAGAGCTAAATTATGTTTTATGTTGGTTGCACTTTATGTCCAACCAAAGAGTAATATACAACAGCAACATCAACTCGAACTAGAACGTCGTCATTGAGAGAACGTAAATAGAGGGATGGCGACTCTTAGACGAAACTGCAGTCAACTGTATTGCCAGTATGAATATTGTAGTCTTTTGTGGCAACAACAAGTCATGTCTAATGGGAACCGATGATTCTCTGAAGATGTAAAGTAGTGTTTGCGGGTGGTTTCGTGTGTGTTTGTGCTTGCGATATTTTTCGAACACTGGGATGGATAGTGGAGAATTCTCAACTGAAATGAGATTGCATTTGCATTTACTTTGATGCATTTTTCAATAGCGATATTCCAAATTAGCGCTGATGAAGATCTGCGGCTATATCTGAAATAGCTTACGGTTTGCCAGGAATTATGAGGATGATTTTTGCACAACTTGTTTTTGTTAGTATCGATTAATAGAGGTATAGACTGGTTTTGAGCTTGAACAAATGAAATGAAATATGAAGAATAAAATAAAAAAATGTGACAAAACTAAGGGATACGTTAAATTTGTGCCTGCAAACCGTTCTCTATAAGTTTATACATACTATCCCATTCGCTCGATTATCGAAAATTCGAACAAGACATTTAACCTCGATAAATGTAATCGGGATGTAGTCTGGTAGAATCCATATTGTAAACTTGTTTAAACGTCAGAATCTGATAGTTGATGCCTGTACCGCAAAGCCAGTTGGATCAATTAGCTTATAGTATTTATTATTATGTTGAAGAGATCGCACGACAGACTGGTATATATGTGAGATCTTTTTTACTGCTTCCTAGGTTTACAATCTTTAACTTGAAACACTTTTTTTATTGTAATTAAAGCCACGTATTCAGTTCTTGCGAAATTTTTTCATTTATCTCTAAGCGGAAAATTTCGTTGCGGAGAATTACCATCTATCTCTGATTTACCTGGCAAATAATTCATTTATAATACTTTATGTACTTCATTTTAGTTTTAACGCATGTTGTTTTTCATAAACACTGAATACAGGACTTGAGCAATTCATTCCACTCTGTGTATCCCTTTCTCGGTAATAACTCTTGTTCCATTTTTAGAGCATTCCGAAAAACAACCCCAATTTTGTTCGCCATGAAAAATTTTCTCCAAATACCGTTCGGAACAGGTTTAAAACTGTAGGACCCAATCAGTGAGTGGAAAACTAGATAGCGCACAGCTCACTGGTTGTGAGAAGCTCTCCCCAATCCCTTCATGGGATGCAATAGCAAACAATTTTTTTAGATGTTGGCGAAATATCATGCTGACTCGACGACGTTCGTTCACATTTCGTATGCTATAACCTACTTTGTTCAGGTCCTTCCCAGTTTTCCTTGAGGATTGTCAGTAGTAACAGGCTTAAGACAATACCAATCTTAGCCAGAGTTGCGTTAGTTTTCACAAGGACTATATTCTAAGCTAAATCCGGAACCGTGTTAATGGTACACTTCGGCTGTATAGTTTCTCTTAAATTTGGTAAAGAGGTCACACAATCGATTTCCTTTTTATTCAAATAGATCCTTGGGCTATCTACTCCAACTTTCAATTAGGACTTGATGTACACGGTGTCCCTGAACCAAGTTTAAATGGACCAAAAAACCACTCTTGATTTCCCTTCGGCCATCGAAAAGTTCAAAAACGCAAAAATCAGCCAAATCCCCGGAGCCGTTTTCAAAAAAACACAATTTTAAGATTTTTTTCGCCAAAAATGAGAAAATTCGAAAAATATTTTTTTTTTTAATTTTGATTTTTTTTTGCAAGAATGCGTACAAACTTCTGCACATCTTCTAGGAATAGTAAACAATCACTCAGCTTCAACTAAATTTCAATAAAAATCAAGTTTTTTTCGTGATCGATATTGGAATGAATGTCTTGAATTGTTTGTAAAACACCATCTACTGGAATATTAATAAGTGTTTGCCTTTTGGAAATATTAAAAAAGAATATGATAAGCGTGTAAAAAATTAATCTTTATTCACAAATCGAGGACACTTCATTCGAATCGATGACACTGTATATCGAAAGTAAATGACGGAATTTATTTCAAATCTTTTTGGTTGAATTATCCAAAAATTGGGGAAAAATCATTCTTTAAACATGGCGGGAGTTATATTCCCGTACAGCTCTCAGTAGTTTAGTATTATAATGTGGATGTGTGCCGTTTACTTTGTAATTCACACATGTCTTTTTGAAGTCGTGATGAACGGACTCCATAGCTTGTTCGCTATAGTAACCCAGTCCACAGTCCATTTTGCGGCAAAAGTATGGCACGTGAAAAAATACGGCATGAACTTTCGGAGTCGTTGAGATTCGCAGGTCTAGATAACTTGTTTTGAATTGCGAAACATAAACCTCAAATTTTTCGTCAAGGATAGTTGAAAAACACGAATTCACTACATTTGAAAAGTCACTAAAACATTTGACATACTTCAAACAATGGTTGTTACATTTTGCCCGAAGAATATCTATTCTGTTTAACAAAGTTTTGCAGGCATTTCCAGCAAAAGCAGAAGCCCCATGTACGAAATCTTTGGAGACGTTGCAGGACTTAGCCCATTCATCGGCATCGTGCTGGAATTCTTTCAGCATATGGTTATACAGGGTGTTTACAACTCCCAACATCAGATGAAGTTCAGGTGGAGGGATTATTTCGATGATCAGCGTGTCCGGGTTTCCTGTAAATATGGGCTCGTGGATGTTACTGTGGAAGTTCTTGGAATTAGTTTTTTTACTGCCGGTATTTTTGAAGGCCTCTGAATTTTCACAGCAGGTACCAATGGTTCTGTAATTTCCGCACATATTTAAATTGTCTTTCGATGCGGTGCACCACGTACACGGAAAATGGCAAGAATGTCCCATAATACCAGTCAGGATATTGGCTAGTTTCAGATCCGTAGCAATGATTGTGTTAATACATTGCAAATTCAGACAAGACCAGAGAGTACGAACATTCATGTAGTTTTCTTGCGTATTAGAAATAATTCCAAGAATGATCAACTTCTTCACACCCGAATCCTTAAATTTCCTGGCTTGTACTTGATCTGGATATTGTTGTCTCGCTTTCTTGATACCCGAATTGCCATCAGCTTCATCAAATTTGGATTGAATAGATAAACAAATTTTCAAAAATCCGCCACCACCGTCAATACCGAATTTCAAATCCACTTCCTGCAATGCTCTTTTTTCTTTAATGTAGTCAACCAATCCTGGCACGTCATTGCAATACACAAAACATTCAGATGTTTTTATTGCCCGGGAATTTTTGGTATTCACCACTTCGCAAAATCGAGACTCGAAAAAGGAATCAAGACGATGATTTAACAAAAACAAGTCCTGTCTTAAGTTGGGTTGGAATATTATCCTCTTCCCAGCAGCAACTCGCAACGCAGCAGTCAGCGAATTTGTTTTTCTTGTCGACAGACCTAAATCTGTACTGATTTTTAATATATCGGTTCCCGAACAGCTGGCAACATTGGTTGTATTCACGAACACTGGTATTTTTTCCCTTTTTTCTGTGATAAACACAACTGCCCATGTTTTGTTGAGTTTTCTGGTGCAACTGAAATGTGTTTCAATATTAACGATGTCAATTGTTCCTTTTCTTTTAACGATAAATTATTTTTAATTAGGTCAGTCAGAGTTGAAACGCATTTTGAAGAAGTGCAGAAATTCTTGGTATTCAGTTCTCCTCCGCATTTATTACATTTCCTATGAGCCGCTTTATTTTTCGTAAATTTTCCGAGAATTATGTTCTGTGGTTGAGCTCGCACAAGTTTACACAAATTGCACTCACAAAGCATCTTATCCTGAGATCTGGTTGTACATGAAAGTGCCGGGAAATTCGAACAGTCTGGCAAAGACAACGTGGCTTGATCTCCGAAGCCTTGCTTACAGGATTTGTACAGAACGATTTTGCAAGTACTGCAAACAGCGGATGGGTATCGGCTATCGTCAACATTAATATTTACCACATTTTTTATTTTGCTCTTCAATATGCCTACAATATTTCACATCTTGTCCTTTTTCTTTAAACAGAACAAACGGACTACGGATCGGTTCTCTTCATGTGTTCGGGCATGGTCTTTTGACTTTCGCGGCATTTTTAATTTTTTCACACAAGCAACATATGTACACCACACAAAAAATATGGCTAACAATATAGATAGTGGCTCCAACTACACTCTGTTCCTGAACTTTATTAGTAAATGATTCGCGATTTGAATATTTTTTTATTTTTAAATTGAGTGGTCGACTTTAATCGCGAGAACTACAAACATATGGTTTTGAATCTACTGCCCATAGACTATGACAATCAACAAATACAATACAATTGTGTCAACAAAAGAAAATCAACGAAAATTTGAAAGTTCTATGGGAGTCGGCCATTTAAAAATGATTCTCAAAAACACCTGTTAACACTACTTCTATTCATTAAGGCGACTTTAGACCAGTGGATCTGTCGGCCGATTTTGCGTGTTGGCCCGACCAAACTTTCAGTGTAAAGTGATGTTGGGCAGTTGGGCCAACATGTTACGCAAAAATCAAAACGACTTTGATTTTTTCGATTTTCGCCTGACATGTCATTCAGTGTAACTACAAGTCGGGCCAACAATTTAGAGTGCAAAGAAGAAATTGCAATTAAAATGTCAAAACAAATGAGTTTTATTAGTGTTTTTTTTAATTTTGAAAAGTAAAATCAAACAAAAGAAAAGAATATTTAATAGAATTTATTCAAAATTCAAAAAAAAAAAATATTTTTCGAATTTTCTCATTTTTTGCGAAAAAAAACTTAAAATTGTGTTTTTTTGAAAACGGCTCCGGGGATTTGGCTGATTTTTGCGTATTTGAACTTCTCGATGGTGAAACTTTCGATGGCCGAAGGGAAATCAAGAGTGATTTTTTGGTCCATTTAAACTTGGTTCAGGGACACCGTGTGTATGTAGTAAATGTGGATATGTTAATTTCATAGATTTTTATAAGGCTATAATCTGTATTTAGATGTTGAAGAGATCTCACTTTCTATTACTAGCTTGTTTGCCAATTTCCTTGATGTAATAGGTTTCATTGAGGTCATTTCTAAATTTTCCTTCACGATTTCGAAGAGTGTAAGTAACACTCTGTTAGTGCCATCGGTAATGCTATGGTTATCGTGCGCACGTCTTATGTATAAGAACATGAGTACAATTTCCTTCGGCGGCGATCATATCGCATAGTGATGGCGCACTAACGCGTAATAAAACATGAGGAAATCTTCTATACAAGTGAATGCCCCAATCAGTGAGTCTACAATTTGAAAGCACGCAACTCACGGATGATTTCCAGATTCCTGCATGTGAAGTAATGATGGCAGAATATGTTTCATTCTGTTATGGGATACTGATTTAAGGGGACATAGTTTCATGAGTTTTCCCAAAGAGTTTTCCTGTGACATGTAGACGTATTAATTAGTTCCTCATTTAAGATGTTGAGTCGATCGCACAATTTACGGTTGTCATGTTTAATACCTCGTTTAGTTGTTGTTAATGTGTCTCTCTGAGTATTTTTCCACGATACCAACTTGCTAGGTGTTGAGAATATCGCACTATATACCTTTTGCACGTAGTATGTGACCTCATTTGATACCAAATGATTCGGTGTCGTCTTTTGCAATTTTCCGTTATGGCCTATCTGCATCTTAGTTGCGCAAGTTATCATCAGGACAATGTTTAAAACAAGCCAACGTTTGAAGATGATTTAATTTTTTAATTTTGTTTGCTTTGACTATGTTCTGATTGCGAAAATTTAAAGGCTCAACGCAACAGTAAAGCCAAAGTAATGACAAAAAAGCGGAAGTTGGGCTCTCGTTTTACTGTGAAGAAACTTGCAGCGTGACAGCAATATGAAAAAATATCAACCCGACTGTTGCTGTACTATAAAGATCTCCGCAGCAGGAAAGCAAAGCGACAGCAATAGCAAAAAGTCGAAGTACGACTTTTGCTTTAATTTAATTTAATAAATGTAAATTCGGCGAAACAGGAAATAGTGCATGTGGGTTGGAAAAAGATCCAACCAAAAAATTACGTGATTTTTGACTACATTGTAAGCTTAATCCAAGGTATATTTTCATACACCGAACCTACCATCTGTGCTACCCCTGAAATTGTGGTATTCTTTTTATCATACTTTTTTTATTCCTTTCTGTTTCCTCCAGTCTTTGCTGTAGCCAGACACTTTGCACAATAGCGGGTAATGTTGCTACAATTTAAAGCTTCGGCGTATTGTAAATCTTATATTGAGAAGCTGCCGTTGAGTTAAGAGCGGTACTCAGTTTCTATGAAATTTCCGTTGCCATCAAAAGTACGTGTGTAAAAAATTATGAAAATTTCATCAACCGAAAATTTCGCTCACTTTTCATTTGCTTGGTACTCAGCTCGTTGCGAAAATTTCGTAGGCAAGATCAATAACAGGGTTGCTACGCCAAAGTTATTTCGTACGAAAACAACTGCTTTATAATGGTTTGGGACTGGAATTTTGACATTTTGATAATTTTGGATTATTTATAAATAGACTTGCCAACTCGCTCATCGGTTTAATGATTGAAGGGAAATGAACTTGTTGAAGTTGCTAGGTTGAACGTCAAGAGAAGAATTCTGTCGCTGAGGTTTGATAAAAACAGCTGAAATTGTTCCTGCGAATGTTCAAAATTTGAAAATATATGAACATCGTGAATGCTCCAATCTAAAAATGGAAGATTTTGTTCGATGTTGCCAACAGAAGTGCATTTCCTTATTGAAGAAACGCAAAGAGAAATATCAGATGAGACGGATAACAAATCTATGTCTGTGATTTTAACGACCAAAAGTAACACCACATTCCTTGAAAATAAAATGTAGTGAGTACACTGAAAGAATAGCGCTTCATAGCAACAATGAATGGGTGACATTAATGGGTTTACATTGATGCAATGAAAAGTTTCTTTGATTCTATGAAATGTTACATTACTTCAATGAACTCCTTCATTGCTGCAGTTTTTGAATTTGTGGATATCATTAATGCTAAGAAACCTTTTACATTGATGGAATGAAGTATGTTTTTCATGTAAATATGGGAAACTATAGAAAAAAATTGCAGACATTTTATCGACATTGTACAGTAGAATCTATTAAATAGGTCAGCCTTTACATTACACAAATTTTATTGAATTTTAAATTTTTTTTTCTAAAAATGTACAATTTCATTAATTTTGAACGATTCATTAATTTGGTTAAAGGATAATATGTACATATGTAGGTACGCTTTGTATAAATGTATGTATTTATGTATCATTTATGTATGTACAGTAGTTGAGACACAATATATGAGTGCCAGTATGAGATAAGGAATAAATTAAAAAAAAACCGAAAATCGAGCAAAACAAGGCGATTTCAAAAACCAAAATTTTTTTGTCGGCCGTACCTTTGGTCCAAAAATTTCCCAAAAATCAAAAAATTCCGAAATCCAAATTTTCGACATAGATATTCCTCTCCCTTGCCCCGTCCCAGAAAACTAACAATCATCGAAAAAAATCGTGCCACAAAAAGCCCGAACTTTGGAGGCCCATAACTCCTAAAATAGGGATTCCCTCTAACTTTTGCAATTTACATTTTTGTGTGTAAACACCAATGTAACATATTTCTTTAATACAATGATAATGTTTCATTCCGGTTAGAAAGTTTACATTAATTTCAGGTCTATGCAACATTTTTCGTTTAATGTAACATTGTTCATAGGATTAATGAAGCCCGACATTGGCTCAAAAACAATGACACTTTTCATTGATGCAATGTAAGAATTCATTAATGGTATGAAGGTTTTTCTTTCAGTGTAGAGGAATTATAAATGGGGTAAATCAAAGATAAAGAATCTCCGCAATAAAATTTTCCATTTTGATATAAATGACAAAATTTCTTTGAAAAATTTCGCAAGAACAGAATACGGGGCTTTATATGTCCGCTTTTTACTAAACGCCTGTGGAGTCGTAGTTTAAGAAATTATGCCAAAACCGGTTAAGATTTAAAATAGTCTAAAGTAATAAATATTCAATAATAAATAAAACAGATCTATTTTCATTAATAGTTTATACATTTTATTGGCAAAACTTCACAGCTCTGATTGATTACATTTTTATTTCCCACCGTTCAATCCTTCTTGTTTTGATACTTTTTAGTTCCTTCGCACAAATCTCTTCTCTACATATATAAAAATTACGTGTATGTTCGTGATCGCTAAACTCAAAAACTACTGGACCGATTTTGATCAAATTGTATATGCATGCTCTATGGGCCGTGAGTAGTGTTTCTGTGTAGTTTGAAGTTCGTCCGACAGATGGCGCAGTATTTAGTTTTTTTGGGTTTTTGCACCGTGATAAAATAGATGGCGCCCACGTCGAGATATTAATTATTCTTTACCATCTGATGCTATAAATACTTTTGAAGGCAGGACGAAGTCTGCCGGGTCAGCTAGTAATCTAATAAAATGTAAATAATCAAAAATGTAGATAACTCCATCGTAAATCCAGCATATGGGTTAACTCTTGATATTATACTTTATGTAATAGATTATTTAAGTTCTGACAAATTATTTCGCAAGGAGTTTAGGATTAAAGTGAACTTTGTAACAAACAATTACGTCTGTATATTTATATTTTTTGGAACTCGACTTACCACATTTAATATTCCATTTTAACAATTCAACCCTGTCTCTCTCTCCCTCTCGTTGTAATAACAAATAGTTGTCCTCTCTATTTTACACATTTCCAAAAACCACCCCAAATTAGTTTTTAATGAAACATTTTCACCATTGCCAATTAATTTAGCAGGAAAAAAAAACTACTAAACCCAAATACTAAAAACCAATCCAAATAGCAAACACATGAAGAGAAGCCACTTGAAATTTACACAAGATAAAAAGAACTTTAGCCACTTTCCAAACATCCACCACCCAACCAAACAACCACCTCGAGCAGATTCTCTAAAATGTTGATGAAATTGTGTCTGGAATTAGGAATGATGTTTACCCAAAGGATCAAACAAAATGTTATTCTATGGTCTTGTTAATTGCCCATAGTGGTGAACGTTTAAAGCTGCAGTAAATCCTCACGTCGAAAGGAATGATGGACGGAGGCAAACGAAGTAGCAGTCTGTACTTCTCATACATTCTCTGTGGATAGGTTGATAAATGATTGTGGTTGTGCTACTGTTGCCACCGCAAAATGATGAATGGCTACGGGAGTGCCGTGTGTGTGTGTGTGGCTAAGTGTGGGATTGACGTGCAAATGTACATATACTTATTTATATGTATGTATATATCTGGAACGACCCTTAAGGTAAACAGAAACTCTGACTCTATGTGGCCAAAGCGAAAGAAGAATCAATACTGAATGAACTTGTGCCAGGCACTTCACTTTTAAATATTTTAAATAAATTTTCGGTCGTCTGTGTGTTTTTTACATTGTAAAGTTAATTATAAATTAAATATTGATTCATTTCATCATCTTTAACATGTGTCCTCTGTGCTGCTCTGTTACCTCGAGTAGTGGGAGAATTTGGGGTGATCAATGTTTTGTTTGCGCCTGTCTGTAAAGTGTCATGTTATGTCTTTCGTAACATTTTGTTGTGTGTCAATTGGGGGGAATTAAATGTTGTTAATTATCGATCATAATGATTTATGGTTAATAAATTTGAACTGAAGGGGAACAAAGAACTAGTGATGACTTAAATTTGAATGGTACAATAGAGAAATCTAGCAAATTTGTTTCTGTCACTCTTTTAATCTGCACTCAGATAAGGCAACTTTGTTTGGGGAATGTAGTTGCGGTCAATGAAGATTTGCTAAATCAATTATCTCATTTCCTAAACTCAAGAAGCGTATACGTGAAACGAGAAACGTTTCTATTAACTGTTTAGCGGTAAATGATCCCTAACTCAAATAAACTTTTACGAGTAGCCAACACTCCTTTTTTTGTGCCACAAACAGGTTATAATGTCACTGAATATATAATTTGGTTGAAAGTGTCAGATAAGTGTCGGTGATAAAAATAGTGTTACTAACTATAGACCTATCTCTAAGTTACCTAATGTAGCTAAAATTTTGGAGCACATTGTGTATGATTCAATATTTATTTCATATGAAAGGTTTTTTAAGTCCTGAGCAGCATGGTTTCATTGCCGCCGTTCCACAACTACTAATTGAGTTGTTCAAATCGATACAATATATACAGATTTCTCCAAAGCATTTGACCGAGTTCATTGACCGAGTTTCACTCTGCAATCTTGAATTCGTTCGCTCGTGTAGGCAGTGTTCTGTTTATATTGACGGATATTATTCTCACATTAACATACCAACCTCTGGTATTCCTCAAGGTAGTTTAATTGTTTTTTAATTTATTTATAAATGACATTGGCCAATGTTTCCTAAATTCTAAACATATTTTGTATGCGGATGATCTTAAGATTTCCAGGGCTATATATTTCATGACCCAGCAACAAATTTCCACCAGAACTACGCGGTAAAAGGTAGTAGTGCAAATTTGGGTGCTGCACCGCCGCTTTTTACATTGTGTTGTCCTTGGAGGGTAGTACTCCTAATTTGGATACTTCTAAGTAGAATAAATTCTGTTCCTTAGCGCTAGGATCCACACAAAAATTAGCACGATGCTAGCATGTCCGACAAGAAAACGGCAGCTGGTGAAGGTCCTGGGCTCAAATCCCACTAAAACAAACTTTGTGTCTTTTAAGCGATTTACAATGTATCGATTAAATTTGTAGTTATTAAAAAAAAAACTGTCCAATGTGGGCAAGTACAACGAACGAACATTTGTTATCAACATTTTCGGAATCAAATTGTATTCGCCTGAAAATATACCATACAAATTACGGGGCTGTGTAGCGAGGGTTTAAATAATAAATTATTAATTTTTCTGAAACAATTTTTCCCCGACCGGGACCGGGATTCGAACTCAAGAGTTTTGATTGCCAGCCCCGCATCTCACCATCGAGCTATCGAAGACATTGACCTTGGACAAACAATAACAGCATTAGTGGCAGATAATCTTTTTCTTCCAACAAACACCATAATATCTGTAATGCAATTTCGGTTTCCTGTATGACGAAAATCCGCACATAGTACTTCGTTGGTAGTACTAAAAGGTGTAGAGCCGTTGGAACTGCTCCATTATATTTTTGCTGGGGAATGATGTAATGTTGTTGCAGGATGATATTTAAGTTAATACCTTGGCTTTTAGCATCGAAAAGTGTTTTCATATGACTTTTCATCATTGTCGGAATGTGATTAATTCCTCTTCTAAAATAATGAATTGTGACCTTGAAAGAATTCATGAGTACTTCGATCTGAGTGTTGTAACCGGTTTTACAATAAGAGCGCTACAAGAACCGGTTTTAGATACCAATGAAATTCTTTATTCCTGTGAAAGTACGTTCGATGCCATTATGTATGGAACTCCATTTCTTTTGCATGACCACCACGGGCACGCTTGCAGAAGTCCAGACGCTGAACCCAATTTTCGACGGTTTTCAAGCATAAATCGGCCGATACTGCTGCAATTTGACGTTCGATATTCGTACGAAGTTCATCAATCGTCGCTGGCTTGTTGGCATAGACCATAGACTTGACGTAGCCCCACAGGAAATAATCTAACGGCGTCAAATCGCACGATCGAGGCGGCCAATCGACTGGGCCATTTCGTGAGATAACACGTTCACCAAACTTGGTTTCCAATAAATTGATTGTGGCAGTCGCTGTGTGGCTTGTGGCGCCGTCCTGTTGGAACCACATGTCCTCCAAGTCCATATTATCCAATTGGGGCCAAACATATTCGGTTATCATTGAACGGTAGCGATTCGCATTCACAGTAATGTGCCGGTCTTGATCATCACGGAAGAAGTACGGCCCAATGACGCCGCCGCCACATAAACCGCACCAAACCGTAATTTTTTCGGGATGCAATGATGAATCATGGATTACGTGTGGATTGCTGTCTGACCAATAACGCATATTTTGCCATTCAGCCAGAAATGAGCCTCATCGCTGAAGATGATTTTCCGATGAAAATCCAAATCATTTTCAAGTTGTTGCTCAGCCCAATTCACGAACATACGACGCTTATGGTGGTCAAGCGGCTTCAGTTCTTGCGTCAGTTTGATCTTGTAAGGATGTAGGCCAATATCTTTTCGCAAAATTCGCCACAATGACGTCACAGAGATGCCCAACGCTTAAGAACGACGTGTGAGAGACACATTTGGGCTTTCTTGAACTGAAGCCTCAGCGGCAGCAATATTCTCGACACTACGGGCACTTCTTTGTCTCACTGGCACGGGAACATAATCGATAGGGACAGCAAACAACGCCATATTTTTTCCCGCTCTTTTGACAATTTCTCTTCAATAAGGTTTGCCATTTCATCATGGAAAGATATGCGAGCCAACAACGAATCGAAATTATTAAAATTTACTACCGAAATTTGGAGTCAGTGGCCTCAACTTTAAGAGCGCTACGTCCAATTTATGGTCGTCATAATCGTCCTACCAGATGAGGCTCATTTCTGGCTGAATGGCTTCGTCAATAAGCAAAATATGCGTTATTGGTCAGACAGCAATCCACACGTAATCCATGACTCATCATTGCATCCCGAAAAAATTACGGTTTGGTGCGGTTTATGGGCGTCATTGGGCCGTACATCTTCCATGATGATCAAGATCGTCACATTTTTGTGAATGCGCATCGCTACCGTTCAATGATAACCGAAAATTTTTGGCCCCAATTGGATAATATGGACTTGGAGGACATGTGGTTCCAACAGGACGGCGCCACAAGCCACACACCGAATGCCACAATCAATTTATTGGAAACCAAGTTTGGTGAACGTGTTATCTCACGAAATGGCCCAGTCGATTGGCCGCCTCGGTCGTGCGGTTTGACGCCGTTAGATTATTTCCTGTGGGACTACGTCAAGTCTATGGTCTATGCCAACAAGCCAGCGACGATTGATAAACTTCGTACGAATATCGAACGTGAAATTGCAGCAGTATCGGCCGATTTATGCTTGAAAACCGTCGAAAATTGGGTTCAGCGTCTGGACTTCTGCAAGCGTGCCCGTGGTGGCCATGCAAAAGAAATCGAGTTCCATACATAATGGCATCGAACATACTTTCAAAGGAATAAGGAATTTCATTGGTATCTAAAACCGGTTTCGCTTTATTTGAAAAAACTTTTGTAGCGCTCTTATTAAAAAACCCGTTACATGTGTAGTTTAATTTAAAAAGACAAAAACGTTTCCAGAGGATTCTGCCAAAATTAAAAACCGAAAACCTAGTTCTTGAACAATTGCTTTTCAAACAACAAAAAATCGAATCATCGAAATTGTGATTTGGCTGATCCGTCTCGAATCTGTTCCGAGTCAGTAAAATGTTCTCGAGTCTGCTTCGAACCTGTTACGACTCCGTAAAACATAAAAAAGCGAAATATAAGTTCTCAGATCCGTTTCGAACCGGTTACGCGTCCGTAAAAACAGAAAAGACGGAACCGTCTCGAATCCATTTTATTTACAAAAAACGAATCCGAAATATGAAGTTCATTACGAGTTCGAGACGGATCCGAGATCGAATATGAAGTCCGTTACGAGTTCGAGACGGATCCGAAAAGTACAAAAAAGGATTCGAGTTTTCGAAAGAAATTTCATACGAAATCGAATTCCTTATGAGGCCGCAACGGATGGCCGTTGCAGACACATAAAACAGTTGTACATAAAACAGACAGAAATAAAAGGAAATGCGTATTTTCGATTGATGCAACCAATTTAAAATATAATTTAGCTGTCATTAGCATCAATCAAACACTATTTATACTTATTATACTGTATAGTTTCCTTCTGGTTGCTTATCGCTCTCTTGCGTATCCACTTTGTTTCTGTCTATATTCCTACTACATAGACGATCAGCGGTATCATGAATACCTCCTGGTCGCATACAATGGGCGAAGACGAATAAAATATTAGTAAATCTTTTTTAAATGTTCTGGAATCGTTCATAAAATTTACTAATTCTTTAATAATTTTTACCCACAGGAACTTTTCATTATGACAATGTAACACACAGACTCAATTAATTTCACTGAATCTTTGAAATACATCGTGCACACGCAGGAAAATCGGTCTATTTTTGTTTGTAGCTTTTCGCAAATATGATATACTTGTGTCCAAACACATTGTGTTCGCTATTCAATATTTCAAGTTTGAGACACAATGATTAAAAGGTTATAATATATGCATTTGTGATCCAAATTTGGATTAGGTCGTTCACAACTACAGAAAACAAAAATGTGACAGACAATATAGAAACAAAACAACAGCAAATCAATTCATGAAAACAATGCTTCCAAACATATTACTTTTGCCTGCAATATCTTGTTGGCACGGTTTTTTTTTCAGCGTTCACGCGTTGGAATTTGTTCATAAGAGCAATGAAACTCATTCACGGTATGTCTTCATTAATTAAATTATTAGGCTAAAACGAATAAATTAAATAGTCAGATCTAGTCAGAGATCCCTATCGGGTATTTTTTGTGAATGATACTATTAAAAACTGTCATAGTATATGCAGGAAAATGGAAAATACAATGAGAATTCTTTAGTATGCAAAGCTCGAAAAATATCGCTAACATCCAAGCTCAAGGAACCATTAAATAAAAATAAATGGTTTCCCATTACATCTCACGAAGGTATTAGGGAGAGCTTCTCACAAACCAGTGAGCGCGTTCTAGTTTTACACTCACTGATTGGGACCTACATTTTTACACCGGTTCCGAACTGTATTTTTGAGAAGCTTTTTCATGGTTAAGTACTCGATAGTGTCGCCGTCAGTAAGCGAGGTGACCGCCGTCGAAAGAAATTTAAGGTGGTCAGAGGAGGGATCGAACCCACGTTCTCATGCACAAGAGCCGCGCACACTACCATTGCTCTTATTTCAATCTTATAGAAGTATGAAAGGCACCATAAAATCAACGAAATTATTCATTGAATGAAACATAATGTCGATATAAAATTTCCTATGAAATTTATAATTCCGATAAATTAAATATCTTATTCAATTTAATGTGGACTAGTTTCTGAGACTTCTTTATGAGTTCGTTTCTTAAAATCGTAACATTCTTATGAAAGTTTTCCATAATATTAATGGCGTTTATGAAAAATTGGTATTGGTTTTATTAAGAATGTTAATGAACGTTTCATATATGAATCAGGATGGATTGGTTGCATCCCTGGACATTGGAGATTCGTGTACTTCTATATAGAGAGTTCAAAACTTGGCGGTAGAGCAAGCTTTGGTGTTTTTTAGAAGAACCTAGGGCTATCCATTGCGATAAGACTGCCTGATCACCGTAGTGTCTACCAGGCAGAATTTTTATCTATTGGAGAAGTAGCGGAACGACTGAGAGGTAATGTTCTGTTTAAAGTTGGAATCAATATTTTCTGTGATAGTCAAGCAGCTAGTAAGTCGCTGGAAACTGAAGAACTGCCCTCCACTATCGCACATCTCTTAATGAGACGCCGGATCGGTTTAATATTCACCTAAATTGGGTGCCGGGCCACAGGGACATACCAGGGAACTGCAAATCACATGTAATTGCCAGACTTCGGAGTACCTGACGTGCTCCAGGAGAACGAAACCATGTGGGCATGCCTTTGGCAACTTGCAAGCTCTTCGTGAGGAATTGTGCACTTACTGCAACTAACGGTAGATTCACGCTAATAGGGAACTGTGTACATCCAAGCAGACGTGGACAGCCCAGGCTTGAAACGCACGAACGCCCTGCTGCTGTCATCAAGACCGAACGTCTCACTTATCGTGTCTGTCAGATGGAACATTTTCTCATTAGACGACGGTCTTTAGAAATGATTTTTGCTGAAGCTGCGGCTACGAAGAGGAGGTAAATGCAATAGAGACAACTTCTGTCTCCGTGACTCGCTCTTTCCAGAATGTGGCAGGCTACACTAGGCTCACATTTCTTTGAGGACTTAGCAAATCTGGTTGATGTTAGTATCTGCTTACTCTTGAACGTTTTGAAACAGTCGAACTGGTTCAACGGGGGCTACTAAGAATTTCTAATTTTTTTCCTATTGTTTTGGAGCTTGCTATTTGTTTTTATTAACACGTTTAATAATATCAAATGAAATTTTGAAGTGACTCTTGTTAAATATATTTGAAGTACTAAAGTATTAGTTAGGTACTGGTAAAAGAATTAGTTAATAAGAGAAAGGATTTGAATTTAATAAATAAAATTAGTAATGACGATAAGCAATTAAACACGCCATCTGTTGAACTCAACGGCAACGTAAGTGCCACAACGCCATCTGAAGGGGTGTAGTAATAATACGAAATTATCAACAGCTGACCATCAGCTGATAGTAAAATTGACGATCGCAGCTGTGACGGCAAAAGTCCCGTATTCAGTTCTTGCGAAATTTCCGTAAGAATTTTCTCATTTATCTCCATACGGAAATTTTTGCTGTAGAACCTATCTCTGATTTACAAGCAAATGAAAAATGAGCAAAATTTTCAATTCATGAAAATTTCAGTAACACCACCTACCAGCGCGGAGTATATAAAAGGCAGATAAACTTAGTACTCGAGTCGATTCGGTCTGCAGACGTTGAAGAGCCAACATACCCGTAGTAGTATATTAAACACAATAGTTGAAACGTATACATTTTAATAATTCTTAGCTAGTCTCCCTCCTACTAACTATCTCTCCCGACCACGTGAACACTTTACTTTTATTCATTATTTTACAACATCATGAGGTCAGATGTCGTGCACATATTAATTAAACAAACATATTAAACAAATTTCAACATATTATGGTTCTATCCTTCGCATTTTCTCGCCAGTTGGTAAAATGCGTCAACAGTAGTCACCAGTTAGGGGGTATCTTCGTTTATTATATTTTCCGTGTATTTTCATTGCGTATATAACGGTGGCGGGAGGCAAACCCAGCTCACCGAGGTTTGCATTTTACCTACTTCCACGATGATTATGTTTCAGCCGCCCAGCCGCCCGCTGACCAGAATGTAGTGTGTCGAAACTGGATTTTGGTTTCTTCAACAGAAGAATATGTCCACTACTTCGAAGAGCTTCAGTGACAGGGTCACTCAATACTCCTGAGACGTAGCAGTGATCGCATTACCAATCAGGCTGCTCATTCGTTTCGCCTTTTCACTTTTGCTAGCTAACGGAGGTTTCCGATAAGACATTGCCCACGACAAACTGCGTGGAAGTAGCGAGCTGCTTGGACTGCCCACTGAAGGAATCATTTCTGGCCACTCACAAGTGAATGGCTGTCAGAAACTTTCCACCTGCAAGGACAGTCCCATGTCCCCCACGTGAATACACTGTGTATAATTATAAGTATAGAATAATTCAAACTCAAATAAAAGTATAGAATAACTTTACTTCGGAGACTTCGTACAAGCTTTTGATTCTGTACACCCTAACTCAATGTGGCCCACCTTGACCAAAAAGGGGATACCGGACAAGACAGTGTCCATGATCTGTGAACTGCACAGAGGTGCAGCGCATAAAGTTCGTTTTAATGGGAAGGAAAGCCGAGCTTTCACCATATCTGTGGGAGCTAGATAACGGCATGTCTTGCCCCTTAGTATTTCTTCTCCTTATGGACGATTAAATGGTGGCTACTAATGCAGAAACACCGTTCGACATTCAATGGATTCAATCAATTATTTAGGATGCCAGATTGCCAAGGATGGTGGCTCTGCAGCGGATATAGGGGATCGACAAAATAAGGGCCGTGTTGCATTCCTAAGCCTGCACAAAATTTGGCACAGTAAGAGAATATCGCAAACGACGAAATTGTGAATATTCAATTGCAGCGTGAGGTCTGTACTGTTCTGCGATTTCACTACTTGAAGCTTCACGAAGCTATGAAGAAGGCCCGAACGTCTGTCTATTGTTGTCTGGGACAAATACAACGCATCTACTAGGCTAAGATAATTTCTAAGTAATCTGGCAACGTACATGTGAATTGGAAATCCGTAGAAGAAAATACCCTTGGATCAGGCATATACGTAGGCGCTCAACATTATATATTGCTATAGCGTCACTTGAGTGCAACTCGTAGAGGTATCGAAGCCCAGAAAGCCCACCAAAAACATGGAAGCCGTGCCTGGAAAAAGAATACAATCAAACTCGACTATCATGGAATCAAATTAAACCACTTTCCAGAGACAGAAATCAATGGAGAGAATTCGTTGACGTTCTCTGTTCTTCGCTGAACGTTTTATTTAAATTTTGTATTGTAATTATAGTGCTGTTTTTTTTATTCCATTAAGGTATAGCCACTTATGACTTTCAAACACAAACGATCCACACTTATTGCTATGAAATGTGGCAACATTTGCTGTAATGGGTGGAAAAAAATGCGATACGGCAACACGTTTGTAGCCAGTGCCAACAAATACAGGGTAGCAGTAGATGTTATTGTAGTTGTATGTATCAACAAACAGACATATTATTTTTGTTCATTCTTTTCAGTTGTCAAACTGTACACAAATATATACCAACAATACAAGAATACAAAAAAAGTATAAAAACAAAATACATGTGAGTTTGACAAGTGAAGCGAAAAATGACGGAAAATATGAAATCACCTGTTTAAACTACTATACTTACCTATGCTGTCTCGAATAACCCCGAGGGTCAGGCACCTTACAAAACGAAGATAACATATTTCGCCAACCAGTTCGATCTTTTGACATACCTCTCCAGTTGGCAACACCAAGTGTACGCAGGGATTCATCAACCTGATCTGTGGAATTTATTAAGTCTTCTTCTAAAAAGTTAGTAATTTTGACAATACGCGTCAATCGTAGCCAAGTTGAGAGATACGAGTTTGTAGTTCGAGAGGGATTCGAGGGGAATACTCGTAAAACAGTGGTTTCGATCACAACTTAAATTTATTTATTTCACTCCACCTGAGATAATTTGGCTGGCGGTGCTGTTAAGGGTCGAGTTCACGGAAGGAAAAGGGCCCGAGCCTTCGCTATTCGTCACCACGAGAACTTGGCAGCCGGTATGACAATTGACAGTGATTGGCAACGTTATGTACAAATAAGGAGGTGTTTCCATCGTAATTCAGTGTTGCATACAAAGTTAAAAGTGTGATGTGATTTCTTAACAAATTTCAAATTCAGTATTATAAATAAAATATAAATAGTTATTAATATAAATTGATATATAGCATAGATCAAACACTGTGTTGTTTTTACATAGAAATTCATTTAATGACACAAATTCAAGTTATAGTAGAAACTGCATTTAACATGATCCCTCCAGCGGTGTCTTGGTCTACCTATTTTTCGTCTTCCTTCGAGTTCGGTTTCGAAAACCCCTTCGTGCTGGTTCGTCTTCATCCATTCTACTGATATGGCCTAGCCAGCGCAATCGCGTTATTTTGATCCGCTTAACTATTGTCAATGTCGGGATATAGCTCATGGTTCATGCGTCGCCGATACTCGCCGTTGTGCACTATAAGGCCATACATTTTTCCGTATATTTTTCTCTCGAAGACTCCTACAGATGTTTCGTCTGCTGGCGATAAGACCCAGGATTCTGCGTCATTTAGCAAGACAGGTTGTATGAGAGTCTGGTATAGTTGGACTTTTGTTACTCGAGAGTGCTTGGTTAGCCCAAAGTAACATCTATTCGCAAGCACAATTCTCCACTTGATCTCAAGGCTGCCGTTGTTGTCTTTGCTTACGGCGGATCCGAGGTATATAAATTTGTCCACCACCACGAAATTATAACGGTTATCAACGTTCACGCTTTGGTCTCATCGCGTGGAGGCCCTGCTTGTTGAAACCATTAATTTTGTATTGTCCTCATTTATCGTCAGACCCACTTTTACTGACTCCTTCTCAATTCTCGAAAACACCGCAGTAACTTCTCTAACTGTACGTCCAATGATATATCACGGGTTTTTCAATAAGAGCGCTACAAAAGCTTTTTTAAATAAAACAAAACCGGTTTTAGATACCAATGAAATTCTTTATTCCTGTGAAAGTACGTTCGATGCCATTATGTATGGAACTCGTTGGCATAGACCATAGACTTGACGTAGCCCCACAGGAAATAATCTAACGGCGTCAAATCGCACGACCGAGGCAACCAATCGACTGGGCCAGTTTGTGAGATAACACGTTCACCAAACTTGGTTTCCAATAAATTGATTGTGGCATTCGCTGAGTGGCTTGTGGCGCAGTCCTGATGGAACCACATGTCCTCCAAGTTCATATTATCCAATTGGGGCCAAAAATATTCGGTTTTCATTGAACGGTAGCGATACGCATTCACAGTAATGTGCCGGTCTTGATCATCACGGAAGAAGTACGGCCCAATGACGCCGCCGGCCCATAAACCGCATCAAACCGTAACTTTTTCAGGATGCAATGATGACTCATGGATTACGTGTGGATTTCTGTCTCACCAATAACGCATATTTTGCTTACTGACGAAGCCATTCAGCCAGAAATGAGCCTCATCGCTGAATGTTGAGGCCTCTTAAAGTTGAGGCCACTGACTCCAAATTTCGGTAGTAAATTTTAATAATTTCGACTCGTTGTTGGCTCGTATATCTTTCCATGATGAAATGGCAAACCTTACTGAAGAGAAATGTCAAAAGAGCGGGAAAAAATATGGCGTCGTTTGCTGTTCCTATCGATTTACTTTTGTAGCGTCCCTGTTGAAAATCCCTTTATATCATCAGCATACGCGAGCAGCATGTGACTTTTGCTGCTGATGGATTTATTCATGTTGACTGCAGCTTTTATCATAATAATCTCTATTAAGATGTACAGTGAGACTCATGCATTCATCTAACCAAATTTTGCTAATAAGATGATGAAGCCGGCTCCTGCGGCTTTGTTGGTCTTAAGCCGGGCAATAGCTGTTCTGCCCTCGTCTTGGTTAGGAGTGGGGCAATCGACGAATTTTGATCGATTGTCTCGTCATTGGATAGATATCTCAGGTACCAATAGCGCAGACAAATGATATCTCCATATTCCCAACATACTCTGCACATCTGCGATGAGATTTCCGTCATTGTCTTTACAGAAGGGGGCTCTGTACCATGTCCATTAGATCCGTTTTTGACTTTTTGTTCGAATTTTCGGGCATCGTTCGTTTTTCTGTATGTCTCAATTTTCCCACTTTCGCGCTTTCTGCTGTTTCTTACGCTTAAAGAGACGCTTAACCTCCTTTATTTTCTCCCTATATCGCTCAGTCGCAGTTCGCTTTGCAATTGACTGAAGTATTGCCATGCGTGCAGCGTTCTTTTCATCATTTGCAATGCGACGCTCTTCATCGTACCATGGTTTGGTGCGAAACGGATTTTCAAACCCAAGTACGGTTGTAGCGGCAGTTTTTATAGAGTCGGAAATGGGTTTCCACTGTGCTTCAGGATCGTCATCGGGAGGGGATGCGTTCCGTGCCAAAAGTTGCGAGAGCTTCCTTGAGTAGGCTTTGCCTACCTCTGGTAATACCCGATAGATAATTCTACCATGATCAATATATGTAAAATTTACCGCGCATTGTTGTGAACAATTTAATTCCAATTTTGTTTTCAATCGGAAATAAATATCTATCCTTCAAGTTTATAGATATAAAAATATACGCAGTCTTCCATTAAGTAACGTATGCAATTTGAATGATCTTACCATGTGTAACCCATTTAGGAAACATTATCATTCACAAGAAAGGATAACAGAATTTCTGTAAGATATCTTTTTGTTGCAATTTCTTGAAATTTAATATGTGGCAACATTGTCATATGCTCAAGCCGGAATTTAAGTTAGAAATTGAAATGGCGCTTACTATCGCTTAGCTTCCCCGTACAAATTAAGCTATAATTAACTTTAATAAAATAAAATAAAGGGTTTCCCATTACATCCCATGAAGGGACTGGAGAGAACTTCTCACAATCACTGAGCTGTGCGCTTTCCAATTTTCACTCACTGATTGGGACCTACAGTTTTACACCGATTCCGAACGGTAATTTGAGAAGCTTTTTTCATGGCTAGATACTCGATTGTGTCGCCGTCACTATGCGAGGTGACCGCCGCCGAAAGAAAATTTGAAGGTGGTCAGAGCCGGGTTCGAACCCAGGATCTCATGTACAAGAGCCGCGCACACTAACCATTGCACCACCGACGGCCACATTTTTAACTTTAACTTTAGCGGGGTAAAAAAAACACACTTAATGTTTTACATTTTTATATTTAGTTTAAAGAAAATAACGGTCATATATAATTGTATATGTGTATATTTAGGAGGGTTGTTTTTCGAATTCGTTTCCCATCCATGGTCAATGTGTCTTTGCTTGAGTTTAGCATTTTGTGTACTGTGGCATATTTGTCACGAACGTAATCTACTTGGTCGATATAGCGATTGGGTTCATGATTGTCATTTACGGCCAACTGAATAGGACAAGTGAATAAGCTAGCTGGACCCAAGTCGAATCTGTGGAATAAAATTGAAACATATTGTCCTTAATTACTATATTCTACATAGTTCAAAACAATTCTTTACTTAGTATACTTGCTTAATTTTTGAAAACAAAACAACTTCGAAATATATAATTAATTCGCCATAAAAGCCATTCAGTCAGTTTCACCTTCTTCGTATACCGGATAATCATAGAAATAACAATAACATCCCTTTCTAATAATAATGTTATTTAATATAATAAACAAATCTGAAATCTGACGATTTTATTAGCATCCAAAATCAGATTCCAATTCATTCAAAAAAAAAAAAAACCGAAAATTCCCAGAAATTCACATAAAACAAAAAGAAACAACTAATGATGAACTACTACGAGTTGTACTGACTGGCTGGTAAAGCAATTGAAACCATTAAAGAGCCATGCGTCGTTTTTCTCCAAAATAAAAAGAAAAAAAAAACTAAATCTTCCGAAATTGTTTACACAAATCGTTTAGTGTAATTAACCAATTTATAGGAAACCAAAACGTAAATTTTGTACAAATTATAAATCAATAGTTTACATATGAAATTCTCGAAATAAAAAACCAGAAAAGTACCTCCGACATTGGGTTAGGGTGATCCACAGACATGGATGTGCTGTGCGATTTGTTAACATTTACCAAACAGCCTCTGGGAATGAACAACATCTTACCTTTGCTTTAATAGTTCTTGGAAAATATTGTCGACATTATGTCTAACGAGTGTTTGAACAAACAACACTCACTCGCAATCTTACAATTTCTCTGTCTTAATCATTCATAAAAAATTTCGAATTTAAAATTGAATTTCTAGAAAAATTTCATTTGATTATTGAAATGTGTGAAGGCAGCAGTAGCAGCAGATTCTCGAATGCCACCACAAGTTCTCGTGGAGAGCATAAAATTACATTCAAATAACAATTTGGAATCGGCGATGGATGACTGAGTGGAAACCCATAAAAGTCATTCATACTCAGTATGCGAAACGAAAGTCAAGTGAACTCTATACACAACAAGTATATTCATTCATCTTTATTAAAGGAATCGTTCTTTAATTGGAAGTACAACGACCACAGTGCGTTTGTGATGATCACACGTCAAGATCGTTTAACATTATTTGACTTGTACTCGTTGAGGGCAGACGCATGAAATTTATGGCGTATGAAATGGTCTACATTAGCATCTACTTTACATACATATGTGTAACCAGCAGACCCAAACCAAAGTGTAATCATTTCCCAGAAATCAACGCTAGCTTTGGAATTAGTGGTGCTAATGATCGGGAAATCATAATGTAGACATTAAAAGTTAGAACGTATTCCAAATTAAAAGTACTCAGGTATTACATACAAAATCAATAGACAAAGGAAACGACTATAATATCAACATCTAGAATGGGGATTTACTTCTATAATTTGCCAATACAATCCAGCAGAAATTTATGAAATTGTTTCTAAATTTTTTATGGAATTTTCTGCAATAATTGTCTATAATGTAATTTCATACAAATATTTCTAATGGAATATCATGTTTTATAACTAGTTCCATAGAAAGCATTATTGTCTCGGAAAATAAAAAACTTGTTGCTAAACCTAAATTGAACCACAGACTTGTCATTCATGAGCAGGAACAGCAGCTATCGTTGATGTTTATTGTCGGTTTACCGCCCTTCTTGATACTAAATAAGAATGCAATCAAAGTTGTTCGCATTTTTTTCAAATTCATCAGTCACATAAAAAGTTATCGACCAATCCCATGCTCATGAATGAGTAAATCCCTTTCTTGAATATTTTAAATCCATTTAATGAATTACAACAATTGATTGAATTAAACCAAAAAAAAATACCCTGAATTAAGTCATACACCGTAAAATTACTTCAGGCCTAAACATATGGTGCATGAACTGTAAATGAAATGTTTATTCGGCGGTGTAAAAGCCACTTCCAAAAACTATGCACAGTATAAGAACCGATATCTGTTATACCCAGTTGGCAACTCAATGGTGCACGGAGGTCTCGTGGTTGATGTCGCCGACAATAAAATAAAATTATGTGTTATAAAACGTCAAAACCATCACTTAACCAAAGCGCCCCCGTGTTTATCCTTCCAAGCAATTCCAGATCCCCTGGATTCCCCTTCACCAGCTGAACCTGAGTCCTTCCAAATTCCCGCAATCTGAATATAACCCAAAACTATCGCCACATTTGTCACTTTTTCTTTAGAACGCATAAGTGTTCCCGGAAAAAACAAAGTTTGGTGATCGTTTCAACATGACCTTTAGAACACTGTAGTGTTCCGGAAAGGAAAAAATGTTTGGCAGTCGTTTGTCGCAACAATATTTGTTTTCCTATGTATACACAACGTTACCTACAAAAGTATAAATGTTTGCCGCAAATAAAAAACATTTGTCGCAATTGTGATTCGTATTGTTTTTAACGAACTTTAATTTATCCCAAAATTTGTATAGTCTCCATAGTGATGGGCGTATATGTATATGAATTGCGACTGAGAAATGTGAAAGGCATTAGAGGATTTATATCGGACTCCAGATATCTTTGGACCAAATTAGTTTTGGGACTTTTGAGTCATTTCTGAGTGTCTGTCTGAGTAGCTGGTCAAGGCAATATTTAATTTCTTCAGTGACTAATATTTGCCAAACATAGTTTGTGATTAGAAGGCGGCTTTATGACCACAACTTTTCTGGACCCTTCCATGCAAATCGTCAGTCCGAATATTACAATGACGATACGTTACCCTTCGATTTGTACATTCGCCGCATCAATTTTGCGCTTTTCCAATTATACACGCTGAAAAACAAACGGTCTCTGTAACATATTATCCCAAACTTATTCTGCAGGAACCATGTATATGTTTGGAACACACTTCAAACATTTATATGTTTGCAAGTCCCAAACTCAGGTGTATTTAAATGCAAACATTAGCATGTCAACTGACAAATATGTATGCTTTTACGTGGAACCATATGCGTGCTTCATCCCAAACATTATACTTACGTGAAAGCATTCGCGTGTTTCTCCCAAACGTCCATATAATTACGTGGAAACATATGCGTATTTTCTCCCAAACATAATAATATTTAGAAACGAATTGTTCTTTCTTTCCTTATTTATTATTATTAATTGTATCAATATATAATCAATATTCTTCGAGCTTGAGGTCAGATTTGCTGTCGTTGTATTTCTTTTCCTCGATATTTCGCTACTCCTTTGTGTGTTAATTGTTAAATATTGTTTATATCTCCTGATGATGCTACACAAAGGAGTAGCGAAATATCGAGGAAAATAAATACAACGACAGCAAATCTGACCTCAATCTCGAAGAATATTGATTATTTATTGATAAAGAAAAGGTCGAACAACAGAATAAAAATTATTTTATCAATATATATCTAAGTTAACTTATATAAATAATTAATACAGAAAATTAAAAGATTTAAATAATTTTAAGATTTTGTTGTATTTAATGCATTATTTGTTTTGTTTTGAATCTGCTGCTCTGTTGTTCTCCTTTCTTTGTTGTCTCTCACGTTTTGGTCTTCAGAAGGTTTCAAATATGCGTTGATTATCACTATACGTTGGTACACGAACAACATACTTATATACAAATCTAGTTCATGCAAGACGATCGTGTATTAATTACTTGTGTTTTTTTTATTATATTTCAAAAATGATCCGCCATTCCGATTTTTTCAGTAGAGACTCGGGCAGAAAAAGAAATTCACGTTGCTGCCCTCTCCAGTTTCTTTCCTCAAAATCGTTTCTCACTTAGGTAGCACAAACAAATCACATACATACATAGAAACACATAGATAGAAAACTACGTTCGGAAAAATTAATTTTTATTTTTTGAACTAATTTTTTCTCTTTTCAATGAATCAACCTGCAGACTCCTAACTTCATTTATTTTCCATCAAATTACACTTGAAGTTTGAAAGAACGCAGCGCGACTTGTGATCTTTAACAGATGTTTTTCGCGAAAAGTTGATTTCTGACCATAGGTACACTCAAAGGAAACCTTTACATCAAATCGATGATAAATGTGACATGATAAATGATGACAAATTTCATCAATTCTATGAAAAAGTTCTTAAATTAAAAGATTGTGAATTTTTTCAAAATTTTCAGCTTCGTTGAATTCTTTTTTACATCAATCTTCATCACAGGAATTTGGAAATAATTAGTGTGATCGATTCAAAATATGGGCGTAATATTGAAAAATATGGAGAAAGGAAATAATGTAGGAGCAAATTTAAAATAAATACATAATACGAGTGGAAAAATAGTGCAATGAACAGAAAACGTTATCCACGGTGTGAGCATTTTTTTATGTGGACTTATCTACATATACCCTGTTTTTGTGGGGTTTTTTTGATGGAAAAATAGGCCAAAGAGTTTGGCTACACATTAACAAACAATTTACATCAAAATTATGACCAATTTACATCAAATTAATGGCAACCTTATATCTAATTGATGAAAAATGTACATCAAAATGGTGAAAAATTTACTTCAAACTTACATCAAACCAATGTAAAATTTACATTAATTTGATGTAACATTGTCGTTGAATCAACGTTAACTATTTATGAAATATGGATTAAAGATTTATGAAATGTCTTCATCAATTCAATAAAATGTGTCGTAGGTCGTAAATTAGGAAATGTTTCATCAAATTGATGAAGGAAGGAAAGTTTTCCTTTCAGCGTCCCTTTCCGTAGACCAGGTCACATATTAGGGCCATTTTTTCATAACTTATACAGGTTAACTCATACAAAATGAAACCGTGCACGTTAACATCTATACTTTTAGATGTTTAGAATAACCCCAATAAAAGTGTTACCAAGTTTAACTTTATTGTATGGAAAATATAAAATGTATGTCATTCCATTTCTTATAGTTCCACGACGTTTCGAAAATTATGATGAAAATATAAGGGGTAGTTAATTTTTTAACAAAATATTTCAAAAGTTGTATAGAATAAGAGTATTATTGATTTTTTCTTCTTCCACAAGCAGAATTCCAAGACAATACTGGAGACAAACAACAACTAAAGCCAACCGAAAAAGGAAGTGAAGTGAAGAAGAAAGCCGAGGAATTGCTCGAGTCACAAACAGATACTTTCACCTATATTATCCCATGACTCGATTCGCAAGAACGCCGTCGGTTCTGTCTGCTTGATGATCTTTGTATTCTTCTTCATACACTTTATGCACTTTTTGGACCCTTTGTGTACTTTTTTGTACACTTTATATACTATTTGCATACACTTTATGTACTTTTTGGTTCACATTTTAGTTATGAATTGGTGCAGTTTATGTACGTTTTACTACACCTAACATATTTTTGGTGAAGTACTCCTGGTGTGTACTTTTTGTAAATTGTTGACGAAATTTATGTACTTTCCGTTGCAGGTCATGTACTTTATGGACCATGATATGTACTACTTCGTGGTACATTTTCTGCAATTTTTAATGTAGGGTATGGTAAATTAACGTTGTATGTAGTTTCTGGTACATTGTATATACTTTTCGTGCAAATTATGGGGAATAAATGAGGACATCCATCCACGTTCATCACTTGGAGCCATTTACCCTTTTACTTCTCTGCTCGTTTGAGTCGAAAATGTTGGTGCGAAAAATGCATATAAACAAATGCATGGGGCTTGCTCGGGTATGCCTGGATTTTTTGATTCTTCTTCGCACGTGCTCTCGAGTCGTATATTTTTAAGGACTCGTGGCGATAGAGCGGGCTGTAGGTGTTCGTTTGGCATGCCTGGTGTAGTTTTAAACTCGGTTATACCCCAATGTGGCATTAAAGTCCTGAACCATTGCAATTAAAATCTCATGTTTGGAGATTTCGTTTACCCAAACATCTGTTTTTCAGCACAATAATTCACTGCTACTAACCAAATGAGAGAATGCTGCTGCAATGCGAATGCAGTATAACCACCTCATATATTACATTCAACGACAAACAACACGAACAAATAAAAAGTGTGTTTTTTTACCCCGCTAAAGTTAATTATAGCTTAATTTGTACGGGACAGCTAAGCGATATTAACACCCCAATTCTGTGTATGTGGTAACAATCAAATTGTAACCACAAAATTGTTACAAAGTTGTCACCATTGTTTGTATCTGGTATATTCTGGCAACACAGTGAGAACGAAAAATTCACCTCGTGACAAATAATTCACCTCACAATATGAGGTTGTCAAAAGCAGGGACAAAAAAACAAAAACATGGTTTTCTGCACAAAATGAACGCGGCAAAAAAAAAGTAAGTATTTAATATATTTATGTTTTATTGAATTAAAATTAATACAATATTATTTAGGAAATTTGAGCGCGCCGCAAAGGCACAGCTGGAATGCAATATTGCCTTCCTCAAGGAATATCCAGAGATACTAAGCGGAAAGAATACTCCTGCACATCCGCGCCATATAGAAGAATAAATTTACTATTTGATCTATATCAAAATTTCACCACCGTCAAAAGTTTCTGCACTGAGTTCAAAAAGTTGTTTCCCCCCCGCGGTAGTTCCAAATTCTTGGGATATAGGCTTTTAAAGCTTGAGTATATAATCGTTCGTATCTCCGGGATTTATAATCCGATCTGATTGAAATGGCTATCGTTAGAAAGGTCTTTCTAAGCTCTATAAAGCAGTGATAAACATATCTATTTTTATTAGCCCAAAGGGGAGCTAATTAAAAAACGTTTTTTAACCTCACTTTTCTGCTAACAATTTATATATTTTTTTCAAAAAAAATGCCCTATTATACTTATTTTTTGGCAGGTTCCGATAATACAAAAGACCTTAGCCTTTTTTAAAGGTGTAATACTCAACAATATCCCTTGAAAGACCGGAGATATTTACGTTAAAAGTTTTGTAATACTTTTCGCGCATTTCCAATCTTTATAACACAAAAGCAAGTTCTTTCTTCTTTCTGCTCCACTTCCGTAGGACAAAGTAACAAAAGTCCTTCCTTCATTTAATTGTGCCCTCTTGTCGTTTTGGTAAAAAATATATTATTAATTTTTCCCGTATACAGTTTTATTGTTGACTTGCAGAATTTATAAAATGATTTGTATCAACTTTCCGGCAAATGAAACAGCTGTCACGCACTGTTACCTCCTCTTTAGCATTTAGCAGGTAACAGTTTTTGTTACTTTTGTCACCAAAAAAATGTGTCAGAATACCGATTTGTGACAATTGTCACATTGCTGTCAAATAGTAACCGTGGTGACTTTTGTAACCCTGCCAGAATAGGGCTGTAAGTGGCATTTAAATTTCCCACTTAAATTCGTACTTGAGCAATGACAATGTTGCCACATGTTAAATATCAAGAAATGGCAACAAAAAGTTATCTTAGATACATTTTGTTATCATTTCTTGTGAATAAAAATGTTATCAAGGAGAGACTCAAAAGCAGAAATTTGCAAAATGGCTGATACATTTTAAGTTCATTAAACTTATTTCATTTAATGGAAGACTATTTGTACTTTTATATCTCTAAATTTGAAGGATAGATTTTTATTTGCGATTGAAAACAAAATTGGAAATAAATTGTTCACAACAACGCGCGTTAAATGTTATACATATTGAACATGGTGGAATTATCTATCAGGTATAGTCGTTGGTGTAATGTGCTATGGTGGTGCAATGGTTAGTGTGCGCGGCTCTTGTACATGAGAACGTGGGTTCGACCCCTTCTCAGACCACCTTACATTTCTTTCGACGGCGGTCACCTCGCTTAGTGATGGCGACACTTTCGAGTACTTAGCCATGAAAATGCTTCTCAAAAAACCATTCGGAACCGGTATAAAACTGTAGGTCCCAATTAGTGAGTGTAAAACTAGAAAGCGCATATCCCACTGATTGTGAGAAGCTCTCCCCAATCCCTTCATGGAATGTTATGGGACACCATTTTTTTATAGTCGTTTAAACAGGTGATGTAATGTTTCGTTTCACTTGTCAAAATCATATGTATTTTGATTTTATACTTGCTTATATTCTTGTATTGTTGGTATATATTTGTGTAGAGTTTGACAACTGAGACGAATGAACGAAAATAAAATGTCTACCATGCATTTGTTGGCACGTGTTGCCAGATCGAATTTTTTTCACCCATTACAGCAAATGTTGCCACATTTCGTAGTATTAAGTGTGGATCGTTTTATTTGGGAAGTCGTAAGTGGCGATAGCTTAATGGAATAAAACAAACAGCCTTAAAGTAAACAACAAACTACAATAACAAAATACACTGAATTTAACAGTTACGGACATCAGAAAACAAAATCAGCTGTTCTAATGAGTCAACCTTTACTGGTTTAGTCATGGATTTGACACAAACATGCACAAGCAGAAGCATTGAAATTGTTATTGGAGATGTCGCTGTACAGCATGAAAACCAAATGAAAAGGGTTAAGAAAAGAATAAGGAAGATTATTAGTTTAGTGTTACCACAGAGTTGGGGCCGGCAACATTGAAATTATTATTTTTCTTGCATGGTGTTTTGCTATGTTTCTTGCCTTCCTTACTCTTTGTTGTTTTTGCTTGACATAAACGGCAACATCACATATTTTTGTACTTCTCTTTGCACGATAAAAACTAATAATCGTTACAAACACGATAAACAATCGTTATTATTCCCCTTAGTGATGATCACCCCCTCTCTCTTTGAAAATGATTCATAGAATTTATGAAACATATTCATAAATTCCATGAAAGGTTTTCATAGGTCCTATGTAACTCATTCATAGTTATTATGACAGGATTTCATAGATTTTAGGAAGATTTCGTAGATTTAGCTTCGCATAATCTAGGAAATATTTCATAGGCCGTATGAAATATTTTCATAGAATTTATGTAGCAATTTCATACATTTTACGAAGTTTTCATAAAAAGTTTCATAAATATAACTTCATGGAATTCATGAAAATCTTTCATAAATTCTATGAAATCTTTCTTTAGCTGAAGAATAATGTAACATTTCATAGAATCTATGAAGAAATTCATAGGTATTATGAAGATAATTTTTTCAGTGTAGGTTACGAAAAAACTCCCCTATTATAGAAGAATTTTAAGCGTGACACGGCAAATTCGTGTCAGGAACGCACCTCTACATAAAACATATGTTTTCAATATTATTTCTGCTCTGGCAAAAATTTCTCAAGTAAAAACTTGTAAGATCTCCATCATTTGACTGTCAAGAATCTAACACTCTCGCTCTCTAATTAAGACCCGTACTAAGATCAACATTCCACAAAACTCCATACAAAAAAATGGCTGCGGAATATCGACGCAATTTTTACGCACGTGTAGTTCAAAGTGTTTTTTATGTTCCAGGCCGATGCTTTTCTGTTGAACCAGTCCACTCCCGTCTGCGCATATGACAATTTTGAATTAGATGTTGAGCCAGCTGAATTTATATTTCGTACTGAAAGCTTCTCCCTTTAATTTATCGGAAAATATTACATCATATTTATCGGTATATAAGGCACAATATCACATTTTTGGGTTACTGTCTAACAAAGAAACTCCACAGGCGTAAAAGCAAAAAATTAATTCATGAAATATCAGAAATACACTCCGATTCACTTATTTAAAGGCATTAAAAATTCCATATTCAGCAGCCTGTATCTTTTGCAATTTGTAACCGATTGCAGAATTTTAAAATGGAAATGGAAGCTCGACATCTTGAGATGTACAAAACATCATGACTATAGTGGTTTCTTAACTAAAGACCTTTTTTTGCGCAATTTATAAAAAAAAGTCCAAAAATGTGATTTTTTTGGTCCACTTGAATAAAGGCACTTCATTATTTTTTTTATTATTTATAAAGCGATGATAGGGAGCGTTTGTTTATTACAATTTATTACATCCTAATCATTTTACGAGTCAAAATGCAAAAACAAAAATTGTAAATCTATTGGAAAAAACTAAAATCGATGTTTACCGTTCTGAAGGATATTCTAACCGCACAATAGCTAAAAAATTGGATGGAGCCCAATAGTTGTTAGACAATTATATCAAGGACCCCGAGGGGTATGGCAAAAATTTTAAAGGAAGGGTTTCGTTGTCTTTATCTACGTATGGGAAAAGAAAAATCATCAGAAGTGCTTATAATTCTGCCTTATCCTTGTCAAAATTAAGTGCTCAAGCTGGATTGGAAGCGAGAAAGTCATCAGTACGCAGAGTAATTAAGAGCTGTGAGTATTTTAAATACCTGAAATTACAAAAAAAGCCGCCACTTAATGCTCATCGAAAGGAAAAGTGGCTTCAATTCGCAAGAGACTACATGGTGTGGGATGTACAGCCAAGAGGACATGTAAATGACTGGAGAAACGCTGTATTTACGGATGAGAAGAAGTTTAATTTGGATGGGCCTGATGGCTACAAATATTATTTCCATGATCTGCGCAAAGAAAAGCGTTTTTTGAACCCACATCACAGCCGAGAGGGCGGCGTTATTGTGTGTGGTGCTATTACGTACTATGGCACCATCGATCTTGAGTTTTAAAGCGCAAAAATGCCACGTGCAAGCTATAAAACGTTATTGGAATCGGCTTTTCCGAAGTTCAGTGAACTATTTGGTCCCATTTCTGGAATATTGCAACAGGATAATGCCCCATACACAACGCCAGAGTATTAAAGGAGTTCATTGCAAGCCAAAATGATAATATCCTTGTTTGGCCACCCAATTCGCCAGATCTATCTCATTAAGGTCTCGTAAGGTCTATGCAGGAGGTAGACAATTTGATGACAAGCAGTCACTAATTCAGGCCATTAAAGATGCTTGGAATCAAATTTCTTTGGATTACATAAATTCTCTTTACCTCTCAATGAAAACCCGTATATTTGAAGTTATTAAAAACAAAGGGGCTTGTACCCATTATTAATAGTTTTTAAATAAAGTAAAATAAACTAAAAAAAACTAGAAAAACTGTTTTTCATTAAAATTAGTTAAAGTGCCTTTATTCAAATGATCCAAAAAAAAATAGCACATTTTTTGACTTTTTTTATAAATTGCTCATAAAAAGTTCTTTCTTCCACTATTGTCAGGATTTTGTTTACACCTCAAGATGTCTAGCTTCCATTTCCATTTTAAAACTCTGCAATCGGTTACAAATTGCAAAAGATACAGGCTGCTGAATATGGAATTTTTAGGGCCTTTAAATAAGTGAACCGGAGTGTATGTTGACCATTTCAAAAGTTCCGTAAAAAGATAAATGACAAAATTCCTTATAATTTTATTATTAGTTGAATATTCGCAATTTCATCTTTTCCGATATGCTGTTATCGCGTCAAAGTGTGCGCACGTCAAGGAATGAATCACATTTTGTCCCCCATATCCGTCGCTGAGCCACCACCGAATATTTTCTTACATCCCAAATAGTCGACCGAATCCAGTTCCTGAATTAACGAACCATCTACGAAAAATATATACGGAGGCGACTGTACTTCAACCGATCTGCCATGATCATAAACTCACAGAAAAATTCGGTTGAGGCAACCGAATTAGCCGTAACCGAATTAAGAGGTTGTCTCAACCTCATTAGAGGTTGTCTCAACCTCATTAGAGGTTGTCTCAACCTCATTAGAGGTTGTCTCAACCTCATTAGAGGTTGTCTCAACCTCATTAGAGGTTGTCTCAACCTCATTAGAGGTTGTCTCAACCTCATTAGAGGTTGTCTCAACCTCATTAGAGGTTGTCTCAACCTCATTAGAGGTTGTCACAACCTCATTAGAGGTTGTCACCTCATTGGAGGTTGACACAACCTCATTAGCCGTAACCGACTTAAGAGGTTGTCACAACCTCATTAGAGGTTGTCACATCCTCGTTAAAGGTTGACACACCCTCATTAAAGATTGACACAACCTCATTGGAGGTTGACACAACCTCATTAGAGCTTGACATAACCTCATTAGAGGTTGTCACAGCCGAATTTAGATAGTGTTACAAATGAGTTATTAAATTTTTGTTTTATTATTAAGTGATGATTTATTTTTCTGTATTCATATACAAAATTAAAAATTGAGAAAATAAATTCATATATATGGGGTAATCTATAGGGTTATAAATTTGTTTTTCATGCCTCTTCCGACCATTTTTGAAGTCCCGGCCATCATGGAAAGCCGCACTAGTTCTGGCGTGTTGTATCGGTTGATTTAGGTCCTAAACCATTTTGTATACAGACGATTGCAGCATATCTCACATGACCGACCTTGAAAAACTTCAAAACTGTTGGCATCTGCTTCAATAATTTCTGCAAAATACAACGTCTTAATACAAAACACCTTTCTTAATAACCCAAAAAAAATTATGAAACGAGGTTGCTTCAACCGAATTTCGGTTGTGGGGACTAAATTCAGGGGTATCAATCCCAATTCGGTTATAGCAACCTCAATTCGGGGGTACCAGCCGAATTTGCGGTTGCTACAACCTCTTTTCAAACAATTAGTTCTCTGGGTGTAGGGAGTGTCATTTAGTATTTGTATTGAATGGCCGTCGATGGTGCCATGAGTAGAATGCACTGCGCGACTATTGTACATGAGGTTGTGGGTTCGATCCCTGCTCTGATCACTTTTCATTTCGTATGGCGATGGTCATCTCGCTTTGATTTTTAAAAAATATTTGGAAAAGGTCTGAAACTGTATCAGTCAGTCTATAAATATAAAGCACGCAGCTCACTAGTTAGAGAAGCTCTCCTCTGTCCCTTTAGGGGATGTATTGGAGCAATATTTTGTTGAATGAATGATTTACTACCATTGAGTGAATGATGCATGGGAAGAATCGACAAAATTCATCAAGGATCTGACTGTAGAGTAGGTATAGAATACGGATGATATTATTACTGGACCTATTGTCAAACTGTGCTAAATCTTAAGCGATTGTGACCAACTATATTGTGAACTGTTTATGTGTGGATACAAAACATGTGTTTTAAAAAATATTCCAAGGAGATTCCTGTGAAGTTGAATACCTGAACACTGTCAGTCTCTTCAAATCAATTGTGTGGAATTCCAATTATTTGTATCTCTACTATAGGGTTATATCACTTGCTTATTTTCTTATATTATATTGCACCATCGGTACAGGAGATCCTCGGTTCGATTCCTGCACCGACCACATTAAAATTTCTTTCGACGACGGTCACCTCGCTTAGTGACGGCGACACTATCGAGTACTTAGCCATGAAAAAGCTTCTCAAAATACCGTTCGGAACCGGTGTAAAACTGTAACTCCCAATCAGTGAGTATAAAATTATAAAGGGCACAGCTCACTGGTTGTGAAAAGCTCTCCCCCATTTCCTTCATGGCATGTAATGGAAAATCATTTTTTTTTTTATATGAAATTATACAAGTTAATAGCCTGTTCAGCGAACTTTTTTGTTTAAGCAGACGTGCGATTGCTACCCAGGCGATCAAGTTAATATTTGGGTTTTTGTTCCATTTTCGTCCGGGAGTGAAAGCTCATTTTACTAGCTGCCGTTATGTCAAAGTATAGTGTTGCCAATGTGTTATTCTTGTTGATTTGTCGCATTTTGGTCGACATGTAGCGACTTTTTTTGTTAGAAATATCCATATTAAACAACAATTTTAATTAATTTTTTTGTAAATGCGTAAAGAAACACATTTGTAAACGAACTAAACGATTGATATTTTCTGATTGTCTAATCTGACGTTTTGTTTCGTTCGTGTTTGATTTCGCTGAACCAAATTTTTTAAGCAAAACGAAAGCTCCTTTCGTTTCACTCAAAACAAATCGTACAAAAATCAAAAGTTACCATCGCTAGTCATTTGGCGTACGAATGATCAGAAATTAAGTTACAGAAACAGGCTATAAGGTTCGAATTTCTCTAGCAATTCTAGAAATTCAGGTGTAAACCACATAGTCCAATTTTACCAGGCGAAATCACATTCAACATTCTCAAGGGATTAAGGTGCCTGCACACAGGGAAAATATTAGTTGGAAATCAATTCAGTCATTGGAAATTCCATGCTAAACTCTAAATTTTGATTAGAATTCATAAATGTCCTACATCAGAATTATTTAACGATAATATTGATAGATTAAAAATAGATCTTACTAAATGCAAGTCACTACTACAGAAATTAAGGCGTATTAACCAATTTGTGTATTTCTAAATCCTCATTCATCTGAAATGGAAGATCCAACTAATAAAAAGTACACTATTGGATTTTGTGTTCAAATATTAGTCACTATAACCATAATTTAGTTACTGTTGCAAAAACACTTGTTACAAAGTTATGTAGTCGATTTTTCACAAGAGGCATTGTTTTTAAAGAGAATCTACGTATGTATATTGGAATGTTACACGAGGACTTTACAGAAAAACTATTATTTTAAACAGAAAGTGATAAACAAAGTTGTGAAAAAACAATCAAGAGTATAGATATCAGGCAGCGAAGAATACACATTATCATAAATTGAGGTGAAGTGAGACAGTTTATAACAATCTTTGAATATGACTACACTATTGACGCCTTCACAAACACATGCAAACAATTGTGGGGGGCACTTGCCTGGAGGCACTATTATTGTGGATGACACAAATTAACTTAAACATACATATGATAACCAGGGTAAACCAATCCCCATTTTTAATCGACAATATGAAAAATGTTGAAAAAAATTCATATATATATATCTGGAAAACGAAGCGTCCAAGCAAAAACATCGTTTCGATGTTTGTGAAGCATCATCTTCAGCAGCGTCTAGCCCGTTAAGCCATTGCGGTGTGTATCGAAACGATCGTCCAGCGAATGTGAGTTCGAATCCCACCCGCGGCATTTACATTTTTTTCACTAACCGGAGGAAATATGATCTCTTAGCCTTAAAAGGAAATTACAACTTTAAATATGACGAGGATCTAAAAAAAAAAAAACTAAATTTGAAACATATGGTAGGGCCAAAAACCAAAACAGAACGAGACAACTACAATTAGAATAGTTCGTTCTATAAATAGAACTTTCAAAACTTCTTCATCAGTGCGAGTAAGTAGGAAAGCAATGTGTAAGTAGCGACAACAATCGCTCTGCACACAATCAGTAAATGTCTTCGATTAGTGACTTGTGTAAAGACGCTGCTGAAGATGATGCTTCACAAACATCGAAACGATCGTCCAGCGAATGTGAGTTCGAATCCCACCCGCGGAATTTACATTTTTTTCACTAACCGGAGGAAATATGATCTCTTAGCCTTAAAAGGAAATTACAACTTTCAATTTTCAATTACTTTTAGTATAAAGTCGCCGATTTTGTCGTATCCGCTTTCGTGATGCAGTAAGTCCGTTGGGTATCTCCAGGGCTTATTATGAATTATCTTTAGACATTTATTCTGTAGAACTTGAAGTTTTTCAAGGTGAGTTTTTGCAGCTTTATACCAAATCGGACACGCATAAGTTAAGGTTGGTCTAATAACGCTTTCATATATTAAATTTTTGTTCCACGTATTGAGCGTAGATCGTCTATTCAGCATTGGCCAAAGAGCTTTAAGTGTCTTTACGCAATTGTTGCATGTTTGTTTAATATGTTTTCTAAATTTTAGTTTTTTGTCAAGGACCATGCCGAGATATTTAACATCGTCCGTTATTTGAATGGTCTCATTTCCGAATTTAAGTTGTCGATTTGGCAGAAGTTTTGGCGAGTTATTATAGGGAAATATTATAGATTGGATTTTTTCCGAATTGAATTTAATTTCCATTTGCGGAAGTATTTATGACATGTTGTAAGCCCTTTTTCCATTTTCTGGATGTAATCAGTGCCGTATCGTCAGCGTAATATGCTGTTTTCAAATATTTTGGGGCAGAGAAATCTGAAGTATAAATAGAATATAATAATGGCGATAACACTGATCCTTGTGGTAGTCCCGCATTAGTTATTATTTGTGAGGATTGTGTACCGTTAACAGAAACCACAAAACTTCGATATTCTAAGAATTCCATTAGAAGCCTGCATAGATATTTTGGCGTTCCTGCTTTGAGCAATTTGTAGATGACTCCATTATGCCAAACAGTATCATATGCTTTTTCAATGTCCAACAAAATCATTCCAGTCGAAAGTTTGTTACGCTTATTAGAAGAGATAATATTTTTGATCCTGCTTACTTGGTGGACTGAATTGTGTTGTTTTCTAAATCCAAACTGTTCATGAGCTATAACATTTACTTCGATAACGAAGTCGCTTAGACGAGTGTGGATAATTTTTTCAAATAATTTTCCTATATTACTGAGAAGGCTAATAGGTCTATAGCTCTTGGGATCATGTATTCCTTTATTAGGCTTTGGTATAGCAATGACCTTGGCCGTCTTAAATATTTTCGAGAAGTAATATAAATGTATACAGTTGTTAAATATTATTACCAATAATTTAAGAGCCTTATTTGGAAGGTTCTTAAGCAGCAAATTCCAAATATTATCGAATCCAGGTGATTTGGAGGATTTGAGCCTTTTAACCAAGCTTGATAATTCATCTATCGTTGTGTAGACAGCTTCTTCGGAGGTAGATCTTTCTGATCTAAATTGACATACATGGGAATTAATCCTTTTTTCATTAGAGTGTTTGAAGTCTGATGTAATATTGTTGGCTGAAGAACACGTATTGGCCAGTAATTCTGCCTTCTCTTTATTTGAACTGTGTCTTTTATCATTATAAATCAAAAGGGGGACTGTTTTGTTTGCTTTGCCCCTAACAAATGTTTTATGGGTTTTTAAGGGTTTCTCACAAAGTGTTCTAATTCGCATGAAATAATTTTTTTTCAAAAAATCGCCAAAATAAAATCGCTTAAATAAAAAAATGGCTATATCTAGGAAACGGTGCGTCCAATCGCAAAAATAATAAAGTTTTTACCACCTTAGCCTCTTTAGGAGGCTTTCATCTATTGATGTATTCAATACGGCATCACTTTTATTTTTAAAAAGTCGCTAAAACTAAAATTTCTGGAATCAAAAATCTCTAAAACGCCCCTGCGGCAATTCCTCGGAAACGGAGCGTCCAATCGAAAACAAAACTATATTTTACGAGTTTCTATGGATTTTTCGTAAAGTTGTCCAATCGTATGGAAAACATTTTGTTCAAAAAATCATCAAAATATGAAAATCACTGAAATAAAAAATGGCTATAACTCGGAACCGGTGCGTCCAATCGCAAAAATAATAACTTTGTTACCTCTATAAGAGACTTTAACCAATGGATGTCTTTAATACGACATCACTTATTTAAAAAAAATCGCTAAAATTGCTATTGTAGCGAATTACTTATTTTGGCGATTTATACAAAAAAAAAACTCCATACGCATTGGACCACTTTATGAAAATCCGTTAGAAAGCCGAAAAAACTAGTTACATTTCGATTGAACACTCCGTTAGCAAAATATATAGATAATGGCGGTCTAGCGATTTTTTATTAAAAAAAAATTAGCTAAGATTTGTTAAAAAAAAGTGACGCCGTTTTAAAGACATCCATTGGTTACAGCCTCCAAAGGAGGTACAAAATTTCTTATTTTTGCGATTGGACGCGCACCGTTTTCTTATATTGGCGATTTTTGAAAAATAAGAATATAAAATGGGAATTGGAACACTTTGTGAGAAACCCTTAGAAACCCGTAACAATTTGTTAGTTTTTCAAGATATAGAAATTTTTTCTTATTTTCGATCAAAAATAGGCACTAAATACGAACCCTGGTTATAAAAACTAATAATTTTGTATATGTGACCTGCTCCACGAAAAGGGACCTCTGCGCCGAAAAATTTTTTTTTTACTTTTTGAGTGATTCTTATGGGAAAAAAACGCTCTTACAAATGCCGCAAACCGCAAGTTTCTATGTCGTTTAGATTTTTTACAAATCACCTGTAAAGATGAACATAATTAATGAAAAAATTGAAAAATGTGATATAAACAGATAATGTATATAATATTTGAAATTTAAAAAAAGTTCAATATCAAAGGTACAAAATTACAAAAATATCAAAATTTTACACATAACCATGCATAACCACGCATAACCATGCGTAAAACACGGAAAAACGAAGCCCTTTTTTAAACGCGTTTTTCTCAATAACTTCTTTCCGGCGCAGAGGTCCCTTATCGTGGAGCAAGTCATATATATTTAAATATAAAGTACACAATTTTAATGAAAAAATTATTGTTTTTACTTTTCTTTTTTATAAAACTCATAATGGGTTAAAGCATCACCCAAATGGTTCTGACAGCCAGCAAATTCAAGTAATTACTTTAGTTGCAAATATATTATTTGGTACAACCGAATTAGCTTTTACATTTTTCGTTCATCCAACAATAGAATATTCACCACTACATGATAATTTGATTGCTAGAACTAAAACTTGATTTGACAGATCACATTTATTACTTGTTGCTGTGGCTTCAACTAAATATTTCAGTTCTTGCAACCAAAACTGAATTACAAATCAATTGATATGCACAACATTTGGTGACACGGAACACAATTATTGGTAATCACAGCTGAATAATGTGATAGTCCAAGGAACCGCCAAATTTTAGTTAGCTGTAAATATAGTTGTGACAACGAATCTCTTCTCTCTCTGTGTGAATCTCTTCTCTCTCTCCCAGCTGAGTCAATACAAACTGTGCAAAGAGTCTAATATATTCTAAGAAATTGTATTTTTATATAATTTAAATTACTTTAATTGATCTAAATCATGTTGCTATAATTCAAATTTATCGAAGAATTTCGTAATATTTGCAAATACAATTTCTCCCTGAGTACTAATAAAAGGTATGTAAATTTTTCCGGGTATTGCGCAAACTAAGCAAATCTTCTAGACTTTTTGGAGCTACTCAAGGGTAAACATTAAACATTTTCCACTGTTATGAACTTAAAAACTTTGAATATAAAATTGTCTATCGCCTTATGATAGTTTTCACCACATACTAGCAACCTCTATATAGAAGTACATGAACATGAGCTTAGTAAATAGGGTGGCCCACATTCAATGAAACCAACAAATATGTTATAATAATAATGAAAGTTTGAGTTGTACAAATAAACAACCACAAAATTTACATACTACCATATTAAAACAAATACTGGCTGTAATCGATAAACTTGAATTCAATAACAAAACTTTCAACAAAACATCTGTTGCAGATGGACCACAATGCAGAGATGACACACAAGACTTCATCATTTCATAGTCACATACTACAAGGAAGTAGTTTCCTTTGCTGCAACTTCCTCCGTTTTCTTGTTGTAGCCCCCAAAAACTCGACAGTTTATTAGAAGATGTACGAGTAGAAACACCTTTTTCTTATTCTTCTTGTTGGGTAAAGTAGGAAAACAATCAACTCAAACGAAAACATCAGTCAATCAAAATCACTCGCACTCGAAATGCTACAAATTCCATTTTGTCAAAACATCAACAACAATTAGTAATACTCGTACCATACATCCAGCCTATTCCATTCTCAACCAGACCCCTCCATTCAACCACTAATACGTTATATAGTTTACCAAATTACCAACAAGTCCTCCCTCCACTTGCATAACAATGCCAATCAAAATAACACGACCCAGCGCCTGTCCTATTTAAAATAGTCCATATGAATACAACAAATGTTGCGTCTTGTATGCAGTCATCACTGAGTAACTCGGCCGGGAGAACTGGTGTGTTGTGGATGGTATTGGAATATGTTGAGGTTAAACAAATATGACACAGAGTAATGGAGCTATTTTTTTGCTTCATGCCTTTCGTGCCTCCATTGTAAATTGCACCATATACATATACATTTCATCATGATTTTAAAGCCCCACAGCAAAGATGTTTTGATGATCTGCGAGAGCAAACGATCACAGTGATAATGCGCCACGTTACTCCTCTGGTTTAGTGATGATGATTATAATCATCATTATCAACATTAACATCATGTTCAATGGCTGCATTATGTCTTCTGGGGTAAGAAATGATTTTTTCCTCTTTAACAATCAACTAAACGTCAGTGTGTCTGTCATTTCAAGGGATTGTACATTAGGCACAGTGTTTAGAAATTGAAATTTTGTGAATGTAATTTCAAAAATTTCGCTTGAATGAAAAAATATTTGAAATAGAATTGACTACCTCACTCATAATTTTGGATTTATGAGAACAACAAAAAACTACAAATCGGCAGGGAATAAAAAAAATTACTTGACCCCTCTATGTATTTCCCACATGTGCTTAATACCACATAGTAAGATCCCGTTTTTAAGTGAGGATTTAAATTTGGTTTAATGGTCTGTTTGTATATGGGACTGACCGCGGAAGTGCAAAATTTTCGATTGCCACTCATTTAGGAGTGGCCAGAAATGATTCCTTTACAGGGCAGTCCAAGCAGCTCACTACTGCCTCGAAGTATGTCCCTGGCCATGGCCTTATCGGAACCCTCCGTTAGCTACCTAGCTAGCTAAAATGAACGCAAGAGTGAGACCCGTAATTTCTTCAGAAAAGTACAAAGCCAAACCAATGGAAATGGATCAGGGCCCCCTTTTGTAGTGATATGGAAGGGAATCTTGTCACAGATGTGTAGAGTATAAGTATATTGGGAATGCTTTACTTGCCCCAAGAGACTTCAATATACATATATGAGGCTGTGGATCATATACAGGAGAATCGACAGCCCTCCTCCTAGAAAAAGTAAATTTAGAACTGCAATCTACCAATAAAGCCGCTGGTGCTAATGGACTACCGACTGTGCTGTTTAAGACTTGCGGCTATGAGTTTAAAGGTGCATGCATAAGCTGTTATGCAAAGTCTGACTAGATGAATGCATGCCCTACGATTGTAGCCTTAGCATAGTGTGTTCTGTTTTCAAAACAAGGCGACCAGTGTATATACACGAACTATCGTGGAATAAGCCTTCTATCCATCGCATACAAGATTCTCGCGACCGTAATGTGTTAAAGACTACAGCCGTTTGTTTGCAGACCTGATCGGACCTTATCGGTGTGGCTTTAGGCCTGGAAATTCAACTATCGACCAGATATTCACATTACAACAAAACCTGAAAAAACTCACGAAAACCAAATCGACAATTTGCGAGAAGTTACTGCAGTATTTTCGAGAATTGAGAAGAAATCAATAAATGCGAACACGACAAAATTAATGGTTTCGACAAGCAGCACATCCACCCGATTGGATGAAAGGGCGAACGTTGATAACCGTTATAATTCAAAGGTAGTGGAAGAAAATATTTGCCTCGGATCTGCCGTGACCAGAGGTAATAACGTCAGCCTGGAAATCGAACGGAGAACTGTGCTTGCAAACAGGTGTTATTTCGGACTAAGCAAGCACTTCAGAGATAAGACCCTCTCCCGAGAAATGGCGATCCAACTAAATCTTTTGTACAACCTTTCTTGCTTTACGGCGCATAATCCCGGATATAAGGCTTATTCCACGATAGAGCTGGTGCATGCACATTTCCAACTCAAAGCCGCAAGCTTTAAACATCTCAGCCGGTAGTCCATCATAACCAGCCGCTTTGTCGTTCTTCACTTTGGTTAGGATGGGCCAGTCGACGCCATCGTCCTGTATTTGCTCAACACCCTCATCTCTATTGAAGTCTCCTGGAACAAGTAAAAACAGAGAAGTGATCTCTTCATATTTCCAATATACTCTACACATCTAAAAGCCGGGGGCCTTGATCCATTTCCGTTGGTTGGGCTTAATACTTTTAGGCAGAAATTACGGGCTTTATTCTTCCGTCTATAAGATTCAATTTTCTTACTCTCGCACTTTCTCCATAACATTTTTTTCTTCATAATCAAATGGGATTCCCTTGTCCTCTTCTCCTTATACCGATCTGTCACGGCTCGCGTTGCCACTGACTCAAGCAGCGTCATACGTGCAGCTTTATTTTCAATACTTGCCATGCCATCGTACCACGGTTTCTCTTTAAGTGGGTTTTCTTCATACCAAGTACGGTCTCTGCACAAGTTTTCATAGAGTTTCATAGAGAGAGAAATGTACTTCCACTACGCTTCAGTATCATGAGACGGTTGAGCATTCTTTGCCAGTATCTGACTGAGCTTTTCAACATAGGCCGTAGCTTTCTATATGTTTGGTTTCGTACGACTTTCGCTGTGCTGATCCTTGTGCGAACCGTTGCTGAAACCAGGTACTCATTCGAATCGATATTAGCTCCTCGAATCACACCATTACACTAGTAGAGTGTTTACCGTCAATTACCAGGTGATCTATCCGGTTGTTCTTCTGTTGATCAGGGTATGATCAGGTAACCTTAAGGATGTCTTTATGTTGGAATCTCGGACTACTGACAACCATGAGGGGGGCAGTCAATGCGATGGTCCTCTATGTGTTCATCTATATTGTAGGCTTTTGGGGCAAGTAAAACGGAAAAGTGATTTCTCCATATTTCCAACATATTATTCTCCATATTTCCATATATTTCTCACAAGATTCCCGTCCTTATCTCTACAAAAGGTGGGCCCTGATCCACTTCCATTGGTTTGACTTTCTACTTTTCGTTAGAATATAAGGGATTCAAATTTAATTTGTTCACTCTCGAGCTTTCTCTTCAAACATTATTCTTCTTAAATAAACAGGTTCCTCTCTTCGCGGGACGCATTGCAACTGACTGAAGAATTGCCATACGTGCTGCGTTCTTTTCGGCACTTGCCATGCGACAGACAGTCTTCATTGTTTCGTTTCGCTGGCTAGGCCATGTCAGTAGAATGGATGAAGATGAACCAGCGCGAAGGGTTTTCGAAACCGAACTCGAAGGAAGACGAAAAATAGGAAGACCAAGACTCCGCTGGAGGGATCAGGTTGACGAATCCCTGCATACACTTGGTATTGCCAACTGGAGAGATAAAGCAAAAGATCGAACTGGTTGGCGAAATATGTTATCTTCGTTTTGTAAGGCCCCTGACCCCCCGGGGTTGTCCGAGACCGGATAAGTAAGTAAGTCTTCATTGTACCATGGTTTGTCTTTACGCGGATTTCATAAACACGTATGGTCCCTGCAACAGCTTTCATAGACTGCGAAAGGTACTTCCACTGCGCTTCAGGATCACGAGGCGGGGATGCGCTTTGTGCCACTATCTGGGTGAGCTACTCGACTATCGAAATATTTGGAAGAGAAAAACAGCCGACTTTGGCGCGATTCTAAGGGCATTTGATAAATTGGTTCGATTCATATAGAAGATTTTATTAATATTCTCAAAGTAAAAATAAGAATCACTATAATAAAAATATGGCTATAAATCCAAAACGGTCCAATCGTGAAAATTATCTCATTTTTGATAAATGAGTTAACGTTTTACCTATTATTTTATTGTGGCGATTTTCATATAAAAAATTACCTCCATATGAGGTATAATGTGGGTAATGTGTTGATGCTGCTACACATTCTCAGTTCAAGGGTTCCCCAAAATTCAGGCAAGATTACATTTTAATTGGAATCTTCGCGGGATATGTGGCATATAGCACCGTTTTGTCGAAACTACATGTAATCCATATCCATGTCGTGCAATTTAGAAACAACAAATGTAGACTATATTATTGCGACAGATTGTACAATTGTTGATGGTACAATTATTATTACGCAACAAACCGCATTTTCAAAGAAAACTGGTTCGATAATGGCATAACCCAAAATCTGAACCAAACAGTGAGACGCTGTTGATGCACTTTGAAAAAGTTGTCTATATTTATTGTTTTAATGCAAATACAACGTATTTGCAGCTTTCCACAAATATAGTAAACTTGTGTCCAAACACATAGTGTTTGCTATTCAATATTACATGCTTGAGACACAATGATTAATAGGTTATAAAATATGGTTTAGTGACCCAAATGTGGCTTTGTTTGTTGAAAACTGCTGAAAACATAAAATTTATACGCAACAAAGAAACAAAAAAGCTGTAGATCTTCAATTTATGAAAACAATGCCTGCAAACATACATATATACATATTTCCTGCAATATGTTACAAGGGTCAGTTGTTTTTTCGGCGTGTGCATAATATCACTCGTGTATTTTCTCCACCCTAAAGCCGACATTATCAGAGGCGACAATTGAAACTATTCATGGTCGACGGCGGCGGCGCGTCTTCTGATATCAGATCGTACATGGCGGAAAATCTGTATTTTTTACTGTTTGAGTGCAAATATGACGTGTATTTGGAGCTTGCCGTAATATATAGTATACTTGAGTTCAAACACATTGTGTTTGCTACTCAATATTACATGTTTGAGACACAACGATTAAAATAATTAAATAAACGGTTTCCCATTACATCCCCTGAAGGAATTGTGGAGAGCTTTTCACAACCAGTAAATTCTTCGCTTTCTAGTTTTATACTCACTGATTGAGAACTACAATTCTTACACCGATTCCGTATTTTGAAAACCTTTTTCATGGCTAAATACTCGATAGTGTCGCCGTCACTATGCGGGTTAGCAGCCGCCTAAAGAAATTTAAGGTGGTCAGAGCAGGGTCGAACACGGGATCTCATGTACAAGAGGCGGGCAAGTTAAACGTTGCACCACCGACGGCCACAATGATTAATATGTTATAACATATTTGATAGTGCTCCAACTATAGCTTTGTTTGTGATACAACTACAGCTGTGTTAGGTTTACTGTTAACTTCAGTTGTGTTGACGTTAAGCTCTGCCGAGAGCGAAGTCATAAAAGACGGACAAAGAGAGATTGATCTCAAACTAAGTTAATATTATTGCAAGTATGTATATAACTATATTTTTACAATATTCATTCAGTCAGTGATTCATAAATATTCCAGAATGAGTGTATACATGAATGATCTGTTATGTTTTAGTTTCATGCGTTCAGAGGTCAATCCATCGTTTGGGAGGAAGCACACTAATGCTGTGACTTAAATATATAGGGTGATCAATCTAGAGGTATTTTTTCCAATAGGAGTTTTCTCACAGATTACGCATGAGTTGTGTTAAACTTTATTTTCTTTCTTTTCACTATGGTTTGCCATTTCATCATGGAAAGATTTACACCACAACAACGTCTCCAAAGTGTGCAACTGTTTACAAAAATGATGATGGCCGGAAATTAGCCGTGCTCGCTATCACGCCATGATATCGGACTTTTTGCTATCTGAAATTGAAGCCCGTAATATTATGGATGGTGCCCCTTGCCATGCAGCTGCTCAAACAATGAATCTATTGAGAAGTCATTTCGAAGAGCAGCTAATTTCATGTTTTGGACCAGTGAGTTGGCCGCCTAGAGCGTGTGATATCACACCTTTAGACTTTTTTCTTTGGGGTTACGTTAAGTCCAAAGTAAGGGTTTTTCAATAAGAGCGCTACAAATATTTTTTTTACTAAAACAAAACCGGTTTTAGATACCAATGAAATTCTTTATTCCTGTGAAAGTACGTTCGATGCCATTATGTATGGAACTCGATTTCTTTTGCATGGCTACCACGGGCACGCTTGCGGCCAATCGACTGGGCCATTTCGTGAGATAACACGTTTACCAAACTCGGTTTCCAATAAATTGATTGTGGCATTCGCTGTGTGGCTTGTGGCTCCGTCCTGTTGGAACCACATCTCCTCCAAGCCCATATTATCCAATTGGGGTCAAAAATATTCGGTTATCATTGAACAGTAGCGATTCTCATTCACAGTAATGTGCCGGTCTTGATCATCACGGAAGAAGTACGGCACAATGACGCCGCCGGCCCATAAACCGCACCAAACCGTAATTTTTTCGGGGTACAATGATGACTCATAGATTACGTGTGGATTGCTGTCTGACCAATAACGCATATTTTGCTTATTGACGAAGCCATTCAGCCAGAAATGAGCCTCATCGCTGAAGACGATTTTCAATGAAAATCCGAATCATTTTCAAGTTGTTGCTCAGCCCAATTCACCAACATACGACGCTTATGGTGGTCAAGCGGCTTCAGTTCTTGCGTCAATTTGATCTTGTGAGGATGTAGGCCAAGATCTTTTCGCAAAATTCGCCACAACGACGTCACAAAAATACCCAACGCTTGAGAACGACGTGTGAGAGACACATTTGGACTTTCTTTCTTGAAGCCTCAGCGGCAGCAATATTCTCGACACTACGGGCACTTCTTTGTCTCACTGTGGATTCAAACTTTTTCACTAGACGCTCAATTGTTGATCTGGTAGGACGATTATGACGACCATAAATTGGACGTAGCGCTCTTAAAGTTGAGGCCACTGACTCCAAATTTCGGTAGTAAATTTTAATAATTTCGACTCGTTGTTGGCTCGTATATCTTTCCATGATGAAATGGAAAACTTTACTGAAGAGAAATGTCAAAAGAGCGGGAAAAAATATAGCGTCGTTTGCTGTCCCTATCGATTTACTGTTGTAGCGTCTCTGTTGAAAAACCCTTATACGCTAACAAACCAGCTACGATTCAGGCTTTGGAAGCCAACATTACGCATGTCATTAACGCCATATTGGTCGAAATGGGTCATCCAAAATTGGACCCTCAGAATGACACCCTGACGCGTAGTTGCGGCCAACATTTAAAGGAAATTGTATTCAACATATAAATGGCATAAAATGTCCATTCGAATGAAAAATAAAAATTACACACTTGATTTGAATTTTTGTACTTTTTTATTTTGAAAAAAATACCTCTAGATTGATCACCCGATATATGGATGTTTCGGATGAAATACGCATATTGCTCGACTTGAAAAATATGAATCTTTGGAAGTAAACATGCTAATGATTGCATTTAAATAGAAGTTAGTTTAGATCTTGCAAATATATGAATAGTTGGAGTGTGTTCCAAACATATATGTACATGGTTCCTGCATAATGTGTTTGAGAAAATATGTTACTGAGGCCGGGTTTTTTCGGCGTGTAGTTTTGTTTGTACGATATCAGATGTCTCTGGTTCCAAAGTAAGATAGACAAAAAATAAATTAAATTTGCCGTTAACTCGCTCAGTTATCGAGATATCGGGCTTCAAATTAAAAAAAAATCCTTGTTGTTTGTAATATGTTAGATCTGAAAAGAACGAAGAAACTGCCGAAGTCGGTTTTAGAGCCACTCCAGAAGAGTAGTTCCCCCAGCAACTGTCGAAGCCTGAAAGTTAGCAATGCTGCATAAAGTTTATTCCCCTTATTTGTCTGATGCTTAATGGTTATTGGATCAAGTAATGCCTCAAAGAAGTTGTTGGAATTTAAAGTGTCAATCCCAAATATTTCGATACTTAAGGGAGATACTATTTTGAAATGTTGTCCAAACAAAAGTGACGATTTGTGGATCCGCGGCCATCGTACCCCTTTGGGTGTATTCTTTTTAAATCAACGGCGGGAGCGGCGTCCAATCATCCGCCATAATAATGTGCTGCCACTAACTTCGCACTGATTCTTATTTATATAACAATTCGCATAGTTTTGTGACACTGTGCACGCCTGACCAATTTTTCGTTACAAATGTCTGGAAATTACCAACATTGCTTATGAATCTGGTAATAGGCCATTTCTTATAATCAAATTAGACCATTTATTCTAGTTAATATTAATTAATGATAAAGCTGTTTAGTTGAGTCAAATAAATTACGTTTTTCTCCTATCACTCTAATAGTGATATCCATCGATGATTACCTGGCTGATGGGGTGTCAGTATGAGATTTTGATCTATACTCAGCTTATGTTCCCATTTCCATTAAAGATCGAACACTCTATTTCTTTTGTAATAAGGAAATTGAACACAATATGTTTTATTTCAAATTATGTGAATTGTTCAATTCAACTTGAGCAGCAAATAAGAATCACATTGAAAAAAATTGATTCCCCACAGGAATGCGTGATTTTTGCACTTTAAAAAAATCTGAATTGAGTGAAACAAAGCGAATCGGTATAATTTTGTTACGCTGAATCTAATGGCATTTCCGCTTTTCTCTACTACGTCAAACTTTTGAGATATTTGACCACAAAGTTTGTTGGGAAGTCAAAAACGCTAAGATATTTGAAACTAAAGTAGAGGCAAAACGCTTCAGAAATATTGTTTAACTTCTGAGTAAGAAATGTAGAGGATCATTAGGAGATTTCTCTATCTTTAAAGTTTTACGTCTCTCTTTTTACCCCTCTCGACAAATTACAGTGCGCCAGTTGGAAAAAAACTGAAGTGGCCTCAACGGATTTACACTAATTCGGGAAATACGAATCGAACAGCATCGTTAGTTTTTTGCCATATAATGATGGTTTTATAAAAATTTTTTCATACACAATTTTAATTTTTTGAGAAAAAAATTACTATTTTTTCTTCATAAATTTATTTATAACTGCGAAACTGTTGCCTATCTTGATAAATACTATAGGTATAGATTAAGGGTATTTTAAGTGTTCATTTTTCTAAATTTGTTTAAACAAAATCCGATATGGCGTTCTAGAATAATGGTGGCATATGTAGAAACTTGTCTCAAAAAATTAGCTCTAAATCGCAGCCTCTGAGTAAGAAATTAAAAAAAAAATCTGTGTGAAATCATCATTATAGGCCAAAAAACTAATAATGCAGTTCGATTCGTAGGACCCGAATGAGTGTAAATCCGTTGAGTCCGCATATACTTACCAAAATTTTTTTCAAAATCTTGCCCAGTGTTTTTAGCGAGGGGGTGACAATAACTGGACGACAAAAACCTATTGTATCCATTAAAAGTAATGGAAATTTTGGAGTAGTATGTTTGGAAAAAGTGTTCCTCGTAAACAAATACTATAGGCCCTCAAATTACATTATTATGGGGAACTTCCGGGTTATAAGTTATAACACGTTTTTCTAATAATTTCAAAAAATATATGGGCTGATATTGAAAAATACATCCATTGAAACTTAACAAACGCAATTGAATTTTAACAGGCAACAATTGAAATTGAAATCTTTCACAAAAAAATGAATTTGCATTTAAAAATATCAATTAAAATTCTAAACGCAACGATCAAAATTGAAAGGACGTCAATTCGAAAGTTAAAATACATCAATTAAAAATAAAAAATAACAACTGGAATTCAAAGGAAATCAATTGAATTTCCAAAGCCAACAATAAAATGCTAGATGATTTCTCATTACATTCTCACAGCCGCTATCTAGTTTCCCACCTACTTGTCCAATATAACAGACCAGCAAACCCGGCAGACTTCTTTTTGAGTTTTAGTAGGGGAAACAAATACAAAAAAAAATTTAGCCTAAGCACTCAGTGATTATTATTCAAATCAGATGAGTAGTTTAGAACATTACCCCCTATACAAACTAACAATCTCACAAATATTTGCTCTCTCTAACATTAGTATAGAAGTATAGATAGTTAAAGGAATCTCAGGTCAAAACGGCGACCTGATTTTCCGTAAAGAACAAATTCCAAAAGGATCTGGAAATGTACAGTCGATGAACCGAAGGAAATTGAGTTCAGGCATTTCCTACACTCATAGAAAAATTCGGTTGAGACAGCCGAATTAGCCGTAACCGAATTTAGAGGTTGTCACAACTTCATTAGAGGTTGACACAACCTCATTAGAGGTTGACACAAACTCACTAGAAGTTGACACATCATTAGAGGTTGACACAACCTAATTAGAGGTTAGCACAACCTCATTAGAGGTTGACACAACCTCATTGGAGGTTGACACAACCTCACTGTAGCTTGTCGCAACCTCATTAGAGGTTGTCGCAACCTCATTATAGGTTGTCGCAACCTCATTATAGGTTGACACAAACTTATTAGAGGTTAACACAACCTCATTAGAGTTTAGATAGTGTCAGAAATGAATTTTAGATTTTTTTTTTATTAACTAATGATTTATTATTCAGTATTCTTATGACAAACATTAGAGAGCGAGAAAATAAAGTTATTTATATAGGATAATCTTTAGAATAACACATTTATTGTACATGTCACTACCGACCTTTTTTGAAGTCCCGGCCGTCACTGCATCGGTCACTGCATCGGTCACTGCATCGATTCTGGCGTCTTGTATCTATTGATTTACGTCCTAAAGCGTTTCCTACACAGATTTTTGCAGCATTATTGCAGACCGAACATGAAAAGCATCAAAACTCTTGATATCGCCTTGGACATTCTCTGCAAAATGAGACGATTTAACACAAAAACCACAATTACACTATTTTTGCTCACCTTACCACCAACAACGCCATGACGAGAACACTTATGCACTATTTAACTTCGAATTCGAATCATTGCAACCGACTTAAGGATTTATTCGGTTATTGCGACCGAATTGATATCAAATTCGGTAGCTAGATCCAAATTGATACCAAATTCGGTAGTTACAACCGAATTGATACAAAATTCGGTAGTTACAACCGAATTGATACCAAATATGGTAGTTATAAACGAATTGATACCAAATTCGGTAGTTACAACCGAATTGATACCAAATTCGGTAGTTACAACCGAATTGATACCTAATTCGGTAGTTACAACCGAATTGATACCTAATTCGGTAGTTACAACCGAATTGATACCAAATTCGGTAGTGACAACCGAATTGATACCAAATTCGGTTACTGCAACCGAATTGATACCAAATTCTGTTATTCCAACCGAATTTGGTACAAATTACGGTTATTGCATCCGAATTAATTTCAAATTCGGTTGTTATAACCGAAATTTTAGAAAATTTAGTTGATTGAATGAATATTATTGAAGATTCAGTTGTCACAACCGAATCAATTATGAAACGAGTTTGCTTCAACTGAATTTCGGTTTTGGGGACTAAATTCGGTCGTAGTTACCTCAATTCGGTTGTGGCAACCTCTATTCGGTGTTAACAGCCGAATTTACGGTTGCTACAACCTCTTTTCAAACAATTAGTTTACTGGGTGTAAGTTATTATTCAGTTCCACTGACCTAATAATAACAACTTGTGTTTAAAATAACCAGTGGATTTTACGTGACCATCGTTAGTATTGGACACTGACCTCCTTTCAGTTTATTCGGCAACGGCCCCGCCTGGGTTAGTGACGAAGTTATAAATTTACAGCGATAAAGATTATAGCGCCCGAAAACGGAGTCAATGTGATAGAATTTCCGCAACATCTTCACACTACAATATTTTTATTTCGTTTATGGAATATTGCCATTTTATGCAACTTCTGTTCGGGTGCCAGGACAATTTTTCGATATTTTGTATTCTAAAGAATTCTCATTGATTTTCGAGTTTTCTTTACATACTGAAGAACATATGTGACGGAAAGGAAACTATTCCCGGAAAAATAGATTTTAGTTTTTTGAACTAAGTTTATAGAAAATGTAATGATGCTCTTTTCAATGAAAGAAAACTCAGACCTTTTACATCACTTATTTTGCTTCAAATTACATTTCAAACAAAAAATAAGGCATTTTAAGGCATTTTTAAATAAAAAATTCCCATTACATCCAATGAAGGGACCGGGGAGAACTTCTCACAATCACTGAGCTGTGCGCTTTCCAGTTTTCACTCACTGATTGGGACCTACAGTTTTACACCGATTCCGAACGGTATTTTGAGAAGCTTTCATTTTAACTTTTCTGGCTCTCAAAATCTACCTTTCAATCGAATACACTCCAAAAATTTTCTTTTAAAAGCAAAACTGTACATTGAGGAAGTTTGCTGAGAGGTAGTGAGCGAAGGGCAACAAAAAAAAAGCAAGAGATGGAAGCGGTAAAACGAACGCAACGCGTGAATCGTAATCTTTAACATCTGTTTTCTCGAATAGTTATTTTCTGACCATAGGTAGTTTTCCGTACACCAGGTCATATATAGTAAATAACATCAATCACAAAAATAGCTGATGAGGATCAGTGTATAGATTAAAACTACGTATACGGTTTGCAAGGATTCATATAAATACATCCTAGTTCAACGACAGGTTTCTTCAAGTCAGTACAAATCTTTCACAGATGTTATGAATATATATTCAAATTTTAGAATATTAGAAAGACTTCTTAGATGTTGTGAACATATGCCATAGATTTCGTCTCAGAGAATCATCATTTATTTAGTTGTTTATTTATTTAACTCTAAATCCCGTAAAATGAAGTACACGCTGTATAGTTTGTCTTTCTCGTTGTTTGGATGCAAATATAACGTAATTGTAGCTTGACGTAAATATAGTATAATTGTGTCCAAACACATTCTGTTTGCTATTCAATATTTCATGTTTAAAACACAAGTTTTTTGTGACCCAAATGTGGCTTTGGTGGTTTCAAACTGCTGGAAACCAAAACGTGTCAGGCAACATAGAAACAAAACTGCAGCAGACTTCCAATTCATGAAAACAATGCGTGCAAACATATACATTGTTCCTGCAATATGTTGCTGGAACCGGGTTTTCTGAACGCGCATTTCGTAATATTGTGGAAGGAAACTATAGCTTGTATCATACAGCGAACGCTATACCCGTCAACTAACTGGAAGTACTTATATACGCAGGAAAATATGTTGTCGTAATATTTATAAAACATTCTTTATTAATAGTTATTCACGAATCCAATGAACTTTTTCGTAATTTTCATCGGCATTATGCATTTTTTTTAACAAGTCTTTTAAATGAAATGGGTTTATAAAAAATGAGGGTTTATTGATTGAATGAAAGAATTTATACCAACAGATTTTTTTAAAAAAAAATTAAAATCACAATATATGAGGGTTTCTATTTATATTTCGGGTCCAGCAATAAAAAACTATCATTTATCATTGGAAATGGTTATATTGTTTTTCAAAATATTCTCCTTGAAGATCAGTACAATTTTGCATGCGCTCAAACCAATTTTCGACACACTTTTCCCACCCCGATTGAGACACCTCCAAAACAAAGGGTTTGAACGCTTCAACAGCTGCTGCGGGCATCGAAAACGTTGACCAGGCAGTAAAAAGAAGTCATTGGGATCCATCAATTCGACATGTTAAGTGCTCAAGTGGCCCAAGTGGCAAAATGATCCGCCTTCTCTTGTTGTTTTCCCTTCTTTCTTCGTACACTGTTGGCAAACTGATGATGGTATACCACTAAGAATTGACCGTCCTATGTTCCACTGAAGGCACTGTGGCCAACTGGAAAGACCCATACGGTCGATTGCTGTTTTGTTTCGGGCTCATATGCATAGATCCACGATTCGTCACCTATGACGATGTTACACACTGCATTAGAATTACCGCGGTTGTATTTTTTCAACATTTCTTTGCTCCAATATACACGAGCCTTTTTTTGAGCAGTCGTCAAATTATGTGGGATCCAACGAGAACAAATCCTTTTCACGGCTAAATGCAATATCTTATTGATGCTGCTGATACTAATACCCAAGGAAGCCTCAATGTCGCGGTATGTCACATGTCGGTCTTGCTTTATCAGTTCACACACAGCATCGATGGTTTCCGGGAAATCGACTGAAGTTGGACGGCCTTCACGAAATTTGATTAAAAACAGAATTGCCAGTAGTCAAATAAATTCAAAATAATTAAAAGCATTCCCATATTTCATTACAATTGGCATCCGATTCCACAACCTGCATTTGCATTGCTTGAGCAAATGCAAATTCAAAATTTTTTTAATTGTCATTGCGAACAATAGTAATTGTTTTGCATTTGCATTAGATAAAGTAGTGCAAATTAAAATCCAATGCAAATTAAAAAAACACATGTATGGTCAAAACACCAATATATATGGTGGCGCGCCAATTGTGCTACAATAAGAAATTTAAATAACTTTTTTTAATCAATGTATTTAATTAATTTATTTTATTTTATTGGATAGAAAATTCAATTTTGTTTTACATAACTAATTGGTTTTGAAGATGATAGATCGTAAATGACCTCCATGGTCATCCACGCATATGCGACACCTGATCAAAAAATTAATCATTGTGGTTGCGGTTGGGATCGCCTCAATTATTATTTTAAAGGACTGCTTCAATTCAGTCAAATTCCTTGGTTTCGTTTTGTACACCTCTTGCCTGACATAACCCCATAAAAAATGGTTTGGTGCAGTCAGGTCGGTGACCTTGGTGGACAGCGGGAAATGGATTTTATGTAAAGGTGTTTTCAACAGAGACGCTGCAAAGTAAATCGATAGGGACAACAAACGACGCCATATTTTTTCCCGCTCTTTTGACATTTATTTTCAGTAAGGTTTGCCATTTCATCATGGAAAGATATACGAGCCGAAATTTGGAGTCAGTGGCCTCAACTTTAAGAGCGCTACGTCCAATTTATGGTCGGCTCATTTCTGGCTGAATGGCTTCGTCAATAAGCAAAATATGCGTTATTGGTCAGACAGCAATCCACACGTATTCCATGAGTCATCATTGCATCCCGAAAAAATTACGGTTTGGTGCGGTTTATAGGCCGGCGGCGTCATTGGGCCGCACTTCTTCCGTGATGATCAAGACCGGCACATTACTGTGAATGCGAATATTTGTTGGCCCCAATTGGATAATATGGACTTGGAGGACATGTGGTTCCAACAGGACGGCGCCACAAGCCACACAGCGAATGCCACAATCAATTTATTGGAAACCAAGTTTGGTGAACGTGTTATCTCACGAAATGGCCCAGTCGATTGGCCGCCTCGGTCGTGCGATTTGACGCTGTTAGATTATTTCCTGTGGGGCTACGTCAAGTCTATGGTCTATACCAACAAGCCAGCGACGATTGATGAACTTCGTACGATTATCGAACGTGGAATTGCAGCAGTATCGGCCGATTTATGATTGAAAACCGTCGAAGATTGGGTTCAGCGTCTGGACTTCTGCAAGCGTGCCCGTGGTGGCCATGCAAAAGAAATCGAGTTCCATACATAATGACATCGAACGTACTTTCACAGGAATAAAGAATTGCATTGGTATCTAAAACCGGTTTTGTTTTATTTAAAAAACTTTTGCAGCGCTCTTATTGAAAAATCCGTTAAATTAATTTGTTAGAACTTTTCGATGGAGTTCCGCCAAAACCTATGTGGCTATTTGTGCAGTTGCTCCATATTGCTGACACCAATTATTGTTGAAACGGATACCCATTCTTCGCAGTTCTGGGTAAAAAATACTTCAACACGGTCCCCATTGACAGTTACTCTTACATCGTTTTCTTCAAAGAAGTATGGCCTCGCAATGCATCTTGGTGAAATGCGCACCACACAGTGACTCGTACTGGGTGCAGTTCCAGCTCATGGGGTATTTCTGGATCTGGTTCACTGCATATACGGCAATTTTGCTTATTTCCATTGCCGGTTAGACAAAATGGGCCTCATCAGATATAATCCAGCAATTTATCAAGTTGTTGTCTTCTTCGACCATTTCAATCAGTTTTAGGCAAAATTCCAGGCGAAAAGGCAAATCCAGAGGGTTTAACTTGTTTGTACTTTGGACTTTGCACGGTAACAAGTTTAAGTCATCATGAATAATTCGTTGTAATGAACGTCTGCTAACTCCAATTTTCGCGTATAATTTTCGAGTCGAAACTCTTAGCTTTGCATGAATTGACGATGCTACAGGCGGGATTGTGTCTTGAATCTGAACATAGGGATCTTGATGGTACGATGCTTCCAGTGTTATCAAACATGTTTACCTACCTCATAATGGTTCATCTACTCGGAGTGTACAGTCAAACTCCCGCCTAAATTCCCTTTGGACGGAAATGAAGGAGTGCAAAGTATGGTACGACTGCACTATCCAAATCCTCCTTTCGGTATCCCAAACATTTATTTTAATAAATCCAAATAATAACCTGCAAAATAAAAAAATTAAACAAAAAATCTAAAAAAAAATAATTTATGAAATCTTAATTTGAATCTACTATTGATCAGCAGACGAAGAAACAGATTAATCACTTGGTAATAGATGGCAGCCACTCTTCTAGTGTAATGGATGTACGTGTGATTCGAGATGCCAATACCGACTCGGATCACTACCTGGTTGCAGCAAAAGTACGCACAAGACTGAGCACGTACCAAGCCGAACACAGGATAAGCTGGATATTGACAAGCTACAAATACCGGAGATATCAATGTCCTATCGACAGAATGTCCTATAGACATTGAGATATCAATGCCCTATCCAAGAAGACCCAGATGCGCAGTGGAAGCTCATCTCCCATTATTTGGAAACCGCAGCAAGGACTGAACTTGGCTATCAAAAACCTCGGAAGGATTAGCCATGGTACGACGAAGAATCTCGCATTGCAACTGATGAAAAAGACGTTGCACGTATGCCAACGAAACAGTCAGTTACACCGCGTGCTGCGAGTGAGCGGTACAAGAAGCTAAGAAGGGAGGAAAGCCAACTATTTGAAAAAATCGGAATGTGCAGGATGAATGGTGAATACTGAAAGTTTTTCCAGAGGGGAAGAAAATTGAATAACGGGAATAATAATGGGCTGCCCTCCTGCAAGGACGAGAATGGGAATCTGGTGACTGAGAAGCAGTGTGTGCTCAAAATGTGGAGAGACCACTTTTTAGCACTACTCCACTCAGATTCTTCCACTGAAGATCAGAGGGTAATGATAGTGGAAGATAGTGTAGATTGTACCCCGTCGCTTGTACATGAGAACGTGAGTGCGATCCCTGCTGAGATCACCTTACATTTCTTTCGACGACGGTCACCTCGCTTAGTGATGGCGACACTATCGAGTACGTACCCATGAAAAAGTTTCTCGAAATACCGTTCGGAACCGGTGTAAAACTGTAGGTCACAATCAGTGAGTGCAAAAACTAGAAAGCGCACATCTCATTGACTGTAAGAAGCTCTCCTCAAGCTCTTCATGGGATGTTATTTGACACCATTTTCTTTTTTTGATTGAAGAAAATACGTACTTGTACTTTTGCCCCTAGCGAAACAACTAGTACAAAAAGCCCTAAGATCATTTGGCTTAACTTCCCGAATGTATGTTAGATCCAACATGAAGTAAGATCCTAGATATTTTCTGGTACTCACACAGAAGGCGTGGCAATAGCATATTAGTTGTCTGACACTCACGACCTCCTCGTCATGCCCACTGTTTCTGCAGTAATCATGAGCTGAGAGTCCAGGTCCAGACTCGTGTCTGTCTATTAAACAGTGTCCAGTGACTACAGCTACTAGCATAGAGATATCTTGTCTAGGAATGGATATCAATTTTAGCGTACGATTTATGAAGGTCACCACTTGGCCATACTTGGTTGATGATCCTGCATGTCTGAGGGCTTGGAGTTTAAGCATGAGCTTGTACAAGCTGAAAAATCGGTATTTTTTCTTGTGTGGATGCAAATATAGCATGTGTTTGGAGCTTGTCGTAAATAAAGTATACTTTTGTCCAAACACATTGTGTTTGCTATTCAATATTACATGTTCGATTCGCAATGATTAATGTTGTAATATATGTGTTATAGTATGTGTGCTTGTCAGCCAAATACAGCTTTGTTAGTGATACAACTACAGCTGGGTTTGGTGCACTGGTTACTTAATTTTTTATTTGTGGCTTTGCTCTGTCGAGAGAAAAATAATGAAAGATTGTTCTCAGTGTAAGCATCAGTCTTTCAGTCAGTGATTCATAAATATTCCTGAATGCGTGTGTAAATTAATTGAGTGTTTATTATGTTGACTGATCTTTTGAGTTTAGTTTCATGCACTCAGTCGCTCATCGTTCGTTTGGAAGGAATCACACGAATGCTTTGATTTATATATAGATATGATAGGGAGGAAACACCCATATGGCTCCACGTAAAAGTTTACATCTTTGCAAGTCAATATGCTTATGTTTTCCTTTATAGTTAAGTGTGTCTTTAGGGCTTGTAACTATATGAACAGTTGGAGTGTATTCCATTGTTCCTGCAGGATGTGTTTTTAAGAGAATATGTAACAGAGGCCGAATTTTTGCAGCGTGTGTGTATTAAGGGGCATATTCACAAGGTCCATATCTAGTGGAACAGGGTGGGTAGTTCCTAACCTTACCAGCTTATCTGCTCTATGGTTCCCTGGGATGGTCCTTTGCCCCGGCAGCCATATGAGGTGAATATCGAACTGCTTGGCCATTTCTGTGTAAGCGATATGGATGCTAAAAAGGTTAAGTAAGAACAAGCTGCTAAATTAAATAACATATTTTGATTAGCATATAGTTTTTTTTAAGTCTGGTATCGCCAGAACTGAAATTCACACTAACTTTACTCCTTCATAATAAATTAAACTAGGTTTAAAATGGACTGGGCTACAACTATTTACTGGCGAAAAGTAAACAACATTGTTTGTTTTCGTGTTTGCCGGAATTTCATCATTGACAACCTCCAACCAATTTTACCTACAAAAACGTCTGCAACATTGTATCAAACAGGTGTTGATTGCATAATTTCTTATTCGCACTTCATCCGTGTGAGATTAACAGGCATAATAGTAAAACCCCCATGATTGACAGGACTACCCTGGAGAGTTCAGACAAACACTACGAGGAGACATGAACACCACCACCACCATCGAAACTAAATTGATTTTGTGTTACGCACAATTTCTTTTTGATATGTTTTGCCCAGGTTCATGACACAGTTCTATGGGAAAACACATACGTTCAATTGAAATGAGAAATATCTATAATTTATTTTGCGGACTTGAGGGCATTAAAATCCTTTTTCAAATGTTGCACCACATGGAACAATGAGTAAATGCAACCAATACAAAAATCCCGCACAACAATAACCAGCACCATGGAATCACCGGAGCAGAGTAGACGACACAGTGGCAAAATTGTTCCAGGCCATGGCCAAAGTATTTACAATTGATGGCTGAGACAAAAAAAAAGAGGGTCATGCCGAAACCCTACCCAGCCATTGTCGATATACGATTAAGTTATCAGCCGTCGGATATTTATGCAATATGAACTCATCGACAATGGCGGTGGCAATTTATTGTATGTTTCGTTTTATGTTCAAGACAGAACCTTCATGCTCCTTGTGTTTGGCAAAAAGAAAACATAAATTGCCAAAGGCCTTGTTGTATCTATCACATCGATCAATGAGATTTCAGAGGTGAGCAAAAAGCAATGTGAGACAAAAATAAACAGTTGCAAATCAATGTTTCCAGAGATGAGCAACGAATGTGCAACTCATTCTCTAGAGTTTTTTTTAGGAATCTTTTTAAGTCTATTTAAGATACTTATACATTTTACACAACAATACAGCAATTGTTGCCAAAGGAGAGATTAAACGCCGGCAACATTATGTGAGCATCCAGGGAGGGGGATGCAGGACATTCTTTATACAAGTACCTTTTGATCACACGGTCTATGTGAAAGCAATGCTCGAATTGTTTCGCGATTCGTTTTGGTGGTTGTGATTACTTTATTGGCAAACATTTTTGCCGAAGAGAAGATTTAAATATAAGATCTATTGAAAATGTCGAAAATACATGTTTGAAAACAACATTTTGTTTTGTAAACGAAATGTTTTAACGCTTAATTGAAGCGGATTTGTTTGGTCGAGCGAATGATATTAACGTCGAGGACCTACCGCAGTCAGTGTGAATCTAAGTAGTTTTGTGGAAAGTCTGTATTACAAGAGTATGATATTGAAACAAATACAAAGAAAATCTAAGAATTTATTACGCAAGCATAAAACTCGAGTGGCACCGATGGGTTTGGCATTTATATAGCGATTTTTGGAACAAAGATCCTTATCGCTAGTTGCGGTATGGGGGCTAACTGAAAAAAAAAATTAAACAACTTTTGTTTTAACACTAGTATGCCACTATTTACCTCACTGTAATCAACGATATTGTTTACTTTTGCTTTGGTTTGTGTCTAGACTAACCAGATGTCTCACATATGTTGAGAAATTTCTTGTTTAATGGGAAGTTTTCTAGGTGGAGCCTGTAACTAATATTTAGTATATATTGTAGTTTTGAACCCAAAATAAAGTAAGTTTAGAAACGCCAAAATGAAAGAAGTTTGAAAAAAGAACATTTTCTTTAATAAGTGCCTTTTCTTAAAAAAAAGTACATTAAAAAAAACTACTCATATTCTTAAACAAAGTCCCTTTTCTTTAAAAACAAATAACATCTTAAAAAAGTACCTTTGCTTAAAAAAAGTAAATTTTCTTGCAAAAAGAACCTTTTCCTAAAAAAGGTATTTTTTTTAAATAAATGCCTTTTCTTAAAAAAGTAAATTTTCTTACAACAAATTGTCTTTTCTTAAAAAACTACCTTTTCTTTAAAGAGCAATTTTTTTATGAAACAAAATAACTTTTCTTGATATATGTAAGTAACTACACTTAAAAATGTACATGTTCTTGAAAAAATCCCAATTCTAAAAAAAATCAAATTTCTTAAAAAATACCGTTTCTTCAAAAAAATACCTTCTCTTAAAAAAACAAAAATTCCTCTCCATAAAACTACCTTTTCTTAAAATAAAATAATAAATTTTCTTTTCTTTTCTTGAGATAAGTGGCCTTTCTGAAAACAAGTACATTTTCTTAAAAAACTAACCTATTCCTAAAAAGGGTACCACATCTATAAAAAGTACCTGTTCTTACAAAAAATACTTCTTTGTAAAAAAATATCATACTCTTATGGATTTTTCTTATAGAAAGTACTTCTTCTTAAGAATAGTACCTTTTCTTATAAAAAATATTTGCTTTTAATAAAAGAATTACCTCTCAATAAAAAAGCTCCTTCTCGGGAAGATTTAATACATATTCTTACAAAAAGGACCTAAAAATATACTTTTTTAAAAAACCATACATTTTATAAAAAAAATGTTTCCTTAAAAAAAGTTTATCATTTTACAAAAAGAATATCTTCTTAAAGATCCGTTTAAATTATCGTATTTTTTAAAGGGCGCCTTAGACGTGTTGGAACTAACAATTACACATTGAAGAATAACGGCCTGTCTAATATATTTTCCCGAACATATTCTGCCGGAGCCATGTAAATGTTTGGAACACACTTCAAACATTAAACACGTTTGCAGGTCCCAAAATTACTTATGATTAAATTCAAACAGTATCATGTTTACTGACAAACATGAATGCCTTTACGTGGAAACATATGGGTTCTTCATCTCAAACATCCATATATTTACGTGGAAGCATTCGCGTGTTTGCCCCAAACCTACATATACTTGCGTTGAAACTTATGGGAATTTCCTCCCAGTTATAATAATATTGAGAAGCGAATTATTCTTGGATTTCAATATATGTATATGTATTATTTATTATAATTATAAATCCATTATAACAATATAAATCCACATTCATAAATAATTAGCACAAAAAATTAATAGATTTAAAACGGCCCGTTTTAAATTTATTTGCATTGAATGCATTATTTTTTTTTTCATGAAATGAGAATATGCTGTTCTCTTGCTTCTCCTTCCTTTGTTGTCTCTCACATTTTTGTTTTCAGAAGGTTTCAGCTATGCGTTGGTTATCACTATGCTTTGGAATAAAAACAATATATTTGTGTATATACAAATCAAGTTCATGCAAGACAAGCGTCGATTAATTACTGGTGGTTTTTTATTACAGTTATTTCACAAATGGTCCGCCGCTCCGAATTTCTCAGTAAAGACTCGGGCAGACTAGGGACTTCACGTTGTTGCCCTTTTCAGTTTCTTTCCTCAGAATCGTTTCTCAAGTTGCTAGCACACATAGATATGTATATACGAAACACATATACAAAAACCAAAGTAACATCAAAAACCATTTAACCGTCCGAGCCTTTGTTTATTCTTTTTTCACTGATCCGATGAACCATTGACGACTGAATACATGAAACCATATCTCGACAATGTTTTGCAACATATTCTCTTCCATTGGGTTCAAATTTATCGGTTTACTCGCATAAATCAATGACTCTACGTAACCTAGAGAATATAGTCTACAGTCGTTAAATCGCGTGATCTCGGTGTCAACTGGCATATGTTTTCTTCAATAAGTCGATTGTTTGACCAGCTGTATGGCATGTGGCAACATCCTCTTGGAAACAGGTGTCCTCAACATGTTATTCAATTGGGTCACGAAGTAATCGAAAATCATGGCTCTATATTTAACGGTGATATTCTCGCCGTTCTCATTTTGAACGATGTAAGGACCAACGTCGGTGGTGCAATGGGTAGTGTGGGCGCCTTTTGTACACGAGATCCTGGGTTCGATTCCTGCTCTGACCACCTTAAATTTCTTTCGGGGGCGGTCACCAAGCATAGTGACGGCGACACTATCGAGTATTTAGCCATGAAAAATCTTCTCAAAATACAGTTCGGAATCGGTGTAAAAACTGTAGGTCCCAACTGCGGTAATTTTGCTTATTGAGTTACAAATTATGTTGACAGTAAAATGGACGTCCGCACGGTACCATTCCCGAAGTGAACCATGATTTTAGAAATAATTTTGAACAATTTACACAATCTAAAAACAATCTAAAAAAACACACATTTCTAAAAAATTTTAAATAAACAGATCCCCCACCCACCAGAACCAATTAGAAAATATAATTCTAGATATACGCCATAGATATGACAAAAGGTAGAAACGAACTCAAATTTAGAATAGGTGACCTGGTCTACTGAAAGGGGGCTTAGGTGTCAAAAAATCAATTTTCACATTTTGGTTGATTCGGATGGAAGATGAGATGCTTTTTCACGTGGTGAAAAGCAGAAAATCCTAACTTGCTTAGAAGTGTACTAAAAACGTAGAGAAAGAAGAGTAAAAATACGACAAAATATAATTTATTGGTAATGAACGAAATACATTGAATTATAAGCTATAAAGGCATGATTATACACTAGAAAAACGTATTATGGGCCAAAAATAATAATGCTGAGTATGTATTATGTATTTTTCTTTTTCTTTCTTTGTTGTCGAAGATGGACCTGGTTCCTCGTCTGGTTTGAGAACATCTTCACTAGTTTTTGCATTCCGTTTCTTCGATGGCAAATCTTTCGGCAATGGAGCCACAATATCTACTTTAGATATATCCGAAACTAAGCTGCGAAGATTGTGATAGATGTACCACTGACGTTCCATTGATAAGCCGGCTGGTTGTATAACTTTCGGCATTTCAGGATCGATAGGTTTTAACAGAAGCTTAAAGGACTGCACTTCTGCACTGTCTGCGAATTTCTTTGTTTTTACACAATCTGTAGAGATTATGAAATGATGGAATTGCGTTATTCCAACAAGTGACTTGTACAGTGGTTTAAAATAGCTGTCCCATTCATACCAGACGACTTTTTCAGCCGATACAGCTTTATTATAACCCCCAGGTGATGATGCCTCGACACACTGCAGTAAATCTGCATACGTGTCGATGTTACTGACGGCATACTTACTTTTGAAAATACCGAAGTAACGATCAGGCGCGAACTTAGTGTGCCCTGTAAGTAGAAAATTGAATAAAATAGTTTTGTTAAGACCCCGAGCCAAACACCATTGCAGATATGATAGTACATCATCACTGAGTGAAGAAATGTATTTTCGATAAATTGAGGACTTCGTCTCGCTGGATGGCAGTTTCATTATCCGAAAATTCTTAAATTTTGGGAGTCGTCCGGGCAGTGGAAGAGCCATTAAATCGGCTATAGACTCGATGAATTTAACAGCTTTTTCGATGTCAGCCGATTTAAATGACGAACTTAGTGTGCCCTGTAAGTAGAAAATTGAATAAAATAGTTTTGTTAAGACCCCGAGCCAAACACCATTGCAGATATGATAGTACATCATCACTGAGTGAAGAAATGTATTTTCGATAAATTGAGGACTTCGTCTCGCTGGATGGCAGTTTCATTATCCGAAAATTCTTAAATTTTGGGAGTCGTCCGGGCAGTGGAAGAGCCATTAAATCGGCTATAGACTCGATGAATTTAACAGCTTTTTCGATGTCAGCCGATTTAAATGACTTTGGATGTGTACTCGGTTTATTTGCCAGTCCGTGTTGGCGCACTGTTACACCCTGTGCGTGAAAATGACGTACTAAATTTTCATAACGCTTCGTCGTACAGGCATGTACAAAAAGGAAAAACGAATGACAAACAGGTACTCTGTAGAAGGTAAATTTAATTCTATGCCTCATAACTTCTGTATCCTGTCTCTGTCCATATTTCTTCCGCCCAGCAAGCTTTGCGTATACACTTTCTAGCTTTTCGTTACTCATAATTCCAGCTTCGATGTGACTTAGTATCACTAAATCAAGTTCATTTTTCGACATCTTTAAACAATTGTTCCGCGTACTCTCGATCATTTCCCGTGGTATCAGTGTATGGCATTCATTATTACAACAATCTTTTGACAGAAATTTTGTTACCAACTCCTCCTCCTTTACATCAACAACATACAGGTCCATCTTAACAAAAGTTTGTATCATCTTCTGCCTGAGATACACATACTTCGTCTTCATCATCATCGCTCTCTTCATAGTTTTCATCATCGTTTTCATCATCCTTTTCATGGAAATATTGTCCGTATACGGCACTGAACTCCTCATCAACACTCATGTTTCATTTCATGCGAAATGCGAAGACGATAATCAACAGAAACAGTAAACGTCACTTCTTCAGTGTTACTGTTTTAAATGTTCCACACTAGCAACTTACACGATGAACTATAATAATATTCCGCCCAACAACAACACTTACTGGACCAACAACAACACTTACTGGACGTCCGGCGCGGAGAACAATTAACGAGATAATGAGAAACTGACGAAACGAGTTGCTTACTTTTAACAGCTTTTTCACAGAAAACTAGTTTTCGCTCGTAAGCTCCCTTTTCGTAGACCAGGTCACATATTATGAATCATTTTTTCGAATTTAGAAGTTATCAACAATTGAACATCTCATTTATTTGGCAAAACTGTATCAACAATTAAAATAAAACATTAAATTTAAACAAATTACCCACAGGGTAATGGGGAAAACAATGGGTAGCTACCCATGACAATGGGGAATTACTCATCATGATTACCCATTACCCATAGGGAAAATAATGTGTAATTACCGTCCGCGTTGGGTTCACCATTTGTTTGTTTTTTGTCCGTAAAACGCTTTAAAAATCACTTTTTTATTTTAGGGATTTTCTTATTTTGGCGATTTTTGACAAAAAATACGAATTATACCACTTTATGAAAAGCCCTTAGAAACCGAAAAAAAGTGGATATTTTTTCGATTGGTCGCTCCGTTTCCGACATATAAACATTAGGGCGTTTTAGGGTTTTTTTATTGGAAAAATTTTTGTTTCAGCCAATTTTTAAAAAAAAAGATGCCATACTGAAGGTATCCATTGCATAAAACCTCGTATGGACCTGCAAATTTAATTATTATTTGATTGGGAGCAACGTTTCCGAGTTATAGTCACTTTTTTTTTTAGCGATTTTCTTATTTTGGGGATTTTTTGGAAAAAAATTCTACCAACTAAAATTCCTCCATACGAATTAAACCAGATTACAAAAACCCCTTTATAAATCCGAAAAAGTGGTTATTTTTCGATTGGAAGCTCCGTTTGCGAAATATTTACGTGAGGGCGTTTTTACGACGTTTTTTTCGAAAGATTTTGGTTTTAGCGATTTAAAAAAAAGTGATGCCATATTCAGGACATTCATTGGTTAATTGTGATTTTTTATTGAAGACATTCATTGGTTAATTGGACCACTTTATGATAAACCTTTTGAAACCGAAAAAATTCGTTATTTTTCGATTGGAAGATCCGTTTCCGAGCTATATACATGAGGGAGTTTTTGCGATTTTTTTCCAAAAATTGTGGTTTTAGCGATTTTAAAATAAAGTGATGCCATATTGAAGACATCCTATGGAGGTAAAATTTGTATTCATTTTTCCATTGCACGCCGCGTTTCCGAGTCATAGCCAATTATTTTATTTTGGCGATTTAAAAAAAAAATACGTGAGGTGTAAGGGGACACCCTGTGGAACGAAGTTCCTTTCACTATATATTATGTACTACATAATTTGTTCAAACACGCCTAAGGCGCCCGTTGAAAAATACGATCTTTAAGTAAAGATCCTTTTTGCAAACTGCTAAATTTTTTTAAGAAAATTTGTTTCTTGGTAGAATGTATTTTTTTAAAGTATATTTTTAGGTCCTTTTTGTAAGAATATGTATTATGTTTTCCTAAAAAGGTATTTTTTTTTAAAGTATATTTTTAGGTCCTTTTTGTAAGAATATGTATTATGTTTTCCTAAAAAGGTATTTTTTTTAAAGAGAGGTACTTCTTTTATTAAAAGCTAATGCTTTTTTTTAAGAAAAAGTAATATTTTTAAGAAGAAGTACTTTCTGTAAGAAAAAGCCATAAGAGTATGAATTTTGATTACAAAGTAGTCTTTGTTTTAAGAACAGTTACTTTTTAAAGAAGTGGTACTCTTTTTACGATAATGTTAATTTTTTTAAGAAAATGTACTTAATTTCATAAAGTCTTCTTATCTCAAAAAAAGAAAAGAACTGGGAATTTTTTTTAAATTGGTCCCTTTTTAAGAATAGATAAATTTTTAAGAGTAGGTACTTATCTCAAGAAATGTTGTTTTGTTTTACAAAGAAGGTACTCTTTAAAGAAAAGGTAGTTTTCTAAGAAAAGGCAATTTGTTGTAAGAGACTGTACTTTTTAAGAAAAGGTACTGTTTGTAAGAAAATTTAATTTTTTTAAGCAAAGGTACTTTTTAAGACAAGGTATTTTTTTAAGAAAAGGTACTTTGTTTAAAAACATGAATACGTATTTATTTTTTGTGATACAATTTACTTTTTTTAAGAAAAGGTACTTATTTAAGAACATTTTCTTTTTTTTAACTCCTTTCACTTTGGCTTTTCTAAATTTACTTTACATTGGGTTCAAAACTACAATATATACTAAATATTAGTTAAAGGCTCCACCTAGAATACTTCCAATTAAACAAGAAATTTGTTACCATTGGTGCCACATCTAGTTAGTCGAGACCCAAACCAAAGCAAATGTACCCAGTATAGGTGATACTACTGGGTTGTAGCATAACAATGTTAAAAAAAAGTTGATTAATTTTTTTCATTTGGCCCTCACCCCGCAAAGTTCTATAAGGAACTTCGTAACAGTTAATATTTAGCGGCTCCGTTAAAACATAAAAAGCGGAGCCGTTTAGAAACCGTTACGAGTCCGTAAAAACAAGAAAAAGTGAAACACTGAAGTATTTAATGTCGCAGATTCATATTCGAGTTGAGAAAACGCATAAATTTGAACAAAATACTAAAGCGATTTAAATTTAGACAACGATGTTTTTTTTTTTGTTTTGTAAAAATTTTGTTTTGTAAAAATAAATATATAAAATACTTATAAGTGAAAAACCTCAGTGGATTAGATGTAGGAAATATAGTTCATTGCCTATTTTAAACTTCAATATTTCTCGGTGTCATTTTTGCAAAAACGGGATAATTTTGTCCAGCTCATATCTTGCAAACTGTTCGGAATTTTGATTTACTCTCTGAGGGAAAGTTGTAGCTCTGTCGGCTGTACGAAATTGTTCATTCGCAAAATGTAAAACATTAACGAATATGTTGCAATCCTAGCAACGAGGCGTTTTTCAGTCAGTGTGTATAAATTTTATTGATATATATATGAACTACGCCATTTTAAATCATTTTAAAACGCTTCCATTTCCTCCATCGAACTGTTTTTCTTGCCACATAAATTCCGACAATCAGATCTGGAAAGATGATTACAGTTGTATTCGAAATATTTTTGATTTTACCAATATTGTATGTACTTTACCTTCTACAGCATAAAATTATAGGAAGATGTCGTTTTGTCACGAATATTGCAAACAATATGGGGCCCTCCAGGATTAGATTTATATAGAATAGTATTACAATACCTATATTTCTGGGATATAGTATCCATAGTAGAAAAATAATCCAGGATAAAATCATCAAATAAGTTGCAGCCAATAGGAAAAGGATACTAGAGAAACAAAAATATAGAGAAATTTAGAGAAAATTATCAATTTGTTGGAATTTTTTCGCAATATTACCTTTTTCTTAGGAAATGTTTCCCTTTTTCTGTATCCACCACCTTTAGTCTTAAAACAAACAATTTATAGACAATGTAGGCAAATACCACTAAGCTTAGTGCCAACATCACTGCAGGAGATATACTGGGAGACCATGTTTCCCAGCGACTTAGATCTATAAGAAAAAGAGAACATATCTTTTATTGATACTTGTTAATTTATTTGTTAATTGTAGTTGCCTTTTGAAATCCAAGAGCTTAGTGTTGATATTAACGCCACTCCCCAAACGCACAAGGAGTAGACTATAAATCGTCTCCTGTCACCGTCCAAGTCATAATCCTTAAAGCTGTACATGAAATGTAGCCAAACCTCATAACCCATAACACTTAACCACAATCGGGAGGATGTAAAGCAAAACCACAGAACTGGAACTGTAAAAAGGGAAGTAAAATATGTAGAAGTTCAGATATTTGCGAAGTTAGACAAGGCACGAACTTGGGCAGACAAAGTGGTCAAAACCGAGCACACTCAAGAGACATTTATTGGTTCAAAACAAAGTGGAGGAAAGGGTAGAGAATAAAATTTACCCACGGAGTGGAATACCAACAAAACAAAGAAAATTAGTGATGCGCTTCGTTTCTCCGCTCTCTCTCCCTCTCTCATAGTCTCTTCATGGAATATTTCAATACACGATCAGTTTTTTGATGAAGTTATAACGGGTTTTTCAACAGAGACGCTACAAAAGTAAATCGATAGGGACAGCAAACGACGCCATATTTTTTTCCGGCTCTTTTGACATTTCTCTTCAGTAAGGTTTGTCATTTCATCACGGAAAGATATACGAGCCAACAACGAATCGAAATTATTAAAACTTACTACCGAAATTTGGAGTCAGTGGCCTCAACTTTAAGAGCGCTACGTCCAGTTTATGGTCGTCATAATCGTCCTACCAGATCAACAATTGACCGTCTAGTGGAAAAATTTGAATCCACAGGCACAGTACAAAATGTTCCCGTGCCAGTGCGACAAAGAAGTGCCCGTAGTGTCGAGAATATTGCTACCGCTGAGGCTTCAGTTAAGGAAAGCCCAAATGTGTGTCTCACATGGTCGTTCTCAAGCGTTTGGCATCTCTGTGACGTCGTTGTGGCGAATTTTGGGAAAAGATCTTGGCCTACATCCTTACAAGATCAAATTGACGCAAGAACTGAAGCCGCTTGACCACCATAAGCGTCGTATGTTCGTGAATTGGGCTGAGCAACAACTTGAAAATAATTCGGATTTTCATCGGAAAATCATCTTCAGCGATGAGGCTCATTTCTGGCTGAATTGCTTAGTCAATAAGCAAAATATGCGTTATTGGTCAGACAGCAATCCACACGTAATCCATGAGTCAATAGTGATGATCAAGACCAGCACATTACTGTGAATGCCAATCGCTACCGTTCAATGATAACCGAATATTTTTGGCCCCAATTCGATAATATGGACTTGGGGAACATGTGGTTCCAACAGGACGGCGCCACAAGCCACACAGCGAATGCCACAATCAATTTATTAGAAACCAAGTTTGGTGAACGTGTTATCTCAGGAAATGGCACAGTGGATTGGCCGCCTCGGTCGTTCGATTTGACGCCGTTAGATTATTTCCTGTGGGGCTACGTCAAGTCTATGGTCTATACCAACAAGCCAGCGACGATTGATGAACTTTGTACGAGTATCGAACGTGAAATTGCAGCAGTATCGGCCGATTTATGCTTGAAAACCGTCGAAAATTGGGTTCAGCGTCTGGACTTCTGCAAGCGTGCCCGTGGTGGCCATGCAAAAGAAATCTAGTTCCATACATTATGGCATCGAACGTACTTTCACAGGAATAAAGAATTCAGTGGTATCTAAAACCGGTTTTGTTTTATTTAAAAAAACTTTTGTAGCCCTCTTATTGAAAAACCCGTTATCTAACAGGCCATTTATACAATGCGTTTCTTACGTGCATTTAACTGGTTGCAGTTCTTGTTTCTAGACAAACGGGGGCCTTTTTTGACATTTCTCTTTACTATCGCTTGTATTCTTGTTCATTTGTTTTATTTGTATTCTGCTTCCAAAGTGTTGAGGTGAGTTCAGTGATGACACAAAGATATTCAATTATTTTTTCGTTATTATCTTCCATTTTAATTTTTGCAATTGTTTGAACAATTCTTAAACATTCTGATTGCGAATGAATTGAATTGCTGTTTTGTTAGAAGTTTTGTATTTTTATTGCATGCAAATATGACGCATAATTGCTGATGGTTATAAGAAGCAACTTTAAACGAGAATACAAACAACTCGTATCATCGTACAAAAGGCCTCTAAGTATAGAAATTCCGACCATGTTTAAAGAAAACAAAGAGTATGGAATTTTAAGTAGAGTAGAAAATTTACTCATGGACTGAAATGCCAACAAAGAAAACGAGTGAAGCGCCTCGTGTCAATGCTTACCCGTTTCGGTGAATATTTCAATACAGGAGCAGTTTTATAATGATGTTACAGTATCTAACTATAGAAATTCCAACCATGTTTAGATAAAATTACATTAAGTATGTAAAAAGTATGAAATACTCAAGGTATGATGCGAAAGAGAAATGCGTTTGTGTAAATCACGTCGACTTTTTGGTTCTCTTATAAAATGGCTGAAAATTGCGCACTTTTTTTCTTCTCTACCCTTATTTATACTCTTTAGCCAAATTATTGAAAAATTCTTAGCAAATGTCATTCTACCAGAATTTTGCCGAAGGTGAAAAAATGTTCTTCTTCATATTTATATTATTAAAACTTTTTAGGAAAAATGTCGGTTGAATTACTCTCAATTACACAGTGATACAAAAAAGACTAAAGTAGAAATACCTGGGAAGTGATAGTATTAGAACGAAGTTCCTTATCGCAAAAAAATTAAACAACATTTTTAACACTATTATGCTACAACCCAGTATTATCAACTATATTGGGTACTTTTGCTTTGGATTGTGTCTAGACTAACATATGTTGGAAAATTTCTTGTTTAATGGGACGATTTCTAGGTGGAACCTGTAACCCATATTTAGTATATATTGTAGTTTTGAACCCAATAAGAAGTAAGTTTGGAAAAGCCAACGTGAAACAAGTTTGCCTTTCTTAAAGAGAGGAAATTTACTCCAAAAGAAAACCTATTCATAATCATAAACAAAGTACCTTTAAATTTTTAAATTTTTTATATAAACATTTACATTTACATTTACATTTTTTTATAAAAAATAAATTTTCTTAAAAACAGTGACTTTTTTTTAAAATGAGTACCTTTTTTAAAAAAAAATAAATTTTCTTACAACAAAGTTCGCTTTCTTAAAAAACTATATTTTACGAGAGATCGATTTTTTTTTTAAAATGTTGACCTTGAATATGAATTTGTTTTGATTTTATATGATCACAATTTTTGTTCTTTATGACAAGAGCTACAACTTTCCCTCAGAGACGAAATCAAAATTCCGAACGGTTTGCAAGATATGATCCTGACAAAATGATCACTTTTTTTTTGCAAAAATGCCTCCGAGGCCCAAATCTTTGGGGGCCCAAAAAAAAAGAGCATGATTTTGGGCAAAAGTGGAAGACACGGGTCTTTATTTGTCTTTTATCACGTAGTGGTGTCCGTATAAGATTATATTTTTTAGTGTTGCACTGTGTAATAAACTAACTTACAGTCTTATAAGTGCGCAAACATACGCAAAAGATTTTGGGAAATTTCAGAAGCAGATTCTTGTTTCACCCGACATAACCTACAAGAAAAATATCACTTCCCAGGTATTTTGATATGTCGCACAGTGTTGTCATAAATATAACGAAAACGAGAAATTCTAAGTTTCAAACTAATGAACACTGTTTATTCACAGTGGATGACAATTCGACGTTTATTTAGTGAATACATTTTAGTAAAATGGAATTTATGATTTACCGCGATATCGGGATTTCGTTTCCCTAAACAGCTGATTTCTGTATGGTAATGCATATGCTGGGCCTTAAGGACTGTTCATAAAAGTGTTCTAACGCCTAAGTTATAGCGGAAAAGATCTGCTGAAACCTGATGCAGCAAATAAGAGTTAGTGACTAAGGTCAATCGGAAAATACTCACCTAACTCAGTAAACATTAGGCATATGCAGATTATTACCAGCAGATGACTCCACACCCAAGAAATCATATAAGAAAGAATGAGTTTCCAATGCATCATATAACTTAAGTCTTTGTGCTTCATGTGTATTATAAGCGTAAGTAGTGAAAATATCGACGATATAGCGATACCTTTAAGAACAATATACATAAATTAGTAGACACACAAAATTGTAAAATACATACTGCTTAGTACAGTACTTACCAAAAATATATGTATTAAATATAAATATATAAACCTTAGCTGTAAAATCACAGTCCAAAGTGGCGATAATATATTCCTGCCTCTGTTCATGGTAATACGGGCTATAACAATGTTCCGAATCATTCTGAAAAGAATAGAAATTGGAAATGTTATAATTGATAAAAAATCAAACAGAGTGGAGTACTGAGATTATTTAAGGGACAATTGAGTCCGAATCCTACAATGGAATAATTTTAACATTCCAAAACTTCAACTTACAAACTGTTCCGATGAAAATGTGTTCAGATGAAAAATTTACTTTTCGTTGGGGATTTGAGACTAGGCTTCTGAGAAGCTCCCATTTTTGTAGTCAGATGTGCTGCGTCCATTGCGACATGTCATATATTATATGTTTTTTTTTTATACCCTCCACTGTAAGTGATAGAGGGTATATATCAGTTTGTCATTCTGATTGTAACATATAGAAATAAGGCTTTGCGACCCCATAAAGTAAATATATTCTTGATCCTCATAACAACCGGAGTCGATATAGCCATGTCCGTCTGTCCGTCTGTTGAAAACATTCTCACGACTTCAATCGGCGATAACGCGGTTTGGTTTTTGGCCAGAATGTTCCACGTATTCCTGAGCAGTTTCGTATTGAAAATCAGAGAAATTGGTCCATTGGAAAACATTTTATGATTGGAAACGTAAAAAAACTCATAAAATTTTCACATTAATTTTTGTAGTTTTATACTAAACTACTCCTTTTGCCGTGTGGTGAATTTCCATGTTGAAAATCTTTGTTGTGCTTTATAATAGGTAAGTACTTTAGAATGTTTAGATGTATTTCATGTGTTCATACATTTATATGAATTTTGTCACACTTCATCTAAGGTCGCTGTGCCCTGGTGGGTAAAGGGTTGCGCGTTGGACTATAAGGGTTGTTGGTTCAACTCTCGTCCAGCTTGTTTTTTTCTTTTTTTACAGTTCTTCAAAAAATGCTTTTTTATTTTTAAAAAATGCTTTGCAGCTTGTTTTTTTTTTAACAGTTCTTCAAAAAATGCTTTTTTATTTTTAAAAAATGCTTTTTTATTTTACTTGTGAACAAGTAACTTATTTTTATTGTTTTTAAAAAAGTACATTTTCTTTAAAAAAAAGTGCATTTCTTAAGTACATTTCAAAGTACATTTCAAAGTACATTAAGTACATTTCTTAAGTACATTTCATTAAGTACATTTCTTAAGTACATTTCTTTCTTAAGTACATTTCTTAAGTACATTTCTTTTTAAGTACATTTCTTAAGTACATTTCTTCAAAGTACATTTCAAAGTACACTAAGTACATTAAGAACATTTCAAAGTACATTTTCTTAAGTACATTTTCAATGTGAGCATTTGAGCATTGTGAGCAATGCATTTGTGAGCATTCTGAGCATTTGTGAGCATCCTGCATTTGTGAACAAGTAATTGCATTTGTGAACAAGTAACTTATATTTATTTTTTTAAAAAAGAAAATGTTCTTAAAAAAGGTCCTTTTTAAAATTTAATATTTTGCTGGTTAACACTAAGGTGGAGGGTATCAAAGATTCGGCACAGCCGAATTTAACACTTTTACTTGTTTTATTTTATTGTGGACATTAGACCGACTCACATTGTATGGTGGGGAAGAAACTTGGTTTGTTTTATGATGATTCCCAAACGATTTCGTGTCTAGCATTAAGATCCCGTGAGCTGGACCGATTTATATGTTTGTTAGTGTTTACTTCAGCTAAAGACAACAAGTGTGTTTTTGTTACTCCCCTTAAATTTTAGTTAATTATAGCTTAATTTCTACGGGACGACTAAGCGATATTAAGCGACATTTCAGTTTCCCACTTAAATTCCGACTTGAACAATGGCAATGTTGCCACGTGTTCAATTGCAAGAAACGGCATCAAAAAGTTTTCTTACAAAAAGATTTTTATTATTTCATGTGAATGAAAATATTATCAAGAAGGAGGGACTCAAAAACAGAAATTTGCAAAATGGATTACACATGGTAAGTTCATTCAAATTATTTTATTTAATGGAAGACTACGTATATTTTTATATCCCTAGATTTGAATGATAGATTTTAATTTCCGATTAAAAACAAAATTGGAAAATTGGAATTACATTGTTCACAACAACGCGCGGTAAATATTATACATATTGAACATGGTTGAATTATCTGTCAGGTATAGTCGTTTAACCAAGTGATTAAATATTTTCCATGCCATTTTTCGTTTCACTTGTCAAAATCACATGTATTTTGTTTTTATACTTTTTTGTATTCTTGTATTGTTGGTATATATTTGTGCAGGGTTTGGCATCGGAAACGAATGAACAAAAATAAAAAGTATGTTGTTGCTACCTGCAACAGCAACAACATCTGCTGCGACCATGTATGTGTTGGCACTGGATACAAACATTTTGCCGCATCGCATTTTTGTTCACCCATTACAGCAAATGTTGTCACATTTCATAGTATTATCGTAAGTGTGGATCGTTTGTTGTGGAAAGTCATAAGTGGCAATAGCTTAATAGTATAAAAAAAACAGCCCTAATGTCTACAATGTTAGTATCATATGAAAGGAGGTTTGACGTCACATCCAACGGTATATAGAACACATCAAAGCATGTCCTGTTTTTGTTTTGTCATAAACACAGCGAAGACGACCTGCTTGTTTCAATGCTGTCATACAACTGAATAAAAAGCAATATTTAGCTTACTGAAATAATTGTTTTTGTTTTGTCAAAAAAGTATTGAATAGTATAGAGAACTCATTTCACTCTTTTTCCGCTCTCATGTATAATAAGTCTTATGAATAAACGAGTCTTATTCTCTTTATAGAATATTTCAATATAAATGCACCATTTCGACAATGTTATTACATAAAATAATGGGTTCCCGTTACATCCCATGAAAGAATTAGGGATAGCTTCTCACAACAAAGTGAGCTGCGCGCATTCTAGTTGTTTACTCACTGATTGGGACCTACAGTTTTACTCCGGTTCCGAACGGTATTGTGAGAAGCTTTTTCATGGCTATCTACTCGATAGTGTCGCCGTCACTAAGCGAGGTAACCGAAGTCGAAAGAAATTTTAAGATGGTCAGAGCAGGGATCTAGCCCACGTTCCCATGTTCAAGAGCCGCGCACACTACTATTGCACCACCGGTGGCCACATAATTACACAAAACAGTACAAAAAGCATAAATGTTTCAAAACGCATCAATGGTTCACATCAAAATTTGTAATGGACCAAGTTATGACAAAAAGGGAGTAATACGTTTAGAATCATTCGCCAGATGTCGCCAGTGATGTTGAGTTATACAATTCATTCCATGAGTTCTCTATACTATTCATTACTCTTTGGCGACGACGACCTACTTGTTTGTTCGCTGCCGCTACATCAATATCATCTTATTTATTTTCACGCCGAGTCTATTGTTGTACAACAACCACGTATCTGATGCTAACTCTGTTTTCACTTTGATAGATTGCCCTACCCGTGCCTACAGATGTAAATACATCCAAAAGAAAAAAATTTGCCACCCATTTTGCCCAGTTTAGAACGTAGGGTTCGCAACGTATTGCATTTTTCGGAAAACGCGAACAATTGCGAATTTCTATAAAGCTGAAATACGTATTTTTTGAAATGGAATAAAGTTTAAAATTTAATTAAATTAAAATAAAAATTAAGTTAAATCTCCGTACTAAAAACTTAAAAAGGTTTTTTTGCAGAATATCCCTGGAAAAGGGATGAATGAGTCTGGCCATGCTTTGACATCTTTTACATACCGTTGCAACATCCTTAAAAAAAACCTTCCATATGATTCTAATATTGTATACATTGTCTTTGGGTAAAGTACACAATTCTTTCAAAATCTAAAAAACATACGTTTTTTAAAAATGATCCAGCTTACTCGATTTTAATGAGTCTTTTTTTGAAACAGTTGAAAGTGTCATTTGAATTTACATTTTCGGACAATAATTTAGAAGTTTGCAACATTTTTTATCAGCGCGCTTAAATTTTTGTGGTCAGTTTCTCGTAAAGTTTTTAGTTGAATTTGCAGTTTATATAAATTGTTTGCGGCAAACAATATTTTAAATTTTAAGTAACCATTTTTCGTTTCGCTTCTCATGAAGTTGTAATTTGAGTTTGAAGTTAACGTAAAGCGTTTACTGAAAATATGCGAAATATGAAAATTAAATCAGGTCTAGTAATACGACATCTCATGCTGAACTTGTCACGGAGTTCGATGCTAGTCATCCGTGCTTTCCTGAGTTGTTTATTTCATATTTTTGAGCATATAAACTTGTAGTAGACATATGTTTATTATGATTATCAAAAATTTAGAGCTTTATGAAAAAATAACGCGTTATAATTCAGAAAACTTATTACAAAACTACGCTCAATGGGCAATGGAGCAAACTAAATTTTTCAACAAAATCTTATCTTCTCCGACGAAGGGCATTTCCATCTGAATGGCTTCGTGAATATAACGGGTTTTTCAATAAAAGCGCTACAAAAGTTTTTTTAAATAAAACAAGTTTTTTTAAATAAAACAAAACCGGTTTACCAATGAAATTCTTTATTCCTGTGAAAGTATCTACGTTCGATGCCATTATGTATGGAACTCGATTTCTTTTGCATGGCCACCACGGGCACGCTTGCAGAAGTCCAGACGCTGAACCAAATTTTCGACGGTTTTCAAGCATAAATCGGCCGCAAGTGCTGCAATTTCACGTTCGATATTCGTACGAAGTTCATCAATCGTCGCTGGCTTGTTGGCTTAGACCGTAGGCTTGACGTAGCCCCAAAGGAAATAATCTAACGGCGTCAAATCGCACGACCGAGCCGGCCAATTGACTGGGTCATTTCTTGAGATAACACGTTCACCAAACTTGGTTTCCAATAAATTAATTGTGGCATTCGCTGTGTGGCTTGTAGCGCCATGCTGTTGGAACCACATGTCCTCCAAGTCCATATTATCCAATTGGGGCCAAAAATATTCGCTTATCATTGAACGGTAGCGATTCGCATTCACGGTAATGTGCCGGTCTTGATCATCACGGAAGAAGTACGGCCCAATGACGCCGCCGGCCCATAAACCGCATCAAACCGTAATTTTTTCGGGATGCGAGATCCAACGCGTTATCGATGAGATATAGCTACATCTCTGTGAAAAATGCATGGAAAATTTCATGAAAAGAGTAATGACCTATCATCAGACCCGTGGGTGTCATTTAATAGATATTTTATTCCATACTTAAACTGAACATGTCTTCTTACAATCCAATATAAAAAATTACTACTATCTCAAGAAATGCGTGATTTTATTTTAAAATTAAAAATGAACTCGCAAAAAAAAAACAGAAGTAGACCCAACGAATTTACTCTAATTCGGGTCCTACGAATCGAACTCGATCGTTAGTGTTTTTGCCCTACAATGATGGTTTTATAAAAAAATTTTCATACACAATTTGAATTTTTAAGCAAAAAATTATTATTTTTTCTTCATAAATTTATTTATAACTGCGAAACTGTTGCTTATCTTGGGAAATAGTATAGGTATGGATTAAATGTATTAAAATTGTTAATTTTTCTAAATTTGTTCAAAAACTTGCAGAGTGTTATTGTACTATATTTATACAAGTATATATTACCTCCGGTTCACTTATTTAAAGGCACTAAAAATTCCATATTCAGCAGCCTGTATCTTTTGCAATTTGTAACCGATTGCAGAATTTTAAAATGGAAATTCAAGCTAGACATCCTGAGATATAAAAAAAATTATGACAATAGTGGTTTCTTAACTAAAGAACTTTTTTTGAGCAATTTATAAACTAAAGTCCAAAACAGTGCTATGTTTTTTTTGGTTCACTTGAATAAAGGCACTTTAACTAATTTTAATGAAAAACAGTTATTCTTGTTTTTTTAATTTATCCTACTTTATTTAAGATCTATTAGTAATGGGTACAACCTCCTTTGTTTTTAATAACTTCAATTATACGGGTTTTCATTGAGAGCATAAAGAGAATTTATGTAATCCAACGAAATTTGATTCCAAGCATACTTAGTGTTCTAAATTAGTGACTGCTTGTCATCAAATTCTCTACCTCCTTCATAGACCTTACGAGATAACCAGACATTTCAATAATGTTAAGATCTGGCGTATGGGGTGGCCAATCAAGGATATTAACATTTGGCTTGCAATGAACTCCTCTACTACTCTGGCGTTGTGTATAGGGGCATTATCCTATTGCAATATCCAAGATATGGGACCAAATAGTTCACTGAACTTCGGAAAAGCCGACACCAATAAAGTTTTATAGCTTTTACCAGTCATTTTTGCACTTTGAAATTCAAGATTGATGGTGCCATAGTACGTAATAGCACCCCACACCATAACGCCGCCCTCTCGGCTGTGATGTCGGTTCAAAAAACCGATTTTCTTTGTGCAGATCATGGAAATTATAGTTATAGGCATGGCCGTCGGTGGTTCAATGGTTAGTGTGCGCGGCTCTTGTACATGAGATCCTGGATTCGAACCCGGCTCTGACCACCTTCAAATTTTCTTTCGGCGGCGGTCACCTCGCATAGTGACGGCGACACTATCGAGTATCTAGCCATGAAAAAGCATCTCAAAATACCGTTCGGAATCGGTGTAAAACTGTAGGTCCCAATCAGTGAGTGAAAACTGGAAAGCGCACAGCTCAGTGATTGTGAGAAGTTCTCCCCAGTCCCTTCATGGGATCTAATGGGAAACCATTTATTTATTTATTCATCAGGCCCATCCAAATTGGACTTCTTCTCATCCGTAAATACAACGGTTCTCTAGTCATTTATATAAACTCTTGGCTGCAAATCTCATACCATGTAGTCTCTTGCGAATTGAAACCGTTTTTCTTACGAGGAGCATTAAGAGGCGGCTTTTTTTGTAATTTCAGGTATTTAAGATACTCACAGCTCTTAATTACTTTGCATACTGATGACTTGCTCGCTTCTAATCCAGCTGGAGCCCGTATTTTTGACAAGGATATGGCAGAATTAGAAGCAATTCTGATGATTTTTCTTTGCTCATAAGTAGATAAAGACAATGAAACCCTTCCTTTAAAATTGTTCCCGGTTACAATATCCTTCATAGCGGTAAACATCGATTTTAGTTCTTTCCGATAGATTTAAAATTTTTTGTTTTGACATTTTGACTCGTAAAATGATTAAGATGTAATAAAAAAATAAAATAAATGGTTTCCCATTACATCCCATGAAGGGACCGGGGAGAACTTCTCACAATCACTGAGCTGTGCGCTTTCCAGTTTTCACTCACTGATTGGGACCTACAGTTTTACACCGATTCCGAACGGTATTTTGAGAAGCTTTTTCATGGCTATATACTCGATAGTGTCGCCGTCACTAAGCGAGGTGACCGTCGTCGAAAGAAATTTTAAGGTGGTTGGGAGCAGGGATCGAACCCAGGATCTCCTGTACAAGAGGCGCGCACACTACCCATTGCACCACCGACGGTAATAAATTGTAATAAACAAACGCTCCGTACAAAAAATCATCGCTTACTTTAAAAATGATAAAAAAATGATGTGGTCCTTTATTCAGGTGAACCAAAAAAATAGCACATTTTTGAACTTTTTTATAAATTGCTCAAAAAAGTTCTTTAGTTAAGAAACCACTATTGTCATGATTTTTTTATGTCTATATCTCAAGATATCTAGCTTCTATTTCCATTTTAAAATTCTGCAATCGGTTACAAATTGCAAAAGATACAGGCTGCAGAATATGGAATTTTTAGTGCCTTTAAATAAGTGATCCGGAGTGTATGTACTTCTTTTTGTTATTGATGTTGAGGCTACTGAAAATGTTGAAAAATAATGACTGTCATTTCTGATTGTTTGAATATTAAACTGGAGTTGGATCCAAAGTCGAATTGTGGCTATAAAAAAATGTTTTTAAAGAAACTGATATGTTATGACATAATTGAATAATCTCTCACCCTCTTACAGATCTGGTAAATCGGGCAAGACTATATAGGTTCGGTAGTTTTTCTTAGTAAATAATTTTATGCAAACTAATTAGCTTTCTAATTGTCAACAAACCTTCAAAAGTAACTCCATATATAGATTTAGAGAAATCGGAAACTTGTTAACATTTAAATAGCCCAAAAATATATCTTATTATATTGTCGAAGGTTGTACATATTTAATTTTTGTGACATATCACAGTTACAGCCGGAAAAAACCTTACTGCCATATATTAGTTTCAGTACGAGATAAGTTGTCGCTAAAAGCACTGTGCGACAAATGGTAAGGGTCAGTGATCGGCGGGGATTCTGACTACCGGGAAAAGTTATATCGGCCAAAAACCAGTTATACGTGTCGCGGAGTTTCGCTGGGTCAAGTCTAGGAATCGAGATATATCGGTTTAAGTTAGTAAGTATCATAGTACAAGAGAATTTGTGATATTTGGGGCACTTTTGCACGCATAACTCGAGAACGACAAGTCCGATTTTGCTGCAATAAATATAGAAAAATTAACAATTAGAATTCCTTTAATGTATTGATAAAATGTTTCTCTACATAATCAACAGTTTTGTAGTTATAAATATATTTATGAAAAAAATTAATTTTTTGCTTAAAAATTTAAAATATTTTTTTTAAAAATCTTGTAGTATCCAAAACGTGAAAAAGTGTCAGTCTTATTACTCTCGTGTAAAGTTACAGAACCTATGAACAAAATGAGAGACAGACTATGAAAATCGATGAAAGCATACATTTATTTTCGTTTGTTTGCTCCCTTTACTTTCTTGCGTGGTGGTTCGCCTTCTTGTACGGAGTATGTATCGGATGAGGATCTGCTTTCATCTGGAAAATATCAATTGTTTTTAATCAGTCAGTTAACTTCAATTTTGTGACTTACCCTCGGAGGAAACTCCCATTGTTTTTTCTTCTTCTTCATCTTCATTGTCGGGATCGTACTTGTTTTGCAACCCCCAACAAATTTCTGCTACCAGCGAGTCCAGCCTTTTGCGTTTATATCGCGTTTCAATCTGAGGCTAGCTGCTTGCTGAAGTATTCGAGAAGGTGATGCAAGAAGTTACTTTTGAGAGACAAGTTCACTTCAATTTTCTGGAAGTATTGCAACATCTTTGACACAAGAGCGGGGTAATTGTGTGCTCGCTTACTTCCCAAAAAATATCGTATGATAATCATTACCGACTAAAGCGTCTTTAAATTCTTTTGATCTCATGACCTTTCCTATATCGGACCCATTCAGAACACCTACTTCAAGTTTGCTTCGCTGATTCGTGGGAGAATATTTCTCAAGCAATTCAAGTATCCGTTTGACACATCCTTTAGCCTCCTTGAGGACCTCTTAGCATCGCCACGACTTTCAGATCACAACTGGTCCGCCACATGTGGTCAGTGTAGCAAACTTTATTCATGTTTCACTCATATCTGTGCTGTAGCCAATGGGAATGCTTGGGTTTATGTAGGTTATAGTTTAGTAGTTTATGTTCATCACCTCCATCAGTCCCTTTATATCGTAGCAATAAACAAATGTGGTCCCTTCGTTGAGTGTGAAGTAACGTCTGAACAGTAACTGTCGTCTTCGGTATCCGGTGGCGTTCACATTAGGGTTCAAATTGTTGCCTTCTTTCAAATGCTGGGCTAGCTTTTCTGCTTCACGTTGAGACAAGTTTAATTCTCCCACAATCCTGTCCATTCTTACTTGTGATATTGGAATTATTTCTTTCGTCGGACCGGGTTCTGGTATTGCTTCATAGGTGGAATCCGATTGATCCATTGTTGCAATCTAAAAATAAGTTTCTCTGTCAGAACTTGGAAGCGGTGAAATTGGTATTTGATTCGAATGGGGAATTGTGATTACCAATAATTAAGTTCCGTATCACCAAAATAAACTGAAATATTTAGTTGAAACCACTGCAACCAGAAATCCATGTGATCTGTCAATCGGGTTTTAGTTCTAGCAATGAAATTATCCTGCAGTGGTTAATATACATTTATTGGATCAACCCAAAATTGAGAAACTAATTCGGTTGTACCAAATAATATATTAGTATGCTCAACTAATTACTGGAAATTGATGGCTGTCACAACCATTTATTGATGCCATACCCCATTACGCATTTTATAGAAAAAAAAACTAAAAATATTATTTTTTATTAAAATTGAGTATTTTATACAAGGTGTTTCAACAGAAGTCATCCGATGTTGTTTGGCTCTCATTTTTTTCTAAAATAAAAACCTCGATTCTATTTTTTGATTATGTTTATTTGTGACAGCGCTCATTTAACCGATATCATCTTCTCAACTTAACCAATAAATTTCTAAAGGTTCAAATAAACACAATCAAAAAACAGAATCGAAGTTTCTCATTTAGAAAAAAAAATTAGAGCCAAACAACATCGGATGACTTCTTTTGAAACACCTTGTATTTAAACCAGGGCAATCGTCCCCATTTTTGAGCGAAAATATGGAAAAATTAGATAAAATTTCAATATCTCGGAAACGGAGGGTCGAATCGAAAAATTAAAAACTTTTGAGAGTTTCTTAGGCTTTTCCATAAAGTGGTACCATTCGCATGGAATCTTTTTTTCAAAAAAATCGCCAAAGTAACGGTGCGTCCAACCGAAAAATAAAGAATACGGCATCACTTTTTTTAAAAACAAATCGCGAAATCTAAAATTTTTCGAATATAAAATCGCTAAAACGCCATTATGTCTATATTTTGGAAACAGAGCGTTCAATCGAAATATAACCAATTTTTTCGGGTTTCTAAGGAATTTTTCATAAAGTGGCCCACTTCGTATGGACGACTTATTTTAAAAATCGCCAAAATAAGAAAATCGCAAAAATAAAAAAAATTGCTATAACTCGAAAACGGTGCGTCCAACCGCAAAAGCAATAAAGTTTTTACCTCCAGTAGAGGATTTAACCAATGGATGCCTCTCATACGGTATCATTTAAAATCCGTTAAACTAAAATTTTTCAGATAAAAAATCGCTAAAACACACATATGTATGTGTTAGCGATTTTTTTTTCAAAAAGTGATGCCGTATTAAAGACATCCATTGGTTAAAGCATCTTGGACGCACCGTTTCCGAGATAAACCATGAAATTTCGTTCATAAGATTGGACAACTTTATGAAAAACCCTTAGAAACTTCAGAAAGATAGTTATTTTTCAGATTGGGTGCTCCGTTTCCGAGATAATGGCATAAGGGCGTTTTTGGGATTTTTGAGTCCAGAAATGTTACTTTGAGCGATGTTTTTAAAAATAACCTTAACGACCTTTTGATTTCGTATAAAAAAATATATGTCAACCACTGTGTTTGTCCAAAGCACATCAAATTCGGGGTCTAACATGTGAATATGTATACTTTCGGTACCATATTTGTCGGTGGTTGATAAAGGGCGGATCAATAAACCCGTGACTTTTTGAATGAAACACAGTTTTTTTTTTGCAAAAAAAAAATATTTATTTTTCAGCATAATCTCCTTTTAGCTCAATACACTTAGTCCAACGTTTCTCCATTTTTTGTATCCCTTCCACAAACAAAGATTTTTCGAGGTACATAAAATAGGCGTTTGTTTGATCAATAATTTCATCGTCTCTTTCCCCCGAGCTATTTCTTTAGGTTTGGAAAAAGGAAATAGTCACTGCGGGCTAAATCCAGAGAATATGGAGGATGAGGTACCAATTCGTAGCCCAATTCATGAAATGTTGCCATTGAGACTACTAACGTGTGTACCCGTATGGTTATGGTCCATTGAGAGTAAACGCGGCACCCATCTTGCAGGCAGCTTTCTTAAACCCAACTGCTCATTTAAAATCGAAATCACACTGCCATTTGAAATGCCTATGGCATGACCAATCTCACGTCCTTTTACTCTTCGAGCGGCCAACACCATATCGTGGATTTTTTCGATATTTTCGGGTGTATGGGCCCCAATTGGCCGTCTAGAACGGTCAGCGTTACTTGTACTTGTGCGACCACAAGTCAGTAAACCACTTTTTTTACCATTGAAATCGATGGTGCAGAGTCCCCATAGTATTTATCAATTTTGTTCTTGGTTTGATTGACGGTTTTTTTTCGCAAAAATTAATGTTTAATGAGAACTTGAAATTCACTTTTTTCCATTTTTAAAAAAGTGCACGAGGTTGTATGTTTTGAACATCTGTTAAACGCAACGTAAATGATGGAACTTGCTCAAAATTTGCAAGTAGTCTATAAACAAGTGGTACTTGATGGGAGCAGTGTTGCAATTCATATAACTACGAGGGAAGTTCGAAAAGTTACGGACTTACTGATCCGCCTCGTATCTATACTTACTTACTTATCCGGTCTTGGACAACCCCGGGGGGTCAGGGACCTTACAAAACGAAGATAACATATTTCGCCAACCAGTTCGATCTTTTGATTTATCTCTCCAGTTGGCAATACCAAGTGTACGCAGGGATTCGTCAACCTGATCCCTCCAGCGGAGTCTTGGTCTTCCTATTTTTCGTCTTCCTTCGAGTTCGGTTCCGAAAACCCTTCGCGCTGGTTCATCTTCATCCATTCTACTGACATGGCCTAGCCAGCGCAATTGCGTTATCTTGATCCGCTTAACTATGTCAATGTCAGGATAAAGCTCATACAGCTCATGATTCATGCGTCGCCGATACTCGCCGTTGTGCACTATAGGGCCATAAATTTTTCGGAGTATTTTTCTCTCGAAGACTCCTACAGATGTTTCGTCTGCTTGCGATAGGACCCAGGATTCTGCGCCATAAAGCAAGATAGGTTGAATGAGAGTCTGGTACAGCTGGACTTTTGTTACTCGAGAGAGGGCTTTATCTCTAAAGTGCTTGCTTAGCCCAAAATAACATCTATTCGCAAGCCCAATTCTCCGCTTGATCTCAAGGCTGACGTTGTTGTTTTTGTTCACGGCAGATCCGAGGTATATAAATTCGTCCACTACCTCGAAGTTATAACGGTTATCAACGTTCACGCTTTGATCTAATCGCGTGGAGGCCCTGTTCGTTGAAATCATTAATTTTGTGACCATTAATTTTGAAACCCACTTTTGCTGACTCCTTCTCAATTCTCGAAAAAACCGCAGTAACTTCTCTAATTGTTCGCCCAATCATCAGCATACGCGAGCAGCATGTGACTTTTGCTGCTGATGGTTTTATTCATGTTGACTGCAGGTTTTCTCATAATGATCTCCATTAAGATGTTAAAGAGATCGCAAGATAGGGTGTCGCCTTGCCTGAGGCCTCGCCTAGTTTCGAAAGGTTCGGTAAGATCCTTACCAACTTTCACTGCGGATTTGGTGTTCGTCAAGGTCATCCTGCAAAGGCGTATGAGTTTTGCAGGAATACCAGGCTCAGACATTGCTTCATAGAGTTTCTCCCTTATCGGACTATCGAAGGCCGTTTTATAATCGATAAATGGATGGTAGGCGTCGATTTGTTTTTCGTGTGTCTTCTCCACGATTTGTCGTAGTGTGAAAATCTGGTCAGTTGTCGATTTTCCAGGCCTAAAGCCACACTGGTATGGTCCAATCAGGTCAGCGATAATTGATTTTAGTCTTTCGCACATTATACTTGATCGAACCTTATATGCTATGGCCAAAAGGCTTATTCCACGGTAGTTGGCACAGATACTCGGGTCACCTTTTTTAAATATGGGACATAGTACACAAAGACTCCAATCGCCGGGTATGCATTCATCTAACCAAATTTTGCTAATGAGCTGATGCATGCACCTTATGAGCTCTTCGCCGCCAACCTTAAACAGCTCCGCCGGTAATCCATCGGCTCCTGCGGCTTTGTTGTTTTTAAGCCGGGCAATAGCTGTTCTGACCTCGTCTTGGTTAGGAGGGGGGCAATCGACGTCGTCGTCCATATTGTGATCGATTGTCCCATCGTCATGGGATATCTCAGGTACTAGTAGCGCGGAGAAATGCTCTCTCCATATTCCATATTCCCAACATGCTCTGCACATCTGCGACTAGATTTCCATCCTTGTCTTTACAGAAAGGGGGCCCTGAACCATGTCCATTAGTTCCGTTTTTAACTTTTTGGTAGAATTTTTGGGCTTCGTTCTTCCTTCTGTATGTCTCAATTTGCTCACTCTTGCGCTTTCTCCACTGCCGTTTCTTACGCCTAAAAAGACGGTTTACCTCCTTTCTTTTCTCCCTATACCGCTCAGTTGCAGCTCGCGTTTCAATTGACTGAAGCATTACCATACGTGCAGCGTTCTCTTCGTCATTTGCTATGCGACACTCTTCATCGTAGTATGGTTTATTGCGAAGCGGTTTTTCGAAACCAAGTACGGTTGTTGCGGCAGTTTTTATAGAGTCGGAAATGGGTTTCCACTGCGCATCAGGATCGTCATCGGGAGGGGGTGGGTTCTGTGCCAAAAATTGCGAGAGCTTCCTTGAGTAGGCTGTGGCTACCTCTGGTAATTGCAGCTTTCCGATGTCCAGCTTCCTCTGCGTCTGGTTTCGTACGATTTTCGCTCTACTTAATCTTGTGCGAACCTTTGCTGCTTCCAGGTAGTGATCAGAATCGATGTTAGCTCCTCTGATCACTCGTACGTCCATTACACTGGATGAGTGCCTTCCATCAATTACCACGTGATCAATTTGGTTCTTAGTTCTTCGATCAGGGGATACCCAAGTAACCTTGTGGATGTCTTTATGCTGGAATCTTGTACCACTAATGACCATGTTTTTTGCCGCGGCAAAGTCAATCAGTCTCATACCGTTGTCGGAACTGTCAGCATGAAGACTGAAATTGCCAATAGTTGTATTAAACACATTCTCCCCCTTCCTACTTTGGCATTAAAATCTCCTAGTACAATCTTAATGTCATGGCCAGGGCAGCGGTCATACGTTTCCTCTAGGAGCTCATAGAATATGTCTTTGGCATCATCACACAAATTAGGGAAATATAAAAATATTTCGCTTTTATGCGGATTGTGGCTATACTTTCACTCACAGGATTGAACCTAGAGACCAGATGTCGCAGTCTTTAGCCAACTACAAATCCGCAACCAAATTCATGTTTTTTTTCATGGCAACTGTAGTATATATCGCAGTTTCTTTTTCTTGTGCAGCCATGTCCTGTCCATCGCATTTCCTGGATAGCGGTAATGTCAGCCTTATAACTTTCGAGGACATCTGCCAGTTGGATACTTGCACCGGATCTATATAGAGTTCTTACATTCCAGGTGCATATCCGTAAATCGTGGTCCTTATAACGTTTGCGGGGGTCGTCAACAAATAGGCGTTGTTTATGTTTTCTTGTTCGTTTACGTATTTTCACTGCCATTATGAACGCTGGCGGGAGGCAAACCCAGCCCACCGTGTTTTTGCATTTTACCTACTGCCAGGATAATTTGATGGAGCCGCCCAGTATGGATCCGACGCTGACCAGGATGCGATATGTTGAACCTGGATTTTCTTCTTTTAGTTTCTATCCGCCGTTGGCCCGTATGTTTGGCTCATCCGCCTTCTAAGCACAAAAGAATATGGTCGATTGTTTGATGAGCTTCAGTGACATCAGTCACCTACTAAACCTGATTTGATGCTCATTTGTTTCGCCTTCTCACTCTAGCTAGCTAACGGAGGTTTCCGAAAAGCCATTGCCCAGGACATACTGCGTGGAAGTAGTGAGCTGCTTGAACTGCCCAATGAAGGAATCATTTCTGGCCACTCCCAAGTGAATGGCAATCAGAAATTTTCCACCTCCAAGGACAGTCCCATGTCGTATCTATATATTTTATTGTTTTTTCACATCTTTGCTTATCACTTATTGTTTAAAATAGTTAGTGTTGATTCTCTTTTACAGCAAAACCCCTTATGAAAATTGAATACATAACTTTGTAGCAAGTGTTTTTGTAACAGACACTAACAGCCTGTTTTTGTAACTATTGTGTGTAGGCAGATGATAATTCTCACCCGAACGATCATGTTTTTATTTGAGTTCATTAATGTTTTTTGTCTGGGAGAGAAAGCTCTTTTTCCCTTATTTTACTCATTGCCCTTATGTCAAAATACATTGTTGCCAACGTGTTATTGGTGTTGATTTGAAAAGCTCTTTGTACTGAAAAAAACAAAAATTTTGCAAACCCGAGTCAACACTGCTACATCAGCTGTTCAATTGGAAGCAGTTGATTGCAACCAAACGAAAATAAACAAACAAAACAAGTGAAACAATTTGCAAACAGAAAAGTGAGAAAATAAAAGTAAAGTACAAAAATAAAGTTACAGTGCAGTTATTAAAAAATATAAAAAATGATTCCTTCTGTGGACCTTAACCGCAGGAAATTGCGAGATTTTATAAAAATACTTACTTTTTTTTTGTTGGACGCTTCCATTTTAGTAAAAAATTGTTATTTGATTTAAAAATATTTTTCACAATACAATTTGTAAACAAAACAACCAAACGAAACAAAGCAGACAATTGGTAATTTCTGATTGCCTAATCTAACGTTTTGTTTCGCTTGTGTATGACTTAGCTGAACCAAAATACACAAGCAATTCACAAGCAAAACAAAAGCTCTTTTTGTTTGCACTCAAAAAAATGCAAAAGAAAACCACATATTTTTTTTGATCGTCTTTAGGCAAACGATTGGTGTAAAAACAAGTTACAAAAACAGGCTGTAAATTATGATTACAGTGACTAATATTTGAACCCGAATTCTACTATTGTGGTTTTTATTAGTTGTATCTTCCATTTCAGATGAATGAGGTTTTAGAAACTCTCAAATTGGTTTATACAACTTAAAATCTCTAGTAACAACTTCCATTTAATAATACCTATTTTAAATTTATCAATAAGCGTGATTTGGTTACACCGCTTGCTTATATATTCGCTTGTTTTGTATGAAGCACTTTGCGAGAACATCGCGACGAGAATCATTTTCGCTAAGTTTAAAAAAACAATTTTGACATATTTTTGAATAAACACGACTAATAACACACAAGTAGTATTCGCACAAGTAGGAGTTACTTGAGATTTGTTTACGAGTATCCCTATAATGTGTGATGATATACCTAAATACTTGTGGAGTAGGCAGTTGATGATATGCCTTGGTGGGCATTGCAATGGCCATAGTCCCAAGATCCACCATAATAATCAATTTCACATTATTTCTTTAATAATACTTTCATTGAAAATGAAATTTTTGTTATAAAAGTACTTTTTCATAGAAATTAATCTTGAACCGGAAAACTTATTAAAGAAAATTTATCAATTTACTTGCTTTTATTGACTAGATTACAACCTCATGAGGTCAGACGTCTTACACATGTTAATTAAACAAACAAATTAAACAAATTTCTCGCCAGTTGGTAACACCACGGATACGGAGGGATTCTTCTGCCTGGACTTTCCAGCCGAGTCTTGGTCGTCCTCTTTTCCTGCTTCTATCGGCTACGTTATCAAAAATCTTTCGCGCTGGCTCATCTTCATCCATTCTGATAAAGTGGCCTAGCCAAAGCAATTGGCCCACTTTGATTCGTCTAGCTATGTCCACGTCAGAATAGAGGTTATATAGCTCTGCGTTCCAGCGACGTCGGTACTCGCCGTTTTCCCTAACAGGACCATATATTTTACGGAGAATTTTTCTCTCGAAAACTCCCAGGTGTTTTTCATCCGCTTGCGATATGACCCAAGTTTCGGAGCCATATGTCAAGACAGGTAAAATGAGAGTCTGATATAGCTGGACTTTTGTCCGTCGAGAGAGGGCTTTGTTCCTAAACTGCTTGCTGAGCCCAAAATAACAACTATTTGCAAGCACAATTCTCCTATCTATCTCCAGGCTGACATTGTTGTCCTTGTTCACGGCGGATCCAAGGTAGACAAATTCCTCTACCACTTCAAAATTATATCGGTTGTCAACGTTCAAGTGCGGACCAAGTCAAGAGGGTTCTCTAGTCGTTGACACCATCAATTTTGTCTTGCCCTCATTAACAGCAAGACCCACCTTCGATGATTCCTTTTCGATTCTATACTATCTTCCACTATCATTACCTCCTGATCTTCAGTGGAGGAATCTGAGTGGAGTAGTGCTGAAAAGTGGTCTCTCCACATTTTGACCACACACTCAGATTTCCATTCTCGTCTTTGCAGGAGGGCAGCCCACTATTAGGCCCGTTGGTCGATCTTTTTACCCTCTGGAAAAACTTATGGGATTCACCATTCATCCTGCACATTTCGGTTCTTTCACTCTCTCTCTCTCTGCAACCACTGCCATTTTCCACGCCTAAATTTATCAATAACAACGACAAATAATTCTGATGTATGATAATTATGAATTCTAATCAAAATACAGACTTTATCATAGAATTGAACGGAATCCTCACCATTTGTGTAGAGTTCATATCTAGGATTAGCCATTGAAATGTTCACAAATTTGTCATTCAATTCATCCGAATTCATGTGGCTACTACTGTGCTCTTTACCCTATTCTGCTTCCTCAAAACATAATGATTTTTTGTAGGTGACAAGGTGATTCTGAAATTTTAAACTTCTTCCATCGAGCGTATGCCGAATCTCCTTTTCCACCTGACTATCCATGGGTTCTGAGTTCCTGTTAAGGTTCTAGTTTATAGTGGAATGTGATTTTCATACAAATAACGAACGTCATTTACTAAATATTTCAATGGATCACCAACGTCTAACATATAGAAAATAGTATCCTAGTCAATCAAAAGTAGCTCTTCATGTAAAGCTAAATAGTATAAATGTTACACTACAAAATGAACAGAACAATACTTCAAAATTTGTGAAGCGTTTTATTTGAGAGATCCCTAGGAAATTAATTAACTAATTCACTTTAATTACGCTCTTTATTGAAAGTATCTAGACCATTGTTGTTGAAGTGCTAATTAGGGGGATCATTGCACAACCCCATCATGAAGAAGAATATACTTATTGAGGCTAAGAGAAAAATTATTTTCTAGTTTTTAGTGCATTTATAAATAAAACACTGTAACTTAATTTTTTTTTAATTATTTTTTTTTTTAAACTTCTTTCGCTTTGGCTTTTCTAAAATTTAGTTTTTATTGGGTTCAAAACTACAATATGTATGTATATACTAAATATTGGATACAAGACTCCACCTAGAAAACTTGCCTTTAAACAAGAAATTTTCCACCATATGTTAGTCTAGACACAAACCAAAGCAAAAGTACCCAATATAGTTGATAATACTGGGCTGGAATAAAGTTGTTAAAAAAAACGCTTACATTTTTTTCATTTAGCCTCCATCCCGCAACGTGCGATAAGGTACTTCGTTCCAATAAATATGAAGAATGTTTAAAGTTAGAATCGATTAATAGAATAGAAACGTGAGTGGTTGTGCGTGATTTTTTCTCTTGAGCGTGCGTGATCGTAAAAAGTTGAAAAATTGTCGTGCGTGACAATTTTTTCGCCCTCTTCAGCGTGCGTGATCGTGAGTGAAAATTCACTCACGCGCAAACCTCTAGTCTATACCACTTGTCATTTTAAAATAAAAACGCTTATTTTTTGAGATAGTTGTGTTTTTTTATTGGATTGTAAAGAAGGTATGTTCCGATTAAGTATGGAATAAAATATCCATCAAAAGGCCCCCACGGCTCTGATTACAAGCCATTACTTTTTTCATGTAACATACCATGACGTTTTCACAGAGATGTGGCTATATCTCACCAATGACGCATTTGAGTTCAGAAATTGTTTCTGGTTTATTGGCAGAATCCTGAGATTTCACAAAACCCCAAAGAAAGAAATTGCATGGCGTTAAATCGCATGATCTTGGTGGCCAGTTGACATCAGAATTTCTACTAAATTTAAAAAGCGCCATCTTACTGAGACACCCTTTATGTGCTCACATGCGCTTATGTAGTTTCTTCTACAACTTTGGAAGCGTAAGTATCTTGTCTATTTTCACTGTCATAAATAATTTTGATTCGTTTTCAGTAAACATTCGCAAAGTTAACTTGAAAATAATTTTATCTATCCATACTTTCATACTACGTCTTTTATAACCCACTGCCGATAACCATAATAAATACAAGTTTCAGTGTTATCATCGTATATAATGTAGTATTTGTACACAATGCTAACGTACGCAACAAAATTATTCGTGCAAAAATGTCAATAAAGACTTTGTTTGAACACAAAAATTCGATCCAATTACTTTTAAATTGAGTCAATTATTGATTGTTGATTTAGACTTATAAGTAATCCATTTGGTTCATTATTTAGTTTTTTTAAAACACTTTCAAACACAATTAAATACTATAACGACCGATTTCACCATGTTCAGTTATCTTTCAGTTAGAGCTAACGAACAGTTTTAGCTGTCAGTTTGTATGGAATTTATAATTTGTAACTGCCAGTTAGCTTGGTAATAATATAAGAATTCGAAACAACTTACTTTATACTCAAAAAATTTATAAACAAACGGCTCTTTGCAAAACATTCCTACACTGTATTTTAAATCAGTCAGAATATTCACACTCTCTGTAACACCGGTAGACCAAAAATTCTTTATCTCCCATGTTGATAAACTGAAGTTTGTTGGCAGCTTTTCGCACCTATGAGATTTCGTATTGACAAATTCACTGGGATTACAACACAAACGAATTGAAAGTGATTTATTTTCACTGGCCATAATTTGTATAATATTTGTTGTCAAACAACACAAGAATAACAATAAACTTAAACAATTCATATTGTTTGTTATAATCTGCTAAATGTTATAAGGCAAATTTTATTTCGGTCTTAGCTCCAACGCACAAGTCTTTATACTGAGGAAAGGAACGCTAAATACTAATAATATGATTTTGTCAAAAAAAAAAATTGATAAAAATCAAATCAGTAATTTGGAGTACTCGTGTATTATTAGAAAAATGTTTTGTATTGTATTCGAATTCTCTCTCCCTCTGCATCGTTATCACAAACACATTTTGTGGTTACTCATTTCAAATGAAATTTTTAATACATTGTGAGGAAGGGAGGGAACTATGCTGCAGTAACGCCAGTTATCTGCAACTGATTATAAAGTAGGCCTGTTTTCTTTCGTACAGCCGATAAATTAACGCTGCTTAGAAATAACAGTGTCTGATAACACTGTGATAGTTTTTGACCCGAAAAAAAATGAATTTTGATGAATCCTTTTCGAACTATTAGGGGGGAGTCCCCTGAGTACGAAAGTTCATTTGGAAGTGTCAGATTGGCTCCAGTTTTTGAGAAATCGGTATATATGGATATAGCTAAGTCTGCGCTATTTAAACAAATTTTACCGGCCTTAGGCCAATTTTTTTCTTGGCCTAAAAGGGTTTAAAAAGCTTATTAAAATAGAAAAAACAAATGTTTGCGCTCGGTCCAACTTCTTGAGATATGGTCCTTTCAAGCTTGAGTATATAATTGGCCATATCTCACACAATTATGGTCCGATCTGGTTCCTTTGAGGCTTTGTTTTAAGGTATAATACTTCGCATTAGCCCTTCTAAGACCGGAGTTGGATGATGAAGATTAGCATTATATTTATGTAACGGTTATTTTTAAAAATTTTTCATTTCTTTGAATTAATTAACTTAAAAGAAAACGAAAAAAATATATAAAAGTCCAATATTTTGATTTTGAAGCTTAACTTGAGGCCTATGCTAGGAAAATAAATAAAATTTTGGAAAAAAGTAAAAAAAACTTTCATTTTTTCTTGTATTTCAAACTTTGAACATAAATATCTCCGGTCTTAGAAGGGTTAATGCGAAGTATTATACCTTAGAACAAAGCCTGAAGTGTTGCCTACAACCTGAGTCTAGGTAGAAAATAGGTTTTTTGAGAAAATCAGATTTTTAGCAAAAAAGTGAGGTTGAAAGTCCTATTTGATAATTTTGTCCCCAATGGGTTAATAAAATGTAATATATTTATATGCAGAGTTTTTAATGGTCTTTGTAATGATATTCACTGGAACCAGATCGGACCATAAATATGTGAGATATGGCCAATTATATACTCAAGCTTTAAAGGCCCATATCTCAAGAAGTTGGACCGAGCGCAAACATTTGTTTTTTCTATTTTAATAAGCTTTTTAAACCCTTTTAGGCCAAAAAAAAATTGGCCTAAGGCCGGCAAAATTTGTTTAAATAGCGCAGACTTAGCTATATCCATATATACCGATTTCTCAAAAAGTGGAGCCAATCTGACACTTCCAAATGTACTTTCGCACTCAGGGGACTCCCCCCTAATAGTTCGAAAAGGATTCATCAAAGTTCATTTTTTCGACTATCACAGTGTAATTTATTTGTACATTAGTTGAAAATAATACGTTTTTTTATAGGAGCATTTTAATAATTTAATGACCAGCCCTCATATTAGTCAGCAATATATTTTTATATCATGTCAAACTATTTATTATATATTTTCGAGTTTATTCTAAGGTTAAAGTGATTTTATACACAGTTATTTTCAGATTAAAACAAAAACAGACCGCAGTGATGAGTAATTTCTAAAGTGTTAAGTGCTTTGCTAAATTCGTTTGAGACTTAAGTCATACGTGTGGTAATCAAATGAAAATCGGAACTGTCAAAGTTTCGAATCAAGTCAAATACATTTTTTTTTTTTGGTAATTTTCGTGGAATAATGGTTAATAAGAACGTGTGGTTCGGAATCGGTTTCCATCGCCCAAAATTCAATATCATTTGATTTTACTCACTTACTTATGTAGCCTCAAACAACCCAGAGGGGTCAAGGGCCTGGCAAACTGGATAACATGGATAACTTGTTTGTCCAACCGTCTCGAGCTTCAGCTTTTCTTCGCCACTTGGTAACACCAAGCCCTCACAGGCAATATTCCACCTGGTCTTTCAAGCGAAATCCTAGTCGTCATATTTTTCGATGTCTTTCGAGTACGTTTTGGAATACCTTTCGCACTGCTTCATTCTGATCCATTCTCCTGGCATGGCCTAGCCAGCGCAAACGCGCTATGATGAATGAATTTCATTTAAAAATCGAGATAAAACTGAAATTTTGAACCCGACCACCTCAGATATCGATGAAATTTTATTCATAGCTAAATTTGATCTATACAAACAAACTCTCATTTTTAGAAATGACTGTTTTGGGATTTTTTGGGCGTGGCACAGTGGGAAAGTTTTCGAAAAACCGCGAAAATGGTCGAAAAGAGCTCCATTGAAACTACAATAACTCAGAATCGGCTGAACCGATTTCCATGATCTTGGTATCATTAAAAAGATATTTTAACAGGCTTTATGACACGTTCAAAAAAATAAAAAAATACACTGTAAAAAATTGTATAACAAAAAAAAGTTTTAACTAACGAAAAAACCAAAAAGATCAAGGGTTTTTTACAGTGTATTATTTTTTGAGAAAGGTTTATCCTTCACCTATATCATATCAAAAAATAAAAATGGGTTCTTTTTTAGTTTTTTTTATATAATTTTTTAAGTAGTGTCACTTCTAGTAATTGCCCTTATATTTTTTTTAAACGTGTCATAAAGCCTGTTAAAATATCTTTTTAATGATACCAAGATCATGGAAATCGGTTCATCCGATTCTGAGTTATTGTAGTTCAAATGGAGCTCTTTTCGACCATTTTCGCGTTTTTTCGAAAACTTTCCCACTGTGCCACGCCCAAAAAATCGCAAAACAGTCATTTCTAAAAATGAGGGTTTGTTTGTATTGATCAAATTTAGCTATAAACAAAATTTCATCGATATCTGAGGGGTTCCGTGTCGGTTCCGTGGACTATCACATTATTTTGTTGTGATTACCAATAATTGTGTTCTTTATCACCAAATGCTGTGCATATCAATTGATTTGTAATTCAGTTTTGGTTGCAAAAACTGAAATATTTAGTTGAAGTCACAGCAACAATAAATAAATGTGATCTGTCAATCAAGTTTAAGTTCTAGCAATCAAATTATCCTGTAGTGGTGAATATTCCATTAGTTGGATGAACGAAAAATGTATAAACTAATTAGGTCGCCCCAAATAATATATTGGTGTGCTCAACTAATTACTTGAGTTTGATGGCTGTCTGAACAATTTGTTGATGCTTTAACACACAAAGTGTTCCCATTCGCATGAAATAATTTTTTTTTCAAAAAATCGCCAAAAATAAGTAAATCGCTAAAATAAGAAAATCACTAAAATAAAAAAATGACTATAATTCGGAAACGGTGCGTCCAATCGAAAAAATATTAAATTTTTTACCTCCAAAGGAGGCTGTAATCAATAGGTATCTCTATCACGGCATTACTTTTATTAAACAAATCGCTAAAACTAAACTTTTTGGAGTAAAAATTCGCTAAACCGCCATTTACGTATATATTTCGCAAACGGAGCGTTCAATCGAAATATAACTAATTTTTTCGGCTTTCTAAGGGTTTTTAATTTTTTTCAAAAAATCGCCAAAATAAGTAAATCGCTAAAATAAAAAGATAGTTATAACTCTGAAAGAGTGCGTCGAACCGCAAAAGGAAAAAATTTGTTACCTCCATAGGAGGTTTTAACCTATGGATGCTCCTCATGCGGTATCACTTAAAATCCGTTAAACTAATATTATTTAAATAAATAAAAAATTGCTAAAAAAAACGTTTTTCATATTCTGATGATTTTTTAACAAAATATCTTCCATACGATGGACCACTTTATGAAAACTCGTAAAAAATAGATTTGGTTTTGATTGGACGCTCCGTTTCCAAGATATTGGCTTAGGGGCGTTTTCGCGATTTTTGATTCTACACGCAAAGAAAAAACTCGTTCCTCCCAAACGAAATCTCAGATAAGTGAAGTTCGTTTGGGGACTGTAGTTGGGAGAAACGAATTTCTGTTAAGTCATAGCTGTCATTTCGTTTGGGAGAACCGAAAAATGTTTGCAACAAACGAGTTATGAAAAACAAAAGCTGAAAAAACATTTGCGAGAAACGAAAACCGGTTTCGCCAGCTGTGTCCTCGGTTACAGCAAACGAGTTGTATTTGATCCTAACTAAAAAAACGTTTGCGAGAACTGAAAAACGTTTGCAGTAAACGAGTTATGAAAAATAACGCTGAGAAAACGTTTGCGAGAAACGAAAAACGGTTCCTCCAACTGTTCTTTCGGTTACAGCAACCGAGTTGTAACTAAAACCTTTATTTATGGCTTCCAAAGCTCTGTTTTGTTTAAATGTTCAACTTGTGTGATTTTGGTTTTACCCGTAAAATTTGTATTAAACAAATTTTGCAGTTTTGTTAATTTTGTCACTGTATACCTACACGTCTGTCTCGCTTTGCATTCAAAGAACAACTAAAAGCGCAGCAAACTACATCGCCTCAATTGCCCATCCAAGATATATCGACAAGGTAGAAGCATTAGAGTCTGTGATCAGTTTAATGTGTATGCGTGAAAGTGTATGCCAAACGAGTGGATAAGACTGTGTATACAGCCGACAGAATGAGAGAGCGAGAGAAATTTACGTTCCTCGTAATCTGTGCTCTCATTAGAAAAATGGCTAATTTCTGTTATCGCAAACGGTTTTAAACTTGCGGCAAATGTAATTTTGTACTCGTTTGCAACAACATGATATACATTTGCGATATATGAGTTTATTTGGGAGAATTACATGAACAGTTGCAATCAATAAATTAATACAAATCAATCAAAGTATTGTTGTGGCAACCGAGCAATAAGCGTTTTTTTTTCTTTGCGTGTAGAAATTTTAGTTATAGCGATTTTTTCGTTTTCCACATACAGACAGTTTTTCTAAATTTTTCATATTTTTGATCAAGAATGACGATAGGTTACCCTGGACTTCATTGGTATGCTTAAGTTAATTTGTGTCATCCACAATAATAGTTCCTCCAGCCAAGTGTCCACAATTGTTTGCATGTGTTTGTGAAGGCGTCAATAGTGGCGTCATATTCAACGATTAAAAGTCTCACTTCACCACAATTTATGATAATAACGGGTTTTTCAATAAGAGCGCTACAAAAGTTTTTTTAAATAAAACAAAACCGGTTTTAGATACCAATGGAATTCTTTAATCCTGTGAAAGTACGTTCGATGCCATTATGTATGGAACTCGATTTCTTTTGCATGGCCACCACGGGCACGAAGTCCAGACGCTGAACCCAATTTTCGATGGTTTTCAAGCATAAATCGGCCGATACTGCTGCAATTTCGCGTTCGATATTCGTACGAAGTTCATCAATCGTCGCTGGCTTGTTGGCATAGATCGTAGACTTGACGTAGCCCCACAGGAAATAACCTAACGGCGTCAAAACGCACGACCGAGGCGGCCAATCGACTGGTCCATTTCGTGAGATAACACGTTCACCAAACTTGGTTTCCAATAAGTTGATTGTGGCATTCGCTGTGTGGCGCCGTCCTGTTGGAACCACATGTCCTCCAAGTCCATATTATCCAATTGGGCCAAAAATATTCGGTTATCATTGAACGGTAGCAATTCGCATTCACAGTAATGTGCCGGTCTTGATCCTTGAACCGTAATTTTGGGATGCATGGATTACGTGTGGATTGGTGTCTGACCAATAACGCATATTTTGCTTACTGACGAAGCCATTCAGCTAGAAATGAGCCTCTTAAAGTTGGCCTCTTAAAGTCGAGGCCACTGACTCCAAATTTCGGTAGTAAATTTTAATAATTTCGACTCGTTGTTGGCTCGTATATCTTTCCATGGTGAAATGGCATACCTTATTGAAGAGAAAAGAGCGGGAAAAAATATGGGGTCGTTTGCTGTCCTTATCGATTTACTTTTGTAGCGTCTCTGTTGAAAAACCCTTTAAGTATTCTTCGCTGGCTGATATCTAGACACTTTATTGTTTTTTTTTTACGACTTTGTTTATCACTTTCTGTTTAAGATATTAGTTTTTCTGTAAAGTCCTCCTGTAATATTCAAATATACGTAGTTTCTCTTTAACAAAAAAGCCTCTTGTGAAAAAGCGAATACATAACTTTCTAACAAATGTTTTTGTAACAGAAACTAAATTATGGTTACACTGTCTAATATTTGAATACGAATTCTAATATTGTACTTTTTATTAGTTGTATCTTCCATTTCAGATGACTGAGGTTTTAGAAATACTCAAATTGGATAATACAAATAAAGTTAGGTAGTAGCAACTTGTATTTAGTATGGCCGATTTTTAATCTATTCGACAAAAAATTCTGATGATGACAGTTACAAATTCTGATCAAAATATAGACTTTATCATGGAATTTCCAATGCCTGAATTGATTTCCAACTAATCTTTTCCCTGTTTGTAAGTCGATGTCGAGATACACAATATACAACTCATGGTTCATCTGTCGCCGATACTATCCGTTTACTAGCAGGTAGCGCAAATAGAATCATTATATTTTGTTTTTCCATTTTCCATTTCAGTGATGAATGACAAGCTTTATGTGGACCTTTACCATTTTTTTCTGTTAACAGGATAAGATGATACCCATCAAGTGGCTGCCGCCAGTATTGATACACATTTGTGCCCATTTTCCATGACTCTCCGCAAGATTTCCGGCGATAACTGTTTGCATTCCTGTCATATATATTCTCCTTAAGTTATGCGATTGTCTGAGACTTCTTGGCATAAACCCGCAACTTCACGTTGCCCCAAAGTAAGAAGTCTGGAATGGTTAAATCGGGCGATTTTTGTGACCATGCCAAATCGCGACCAGGAAACGCTTCGGTATAGGTCTATTTTACCGACAACTCTGTGATCGGTACAAAAATCTAATTTACCGCTAAAACACGCTGAGTCTGACAATATATTCTGTTCTCCGACCCGGTCCACGGTTCGCGAGATATGGACCTCCAAAAGTCCAACGTATAGATGGGCATATCAATAGGTCAATATATGTATCGGTGCAAAGCTGTCGGATATGCCCTCCTAATGGCTTCAAAAGAATTTAATTTTATTAACCCATTGAGTAACAATTTAAAAATTTCGATTTTTGACTACGCCTTTTTTTGTCAAAAATTTAATTTTGTCCAAATATGACCTATATTAAGGCATTTAAAATGTATATAGTCTGATAGACCAGACTTTAGCATTTAATTCGAAATATAATATGCGTGAATAACTTTTCAAAGAAAAAAAATTTAAATTTAAATTTAAAATTTATTTCGAAAAAAGTCGGTTTTACGGGCGAAGATTTTACGTGACAACGTCTTTTTCTCGGTAGAATATTTATTGATATGAATATAATTAAATTGCACAATAGGAGTGCAATGAACTCACTTGCCCAATGAGTGTTAGAACTCACGGGCGATGTTTTAACATTTATTGAAACTTATGGTTTAGGAAAATAGAAGTAATTTCAACACCATCTAGGTACCTGTGCGATTTCTATGAACACATTATCAAATGTGACATTATAAACAATAAACATATCCTTTATTATAAAATATAAACATTTCTTTTATTATAAAAAATAAACATTTCTTTTATTAAAAACAAAAGAAAATAATTTACTAACCAAAAAGTATTTCAATTCATCATATTCGCATATCGTTTTTAAAGCCGACCGCAGCTCTCTGTTTCGTTTTGGCTACCTAATTCATATGAAAATTTCTACACACAAACATACACTACACATATCATAAAGCCAAAAAACAAAAAACAAAAAATAATACCTTATCCAATGCAGACTGATCTAAATCAATATTCATACACACGCACATATATACGCACATACATACTTGCTCAGTCGTCATATATATGATGTGCCAAAAAACAAAAACACTCACACCACCGACCAACAGCCACTAGAAGCCAGCAAAGCAAATCGTTTCTGGCACACAAGTAAACACATTGCGTTTACTTGTGTTCGGTGACTCATCGTAACGTTACCGGGCGTTACACTTTTTCATAAGTGACTCCCAGCCGCAACCTAATTTAAGACGTTGTCACGTCAAAATAAAATTTGGAATAGGTGTCTGAATAAGGATTTCATTACCTTTCACATCCGATGGCTGTGAGTGCTCCAAATTCGACTTAAGGTACAGAGGGAATTTGAACCCCCCTGGGAGAGTAGGTGGAAAATAAATTTATCGATTTGCAACTGATTTGAGTACCATACATGTATATTTGTAACCGAAAAAATGTCGATAATATTTTTTGGGTATTTGTTATTATTAATATTCTTTATTTAGTACATAACATTATATTCATTAATTTTCTTAAACAATTATTAGAGAGTATTTACGGCAAATTAACCGTCTGCCGGAATAGGTGTATATTAGGGCGGGTCAAATTGTATGGAACGATTTTTTGATGAAGGGTATAGCAAAAACGTAATCGATAGGTGATTCTGAGAAATTTTGCTCAAGAGATCATAGCTCTAAGTCGGATTTGGAGCCCCCCAAAAGGTATTTTTATCACCTCTCAGAATCTGTATTGATACCTGTAGAATAAGTTCATTTTAGGCTATTTTTCGACAAAAAATTCTTAATATCTCTACTAAAAATAAAAAAAATATTTGTATCAATACAGATTCTGAAAGGTGATAAAAATACCTTGCAAACAAGCCCACAATCTACTATAATTCTATCCGATTTTATGGCGAATTTAATTAAACTATTCTATGTGTAACCTACGCCGAAGCCATCCTCAATCTCGTGGACGAAGTGGACGATTTTTCCATCAAAATCATAATGAGAGATGAGGCTCATTTCCACCTCAGCGGGTACGTGAACAAGCAAAACTATCGCTTCTGGGGCACCGAAAATCCATTAAAACCCCCTCCAAATGACTGCATTGTGCGCTGTTCACGCTGGAGGAGTCATCGGGTAATTTTTCTTCGAGAACGCCGCTATCAAACGACAATAGTGGACGGTGCGCGCTATAGGGCCATATTAACCGAGTTTTTTCTGCCGCAGTTTGACGAATTAGGACTGGAGGACATGTGATTCCAACAGGACGGAGCAACGGTACAATCTGCGCGAGCCACAGCCGATATTCTGTAGGCGACGTTCCCGGGTCGCCTCATCTCTCGTTTTGGCGATTTGCACTGGCCCGCAAGTTCACCCGATTTAACCGTTTGAGACTTTTTTGTCGGATTTTTTGAAGTCCCGTGTTTACGTGAACAAGCCCGAGACCCTGGATGCCCTCAAGGTCAACATTCGACACGAGTGCGAGAATCTGTCGCCCGAAGTTCTCGCCGAAGTGATGAAAACTGCCATAAAACGGGCCCGTATGGTAATCAACTGTGACTGCGCCCATTTAACCGATATCATCTTCTTAACTTAACCAATAAAATTCTAAAGGTTCAAGTTAACATAATCAAAAAACAGAACCGAAGTTTTTCATTTAGAAAAAAAAATGAGAGCAAAACAACATCGGATGACTTCTTTTGAAACACATTGTATAAATAAAAGTAAATAACCCTCTATTTAGCATAATCGTAATAGCGCTTCGGCGACCACTGAGTTGTATCACGACTTCTATTGACAACCCTGACTTCAACCAAGAATTCAAGAATATATTTGAAACAAGTTTATATTTTGTCGTTAGCATTCAACCTAATACCATATATAGGTTGCGCCAAAGTTTACGACCCTATGGGAAGATGTTTCAACTTTTGCAAATGTTCGGTTTTGTTATTTGTGATGTAAACAGATACTGAATACACGTTGACAACCCATGAAACCATAGAGGAATTTCCCTGGGTGAGCAACAGCGTTTAACGCTTTGACTGGATTTCAAGTCGCAAGTTAGAAGTTCATCGAGTGGGAGTTGCAGATGACAAACCAACCATCCAACATAATTTAAAATTCATTGTCATCAATCAAACATAATTTGAAAACCATTAGTATCAATCGAACATAATTTAAAGAAAATTAGTATCAACCAAACTTAATTTAAGCATAATTTGTCTATCGCTGATTCCATCATCCACTTTCTTTTGCATATTTTTCCAACTTCATTGTCGATGAGCTGTGGCATCGAAACCCCCTCCTGAATGAAACTCTATACTCTTCAAGTACACGGAATACGCCAACTGGTCAAATACTAAGGCGTTTGGCCGATCGGCTCGACGTGCTGAACGGCTGAATTTTTTCCATTATTTGAGGGAAATCCCCCTCTGTTCGCTTGTGGGGTGTCACCTTTAGATTACAACAAAGAATACATTTACATATACATAGATTGTTCAATTATATGTCAGTAGACTTTATACATCGATTTGCCGAACGACTTTAGTTTAGCATTTCTCCGTTGAAACGCTACTAATATGTAGCATAACCTGAAATAGACGCCTCACAGTAATGCCAAAATACAATTACTCTTGACGAAATCAAAATTTTTCATTATGTGATGAACACCAAACAGAGTTATTCCATACACAGTACAACACATGATTTCGGGACTCAATTCTGATAATTGTTTGTGAAAGTAACCCCAAAAAGAAGAACTTTTGCGTCATTCGTTTGGTCAAGTTATAAATAAGAATAAATGGTTTCCCATTACATCCCATGAAGGGACCGGGCAGAACTTCTCACAATCACTGAGCTGTGCGCTTTCCAGTTCTCACTAACTGATTGGGACCTACTGTTTTACACCGATTCCGAACGGTATTTTGAGAAGCTTTTTAATGGATATATACTCGATAGTGTCGCCGTCACTATGCGAGGTGACCGCCGCCGAAAGAAATTTGAAGGTGGTCAGAGCAGGGTTCGAACCCAGGATCTCATGTACAAGACCCGCGCACACTAAACATTGCACCACCGACGGTCAAGTTACCTCAAATAATAATTTAATAATTAATTTGAAGTTAGTAAGTAGCGTATAGGGGAATTTGTCACGGTTTAGGTTCTTTTGTTTGTCATAACTCCAGAACCACTAGCCCGATTTAGCTGAAACAAATTTAGAAGAATTAAGAATTACAATTCCTCTAATATTTTCTATATTTTCACCAGTCGCCAGCGATATAATCCATTCCCAATTTTTTCACTAAACCTGGGATATAATGAGAGTAGGTGAACGTATTTGCTTCGTCAACGGAATAAAATTTCCGAAAATCAGCTTGGCGTTGTCGGTATGATGTTGCGCTGACATTTTGCTGTGTGAGTTTTCTGCTCTTCAAAAATGATGTCAACCATTCGGAGTATTGTTGTGATAGTCCCATCTTAGCCACAATGTAATCCATTTCCATTTGTGTTAGCGGTTGTGATCCATTATTTTCAGTATCGTGTGTCCAATCAGCATCATTCAAATTGGTCGGTTTGGTGAAAACTGTTTCGGCTTGCAGGGACACAGTATCCAGACTCGGAGGTTTAGGTGCATCGACATCAGCAGGGCGGTTAACTGGAAGTGTGGCAGTAAATGCAGCAGTGTATACTTTTGTTTTCAATTGTTGTCTGTTTAATCTATTACGAGAATTTCTGTATGCGTAGCACCTGGATTCATCATGTCCAGTTAGGTCTTCCACCCAAATTACTGGCTTCATAAAAGAAAGCTGTCCACCTTTTCCCTGTATAATTGTGCATAAAAGCGAAACGCGTGAATCGATTTTCATGATCTATGTCTCATTTTGTTCATAGGTTATGAGACTTTACGTGAAAGTAATAGGACTTGACAGTTTTTACCGTTTTGTATTTTTTATGTATTAAAAAAAATTTAATTTTTTAGGCAAAAAATATTTTTTTTTCTTCATACATTTATTTATAACTTCGAAACTCTTGCTTATGCAGCGAAACGTTGTATTAACGGATTAAAGGAATTGTAATTCTTAATTTTCCTAAATTTCTTTTAGCTTATTCGGAATAGTGGTTCTCGAGTTATAACAGACAAAAGAACCTAAAACGTGACAAATTCCCCTATACGATACTTACTAACTTCAAATTAATTATTAAATTATTATTTGAGGCAACTTGACCAAACTAATGATGCAGAAGTTCTTCTTTTTGGGGCTACTTTCACAAAGCCGTCGGTGGTGCAATGGTTAGTGTGCGCGGCTCTTGTACATGAGATCCTGGATTCGAACCCGGCTCTGACCACCTTCAAAAAAAATTTCTTTCGGCGGCGGTCACCTCGCATAGTGACGGCGACACTATCGAGTATCTAGCCATGAAAAAAGCTTCTCAAATTACCGTTCGGAATCGGTGTAAAACTGTAGGTCCCAATCAGTGGGTGAAAACTGGAAAGCGCACAGCTCAGTGATTGTGAGAAGTTCTCCCCAGTCCCTTCATGGGATGTAATGGGAAACCATTTATTTTTTATTTATTCACAAACAATTATCAGAATTGAGTCCCGAATCAATCACCTGAAAAATGTTGTACTGTGATATTTAAACCTTTTAACTCTCGTTAAGTGATTTCTGTTCCTACCTTCTCAATGCACGAAGATTTGTGAGTACTTAGTGGAACGGTAAAGAGATATCTACATTGAGTCGTATAGTTTTTAAAATGATCAGCACACTGAAAAATCCTCTTCTGTAATATATTCTCCCAAACATATTCTGCTGGAACCAGAATGAGTGTTTGGAACACTCTTCAAACATTCATATGCTTGACCCAAACACAGTTGTATTTAAATGCAAACAGTGGCATGTTTACTGCCAAACATATATGCTAATACGTGGACCCTTGCGTTCTTCATCCCAAACATCCATATACTTACGTGGAAGCATTTGCGTCCTTCCCCCAAAAATACTTATGCTATACCAACCATAATAATATTTAGAAACGAATTATTCTTTGATTTAAATATATATGTAAAAAAAACGTTTCCCATTACATCTCATGAAGGGATTGGGGAGAGCTTCTCACTATCAGTGAGCTGTGTGCTTTTTAATTTTTCACTCACTGATTGCGACCTACAGTTTCCGAACCGATTCCGAACGGTATTTTGAGAAGGTTCTTCATGGCTAAATACTTGATAGTGTCGCCGTCACTATACGTTTCTTTCGACGACGGTACCTCGTTTAGTAACGGCGACAGTACCGAGTACTTCGCCTTGAAAAAGATTCTCAAAATACCACTCGAAATCGGTGTAAAACTGAAGGTCCGCACCGCTTACTGATTGTGAGACGCTCTATCCCTTCATGGGGTGTAATGGGAATCTATTTATTTTTTTTTATTATTTATAAATGAGGATTCATGTTGACAAAATTAATTATATTTAATAATTAATACATATATATTAAAACCAACAATTATTCGTTTCTAAATATTATTATGGTTGGGACGAAATACGCATAGGTGTCCACGTAATTATATGGATGTTTGGGGGAGACACGCGAATGCTTCCCCGTAAGTATTTGGATGTTTGTGTTGAAGAACCCATATGTGTCCACGTAAAAGCAAACATGTTTCCCAGTAAACATGCCACTGATTGAATTTAAACACAAGTGAGTTTGGGACCTGCAAACACATGAATACTTGAAGTAAGTTCCCAATATATACATGGTTCCTGCAGAATATGTTTGGGAGAATATGTTACAGAGGCCGTTTTTTCAACGTATTTGTTGCTGATAAATATAAATGTTAAGTATTTTTTCTGTCTTTGATTTTCAGGGCAACTCTTATACTGCGCTTAGGTCTCGTTATGGGTATCCCGAGTATGTTAATCGCAATCATGGGTCTGTTTCTTGCCGTCAGCCGTGTTTTATTCACGTTTTATATTATCCTGGAGCCTTATGTATATGTAGTATTTGCAGTGCTGGTGTGGGAACCAAAGGGTTGCTTTAGATGCACCTATGGGTAATGATGCAATTCCATACACAAACAGTTGATTATTTTTTAATTAAACAATTTTTCTTCTTCTTTGCATTCAGTTGTAATTCTTGTAGAAAGCCGGAAGAAACGGCAAATATGCCAGAAGTTGTTTATCTAAATTCTAACCGAGATTAACAAAGCAGTACCGATTTCGTAGAGAAATACAGCAAATAGCTACCCATACTTGACATGAAGATTTTTAAACAAAATCAATGAGATTTATTTGACTTATATGTTTTTGTTATCATTTCAAAGAGCCACAGCACATACACATTTTATATAATTACAGTGAATTATCAAAGACAGGAACTAATTTAATAAACTAATTAACTAAAATAATAAAAAGTTTTGTTATGAATAATTTTATTTTTTTAAGAAGGTTTGACGCCCTTTCGACGCCGTTTTCGATCCGATTTTTAAAGCTTTAGTGGATTGTTCGAGTACGGAAACTGTAATAGCTGGTGTAATTCTGGCTTCCCGAAATCGAGCCACACAACTCCGGAGAGCCAATACGCAGTGCATTTTGATGCAAACAACCATCTTGTGCAATAGGCCGGATAAAACAAATGTTGAAGCTACAAGTTGTGGTTAGCAAACAAAATCGTTCTGCTGGTCGAGCAGAATACGGGGGGCTAACAAAAGTTCGCTTAGTTGCTGTCATATTATAAGTTTTTAATAAATCAAAAATTTGCTATAATCTTACGATATATCACTCTAATTTTCAGAAAGATCGGTCGAATTGGAGACAAGAAAACGTTAAATTTAGTGAAGCATTGCCAGTGGATATCCCTGTGCCACCGCAGCAAGAAATTCGGTTTGCTATTCATTTTGGATTTCGGCGTAAGCTCAAGCCTGTGGAAATGTTTAGTGAATGCCAAACAGCGTTGGGAGTTCATGCGCCATCCCTTGTGACTATTTCAAAGTGGTTCCGGAGATTCCACACCGGCCATTTTTCTGTGGAGGTCGAACCTCGAGAAGGCCGTCCAAAATCTGCGACTAACTATGTAAGTGTAGCGCTGGTGAAGTCTAAAATTGACGAAGATCCAAGATTGATCCAGGAAATGATTGCTGAAGAACAGGGCTTGAATGCGATGGCTGTATCGCGAATTTTAAAAACAAACTTGGATACGCGAAAAAATCTGCACGATGGGTACCTGGAATTTTAACTGAAGCTCAAAAAGAGGCACGTGCGCGTTTTGCTCAATATTTTCTTGACAAATTCCAAAACGGAAAGTCTTCCACTTTTCAGGAAATTGTAACAGCTGATGAAGCATGGTATTGCAAGTACGATCCTGAAACCAAACCACAAAGGATGGTACGGAGCCCAGAAGGTGCAAATTTGTAGATTTTGAAGACTGTTTTTCAAGGTAGATTTATCGATTTCAAAAATGTATCAAAATAAATGGCGATTATGTTGAAAAAATACAATGCGATAAAGAATAAAGATATGAAATTAAATAATTTTTTGTTTAGTTTTTGTCTACTCTGTTAAGCGAATTTTTGTTAGCCCCCTCGTACACACACAAAATTTCTGATAAAACAATTTAGCCCTTAACCTCCAGCAGTGCACTTGAATAAAAACGGGATACAATTTTACTTTTTGGAAAATTTTAATATAATTGGGATGTATTTTCAAGCTTGTAAAGGTGGTGAAATATGGCATATGTCATGATGGTATGTGAGTGCATCAAAGTATTTTAGTATGCAGTCAATTTTTAAGTATACAATAACTGCAGTTCACTTTAACTGTTAAAGTAAACCCCGTAATTTTTTGCTGTTTTTGCTCTTTAAAACTGCAGCTACACAATTTTGAGAACTGTGTTAAATGATGTTATACAGGAAGTAATTGAAGATGTAGCGCATCAATAAGGCAAGGAAAAAATTGTGTAAGGAACCTGCATTCTTGTCAACTTTTCGCCATGAAAGTGCATGAAAAAAATAACAACTATAATTTTTTTTGTTGCTACTTATTGATCTTGTTGCTTTTTAACTATAGATTGATTATTGAAGTTCCACCGAAAAGTTAATCGAAATCAAAAAATTTGAGAAGCTTTTGATTTTCGATACACCTTAATATGCGACGGCAATGTTTAGAACAATGGGGTTTTATAAGCTGCAAACAAGCATTAACGAGTTGCAACATTAAACATGTGTTCCCCTAATTATTCCATTCATTCAAATTTTGATGCCCCCTGATTCAGGCAACAATTGGCAATTACTATTTATCTATAAACCATTTATATTAAATTTACAAAATTTTTTTTATTTTCTATTGTACAACCTCATGAGGTCAGATGTCTTAAACATATTAAATAAACTAATAAATTAAACAAATTTCAAGATAATCCTCCAACTGGTTCTATCCTTCGCCTTTTCTCGCCAGTTGGTAGCAGCAAGGATACGGCAGAATTCTTCTGCCTGGTCTTTCCAGCGGAGTCTTGGTCGTCCTCATTTCCTGCTTCTATCGGGTACGTTATCGAAAACCTTCGCGCTGGTTTATCTTCATCCATTCTGATAACATCGCCTAGCCAGCGCAATTGGCCAAATTTGATCTTAGCTATGTCCACGTCAAAATATATATTGTATAGTTCTTGCTTCCAGCGACGCCGGTACTCGCCGTTTTCCCTAACACGACCCTTTATTTTACTGGAGAATTTTTCTCTCGAATACTCCCAGGTATTTTGCATCCGGTTGCGATATGACCCAAGTTTCGGAGCCATGTGTCAAGGCAGGTAAAATAAAAGTCTGATATAGCTGGACTTTTGTCCGTCGAGAGAGGGCTTTGTTCCTAAACTGCTTGCTGAGCCCAAAATAGCATCTATTTGCAAACACAATTCTCCTATCTATCGCCAGGCTGACGTTGTTGTCCTTGTCCACGGCGGATCAACGGTAGACAAATTCATCTACCACTTCAAATTAAAACGGGTGTCAACGTCGAGTCAAGTCGAGAGGTTTCTTTTGTCTTGTCGGCATTAACAACAAGACCCACTTTCGCTGATTCCTTTTCGATTCTTGAAAATACTGCAGTACCTCCCGCAAATTTCGTCCAATGATGTCTATGTCGTCAGCATACGCCGGCAACATATGGCTTTTCGGGTTAATGGTCTTGTTCGTATTTACTGCAGTTTTTCTCATTATTATCTCCATTGAGATGTTGAAGAGATTGCATGAAAGTGTGTCGCCTTGTCTCAATCCTCGCTTGGTACAGAATGGTTCGGTGAGGTCTCTCCCCAGCTTCACTGCTGGCTTGGTGTTGGTCAGCGTCATTCTACAGAGGCGGATCAGTTTTGCCGGAATACCAAGTTCAGACATAGCTTCGTACAGTTTTCCCCGTATGGGGCTATCGAAAGCAGCTTTGTAATCGACAAAAAGGTGGTATGTAACGATTTAATTTTCGTTCGTCTTTTCCAGGATTTGGCGTAGCGTGAATATTTGGTCAGTCGTGGACTTGCCTGGTCTAAAACGAAATGTTGGTTGTTTACATTGCCGTTTAGATCAAAATGGGCCTCATTAGACACAAACAAGCCATTTATCAAGTTGTTGTCTTGTTCGGTGATTTGAATAATTTCTTAGCATAATTCCAGGCGTATAGGCAAACCCAGAGGGTTTAAATTGCTTGTCATTGGGAGTTTGTACGGAAACAAGTTTAAGTCAGCATGAATTATCCGTTGTAATGACCGCCCAATTAGCGCCGATAAGTTTCGAGTCGAAACGCTTGAATTTGCCTGAATTGACGATGCTATAGCCGCTATTGTGTCTTGAACCCGAAATCTGGGATCTCGATGGTACGGTCTTCTTGCAATGCTTTCAGATTCGTCAAACATGTTTACCCATCTCATAATAGTCCATCTACTCGGGGGAGTGCCGTCTAAATTCCCTTTGGACGGAAATGAATGACTGCAAAGCATGGTACCGCTGCATTATCCAACTCTTTTTTTCGGTATTCCAAGAATTCGTTTTACAAAATCTTAGTGGTAACCTGCGAATACAAAAAAATATGCCGATTACTCACACCAAAAAAAAAATTACGTTTTGTTTTTGTAGCACGATTCGCGCGCCACCCTGTACAACCCAATTATATGACAATTTTCTGTAGCTTCAACTTCTTTTCGGCCCGGCGTATTGTGCAATTAGTACAGACACTAACACATATTCCGCATATTGATATTTTTTAACTTCACATCCTGACAAGTATGAGATTCTGTGTGACTTCAAGTATGAGTTCGGATAAGACCGGCATGAAAAATTACTGTCAGGTCCAAAGAAAAATAAATTGGAAGCTGAATAAAAGTCCAAATACTAATGGGCTTCGCAAGAGAGCATGACCAGCATGTGCCAAAGAACAGGTTTTGTTTTTTTTTTAAAGAGTAAATAATAATTCGTCTTCGACACACTTTCGTGCAATCTCTTCAACATCTTAATGGAGATAATAGTGCGAAAAGCTGCTGTAAATATGAAGAAGACTATTAACACGAAAATTCATATGTGGCTGGCGTATGCTGACGACATAGACATCATTGGGAGAAATTTGCCAGAGGTTACTGCAGTCTTTTCAAGAATTGAAAAAGAATCAGCGATAGTGTGTCTTGTTGTTAATGGCGGCAAGACAAAATTGATAGTGTCACCGACTAAAGAAACCTCTCGACTTGAGCCGCACTTGAACGTCGACAACCGAATTAATTTGGAAGTGGTAGATGAATTTGTCTACCTTGGATCCGCCGTGAACAAGGACAATAACGTCAGCCTGGAGATAAATAGGAGAATTGTGCTTGCAAAAAGATGATAGTTTGGGATCAGCAAACAGTTTAGGAACAAAGCCCTCTCTCGACGGACAAAGGTCCACTTATAGCAGACCCTCATTTTGCCAGTCCTGGTTATCGGAAACCAGGCTAGGAAACTTGGTCATATCGCAAGAGTATGAAAAACACCTGGGAGTATTCTAGAGAAAGATGTTTCGTAATATAAGGTCATCTTAGAGAAAACGTCGAGTACCGACGTCGTTGGACATAGCTAAGCGGATCAAATTATGCCAATTGCGTTGATTAGGCCGTATTATCAGAATGGATGAAGATGAACCAGCGCCAAAAGTTTTCGATGACGTACCCGATGGAAGCAGGAAAAAAGGACGACCAAGACTCCGATGGAAAGCCCAGGTAGAAGAATCCCTCTCTATCATTAGTGTTACCAATTGGCTAGAAAGGGCGAAGGATAGAGCCAGTTGGAGGAATATGTTGAAATTGGTTTAATTTGTTTTTTTAATTAATATGTGGCAGTCATCTGGCCTCATCAGGTTGTATAATAGTCAATTAAACTCGTTTTTTTTAATAAATATGTCTTCAGTGGTTTGAAGAAATAATATGTTGTTAAATTCTTGAGAGGATTGCAGGTGGTGTAAGGACAAGGTCTGATGAAGTAAGATACAATGGTGAGTTGTGATGTATGGTAAATTTATGGGGTCATTTTATATTAATCAAATGATAAAGCTAGAGTAGGGTAACGCATCTGGAAATAAAATCTATCGTCGAAATAAAATATTCACTTGAGCTTGACGTGTTTTTGGGTGTGGAAAATTCAGTCAATGTAGAGTCAGTTTTTTTTATTGTTGTTTATTCACTAGGTGGTTAAAGGGTTGAGAATTCACGTCCAGGCTGTAGTAAGTTGGGCAGAATACCATCGCTAAAGTAAAAAATGGAGAACAGATTATAATAATATGGACTGTATGCGACTCCTGACCACCTTTCGTTTCATCCGAAGACTGTCACCTCTTTTATACGCTGCAAAATCTGTTAGAATACTTGTGTCTAAACACATTGTGTTTACTGTTCAATACTACGTGTCGGGCACACAATGACTAATATATATGTTTTTGTGCCCAAATATTGAGTTGTTTGTGGAAATAAAACAGCACAGCTTCGGTCATACATTTCACACCTACGGACAGGTGTGCGGCATATTGGGGATTTCCCCTTCACCACCATGTTTGACCACGATGCGCAGCCATTTGCCCAAACCCATTTTTACCCATTTTTTGAATCATCAATTTTGCACCCTACCACACAAAATTAGGGGTTGCCCCGTATCCAAATATTGTTACTAAGGATCTCCACACAACACTATCCCACCCCTAATGGGTATATAGAGTCGATAGTCACACAAAGTATGTACTGATGAAGATAAGATAAAGAGTAGGAGATTGGAGATACGAACCCATACGCATTAATTACAAACACTTAGAGCAATCTATAACATCAAGTGCACGCAGAAATATCTGTGTTTTGTTATTGTTGGGATGCAAATATAATGTGTTTGTAGGCTGCAATAAATAAAGTATACTTGTGTCCAAATACATTGTGTGTGAAATTCAATACTACATGTTGGAGACACAATGATTAATAGGTTGTATTATATGTATTTGTAGCCCAAAGGGGGTTTTGTTTATTGCAAAGTGGTGCAAATAGAAACGTGACAGACAACAAAGGAACAAAAATGCTGCATATCTTCAATTTATGAAAACAATGCCTACCAACATGTATATAGTTCCTGCAATATGTTGCTGAGGCGGTTTTTTCAGTGTGTATAGAAAGGTCTCAGAGAAGGCTCACAATAAATCGAGAAATGTTGCCACCTAAGCCAAAAGTAACATTCTTTCTTGCAACTGTGTCATGCCAGGCTCTATCAAACGCCTTGAAAATATCTCATATAACTTTATTTTCACCCAGTCTATGTTGGGATCGACTCCACTGTATCGAGAGAAACGCCATCAGACAAGCCGTATAGCGGTGTCCACGGCAGCCATACTGTCGATCACCAAGTCGGCCCTTGAAGTCGAGATAATTTACTAGATAGTTAATTATGCTCTCCATTTACTTTAGAGAGTAGAGTATATTGAAATCGATCGGTAGTCATCGGGCTCAGCCAACTTCTTTTTCGTAGTAGTCAGCGTTCGAACAACAGAGACGATTTTGGGGATGCACCCTCACAAACACAGTGAGCTGTGATGCCGCTGTCACAATATATTACTGTAGTGACCTCAGGTTTCTAGACAGTATTGGGAGTAGCTAAACCGTTTGAGTGTGTCATTGTCATTCTAGGAATCTTACTCTTTGGAAATCCTGTTCGGAGTCCGAGTCACTGCTCCTTTGAAGTGTTCCCGATAATATGGGAATATACTCACCTTCAATCTGGAGCTGGCCGGTTTTCTATTTATTTGAGACGAACTAGCCGATGGCGGTATAGCTCTCAATAACGTAACAAAGAAATATTAGAATGATAAGGCGGTCTGAGGTACTAGATTGTGTACTACACTATTGTGAGTACCTGGCACAATGGCTCAACCTCACAGTGCTCTTAACACAGGGTGAATACAATGCGTTGACCAACCGAAGCATCCGAGTACCAATTTAAAACCATGTATTTGGACATAGTTTTTTCCCTTGGTTAGGAATGGAGCTTTTTTAACAGTTCTACCGATCTATGAGTCACGGCACCCGGTTGCAATACAACTCTACATCGAACAGAAGCTCTGCCCGCGATTTGAGTATAAACCACAGCCACCACGTAACTCCCCGAAGGACCTCACCTCAGCCAGGCTGGTAGCAACAGCTCCATGGGCACCTGACTTCCGTGGTACCAGAATTAAGTCTCTGATCAGATCTCGAAGCCGAAACTACTATCGGTCGAACCCCAAACGGTTCGGGTGCTGGTGACCCCACCACACTAATAGATAACACTCAGCATACGCTGCAAGCGCCAAGCAAGAAAACAAAAGAAAAAATAAAAACCATACATAAAGATCTTGGGCTGACAGGAACGTCCCAACCTCAGCAAAAAACGTCAAAACAGCGCCGAGCAAATAAAAGAAAAAAACAAAAACAACAATAATCTCTAATGCTGCCGGGAACCGCAGGGACAACCACAAGCTATCAACATCTGCATAGAACAAAATAAACAACTAGGGCAATCATAACCACTACTCTCCTCCTCCTCCTGTCAAACACCTCACGTGCGAAGTTACTCAACCCCCCAACTGTCCGATCGTCCGCAAATCCCAAAGGTCCCAACCCGCCCGGTCTTAGTAACTCCCATTGCGTATAAGTCAGTATGTGCCTCCAGTCCTCCGGCCCACTTCCACAGTCACAGTCCGCAGTGTCGGACAAGGATCCCTTATGCAACAATTCATTAAGACACCCGTATCCCGTCAGTAAAAATCCCGTACTTAACGCAAAACAGAAGTTCAGTCTGTCACGTACAAAAGACACGTCCTGTATAAATTCGTTCGTCACCGTACCTTTGTCACTGTCCGTCCCTCTACTGCCACAAAGTGAGATCACGCGCTGATCTAACAGCGGTATGACTCGCGCACTCGCCCATCCGCCAGATCGGCGATGAAGACCATCTCGTCTCCAAGAAGGGGTAAGCCTTCTTCACCGCAGACGCCGTCGCGTGGCGAAGGACCTATAAATCCAGGGGGTATCCCAAAAGCACGTGTAACGCGTGAGCCGGCACAGTGGGCCAAACTGGCAAGCACACCAACAAAACAATCCGCTGGCAGGACAACACCTAGGCCCTGCCCACCACCGACGTAACTGTGCCCCACCATATTGGTGCACCATAATCCACCATATATGGTGCGCACATCTCGCCTACTAAGACCCCAATCAGTCCTCAGGATTCGCTTAACAACTCTCACCTCCGCGGTGAGTTATCTCTAATATACGGCAGATGCACCATAAAGTTAAGGCGCTCACCTACCATAATCCCCGAACATTTCACCTGGGTGACGTACAGTAGGCTCGCGCCCTGACACTTCATCACCGTCCGATGAAACAGCGACAGTCTGTCCTTAAGCAGCATCGTGACAGTCTTGTATAACACGCCTAAGCACGGCAGTAGGGCAGTTACTTTCGAGTAGCACTACTATACACATAGCCATGGTGGAGATGGGTATAACAAAATTCGGTTTGGTAAACTTGGCGTCGATTATACCTTGGTTAGTTGGTTTGGTTGGTTGAAAAGGCTGCAAGGCTGTCTAGCATATTTAGGCCAAAGAAGCCCATTGTGATACCTGCAGTTTCCTCCATAGCAACTATTGACTAGTCGTCTAGCCAATTTGCCCTTTCAGTAAATTTGTCTATAAGACATGGGGCTGTCCGTGGAGGTGGAAAGTTTCTGATTGCCATTCACTTGGGAGTGGCCAGAAATGATTTCTTCATTGGGCAGTCCAAGCAGCTCACTACTTCCACGCAGTATGTCCTGGGCAATGGCTTTTCGGAAACCTCCGTTAGCTAGCTAGAGTGAGAAGGCGAAAAAAATGTTGATGCTCATCAGGTTTAGTAGGTGACTGATGTCACTGAAGCTCATCAAACAATCGGGCATATTCTTTTGTCCTTAGAAGGCGGATGAGCCAAATATACGGGCCAACGGCGAATAGAAACTAAACCAAGAAAATCCAGGTTCAACATATCGCATCCTGGTCAGCGTCTGATCCATAATGGGCGGCTCCATCAAATTATCCTGGCAGTAGGTAAAATGCAAAAACACGGTGGGCTGGGTTTGCCTCCCGCCAGCGTTCATAATGGCAGTGAAAATACGTAAACGAACAAGAAAACATACACAACCCCTATTTGTTGACGACCCCGCAAACGTTATAAGGACCACGATTTACGGATATGCACTTGGAATGTAAGAACTCTATATATATCCGGTGCAAGTATCCAACTGGCAGATGTCCTCGAAAGTTATAAGGCTGACATTACCGCTATCCAGGAAATGCGATATATACTACAGTTGCCATGAAAAAAAAAAACATGAATTTGGTTGCGGATTTGTAGTTGGCAAAAGACTGCGACATCTAGTCTCTAGGTTCAATCCTGTGAGTGAAAGTATAGCCACAATCAGCATAAAAGCGAAATAATTTTATATTTCCCTAATTTGTGTGGATGCCCCGACAGAAGAGAAAGATGATGATGCCAAAGACATATTCTATGAGCCATGACATTAAGATTGTACTAGGAGATTTTAATGCCAAAGTAGGAAGGGAGAATGTGTTTAATCCAACTATTGGCAATTTCAGTCTACAGTTCCGACAACGGTGGTACAAGATTCCAGTGGTACAAGATTCCAGCATAAAGACATTCACAAGGCTACTAGGGTATCCCCTGATCAAAGAACTAAGAACCAAATTGATCACGTGGTAATTGATGGAAGGCACTCATCCAGTGTAATGGACGTACGAGTGATCAGAGGAGCTAACATCGATTCTGATTACTACCTGGTAGCAGCAAATGTTCGCAAAAGATTAAGTAGTGCGAAAATCGTACGAAACCAGACATAGAGGAAGCTGGACATCGGAAAGCTGCAATTACCAGAGGTAGCCACAGCCTACTCAAGGAAGCTCTCGCAACTTTTGGCACAGAACCTACCCCCTCCCGATGACGATCCTGATGCGCAGTAGAAACCAATTTCCGACTCTATAAAAACTGCCGCAACAACCGTACTTGGTTTCGAAAAACCGCTTCGCAATAAACCGTGGTACGATGAAGAGTGTCGCATTGCAAATGACGAAAAGAACGCTGCACGTATGGTAATGCTTAAGTCAATTGAAACGCGAGCTGCAACTGAGCGGTATAGGGAGAAAAGAAAGGAGGTAAACCTCCTGAGAAACGGCAGTGTAGAAAGCGCAAGGGTGAGAAAATTGAGACATACAGAAGGAAGAACGAAGCCAGAAAATTCTACCAAAAAGTTAAAAACGGAACTAATGGACATGGTTCAGGGCCCCCCTTCTGTAAAGACAAGGATGGAAATCTAGTCGCAGATCTGCAGAGCATGTTGGGAATATGGAGAGAGCATTTCTCCGCGCTACTAGTACCTGAGATATCCAATGACGATGGGATAATCGATCACAATATGGACGACGACGTCGATTGCCCCGCTCCTAACCAAGACGAGGTCAGAACAGCTATTGCCCGGCTTAAGAACAACAAAGCCGCAGGAGCCGATGGATTACCGGCGGAGCTGTTCAAGGCTGGCGGCGATGAGCTGATAAGGTGCATGCATCAGCTCATTAGCAAAATTTGGTTAGATGAATGCATGCCCGGCGATTGGAGTCTCAGTGTACTATGTCCCATATTTAAAAAAGGTGACCCGAGTATCTGTGCCAACTACCGTGGAATAAGCCTTATAGCCATAGCATTAAGGTTCGATCAAGTATAATGTGCGAAAGACTAAAACCAATTATCGCTGACCTCATTGGACCATACCAGTGTGGCTTTAGGCCTGGAATGTCGACAACCGACCAGATTTTCACGCTACGCCAAATCCTGGAGAAGACACACGAAAACGAAATCGACACCTATCATCCATTTGTCGATTATAAAACGGCCTTCGATAGTCCGATACGGGAGAAACTCTATGAAGCGATTAGACCAAAGCGTGAATGTTGATAACCGTTATAACTTCGAGGTAGTGGACGAATTTATATACCTCGGATCAGCCGTGAACAAAAACAACAACGTCAGCCTTGAAATCAAGCGGAGAATTTTGCTTGCGAATAGATGTTATTTTGGGCTAAGCAAGCACTTTAGAGATAAAGCCCTCTCTGGAGTAACAAAAGTCCAGCTGTACCAGACTCTCATTCAACCTGTCTTGCTTTATGGCGCAGAATCCTGGGTCCTATCGGAAGCAGACGAAACATCTGTAGGAGTCGCCGAGAGAAAAATACTCCGAAAAATGTATGGCCCTATAGTGCACAACGGCGAGTATCGGCGACGCATGAATCATGAGCTGTATGAGCTTTATCCTGACATTGACATAGTTAAGCGGATCAAGATAACGCGATTGCGCTGGCTAGGCCATGTCAGTAGAATGGATGAAGACGAACCAGCACGAAGGGATTTCGACACCGAACTCGAAGGAAGACGAAAAATAGGAAGACCAAGACTCCGCTGGAGGGATCAGGTTGATGAATCCCTGCGTACACTTGGTATTGCCAACTGGAGAAATAAAGCAAAAGATCGAACTGGTTGGCGAAATATGTTATCTTCGTTTTGTAAGGTCCCTGACCCCCCGGGGTTGTCCGAGACCGGATAAGTAAGTAAGTAAGTATAAGACCTACAGGAGTATCCTGCAGGGCTACGGTGCTAACTAGATGTGTTCCGAATATCCTACTTCTCAGTACTGCCAGAGCAGGGCAATCCAAGAGAAGGTGTTTCGTTATTTCCTCGTCCACTTCCATGCAGCATCTACAGAGAGTGGAGTTTCTATGTCCCAATCTTAGGGCATTTTTACCTACAAAACCATGTCCCATAAGTGTTCCTATCACTGTAGATAACCTGCCTCTCGGCAAGTTTAGTAGTTGCTGATTCCTCTCCTGTCCACCTGTGGCCAAAGGACTCTGGCTTGTTTGCAAGTTGAAGTAAGTCGCCACTTGTCCTTGAACATAACATCGGTCCACTGCCTGATCTGCAAACGGCAGGTAGAGATTGGCATACTAACACCTTCTTTTGCCGGAAGAACCTGTGCCGTAGTGCCCTGTCTAGCTAACGCATCCGCTACGCAATTGCCTGGAATGTCGCTGTATCCCGGTACCCAGATGAGCCTGATGACAAAATACTCTGCCAAGTGATGAGTGGCATTCTTTCGCCGTGTAGATACGCCTGGCTGTCAGTGTAGATACATAGTCTCCGCTCCGGAGGGTTGTGAAACTACTTTTCAGTAGTTCAACAACTTCCAGTATGACGGTAATTTCCCCCTGAAATACACTACAGTGATCAGGCAACTTAAAGGAGATATTTAAATTTAGGTCCGGTGAATGGACCCCATAGCCTACTTGCTCGTCCAACTTTGGTCCATCCGTAAAAAATCTGATACTACTGGTATCCAATTCCAATAACTTTTCCCAAGTATTCCTGTTCGGAATAGAAGTCCTTAGATTTGTCGCTGGTAGAAGGTAGGGGATACAGTAGTCCGTTTTTACGGGATAGGGTTGATCCGGTGTAGTAATTCAGTGTGTCCGGAATGCCCTGATATCATGACGCCACAATCTCTGATTCTCGCCAGGGATGTAGCGGCTGCCAATTCGGCCATGATATCAGGAGTACAGATGTTCAGGATATCACTAAGTGCAGTGCTTGACGTCGTGCCCATTGCCCCACTAACGCTAATCAGTTCTGATCTTTGAATTTTCATCAAGGAATTCAGAATATATTTCTTTTGGAGGGACCTCCACCAAACTACGGTGCCATAGAGAAGTATTGGTCTGAATATTGCCGTATAAAACCACATGGTGATCTTAGGAGATCTTAGGAGTCCCCAGTGCTTTCCTATCGACCCTTTACACCAGTAAAGAGCAACAGACGCCTTTTTCACCCTCTCCCCCACATTCGGTTTCCAAGACAGTTTTCTGTCGAGAATTATTCAACTGTAATTGCACCCCATTAACTGACGGCAATTCAAATGCGTGTATTTTATATTTCTGAGAGAACAAGATAAGCTCGGTTTTAAGTGGGTTAAGTGATAGTCCGTTGTTAGCGGTCCAGTTCGAAATCAGACTAAGTAGGCTGGTTGTACGAATGCTAAGTATATTGAGGTTTCTACCCGTACAGATGATAGCAATATCATCGGCATTGGCAAAGACCTGATATTCGGCCCTGTCCAATTCAAGAGGCAGTTCATTGACAAAAGTTAACCATAATAGCGGAGACAGAACTCCCCCCTTCGGTGTCCCCCTGTTAACGTTCCTAGCAATTGTAACACCACCCCATTCAGCTTTGACGGATCATATCCACCAGAAGCTTCCCAATTAGGAGTGTCACGAAGCTGTCGATTCCTAGATTCTGTAACGGCCAAAGACTCGCCGAAGGTTGAATGTTACTGAAGGCTCCCTCAACGTCCATGAAGGTCCCTAGAGCGAAGACCTTATTCTCAAGAGAAATTTATATTATGCTGACTATAGAGTGGAAAGCCGTCTCAGTTGAACTTTGACCTATACCTTGCACATACCAAATGTCCTTGTGTTTTCTCTCCCAATGATTTGAGTTTCTGTTATATTTTTAGCAACAAAAATACAAACGTTTGATTGTTATTCAGCTTGTTATATACGTATGTAGGTGAATTATCGATCTTGCGGTGCAGTTTGTGGTTTTCGCTGTTTTAAATATCGGTCATGAATCGGTCACGGTGATGATGAAGATATACCATTTAACTATTTCAAACATTTCAACAGTTTCCCTGAGACCTTCGTCGTGTAAAGATTCGTTGTGATAGAAAAAAAATGCAAGTGGTTACTCTTCTAATGGTTTTATTAGTATCAACAATTGTGTCATCAACCAAATGCAAAAATCCTAAACTACCATGCATTGAATTGTGTTGTGAGGAAACCCAATTCTTCCATACTCTTCTACTTTGTACGGATATTCCGGAGCAATTCAAAGCTTCGTGGCTTTCATTTTTGCATAATAAGACACTAAGTGAGACGATGGAAGTTGTTGAGTATGGCGAATGCGAGCCATCCATTATTCGACAAGTATGTACAAAAATATATATATTTCTTTATCATTATCAATACACACAACCTATATAGGGATCGCCTGTGGTGCAAAAGTTAGAGTTCCCGATTATTTAACATCCAAGCGTGGGTTCGATCGTCGTTCTGGGCAACTTTCTTTGCTTTCGTTACGCAAATATAAGAAAATTCATCTAAATTAGGAAATTTCAACTATTAATATGCATAGTTATTCACATGATCACTCGGTCCATGTAAATGAATCCCGAATGAGATCAAACTGTAATGATCCGATGGTAACCATCATGTACCCCTTAACAGCCAATGACGTATCATTGAATCGTAGCAATTCATGCAAAACAAGTTAATTTCCCAAACAACATATCTGTATAACCTATGATGAACAAACGAAATGAAGTAAGTCTAAAGTTGCGAATCCGTTATGTCTAATTGGAGTTCTAACGTGATATCCGATGGTACTGCGGTTAGCTGAAATCGCTTCAAAAATGCCTGTTAAAACGCTCAATGGCGACAAAGCTTAAAGGGAAATTAAAAACAATTACATGAGCATCAGCGATATCTTCATATCCTTGGACCCCCCCCCCCCCTTTGGCACGGTTGTAGTTTAATATGATGCTGACTCTTTATATAATCGTATTCTTAGTGGTAAAAGTGGCGCAATAAAAAATGTTGAGGAATCTGTATTAGTTACACTTTTCTCTTTGTCTTCTGAAAATAAAGGCGACTCATCGAAATCCAACTTAGATTATTTCATCTTTCTATTTCTTAATTAGAAAAATCTGATATGATTCATGAAACAGTGATCTCAAGCGGCTGTGAGAGACTAATTCTCGCCGTTGTATCATCAACGTATACTCATACATGGCAATACATTTGTTCTGGTGGCTTGCAAAAATTTCAAGGAGTTGAAATAAATAAATGGTTGGTTTTCCATTACATCTAACGAAGGGACTGTGGAGGGATTTTCGCAATCAAAGAGCTGTGCACTTTCTTGTTTTGCACTCACTGATTTATGCCGATTCTTCACGGCTTTTTGAGAAGCTTTTTCATTCAATTCAATTCAATTTATCTGACATCAATTTAATTCAGTTTAGTTCAGCTGGAATCAGTTCAATTAGATTCAATTCAGTCCAATTTTATTCCAATCTTTTCAATTCCACTTAATTCCGATCAATTCAGAATATTCACTTCAACTCTATTCAGTTCAATTCAAATCAATTCAATTCAATTCAATTCAATTAAATTCAAATCAATTCATCTCAATTCTAATCAATTCAATTCACATCAAGTCAATTCAATTCAATTCAGATCAATTCAATTCAATTCAAATCAATTCAAATTAATTAAATTCATCTGACATCAATTTAATTCAATTAAGTTTAGCCCGAATCAGTTCAGTTCAATTCGATTCACTTCAATTCAATTCAATTCAATTCAATTCAATTCAATTCAATTCAATTCAATTCAATTCAATTCAATTCAATTCAATTCAATTCAATTCAATTCAATTCCATGCAATTCAATTCAATTCAATTCAATTCAATTCAATTCAATTCAATTCAATTCAATTAAATTAAATTCAATTCAATTCAATTCAATTCAATTCAATTCAATTCAATTCAATTCAATTCAATTCAATTCAATTCAATTCAATTCAATTCAATTCAATTCAATTCAATTTAATTCAATTCAATTCAATTCAATTCAATTCAATTCAATTCAATTCAATTCAATTCAATTCAATTCAATTCAATTCAATTCAATTCAATTCAATTCAATTCAATTCAATTCAATTCAATTCAATTCAATTCAATTCAATTCAATTCAATTCAATTCAATTCAATTCAATTTAATTTAATTTAATTTAATTTAATTTAATTTAATTTAATTTAATTTAATTTAATTTAATTCGATTCAATTCAATCCATTTCAATCTAATCTAACATATAAAGGGATTTTCAACAGAGACGCTACAAAAGTAAATCGATAGGGACAGCAAACGACGCCATATTTTTTCCCGCTCTTTTGACATTTCTGTTCAGCAAGGTTTGCCATTTCATCATGGAAAGATATACGAGCCAACAACGAGTCGAAATTATTAAAATTTATACCAAAATACCAAAATCAGTGGCCTCAACTTTAAGAGGCCTCAACAATCAGCGATGAGGCTCATTTCTGGCTGAATGGCTTCGTCAATAAGCAAAATATCCACACGTAATCCATGAGTCATCATTGCATCCCGAAAAAATTACGGTTTGGTGCGGTTTATGGGCCGGCGGCGTCATTGGGCGGTACTTCTTCCGTGATGATCAAGACCGGCACATTACTGTGAATGCGAATCGCTACCGTTCAATGATAACCGAATATTTTTGCCCACAATTGGATAATATGGACTTGGAGGACATGTGATTCCAACAGGACGGCACCACAAGCCGGAAACCAAGTTAGGTGAACGTGTTATCTCACGAAATGGCCCAGTCGATTGTCCGCCTCGGTCGTGCGATTTGACGCTGTTAGATTATTTCCTGTGGGGCTACATCAAGTCTATGGTCTATGCCAACAAGCCAGCGACGATTGATGAACTTCATACGAATATCGAACGTAAAATTGCAGCAGTATCGGCCGATTTATGCGTGAAAACCGTCGAAAATTGGGTTCAGCGTCTGGACTTTCACAGGAATAAAGAATTTCATTGGTATCTGAAACCGGTTTTGTTTTATTTAAAAAAACTTTTGTAGCGCTCTTATTGAAAAACCAGTTACAACGATTATACGAGAGCTTGCAGTGTGATATCATATCGGGATCTGTCAAACAAGTACGTTATACTTGCACGTATTTTATTTACACATCACGATATGATATCACAATATAAGCTCTCGTATAAGTGTAATAATAGTCTGATCATGTCTAACACCCTCCTGTTCTTGCTATCTTCATAAGGGGAATATAATCTAATGTGTAATTGTAATGCAAATTTAAATACATATATTTTCTGAATGAAAACGACTCATTTTTTCAGTCACAGGAAACAAAACAAGAAAAGGTTGATTTGTATTGATTTTGTATTAATTTTTCCACAAAAATTTAAATATATTAGTGGTCTTCATAAAAGCTCGAAAGAACCTCGTAAACTCGAAAACATCGTAAACTTGCACACTTTTGACATTTCGTTGTCATCTGACAAGGATGGATAAATAAGGTGATAGCACTAGAACAGTAGAAAAAGTACAAATACATAATACATGCAATTGCTACTGCTACCACCTTATGTATCCATCTTGGTCAGCTGATATGGTTTTGAGCACAACTACGCTGAGCAACTTTACCTGGTGCCTCATGCAACGGTGCGAGGGAAACTTGCGCTGAGCAAAAGTTCTCGGCTTTCACGTTTGCATGAATGCCGCTATTGTTTACCATGAAAAACGAAAAAAGCGAGTAATAACCGTAAATTAATCAGTTACTTTTTGTAGTCAAAATTATTGAAATATCAAAATTCCGGCCTCAAACAATTACACTATTGTAGTCGATAAATGTATCAATGTGCTAGTAAATTGCATTGGTTAGAGGCAAGTCTACTGAATTGATTTATACCCATGAACGTCAAATTATTGAAAAAACCAAATGTCTCTCTGTCTGTGAAAAACAATGTTTTTGCTTAAAAAATTAAAATTTTTATTATTAAAAAAACAAGAAACGTCAAGAAGTGTAAAGTTTTATTAGTTTATCCTAAAGTCACATGACCTATGAACAAAATGAGAAGTGGGTCATAAAAATCAATGGACGCGTTTCGTTCGTATTCATAATTTAGTGAAGGTATCTCATTGGTACCTTTTCAACTATGGTATAGAGAAGAAAATTTACTCATGCAGTGGAATGCCAACAAAGAAAACGAGTGAAGCGCGTCGTTTCTCTGCTCTCTCCCTTACGCTCTTCGTTCAATTTTTCAATACACGAACAGTTCTTTGGTGATGTTATTGTATCTATCTATAAAAATTCAAACCATATTTAAATAAAAATACATAAAGTATGTAAAAAGTATAAAATAATCATGTTATGACGCGGGAAAAAAATGCGTTAGAGTTAATCGCGACGAATTTCTTGGATCTCTTCTACTAGGGTTGCCAAATTGCGCCGGTTTTTTCTTCTCTACTTGTAACTACATCGTTGTTGCAAACAATTGTTTTCATACGAAATAACTTTGGAGTAACAACCTTGTAATTGATTAAGCTAACGAAATTATCGCAAAGAGCTGAGTACCAATTTTCAGATCATGAAATTTTTGTTACTTTTTATTCGCGTACTTCTTATGGCAACGAAAATTTCATAAAATCTGAATACCGGGTGTTAGCTTACATTATGCAGACTTTACACTCGGTGGGCATTATGTACTTTTTCGTGTATTCTAAGTACTATTTGGTACACTTTCTGTAATTTATCCTCCACTTTATGTACCATTTTGCCCATTGGTGCATTTTGTGTACGTTTTGTATAATCCATGTACATTTTTGTACTATCTGTAACACTTTATACTATTTCTTAAGCATGTTAATGGCATGCACTTTTTGGAACAACGAGAACGTCGATCCATATTCATTTATTGGGTTACCCAGGGTAACGCATTACCCACGCAATACGATCTCTGGCTTTACTCGTTGTTCCTGTAACAACAGCATTAATAACGAATAGTTTTGTTCGTGTGTATTTATATCCGCGAATAAACAACAAACTGATATGAACTACGTATGTAAACTAGTTCCTGCTCTCTCGTTAAATAGTTCCTATGATCCATTTAGTTAATATTTCGTTTCGATCATGCAGCTATAGTTCGTTGAATTTTTTTCTCTGTTAGTGTTGCCAGATGGAAAAGCCATGAAAATGTACAAGGTGGCGCAAAAGTAAACTTCCGACGTTTTTTGGCTGTAATTTAAAAAAAAAATGAAAAACTTTGATTCCTCTTGTGGATTATTTTTATTTGGTCTCTTAATTTTTTTTACATCAAGTCGAGAATATGATGTCATGTAAATGGCCGCCGCCACAGTTGATTGTCATTTGAGCCCTTTTTATGGCATTTTCCATCACTTTGGCCAAAACTTCCGGCGATAGGTCCTCACATTCTTGACGAATATTGTCTTTAAGAGCTGCAAGAGTCTGAGGCTTGTTGACATAAACCCGCGACTTCAAAAAGCCCCACAAAAATAAGTCTGGAGCGGTCAAATCAGGCGATCTTGCTGGCCAGTGCAAATCGCCAAAACGGGAGATTAGGCGCCCGGGAAATGCATCCATCAGCATATCGGTTGTGGCACGTGCAGTGTGTGCCGTTGCACCGTCCTGTTGGAACCACATGTTTTCCAATCCCAATTCATCAAGTTGCGGCAAAAAGAACTCGTTGATCATTGCTCTGTAGCGTGACACGTCGTCTGGTCGATGTCGACGGCGCATCCATGACATCCTCGGCTACAGCAGCAAAATTCCCTGCAGAACGGCTACTCCGGGGTCTGCCACGCCTGGCAGCATCTCGTGTTGTGCCAGTCTCTTCGAGGCGAGCGGCTAAACGTCGCAGTGTTTCACCAGTAGGCGTTGCACGGCCAGGAAATCTGCGACAAAATTCACGTTGTGCCATTATTGGTCAAATAAATAGTCAGCAATATTCCGCGTTCTGGAGCAGTGTAGCGTAACATTGTTTATTAACGTGTATTTCGCATGTGTTTACTACACAAATGTCAAAACAGAACTGACATTAGGGGCCAATCGCAACATTTATAGCATTTTCTGATAGGAGGACTACTTTTGCGCCACCTTGTATTTGTTAGAAATTATTGTTGTTCGAAATTTCAAATGTTTTTTCAACATTTCAGATTTACGGTGCAATACTCGATCGAGTTGCAAGCGTAATTGTCATGATAGTAAATACATTAGTGACAACAACTTCAATTTGCTATTGTGGTTGCCAGTTAAAAGTTGTTTTGGTTTAAGTTGGCAATCATATTTGTTTGTGGGAACTACAGGGTGTCCCCTAAACTTTTGTCTAAACTTAAACACGTGATAGCTGAGAACAAAAGCTACAATGTTTGTTCTTACGCCAATTGCCTAGGTGGCTTCGTTTTCGAGATATTCGTGTTTAAAATAATTGCATTTTTGAATGCATTTGCAATAAATGCATAATCTACTTTTTAAATGAAAAAGAAATATCATTGAAAATTGCTTCAAAATTGATTTTAAATAATTTATTTTTTCGTTTGAAATGAAAACGAATTTTTTTTTTAAATGTTTTCAATTAACGAAAATTTTCAAAATGAGAGCCTTGTTGCGTTATGCACTTAGATAAGCGGTCCCTTATTTCAGTTGTAGTTGTATTAATAGTCATTTCCTGTCGCACTTGATTTAAAATCAATTTTGAAGCAATTTGCAATGATATTTCTTTTTCATTTAAAAAGTAAATTATGCATTTATTGAAAATGCATTCAAAAATGCAATTATTTTAAACACGAATATCTGGAAAACGAAGCCACCTAGGCAATTGGCGTAAGAACAAACATTGTAGCTTTTGGTCTCAGCTATCACGTGTTTAAGTTTAGACAAAAGTTTAGGGGACACCCTGTATATGCAGTGTCATTTGTCAAAATAAAAATAATAAATTTAAATTTTACCATGAAATAGTAAAGTGTAAAATATTATCAAATGGGAAATAATGTTAAGTAAGATTCACTGCAATTAGACTGCCAAATTTGAAATAGCAAATCATCCTCATCAGTATTAAATGCATCAAATATTAGATTTCGTTGCACATTGCAACACCCATAGAAACGTTATTTAAGACGATTGTACTGTTTTCCCCCTTTCGTGGTACAAAATTGACATAAAAAATTCAAAAAAAGTTACAAAATAAAGGACTTAAATTTCAACCGGGCATTCCTGGGATCCGGGGAAATTTATTTATTTTTGAAAAACGAAAAAGTCGGGGAATTTTCATTTCCTAAGTAGGACCAATATTGCAAACCGAGTTCTCTTCCTAATATTCTTCCGCTTTCATTTGTCATTTCTAGGTTTACATCGATTACTGTTATTCGCCATTCCATAATGCGACGATCAACAAATTTGTTTTCAAAAAGATGTCCAATATCCCGTGCAATAGATTGGTCCAGGTAAGAAGATATTAGTTTTCTGCGAATTAATATTAAAACTGTTGTTCATAGACGACTGGTATACATTTGGAAATAGTGGGTAAGTGTCTTAGTTAAACAAAAAATACGCTTGAAATTGATTAAATTTCTTGTAATCATTTTCCAGCTATAGTTTTTTACTGTTCACTGCCTATCTGCCTTCCAATAATGATGGTATATACGTGCCGCAAGGGGCTAAAGGATAAGTTTACATATAAACTAGTTTCCTGGTACTTGGTGTCAATGGCTGGTTATTTTGCGGCGCTATTTCTTAATGGGTTTCATATTTTGTTGAAAAAGCAACTAGAAGGTAAGTGTACTAGGAGTATTCTAGTGGGTATTCATGTCAGTGGTGCAGTGGTTAGTGTGCGTGGCTCTTGTACATGAGAACGTGGGTTTGATCCCTGCTCAGACCATTTCGACGACGGTCACCTCGCATAGCGACGGCAACACTGTCGAGCACATAGCCATGTAAAAGCTTCTCAAAAATACCGTTCGGAACCAGTGTAAAACTGTAGGTTCCAATCAGTGAGTGTAAAACTAAAAACCGAACATCTCACTGATTGTGAGAAGCTCTCCTCAATCCCTTCATGGGATGTTCAGGGACACCATTTTTTTTTATTTTGATTCATTTTGAGAGAGTAAGCAATGCTAACACGACATAGAATACCAATTGAATCCTTTGCAACCTGAATCTGATGTTAGGAAGTTTTTAATATCCACGAATTAAAATTTGTGCAGCATATGGTATATCAACAGAAGGCAAAATTATTGAAAGTGCTTGAAATTTATTTCAACTGACAATTTCAACCTTCAATTAATGATGTAATAAAAAGTTCTCGTTTTGAAATTGAAAAATAGCCCAGATAAGAACACAAAATTTGAGAGATAAGGACAGTCTACCTACACACTGATAAATTCGATGCAAATGTAACGCGTTTGTAGCTTGTCGCAGAAATACTATACTTGTGCCCAAACACATTCTGTTTGCTATTCAATATATCACACAATTCAATATTGAGACACAATGATTAATAGGCTTATAATATATGTTTTTGAGACCCAAGTGTGACTTTGTTTGTTGAAAACGAAATTTGTTGAAAATCAATTCATGAAAACAATGCTTGCAATCAAGTACATGTTTCCTGCAATATGTTGATGGGGCCGTTATATTGCAGCGTGTACATACAATTTCCCTTGCACTAATCAATGGAAGTGCATGGTATTATAAAATATATACTTAATTTCAGCAGCCCCTTCCAAAACAAAAATAATGTACCCCTTCAACCACTTACAAACACCAAATTTTCACAAGAATGGATATTTGTCCGCTTGTATCTACGAATCGCTTTCGGCAGTTAGCAGATTTAGATTGGTTGAGACCTGGGCGCACACCAAATATTGCGTCCTGTAAAAAAAGATACTGTAATAGTTTTGGCATGATATTGGTACCCAACAATTATATTGTAAATTCGATGAGAGTTTTAATACTTTCTGATAAAATTTTAAATTTTAAAATATCTACAGCTTCACTTTTTAAATTAATAAAAATTCAGTTTGTAAAATTGGTTTACAAAGTCCGTTTTTTTTTGAATGGGTCAGCTTTTCGATTAAAGGTTAAAAGGTTGTGCACATATTAGGGTGACGCGTCATAACGCCCATGGGCGTTATGTCACACCTAAAATGGGCATAAAGCCCATGGGCGTTATGTCGCACCTAAAATGGACATAAGGCTTTGTGTCACACAGTTCATGGACTTTATGTCCATCTTAGGTGTGACATAACGTCCACGGACTTTATGGCCTTTTACGGAGTTTCGCCGCAAGGCCTGGCAGTAGTGAAACCTAGAATGGTCATAACGCCCACGGGCTTTATGTCACACCGGTCATGGACTTTATGTCCATTTTAGGTGTGACATAACGCCCATGGGCTTTATGCCCATTTTAGGTGTGACATAACGCCCATGGGCGTTATGACGCGTCACCCTAATATGTGCACAATATGTGTCCATGGGCGTTATGACGCGTCACCCATATTAGGACTTGCAAATTCTTGTCCACGGGATAATTCATTTTTTATCTAGTTACCATTGTAAGAGTTGCCGTCAGATGAGATCGCCATATAAAATTATGTAGTAACAATTGTATTGAAGTATCAAATAATACTGTGCGACAAATAAAGAGTTTTTGAAAAATACACGGACTTGGCCATATAGGTTCGATTCTACTGCCGATGGATAGTAAAACCCTATATTCGGTTTGTCGAGTTTAGTGTCGAATTTTTTTATGGGTCTCAACAGATTCTGAAAATCAGTGGGAGCCTCGAAAAAATGTGTCACCAAGTTTTATCCAACAGCTCAATCACACTTAGCGATACCGTTTAACACTATGTGACAATAATGTAGTCAAGAATCCGAAGAACAAATCGTTTTAACATATTATGGCAAAAAAGTTATATTTTGCAGAACTTTTTGCGAAAAATATAGGGAAAACTTATTATTTTTTACATTTTCCAGCATAACTGACAGACACTGCCAATTTTTCACAAACAATATTTGGAAAAAATTGTAGCCACGGTAAAGCTGAACAGCTTATGTGAACATATTACAACTATGTGAATGTGTCTCGGCACCTCAAGTAGCTCACAAGGCCCACTATGTAACGTAAAAATTGTAGTTTTCTTACTATATTTTGATGTTAAAACAAAAAGATTTTTTAATCAACTGCACACTTTTAGGTTGTGTTGTATTGTACGATTTGTTGGGTATTTTTAAAACATTTTTATGACTTTTAGTTTTCATCACAAAGACTATAAAGGATGGTCCAAATCCAAGTATAGTTTTAAAAAGTAAACAAAATTACCTAAAATTGATTCTTGACTTTATTACAAATATATCGTTTATTTATGAAGCACGATTTCATTAATGTGGCTGTCTCGGCTGGTTCCACAGAGGCTCATCATGTTAGTCAATTTACCAAGACTTTGTGGACGGTTTCTGGTTCTATCTCACGAATGGCACAGACGATATTAGCCTTAAGGGTGTGGATCGATTCTGTATTATTCGCAGAGCATAGTAGTAGTGCGTCATTGTTCAGAATGAACATGCTGTGTCTACGGACCTCATCTGCATCTTCTCCTCGAACGATTTTACAACTATGTAGTGAAAATTCGGGATTAATATCTTTGAGGTTGTTGCCAATGGCCTTCACATCGAGTGGGTTCGTTAATTTCCATGCATGTGCCGTGGGACTGAATGGGAAGTTCTCTATCCTACTAATATCTAATGCTGCTTCACCCCTTATTTTCAGAGCTGCTTGTTAGTATTTTGGCGACCGTATTTCTCCAAGGGCCACAAATTTAGACCTACCTTCTGACAAGCGTGGATCGAGGTATCGCGGAGGTGGCCCTGACATATGCTTGCGGATCTTAACACATACTGAAGACAATGCGTCTACAATATAAACCCATGTATCCTGCGAAATGTTTCCGTCTTCCTTCCCCTTGTCGATAACCACCATTACCTGTTTATCTTTTACAACGTTCATAAAGGAGCCTAATTCAAAGTTCCACCTTGGCGCTCATAGGCTTTGGGAGATCATCAGGCGAGCGAAACTCTTTATCCGCTTATTCCAATGTGGAAACCCCTGTAATACCTTGATTTCCAGTAACACTACGAGCACAGATCTGTACATATATGGCGCACAATGTGGCACAACATAATACCATGTATCCGTCGAAATGATTCCGTCTTTGTTCCCCTTTTTTCGATAGCCGCCATTATCTGGTTGGATTTTACAACATGCAAACAAGGATCTTAAACCGCAGTTCCAACTCGGCACTTTGGCTCTCTTAGGCTGTGGGAGCTCATCCTGTGAGCGAAACCTTTTATCCGCCTATTCAAATGTGGAAGCCGCGATAATAATTTGACTTCCAATAACAATTACGACACCAGTTCTGCGAATTTCTTTGTCTTGCCCGAAATACTGTTACTGTCTTGGGCGCCCAAATTTTAGTGGTACACCGCTAAAATACTGTAAGTGAACCCCGACTTGAAACTATCCGTAGGCATGTTATGCATAAGAACCCGGTAGATAATTTTAACTACAACCACTTCTGTCTTAACCAGCTGCCCGTTATATGGTCAAGAGCGCCTGACCAGATCGTCGCCCACTGCAAGAAGGCGCTTCTGGATTTAATTTGACCTCTCCTTTTATCCTGTCGCAGAGGGTTTGTGAACTTTTTCATTGTACACAAGTGGAAGATATGCTGCGATATGAAAGTCATCAAAATATTGTCCAAATGCTGATAAACTTTACAAAATAAGACTTGCAGTTGAAAAATTAAATGAAACCTTAAGTGGAGTTCCAATGGAAGAATATCTTTGCGTTGATGAGCAAATTTGCTCCACTAAGGCAAGGAATAGTTTAAAAAGTTATAATCCACAGTAACCTCATAAATGGGATTAGAAGATATATGTTATAAAAGGAGTTTCTGGATTTGCCTATAAAATAGAACTTGACCCAGGAGCTGAAAACATTGTTTATTGCAATGAGACAAAATTGGGCCCATCAGCAAACGTTGTAATGAGAATGTCCAGAATCGTTTCAAGACGTCAAAATGATCAAATATACTTTGACAATTATTTTACCTCATTGCCGTTGCTAGAGTAATTATCTAAAGCGGGCATATTAAGTCTTGGAACGGTTCGACGAAATCGAATTCCTGATGGGAAACTTCTCACTGATAAAGAGGTGCAATGATAGGAAAGAGGATATTCTACTGAATATGTTGCTGATGTGAATGGTATTGATATTTCGAATGTCATATGGAAACACAACAAATCTGTAAAGCTCTTGTCAAGTATTGCTGGTGAGTTGCCTAAGATCAAAGTCATTCGATACGATAAATCAAATAAAAAATACATTGAAATTGATTGTCTTTTTGCTGTTGGGGAGTACAATCGGCACATGGGAGACGTCGATTTAATAGATATTACTATGGGAAGATACAACATAGAGGTACGAAGCACAAGATGACAATTTCGGATAATTTACCACTTATTGGACCTCACCATGATAAATTATTGACTACTATAGCGTAGAGCTAGAACCTCAAAAAACATTGAAGGTAAACAAATGTCTTCAGCAGATTTCCGACTTGAGATAGGAGAGACTATATGCAAGTTTGGATTAAAACCCAATGAACAGAAAAGGAGTTTTGCAAGTTTGGATTAAAACCCAATGAACAGAAAAGGAGCTCTTTTGAAAATATTCCTCAAGCCAAGAATCATAAGGGCCCAGCACAACATGTTCCGCCTCAGGCAGTACGGCAGGATCAAATAGGTCATTGGCCGATTTGGGTTGAAAAGAGGATGAGGTGCAAGTTTCCCCAATCTACTGGCATGTCACAAACTATTTGCGAAAAATGCGGTGTAGCGTTTTGTTACAATAAACAAAATAATTGTTTTAAATTATTTCATATCATTTAAGATTTTTTTTTAACTTTTCACTCAATGTAACAGAAAAGTCACTATCGCTAAAAGTCTGAATAAAATAGAGAAAATATTTTTTTTTCCTGAAAAGTATGTATTTGTTTTTTTACATAAGTAAACGTTATTTCAAAATATTTTGGATTTTTATGATCTTGAGTTATATAGGGTTAAGTTCAATCTGTAAAACTAAACCAAGATTCTACAAGAGGGTGAAACCTGTGAATTCAGAAACCCGGCTCATTCAGAATTCAGGAAGGATATTCGGATTCGGTTTTGAAGTCACTAGTGTAGATGTTGTGCCTCAGTGCGTATACGTAATACGCTTATTTATACAGAGAACGAGTCTAAAGCAAATGGTGGCACATTCGTTAAATATTGGGCTAATGTTAAAATATTATGAATTAAGTATTGAGCCATATACTACATCCAAATATTACATTGGTTGTCTTAGCACAAAGGCGTACTTGCTCAGTGTAATCAAATATAGTTGAAAATATAAATAAATTATTTAAATATGAAATATGTATACGCTACGGTGCCCAATATTCAATTTTGACTAATGTGATCAGGCGCATACAACAGCTCGTAGCTGGTTAAGATAGAAGTGGTTGTAGTTAAAATTATCTACCGGGTTGTAATGCATAACATGCCTACGGATAGTTTGAAGTCGGGGTTAACTTACAGTATTTTAGCGGTGTACCGCTAAAATTTGGGAGCCCAAGAAAGTAACAGTATTTCGGGCAAGACAAAAAAATTCACAGAACTGGTGTCGTAATGTTATTGGAAGTCAAATTATTATCGCGGCTTCCACATGTGAATAAGCGGATTAAAGGTTTCGCTCACCCGATGAGCTCCCACAGCCTAAGAGAGCCAAGGTCGCCAGTTGGAACTGCGGATTAATATCCTTGTTTGCATATTGTAAAATCTTCCGGCAAAAGAAAGTGTTAGTATGCCAATCTCTACCTGCCGTTTGCAGATCAGACAGTGGGCCGAAAATATGTTCAAGGACAAGTGGAGACTTACTTCAACTTGCAAACAAGCCAGGGTCCTCTGGCCACAGGTGGACAGGAAGAGAACTAGGCAACTACTTAACTTGCCGAGAGGCAGGTTATCCACAATGATAGGAACACTTAGGGGACATTGTCTTGTAGGAAAACACGCCCTAAGATTGGGATATAGAAACTCTACTCTCTGTAGACGCTGCATGGAAGAGGACGAGGAAACGACTAAACATCTTCTTTTGGACTGCCCTGCTCAGGATATTCCTGTAGGTCTCACAGACATATTTATTGAAAGAGCAAATTGGCTAGACGACCAGTCAATAGTTGCTATGGAGGAAACTGCAGGTATCACAATGGGCTTCATTAGCCTAAGTCTGCTAGACAGCGTGCTGTCTTGCAGCCTTTTCAACCAACCATGTTGTAAAATCCAACCTCATAATGGCAGCTATCGACAAAGGGCAACAAAGCCGGAATCATTTCGACGGATACATGGTATTATGTTGTGCCCGCTTTGTCCGCCATATATGTGCAAATCTGAGCTCGTAGTATGACTGGAAATCAAGGTATTACAGGGGCTTCCACATCGGAATAAGCGGATAACAAGTTTCACTCGCCCGTTGATCTCGCACAGCCTAAGATGGCCAAGGTGGAACTGTGAATTAGGGTCCTTTATGAATGTTGTAAAAGATAAACAGATAATGTTTGGTATCGACAAGGGAAAGGAAGACGGAAACATTTCGCAGGATACATGGGATTATATTGTAGACGCATTGTCTTCAGTATCTGTTCAGATCCGCAAGCAGATGTGAGGACTACCTCCACAATACCTCGATCCACGCTTGTCAGAAGGTCGGTCTAAATTTGCGGCCCTTGGAGAAATGCGGTCGGCAGAATACTAACAACCAACAAAAACCGGAGTTGCATGGAAGAAAGTATGTGACATTGAAATAATTACTTTGAATTAATAATTACATTGAATTAATTAGTATCTAGCACATACTTAAAAGCGTCTTTATTCAGGCGAAAGTTTTTTCTGAAGCTGTAAAAGTAAACGAATTATTTCAGATAACATGTCATATCTTTTAAAACAAATGTCTTACCTTTGTACGGTCATCTCGAACGGATTGCAACTGTCCCTCAAATCTCTTTTGGTAATCCTTGCCTCCGCATTCTGGAGCACTTTGTTCTCCTCTCCCAACAAAAATGCTGCTGCTATTACTTCCATTTCTATTGAAATAAACAAAATGTATTTTTGTGCTGTAATGATGTTAAGAAAAGAGGAAAACTCACCTCCGGCAAACTGGTTTTTGAACTCTTTGGTCACAAATACCTCTTTTTGTGTTTTTGTAACTTTTCACACGCGCTAGTATATTTAATAAATAAATTTATACGAATTTTTAATTCTTTTGTGTTTTAACAGTTGAAAATATGTTTTATTTGCACAAAATTACACTTTTAACTTCAATGTTTACACAAATGATTATTTGTTTTGTTTTGTTTTTTTACGTTCCACAGCCAATCTGCTTATTGTGACAACACACTTTTCCTCTTCTTATTCTTTCGATTACGTTTTTTTTGGAATACCAAAGTTCGATCGATGCGTAACGTAGAGCGGGAACGTAATTGTAACGCAGAATAGGGTTGATAATAATCAGCATAACAGGTGTCAAACAAAATTGTACCCTTTTTACCTGCTGTAGCCTACGGGCAACCAATTTTATTTGTCAACAAAATCCCAAGAAAATGTAAAAAGTGTTCAAAAATAATATAATTTTACTAGCTGCACCCGGCAAACTTCGTTTTGCCTTCAAAGTTTTTGTAATGCCAAAGGGTGAACAAAATTATTTTGTTCCATTATGTTTGTAGTAAATGAATAGATGGCACGGGATAATACCACGTTTAATTCACAATGGGAAGAAGGATGTAAAATAACTGTTTGTTAGAAGAATTTGATTAGATTTCGATCGTGTGCTGAATTGTCTAAAAAGCTTCTCATTATACTATAATAGCTGTTCGCGTGGCGCGTCGCTATTTTATTTACACAATTTTGTTATTTTTTCTCTCTATTTATTCAAGTGCTCTAGGATACACAATATTTCAAGTTTTGTCTTCTGGTGCAAATATATGTATGTATGTAAGTCTGAAGTTTTACCCTCACGTGAACCTGCAACATATATTGTCCGTGAGAAAAACACGGATTTGTCAAATTTAAGCCACAGACATGCAGCGACTGGCCATGGTCATCGTAAATGCAACCGAATCGGAAACTTAAATCTTTTGAAATCGATGGGCATGTCTGTAGGTATCATGGGAATGCGTGGATTTAGGGTATCGTTACCATTATAATTTCCAGTGATTATAGTAGCCTCTATAAGATTATTCTGAATTTTTTTTTAAACATGCATTATTGAGATAAAGATATTTAGGATGCTCTCGCAATTGACCTCAATAATATTCATATACATTCGTAGCTGTGGTCACTTTTTTAGCTTCATAGTCTGACCTTTTTAATAGCCGTATTTTCATGTGTTTCCCCCAAAAACTAATTTGCATCATAACAGTAGTATTTGTACCGAACCTCACATTACTACACTGTATCAAACTGATATAACGGTTTCTTTTAAAAGGGACGTGGCACATCCGACTTCCACCCTGGCTGTAATTCATACTATACAACAACATATATACCAAATTTTATCTTCATACATGTGACAGCTCATGAGATATAGCCATTTTAAATTTCAAGTTGTATGGGCGATGCCACCCACCCCTTTTATCTAATCACTTCCAAGTATATCTAAGGACTATTAGCAGGTCATCAATACCACATTGTAAAAATTCCATAACAGTCGGTATATTAGAAAAGTCGTCAGAGCGAGTTTTGGAAAGGGGGCGTGCCACATCCCACTTCCACCCTAGCTGTAATTCGAACTGTACGAACAACTTATATACCAAATCTCATCTTCATACCTCTGATAGTTCATGACATGTAGTTATTTTAAATTTCAGGTTGTATGGGCGGTGCCACGCCCCTCTATCCAATCTTTTCCATGTGTAGCCCAGGACTATAAGCAGGTCATCGGTACCTTATTGTGAAATTTTCATAACAATCGGTTTATTAAAAAAGCCATCAGAGCGATTTTTTAAAAGGGGGCGGGGCACATCCCACTTTCACATTCTGATAGTTCATGAGGTACAGCCGTACAAAGTGTCAAGATGTATGCAACGCCCCCGATAATTTTTTGTTGGATTTTAGGCCTTCGGTGGTGCAATTGTTAGTGTGCCCGGCTCTTGTACATGAGATCCTGGGTTCGAACCCTGCTCCGACCACCTTCAAATTTCTTTCGGCGGCGGTCACCTCGCAGAGTGACGGCGACACTATCGAGTATATAGCCATGAAAAAGCTTCTCAAAATACCGTTCGGAATCGGTGTAAAACTGCAGGTCCCAATCAGTGAGTGAAAACTGGAAAGCGCACAGCTCAGTGATTGTGAGAAGTTCTTCCCAGTCCTCTCATGGGATGTAATGGGAAACCATTTATTTTTATTTATTTATTCATTGAAAAGAATCTTTAAAACTCATAAAATAGTCATTAATATATAATTTTTATAATTAATCTCATAATGATTACGGTCCCTGATTTCAGTGGATAAAGGAATAACAAAGGACGACGGTTTCGGGAATAAGAAAAGACTGTCCAAATTATCCAAGTTAGGAGTTACTGACACAATAAATTTACGTCACTAGAAGCTGTTTTCCGTCTTGGAGAGGACGAGATGTCTTCAGGCCATTTAAAAGCATCAAACATATCGCCCAACCATTTAAGTTTCAAGCTAATAGAGACAAAATCAGAATTTAAAGTTTGAAATCCATTCTTTGCCTCCTTAAAATAGCTTATAAAAGTCAACTTCGAATTTCTAACGCGTCCAGTGAAACCCGCTTTCCTTAGCCGTAATTATATCATAATGACTTCCATTGAAGCCAGCACACTTCACAAGGGCAGGACTATCACAAAGCCAACACGAAAGAAATAAACCCTCATATACATATGTCCCTGACTGTAAAAGTCTTTGCCACACGCTCCATTGGGAATTATGTCTAAAGATATGCAATAAAATAAAATCACAAAACTTATTGGTACTACTTTCAAACACTAAACCACGAAATCCTAAAACTATGGAGAATAATACTGGGTTGTATACAGGGTTATAGCATAATACGGTTAAACGTGCGATAAGGAACTTCGTTCCAAAAATCTTTTTATTTTAGCGTCAAAAAATGGTAAAAAAAAATACGAAAATTATTTTGTTACAAAGTTGGCCTTGTGAGCTACTTGAGGTGCCTAGACACATTCAAATAGTAATAATATGTTCACATAAGTTGTTCAGCTTTACCGTGGCTACAATTTGGCCAAATATTGTTAGTCAAAAATTAGCAGATACTTTTTCGAAAAACGTTTTTGGAATAACATGTTAAAAGCAATTTGTTCCACGGATTCTTGGCTACATTATTGCCAAATAGAGTTAAGCGGTAGCAACCAGTGTGATTGAGCTGTTGGACAAAATCTGATGACACCCTTTTTCGAGGGGACCACTGATTTTCAGAATCTTTCTTTTTCTTTATAAGGCAGTAGAATCGCGCAGAATCTTTATTTGTCGCACAGTGTTATTTGATACTTCAATATAATTGCTACTACATCACTGTATATGGCGATGCCATCTGACAGGCATCGCTTACAATGTTATTTAAATTAAAAGTGAATTATCCCTGGCAAATATTTAAAAAATGTCGGTAGCGCTAACAAATATGCAATAATTTGCGCTAAAAACTATGCAATAATTGTTATTTTAAAATTACATGTGGTGCCGGGGACACCTGGTTGGAATGAAGTTCCTTTCGCTATATATTACATATGTATATTCGTTATATTAGCTTTGAGAAAAGATACTTTTTGTAAAATGATAAACTTTTTTTTAAGAAAAAACAATATATTTTATAGAATGTATTTTTTTTTAAAATAATATTTTTAGGTGAAAATATGTATTATAAATATTTTCCGGAAAAGGCCCTTTTTTAAAGAGAGCTACTTCTTTTAATTAAAATCTAATGGTTAAGAAAAGATACAATTTTTAAGAAAAAGTACTACTGGTAAGAAAAAGCCATAAGTGTATGATTGTTTTTGCAAAGAAGTACTTTTTTTTTAAGAACAGGTACTTTTCAAAGAAGTGGTAGACTTTTTAGGAAAAGGTTATTTTTTAAGAAAATTTACTTATTTTCAGAAAGGATACTTATCTCAAGAAAATAAAAATTATTATTTTATATTTAAGAAAAGTTACTTTTAAGAAAAGGAATTTTTGTAAGAAAAGGTATATTATTTAGGAGAAAGTATTTTTTGAACAAAACGTTTATTTATAAGAAATGGGAATTTTTTAGAATTGGTTGTTTTTTCAAGAATAGGTGCATTTTTAAGAGTAGGTACTTATCTCAAGAAAAGTTATTTTGTTTCACAATAAGAGTGCTCTTTAAAGAAAATGTATTTTTTTAAGAAAAGGCAATTTGTTGTAAGAAAATGTACTTTTTTAAGAAAAAGGTACTTATTTAAAAAGAATATTACTTTTTTTAAGAAAATGTAAATTTTGTAAGAAAATTTAGGTTTTTAGGCAAGGGTATGTCTTTAAGGTAAGGTATTTTTCTTAAGAAAATGTACTCTGTTTAGGAATAGGTATTTTTTTTTTTGAGAAAAAATTTCTTTTTATGAAAACTCTCTTGTTTAAGAAAATTTTCTTTTTTAAACTTCCTTCACTTTGGCTTTTCTATATTTTCTTTTCATTGGGTTCAAAACTACAATGTATATTAAATATTTGTTACAGGCTCCAACTAGTAAACATCCCATTAAACAAGAAATTTCCCAATATACACTCCGGTTCACTTATTCAAAGTCACTAAAAATTCCATATTCAGCAGCCTGTATCTTCTGCAATTTGTAACCGATTGCAGAATTTTAAACTGGAAATGGAAGCTAGACATCCGAAGATATAAAAAAACATCACGACAATAGTGGTTTTTTTTAGCTAAACAACTTTTTTTGAGCAATTTTTTTAAAAAAAGTCCAAAAATGTGCTATTTTTTTGGTTCACTTGAATAAAGGCACTTTATTATTTTGTTATTATTTTTAAAGTAAGAGATGATTTTTTTTTTGTAGGGAGCGTTTGTTTCTTACAATATATTACATCTTAATCATTTTACGAGTCAAAATGGCAACACAAAAAATTTTAAAAATTTATCGGAAAAGACTAAAATCCATGTTTACCGTTCTGAAGGATATTCTAACCGCGCAATAGCTAAAAAAAAATTAGACGGATCCCAACAGTTGTCGACAATTACATCAAGGCCCACGAGGTGTATGGAAAATATTGTAAAGGAAGGGTTTCATTTTCTTTATCTACGTGTGAGAAAAGAAAAATCATCAAAATTGCTTCTAATTCTGCCTTATCCTTGTCAAAAATAAGAGCTCAAGCTGGAGTTGAAGCGAGCAAGTCATCAGTAAGCAGAGTAATTAAGAGCTGTGAGTATCTTAAATACCTGAAGTTACAAAAAAATACAGCAGATAGTTGTCCTAGGCCTTCGGCCACGGACTGTCCCTGCAGGCTGTGTCAGAGACACGGCCCTTAAGTTTAACTTAGAATACGCCATCCGATAAGACAGAAATCATATATAACAATAAATGATAAATAACATAAGCAAATGAATTTATTTATTTGATAGTTACTTTTGATAATATACATAAGCTTAAGGTAGGAAAAATAGGATAAATATGTTTTTAAATTAAAATATAAATAACAGACGCAAATCAATTTGATTTATATTTTTTATAATTATATATCCATGTTAAATTCAAATTCACATTTAACATTTTGTTTCACTTAAATACATAAGTAAATATACGAAATTTCAATATTTCATCAATCAAAACAACAGCCGAAGGTTTGTGTCCACACTGAAACAGCAGGATAGTTTGTGATCACGCTACAAACTCAAACACTCAACCAAACACCACACATATGTTTGAGTGTAGGTGTTTAAACAATTTTCATTTGAGAAATTTAAATATTAGGAAGATATCAACCAATATGAAATGTATATCAAACGAAAGATAACATCTTCATTTACCTACAAAAAAATTGTAAAAAAAAGTTATCTCGCCGTTTCCTTATAATCAATGAAATAAAGATTACAACAATAACAATCTGACATGACTCCCTATACCGTAAGGTAAGACGTATTCTACGTCAAACGCCGCCACTTAATGGTCCTCGTACAGAAAAGCCGCTTCAATTCGCAAGAGACTACGTGGTATGGGATGTGCAGCCTAGAGGTCATGTAAATGACTGGACAACCGTTGTTTCTACGAATGAAAATAAGTTTAATTTGGATGGGCCTGATGGCTACAACTATTATTTCCATTATCTGCGCATGGATGTTGAACCAACATCACAGCCGACAGGGCGGCGTTATGGTGCGGGGTGCTATTACGTACTATGGCACCATCGATCTTGAATTTCAAAGTGCAAAAATGACTGGTGCAAGCTATAAAACGTTATTGGCATCGGCTTTTCCGAAGTTAAGTGAACTATTTGGTCTCATAGCTTGGATATTGCAACAGGATAATGCCCCTATACACAACGCCAGAGTAGTAAATGAGTTCATTGAAAGCCAAAATGTTAATATTCTTGACTGGCCACCCTATTCGCCTGATCTAAACATTATCGAAAATGCCTTTATTCAAGTAAACCAAAAAAAATCACATTTTTGGACTTTTTTTTATAAATTGCTCAAAAAAGTACTTTAGTTAAGAAACCACTATTGTCATGATTTTTTTATATCTCAAGATGTCTAGCTTCCATTTCCATTTTAAAATTCTGCAATCGGTTACAAAATGCAAAAGATATAGGCTGCTGAATATGGAATTTTTAGTGCCTTTAAATAAGTCAACCGGAGTGTATGTTGGTCTAGACACAAACCAAAGCAAAATACCCAATATAGTTGATAATACTAGGTTGTAGCATAATAGTGTTAAAAAAGTTTTTTTTTTTTTTCATTTAGCCCCCATCCCGCAACGTGTGATAAGAGTGAGTATACAAGAATTTGCGGTACTAATCTAACAATATTTGTAGAAATGTCGTAAAACATTTTGTGATACGTAACTGTTTTGATTTTCAATAAAAATGTAGCCTCCCAAAGCAAAATGTTCTTGATTTTTAAAGGGCTTTAATCCTCGAAAGAATAATTTTAAATTTTAGGGGTAGAAACTGCATTAAAGGAGTCGTTCATTGCAAAACGATGTTGTACGTTAGCGACATCTAGAAGACAAATGCAGTACTCGCCGAGGCCTATAAAACGATATCTTGTATGTTACGATCTAGTGCGGTCTAGTGCACATTCAGCATGAATACTATTTGTTCTACTCTACTTCTTGCCATCAGTTGCTATTTGTATTGATTTTATTTTATTCTTTCCATAGCCGATGTCGCAGACATACATGACATGATGACTGCGTTCTTTCTCCATGCCACATATCTATGGCAAAATGTTATCGGCTTCCAAATATGGTCGGCATTTAAAGGACAAAATCTCGACAATAATGTGCACAAGGATGAAAGGCGTTGCCTTTGGTACTCCTTATTTGTTTGGGGTATTCCAGCGATACTTCTCGGCGTACCTTTTGTACTACCAAGTAATCCCTCGTATTAAGACTGTATTTGCAAACCGACACTTAATTTGTAAAATTTTTCTCTATTTTAGAAAAGCAATTGACGATGCTTCCAGCTATAATATATGCGGTCCCATGTTTTAATTTGCTGGCGTATATCAGCCTATCACTGAACATCTGCATAACCCGCTGTAGAGTTATCAACCTGACAGACGAGGTCCACTTCAAACGTAAACTGTGAGTAGAACTGAACACCAAACTAATGGTTAATGATTAATCAAAATAAGAAAAGTGCCGGCTGATCATGAAATCATTAAAATAAAAACTTTATTTTTTGTTACATTGATTTTGGCATTTCGAATGGAGATAGTTTTTACTACTTTTTTTTAACTTGACACCTTTTGAAATAAATATATTAATCAAATTATTTATCTTTTACCAAACAGCAATTAATTAAATTAATATACCAAAGAAGGAGCTTCGTCACATGAATGAATTTGTTCGTGGCCGGTCACAATACTTTCACCGAAACTGAGCTGACATTAGTGAAATCATTAACTATAAATGTTTCGTAGCTGTGTGCAATAAGTTTCGTTGCACCAACAAACATGTTACATTGTTGCGATGAATTTGTTTCATTGAATCAATTAACTATTTGATTCACTAAAGACTTCATGTTTATTTCGAAGGAAATATTTGGGTTTTGATTACACTTTGATAGTCGAAAAAATGAACTTCGATGAATCCTTTTCGAACTATTAAGGGGGAGTCCCCTGAGTGCGAAAGTACATTTGCAATAGCTAAGTCTGGATATATTTATGGATATAGCTAAGTCTACGCTATTTAAACAAATTTTACCGGCCATAGTCCAATTTAAAAAGCTTATTAAAATAGAAAAAACAAATGTTTGCGTTCGGTCCAACTTCTTGAGATATGGGCTTTTAAAGCTTGAGTATATAATTGGCCATATCTCACACATTTATGGTCCGATCTGGTTCCGGTGAATACCACTACAAAGACCATTTAAAACTCTTTAAATCTGCATATAAATATAGTACATTTTGTTAACCCATTGGGGACAAATTTAAAAAATACGATTTTTTAACCTCACTTTTTTGCTAAAAATCTGATTTTGTCAAAAAACAGCCCCAGTAAACCTATTTTCTACCTAGACTCAGGTTGTAGGCAACACTTCAGGCTTTGGTTTAAGGTATAATACTTCGCATTAACGCTTCTAAGACCCCAATGGGTTAATAAAATTTAATATATTTATATGCAGATTTAAAGAGTTTTTAATGGTCTTTGGAATGATATTCACTGGAACCAGATCGCACCATAAATATGTGAGATATGGCCAATTATATACTCAAGCTTCATATCTCAAGAAGTTGGACCGAGTGCAAACATTTGTTTTTTCTATTTTAATAAGCTTTTTAAGCCCTTTTAGGCCAAAAAAAAAAATGGACTATGGCCGGTAAAATTTGTTTAAATAGCGCAGACTTAGCTATATCCATATATACCGATTTCTCAAAAACTGGAGCCAATCTGACACTTCCAAATGTACTTTCGCACTCAGGGGAGTCCCCCCTAATAGTTCGAAAAGGATTCATCAAAGTTCATTTTTTTCGGGTCAAAAACTAGCACAGTGTTATTTTACTCCTAAATGGATAAATCGACAAAATATACTTTTTGTCTACCAACTAAGTTTATGTATCTTTATCTTTAAGGGATGGATACACATGGCATACGTTAGCTGCCTTTAACAGGTTCCTATCATAGGCACTTACGGTATGTACCTACGGTTACTTTCGGGTTACCATAAGGGTCAGCTGGTAGCGGATAGCTGGTAGTCCTACAGATATAAAAGTTAGTTGCAAAGAATACGCACACGCAACGAAAAAACTCCTTCCTCCCAAACGAAATCTCAGATAACTGAAGTTCGTTTGCGAACTGTAGGTGGCAGTAACAAACTTCTGTTAATCCACATACATATCGTTTCGTTTGGAAGAACCGAAAAATGTTTGCAGCAAACGAGTTCTGAAAAATATAAGCTGAAGAAAGTTTCCGAGAAACGAAAAACCGATCCGCCAACTGTTGTTTCGGTTACAGCAACCGAGTTGTAGTTGCTTCCTACTAAAAAAAAAACGTTTGCGAGAACTCAAAAGCGTTTGCAGTAAACGAGTTATGAAAAAAAAACGTTTGCGAGAAACGAAAAACGATTGGACGAACTGTTCTTTTTATTTATGGCTTCCAAAAGCTAATTTTTGTTTAAATTTCCAACTTTTATGATTTTTGTTTTAACCATAAAGTTTGTTTTAAAAAAGTTGAAATTGTTGTCTATTTTTTCACTGTCTACTTACACTCCTGTATCGCCTTGCATTGAAATAACACCTAACAATCTAAGTTCCTTTCTCTATATATTTTGTACTAGTTAGTACCAACACGCCTAAGGCGCCCGTTGAAACATACGATAATTTAATTGGATCTTTAAAGCCAAGTGTCCAGTATAAAGATTTTTGCGTAGAGGTGGAGAAAAATCTCGCGTAGAGACGTGTAGAGAAGTGTATACACCCTGTAGAGCGCGAAACTCTACGCGAAACTTCTCTCGCCCATAAAACTCGACAGTGCACACTGGCACAGATTGAAAAAATGACCGGACAAAATTCCAAAAATCGGAGCAGTAATCCAGATAAAATAAGTTACTTAAACAGTAGCCAATTAACCACTGAGGTCGAAAATTAACTGTTTTGAAGGTTCCATGCACGTTGTTGATCAGGCAAGGGGCCCAAAGTTGAGTATTGTTTCAATACATGCATGCAGGCTAATTTAGGGTTATTTTTAGTAGATGTGTGTTATATGAAGGTTATGTTTCTGGTTGTTTTAAACTCTTTTTATTGATTTTGTGGTATAAGAGCTACGAAAATGTATATTAAGTTAATTTAATTTACTTAAGGTTTCTAGTTCAATTGCAATGAAAGTAGTTGACTAAAAATATTACATTATTTAATCTTTTGTGGCCCGCCAAAAATTAGCACCAACTAGGAACAGCGCGCGATTTTCACTTCTGAATACTTTGGACCCTAACCGAAGTCACTGATATTATTTCGTTACCCTTTACTACCATTTGCTGAAGAAAAATTTTTTTTTAAACTTTGCTCTAGTTTTTGATTTCAAATTTAAATATAAATTACTTGTGTAAGAATTGATATTTTTCAGTGTGAATTCAAATACATTACTGTGTCGGAATTTAGGTCTGGCAATACCATAAAATGTCAAACTAAAATTTCGAAATTTCAAACTAAAATTTTGAAAGTTCCGAGGACGACGATGATGAAAATGTCGAACGTAATGACATAGATTTTTTTAAACCAAGTTTTTTTTTTTGTGGTCCCAAATAAATCTTGTATGGTTACGAAACAAACTTCTCAAACTTTTTATTCATTTTATAATTCCTAATAAATTTGGTAGAAAAGTTTAAAACGTTAATCCTTGTTAAGAAACTAAATTTTATGTGAAAAGGTAGAACTACACATGCTCTTCCCTCCGTTATGTTAGTTATCGAAATCCTGATCGAAAAATGTTTGCCAAAAATGAAATCGGGCCATCCAAAAACCTATGAAACGATACCCATAACGTTTTTTTTTAAATTTAAACCCCCCCACCGACTTTAATTCCAGCCCCCTCCAACCAATGGAAAAAGCAATACCAGAAATGAGCTCAGCTCCCTCGAAAACCTACCGACTAATGAGTTTGACACGACTAAAACCAAAAACGACGTTATTAAGTTTGTCCGGTAATTTTTTCAATCTGTCCCAGTGTGCAGTGTATACACTATTTATGTGTGTGAGGTAGAGAACTACATATGATCTACGCTCTATCAAAACTGTTTGATAGTTTTTCTCTCTTTACGGTAGAGCTCTTTGTATATTCCAACCATAGAATAACACATACTATAGAAGTTTTTATTCGCTCAATAAATTAAACGTCATAGGTACGATGGAAATTACACAGTGAAGGGTGGAAAATATGGGTTCAATAATACCAGATGGTGGCAATAGTATACAGCGATCCACAAAGGAACAACAACCGAATTTCGTGTTTTTGTGGCAAACTAGTTGTGTTAAATACAATACAAATGTATACCAACGATAAAAATCAACAAAAAAGTGCAAACTACTTTTAAATTTTTCAGTTCTATACCAAAACGACAGGAAATAGTTAAGTGAACATATTTTGTAACTCCACCTGGTGTATGTAAATTTTAAATTTAATTTGCTCTCATTTCCACAAACCTACGATGAGAGTGTGAAATGAAACGTCAGATGAGCGAATAAAACCTTCTACGTATGTGTTATTCTATGATTCCAACGTATCTATGTACATTCAAATTATGTATTGTTTCAACAAAATGACAGTTCTATTGAACAATTATTGACGTTAATTTGCGTTGAGATTTCCTGTGCTTCTCTATTTTGAAATTAAAATAGTTTAAATAATTAAAACCGGCAGTCTATCGCGATATATGGCATCGGCAGGGAAAAAATCAGGCGGAAAATCTAATTCCAGTTTGTGGACGAAAGAGAAAATATTGGAATTAATTGCATTGTTCGAATCGCACTGTGATTTACGGAACGTTTCAAGTCAACTGTCGCCGTTCAATTTATTGATTTTTGTATGTTTCCATCGGTTGTTTCATCGAATAGCAACCACAAACAAAATCTTCAAAAGGAAATCGCTGAAAGTATGCTGAACTGCGAAAATTTAAAGAAAAAGAAAAGTGGTTCTGGAACTGACGAATTGTACATGCCTCGTTGGGAATTTTTCAACGCATTGAAGTTCCTAACGAATGGTGGTCAGTCGTGCCGCAGCACTTCGAATTTAGTGAGTAACTAACTACAAGATTAACGTCCCGTTTTCATAAAACGAATTCGAACAAACGAACGGATCAGCTGAAATTGAACCCTAATTAATACGAATGTTATAAGTCAAATTAGTTCATTATTTCGGATATTCATTCTTCACGTTTCTTTACGAATTTACTAAATGAATTTCCTCATGTGACCCTTGAAGTCCATTTTATTTACGTTGTAAGTTTTAGGCGATACGTTCGTTTATTCAAATTCGTTTTATGAATACAGGCAGTAAAAGAGCTTTTCATATACTACGTTTACACGCTTACATATTTTTGTAAATATGTGGACTTCAGCGCCATGTACCGCTTCCAATTTTAGCAAAAGTATTTCTGGCCACGTAGCCAACAGATATTCTGAATATGAGCCAAATCGGCCACTAAAAAGTAAAATAAATGGTTTCCCATTACATCCCATGAAGGGACCGGGGAGAACTACTCACAACCACTGAGCTGTGCGCTTTCCAGTTTTCACTCACTGAAAGACAAAAAACAATTTTCGAAATATCTCGACTCCAGCACCACGTACCGTTTCCATTTTTTATTCTATTCTGAAAGTTTCAAATGTTTAGCTTGTTGAAAATCGATAAAAATCGATTGCAAATTTTGTACCGGACAAACAAACAAACACACCCACAAGAAAGCAATTTAATATAAACGTAGTAAAAAGGTTTATTTTACTATTCCCAATTATATTTAATACATAATGAAATACAAATGGATATACAATGGAGTTAAATACGTCCGTATTGCCATGGAACTTCTCCTGCCGAGCTCACAAAATAATCTTTGAATGTGTTTTGGATCTGTTTCGCATCTCTTGGTGCATTTCTGCAATATTCTGTGGTCAACGCCCCTATTTCACCATTCACTTCGTTTCGCCATCTGCCCGGAATAATTTCGCTATTGTCTTCCTCACGATCGAAATCAATTTGATGCTGCATATCTGGCAACGCACTGATTGCCAACACAATTTTAGTGGTTTTTCTTTCGTCCAAATTTATTGTCTTCAAGAGCACGCGAAATCGGGCAGACATTATTCCGAAAAGATTTTCGACGGCTCGTCTAGTTCTAGAAAGGTGATAATTGTAGATGCGTTGTGGGCCACTCAAGTCACGAAGCGGGTATGGTTTCATAATGTACGGCTTCAATGCGAATGCATCATCTGCAACTATGACAATAGGAACAGCCTCTCCATTTTCTGTCAACGGTCGCGCGGGTGGAATATTGAGTGTATTTCGTGCCAATGCATCTGATAGTGTACATCGATTAAACACTCCACCGTCAGATACGCGAACTTTGCATCCGACATCCATGTAAATAATTTTATAGTTTGCGGCCGCAAGTGCCATGAGTACAATACTGTGCGTCCCTTGGTAATTGAAATACATGCTTCGACTATTTGGTGCATAGAGTAAATTTATAGTAGAGCCGCCTTTTGTCTCATCTGACGTTTCCTTCCACACTCTTCGTGATGCGGTCGGTGTGATAGAGAGATGTTTGATGAAAAGTGATATACACCAGGTGGAATTACAATAACTTCTTGCTTTAATTTTTCATGCCATTTTGGTGAAAAACTGTGAAATTTAAATGTGTTTTAAACTTTTTTATTGACTGTTATTGTTAGCATACATTTGTGTTGTATTTAACACATTAATTTGAACACACAAAACGAAATGCCGTTGTTGTTATTTTGTTCGTTGTTTTGAACCATTGCCTCTATCTGGTATTAGTAAAGCAATTCTTTTCAACATCAAACGTATACATCACACGAGGACAAATGTCAGAAATTTGTTGAGTGAGAGATTTTCTCTACCCATATTTACTCTATGATTTGGTGGCGCACACACATTAACATGTTTGCCATCTAGAGCGCCACAGCAGTTCGAAAATTCCATTTGTTGTTGAATTCATCGACGTTTTCATCCATTCTTCCTCCGTATTCGGCACCTGAAAATAAAAACAATATAATTTTAATTTATTAGCAGGAGGAAATTCCGTCTGAAGATGTCAGTATTAGCGATTCAGAATTAAGTTTTGAATCCGTTTCACCGTCATCGTTGCGTCCGGAAATCATCATGTCTCAAAGTGGATCGTATCGAAAGAAAAGAGCTGAATCTAAATCCACTTTACAAAAAGACACGATTCTGAGCAATGCGATGAAAATTCTTGGCTCGCCAGCTGATTCGCATCAAATTTTTGGCGACTACATTGCTGACCAATTGCGGAACAACACGGAAGCAAAGCAGAAGAAATTGAAATTGTTGATCCAAAAAGCAGTTATCGCAGTGGAAGAAGAGCCCGAAGCGATTCTCGTCCTCTCCTCGAATTCATTGCCAAAGGAAACCTCATCGTCCTCGATAACGTCGACTCCAAATCAGTCACAGCAAAAATTGTCACCAAATATGTTCGATGACGTATCAGAAATATTATAATTCGACTGACATATGTAAATAATATTAAAAAAAATACGTAACAAATTTACTTTAGTCAAATATCGCCTATTTTTGTCCCTGATAGGGCATAAAACGCTGATAAAGAATAAAAAAAAAACAATTGTCCGCAAGTCCAAATACAGGCCTATATCTCAAGAAGTTGGAACGAGCGAGGGAAACAAAATAACTTTTTTAACTCAGCGCAGCAAACTTTGTCGGTGGTAAAATGTTTGTGTAGATCAGAGATATTTGATTAAAGTAAATGTTAATTTATTTCTAAGAAAAGGTACTATAAGAAGGGGAATTTTTGTAACCGAACGTATTTTTTTTTAGAGAAGTTATTTTTTTTTTGAAGAAAAGGTTTTTTTAAGAATTGGTCCTTTTTTCAAGAATAGGTACATTTTTGAGAGTAGGTACTTTTGTCAAGAAAAGTTGTTTTGTTTCAGCAAAAAGGTACTCATTAGAGAAAAGGTAGTTTTTTAAGAAAATGCAATTTGTTGTAAGAAAATGTACTTTTTTGGGAAAAAGTACTTATTTAAAAAAAATTAATTTTTTAAACAAAATGTACTTTTTGTAAGAAAATTTACTTTTTTAAGAAAACGATTTTTACTAATTATTCTTTATATTTTTTTTTTAAGAAAAGGTACTTTACTTAACAATATGAATAGGTATTTTTTTGAAAAAAAATAAATTTGTTAAGAAAATGCACAATTCTTTCCCTTTGGCTTTTGTAAATTTACTTTTTATTGGATTCAAAAAAAAAAAATTAGGACATGTATACTATATATTGGTTACAGGCTCCACCTAGAAAACAAGAAACTTCGCAAGTCTAGACACAAACCAAGCAAAAGTGAACAATATAATTGATAATAGTGGGTTTTAGCAAGAGTGCCCAAAACGGAAACCGAAAACCCGGTTAACCTGTTTTTGGCCATTAACCGTGTGCCGGGTATTTAAAATCCGTAGTTTTCGAAAAAACGGGAAACCGGTTATTTGACGTCGGCTAATCGGATTTTACTTAATTTGTGTTAATATCCTTAAACAAGTTAATAATAAGTGCTAATAGATAAATATAAATAAAAATCTTAATAGATAAAAATCTTTAACAAATTTGAATATGATTTACGATTTAAAATCAGTTTAATCCGAATTTTAATAAAACTTTTAAATTTCATATTAAACACGCATTCCAATTTGGAATATGATATACATACACACATCTTCTAAAATCTGACGACTAATTCGACCTTTCATATTACACTAGTCGGCATAAGTATTTTGACGAAAAAAAAATTGTGTATTTGTGAGATTATCTTTTGAATGACTTTATAAAGAATTCTCTTTTATTTTTTCCTTTTTATATATAACTAATACAATCTTAAAAATAAGCAAACAACTAATTTAAATTAAAATGATATAAATTAATTAGTAAATTCATGCTTTGGCATAAGTATTGTGACGGAATGTTTGTGAAATATTTTTCCACTTTTAATCTCTTGAAAACCAAGCACCCTTTGGATTTAACTTCACTTGATATTAAACGTTGATAAACAATTAAAAATTGCTTTAAAGTTATTGTTTAACAATGGGTAAAACGGCTGAGTTGAGTTTGGTCATCAGATCTTCAATGGTAGCAAAGTTCAACGCTGGAACGGCAGTAAAAGACATTGCAAAAGAGTTTCATTTGTCACGTCAAACTGTGCACTATCAAACTAATAAGTTTAAAAAGTATAATGACTTGATAAACTTAAGGAGATCAGGTGCTAAGCGGAAAACAACGCCGACTGAAGACAGACAGCTTCTACGGGAATTTAAAAAAAATATATTTCTGAAGCCTCAATCTGCTGCAAATAACTTGAATTTGACGGCCAAGAATACAATCAGTGAGCGCACTGTCCGCCGACGTCTAAAAGAAGAAGGTCTTAAAACATATAAAGTTAAGGACGTGCCGTACATATCAAAAGCAAACAAGCTTAAAAGGCTGGCCTTCGCAAAGGAACATCTGCACAAGCCAAAGGAGTTCTGGAGAAGCGTTTTATGGACAGATGAAAGCTCCTTCGAGTATAACTCATCAAAAAACAAATTTTTTGTAAGATTGCCAACGGTAGTAAGGCAGAAAAAACGACCCGTTTGTGAAAAGTGAGTCATGGTGGAGGCTCTGTCATGTTCTGGGGATGTGTTGCGTATAATGGGCTGGGTGACTTGGTTCCTATCACCGGCTCGATGAACCAACATCAATATTTGAGTACCCTAAACGATACTGCCTTTCCTAACGGAGATAGGCTTATTGGTGAATCATTTATACTGCAACAGGATAATGCCCCATGCCACAAAAGCCGGATGATAACCACCTCAAAGTCCAGACTTAAATATTATAGAAAACGTCTGGTCTCTTTTGAAACGTAAAAGAACAGCTTCCTTAAATAAAACCAGAGAGGAGACAATTTCTGAGGTCACTTCCCTTTGGAAAGAGATATCTCCAGAGGTTCTTCAAAATTTAGTGGATTCAGTACCGAGACGTCTTCGAAAAGTTATTGAAGCCAAAGGTGGTTATACATTTTACTTAATTCTTCTTCATTTCTTTATTTTTGTTAAATTTTAACTTTGTTTTCTTAGTATTACCTAGTTGTCAAAATACTTATGCCAACGCATGAATTTACTAATTAATTTATATCATTTTAAGTTCCTATGAAAAACTATTTGCTTGCTTATTTTTAAGATTGTATTAGTTATATATAAAAAGGAAAAAATAAAAGAGAATTCTTTATAAAGTCATTAAAAAGATAATCTCACAAATACACAATTTTTTTTTCGTCAAAATACTTATGCCGACTAGTGTATATTTAAAATTAAAAAAATGTTTGAGCGTTAGGTCTATTTTAAATTATTTTATTCTTCAATATTTCGCTACCCATTGGGTAGCAACGTCAGGAAAATAGGCACAATTATTAATTAAAAATTTCATTGTTATTTGTAATTTCAGTATTTTTTTTTTTATTTAATTTTTAATTAATAATTTCCAAGTTATAGCCACTTTTTTATTTCAGCGATTTTCTTACTTTGGCGATTTTTTTAACAAAAATTCTTCCATGCAAATTGGAATTGTTTCTGAAGAACTCCGGAAAAACTGCTTATTTTTTCTATTGGACGCTTTTTTTCCGAGATATATATACATGAGGGCGTTTATGCGATTTTTTTGTTCGAAAATTTTTATTTTTTGCGATATTAAAAAAAAGTGGTGAAACGTGGAAGACATGTATTGGTTAAAGCCACCTATTTTTTCGATTGGTCGCACCGTTTCGGAGTTGTGGCAGTATTTTATTTTAGCGATTTTCATATTTTGGCGATTTTTTAAAAAAAATTCTTCCATATGAATTGGACCATTTTATAGAAACTCTCTCGAATATTGGTTATTTTTTCGATTGGACGCTCCGTTTCCGAGATATAGAAATTTTTTCATATTTTCGACCAAAAATGGCGACGGATTACTCTGGGTAACCCATTACCATTCGCCGTGGGTAACTACCCATTATTTCCCCCATTACCCTGAGGGTAATGTGTAATCGTGGTGGGTAATTCCCCATCGTCGTGGGTAGCTACCCATTATTTTACCCATTACCCTAAGGGTAATGAGTTATCGTGATGGGTAATTCCCCATTTTCGTGGGTAGCTACCACTATTATCCCCATACCCTGTGGGTAATGTGTAATACGAAGGAGTAAATACGAAGTCTGCTTCTGGCAAAGTAAAGTAAATACGAAGTCTGCTTCTGGCAAATACCTAATATTTTGCTTCTCGATGATATTCCGGACAATGTCAGGTATTCCCACAATTATAACCCAATAACGTATAGAATGTAACCCAGATTGCAATTGGTTAAATCTAAAACAATTAACAACTTTTAATATTTAACCCATTTCTTCTTCTCCATGATGCACAATCAACTTATTCACTAAAGCAACGGAATAATAGTTATAGCAGCAACGAAACGATGAATGGCAAACAAAAACTTTGAATGACATCATTACAGCGATGGAAGATTGAAATGCAGAAATGCAAATCCGCCAACGAACATGTTCCTCCCTCTGATGAAGCGTTCTTCTTCGAGTCTAATGATATATTGATGACGAACATAAATGCTCTCGTTTTCTTCTCCCTTTGATTTTCAGGGCCATTCTTATACTGCGCCTAGGTCTCGTGATGGGTATCCCGAGAATGTTAATCGCAAGCTTTCGTCTGTTTTATGATATCAGCCGTATTGTATTCACACTTTATATTATCCTGGAACCATATGCAGTTTTTACAGTGTTGGTGTGGAAACCAAAGGGTTGCTTTAGATGCAAATTTGGGTAATGATGCAATTGCATACGCACAAACATTAGATTATTTTTTAATATTATAATTTTATTATTTTCTTTACATTTAGATGTGACTGTTGTAGGAAGGCGGATGAAACGTCAAACACGGCAGAAGTTGTTTATCTAAATTCTAGCAGAGATTAACAAAGCACTGACGAATTCGTAGACAAATCACGACAACAACCACCCAGATATTTTAAAGAATTCATTCAGATTGATTGGATGTATATAAGTATATTTTTGTTATCACACCACATACACATTTTATGCAATTACAGTGAGTTATCAAAGACACAAACAAATTTAATTAACTAATTATCTAAAATAATAAAGAGTTTTTTTTTTTAATTTAGTCTGAAGGCCATTCTATATTTTTATTAAGAGAGATGTAATTTTCCAACAGAAGTTTTGTAAAAGCGTCCTTTTTTTTATAAATAATTTTCATTCTTAAATTTTACTTTTCAACCCGTAGAAGGGAGGTTTCCTTAAAGCTTTCGATGCTCTTCCGATTCGAATTAGAAAGCTTTAGCTGATTGTTCGCTCTCGGGGGAGGATGTAACCCCTAGACATCGTATCACAGGTAGTGGATAGCGAATGCTTCCCAGATATGGGTGGTAGAAGGGGAATCAAATACCTCCTGCGGACCACACAACCCGCAGACAACATTTCATAACAAACCACTTCATCAGGTTCGCCACTTCGTATATTGTGAATTGAACGCTGCTGCTACGTGCGTGGACAGGTGTACGTCAAGGTACCAAATATGGACAACGGCGCACTTCGAGCTTCGAGCACTTCGAGCTGCATATACATAACGGGTCCGCCATCTAACGTTTTTTTTTCAACTAGTGCTTATTTCGTGAATGGTAACACTTAGCTCATGTCTGATTTGACAGATAATTAGTTTTATCCTTCCGCTGAACGAATATGGTTGTGTATACGCTTGAACAACGCTGGGAAATATTGCGACATTACTTTGAAGATCATGGTAATGTTGCAGATGCCGATTTTGCCAAAAAAAAATCATCTTTTCAGATGAAGCTCATTTTGATCTTGGCGGGTATGTAAACAAGCAAAATTGTCGAATTTGGGGCACAGAAAACCCGCACGCATCCATTGAAAAGCCGATGCACCCAAAACGAGTCACTGTTTGGTGCGGATTTATGTCCAGAAGCATAATTGGGCCATTTTTCTTCGAAAATGAGCAAGGAGTGGCCGTTACAGTCAATGGCGATCGTTATCGGGCCATGTTGAACTAAGTTTTGTTCACAAAAATTGAAGAGGAGGATATTGGCAACATTTGGTTTCAACAGGACGGCGCTACGTGCCACACAGCCGAAGCTACACTCGATGTTTTGCGCCCTGTTTTTGAAGATCGCATTATCAGCCGCAGAGCTGATGTCGTTTGGCCACCTCGGAGCTGCGATTTGACACCGTTGGACTATTATTTGTGGGGTACCCTCAAAGATAAGTGTTACGCCGACAAGCCAGAGACAATTGACGCTTTAAAGGACAATATTCGTGAAGCCATTGGTGAAATACAGCTGCACACAATCGATAATGTGCTTAAAAATTGGACCGATCGTGTAGGCTACTACATGGCCAGCCGAGGCAGCTATTTGAATGAAATTATTTTCCATTATTAACCGGAAGGATTGTATTTTCAAATAAAAAAAGAAATTTGAGAAAATATTAAGTAGTTTTTTGTCTTATAGCATTTGCAAAAAAAAAAAGGTATTTGGCGGACCCTTTATATGTTGAGTCACCTAAGGCCAATACCTAAACAAGAACGGAAAGCGTAATTTCATGTAGTTACAATAAAGGACAAACTTCTCCGCCATTACGCCCGCTATCCCGCAATATGCTCAAAACTAAAAAGAACTATTTACACAATCAAATAGATTAAACATACACTCCGGTTCATTTATTTAAAGGCACTAAAAATTCCCTATTCAGAAGCCTGTATCTTTTGCAATTTGTAACCGATTGCAGAATTTGAGAATAGAAATGGAAGCTAGACATCTTGAGATATAAAACAAATCATGACAATAGTAGTTTCTTAACTAAAGAATTTTTTTTGAGCAATTTATAAAAAAAAACTCCAAAAGTGTGTTATTTTTTTGGTTCACCTGAATAAAGGACCACATCATTTTTTGACGTAGAATACGGTATGAGGAGTCATGTCAGGTTTTTATTGTTGTAATCTTTATTTCATTGAATTTGAGGAAACGGCTAGATGAATTTTTTTAAAATTTTTTTTGTAGGTAAATGAAGATGTTATCTTTCGTTTGATATACATTTCATATTGGTTGATATATTTCTAGTATTTTAATTTCTCAAACGAAAATTGTTTAAACACATACACTCAAACATATGTGTGGTGTTTGGTTGAGTGTTTTTGGTTGCTCAACATTGCTTAGGAACATGTATCTAGTAAAAAGTGAAACGAACAGCAAGCTAATGTTGCTTGGCAACATGTATCTAGTAAAAAGTGAAACAAACAGTAAGCTAACGTAATAAAGCTTTTTTGCGAAAGCTTCAATAAAGCTGTTGTAACATTAATTTTGAATTGTAAAGCGTAAAGCTTTCACACAACGCTCGAATGCTAATGCGGAGACTCGATAAGGTAAACCTTTTTTAATATTAGGGCGGCCCTCTCAACATTCGCAGAACTTATTTCAATAAAAATATTAATTAAAATACATAAATTAAATTAAGTTTAAAAAAATTGAACATAATATTTTTTTTTTAAACGGACATATATAACAATAAATGATAAATAATATAAGCAAATGAATTTATTGTTATATATGTTTTCTGTCTTATCGGATGGCGTATTCTACGTTAAACTTAATGGCCGTGTCTCTGACACAGCCTGCAGGGACAGTCCGTGGCCGAAGGCCTCGGACAACTGTCTGCTGTAATTTTTTTTATTATTTTTAAAGTAAGCGATGATTTTTTATAGGGAGCGTTTGTTTATTACATCTTAATCATTTTACGTGTCAATATGATAAAACAATAAATTTTAAATCTATCGGATAAAACCAAAATCGATGTTTAGCGTTCTGAAGGATTTTCTAGCCGCGCAATAGCTAAAAAAATTGGACGGATTCCAACAGTTGTCGACAATTACATCAAGGACCCCGAGTGGTATGGAAAAAATTTTAAACGAAGGGTTTCGTTGTCTTTATCTACGTATGAGAAAAGAAAAATCATCAGAATTGCTTCTAATTCTGCCGTAACCTTGTCAAAAATAAGAGGTCAAACTTGAGTGGAAGCGAGCAAGTCATCAGTATGCAGAGTACTTAAGAGCTGTGAGTATCAAAAATACTTGAAATTACAGAAAAAGACGCCACTTAATGCTCCTCGTACGGTAAAGCGGCTTCAATTCGCAAGAGACTACATGGTATGGGATGGGAAGAGGTCATTTAAATGACTGGAGAACCGTGGTATTTACGGATGGGAAGAAGTTTAATTTGGATGGGCCTGATGGCTACAACTATTATTTCCATGATCTGTGCAAAGAAAAGCGTTTTTTTAACCGACATCACAGCAAAATGGGCGGCGTTATGGTGTGAGGTGCTATTACGTACTATAGCACCATCGATCTTGAATTTCAAAGTGCAAAAATGACTGGTGCGAGCTATAAAACGTTATTGGCATCGGCTTTTCCGAAGTTCATTGAACTATTTGGTCCCATATCTTGGATATTGCAACAGGATAATGCCCCTATACACAACGCCAGAGTAGTAGAGGAGTTCATTGCAAGCCAAAATGTTACCATTCTTGACTGGCCACCCTATTCGCCACATCTAAACATTATCGATAATGTCTGGGGTTGGTTATCTCGTTAGGTCTATGAAGGAGGTAGACAATTTGATGACAAGCAGTCACTAATTCAGACCATTAAGGATGCTTGGAATCAAATTTCGTTGGATTACATAAATTCTCTTTAGCTCTCAATGAAAACCCGTATATTTGAAATTATTAAAAACAAAGGGGGTTGTACCCATTGCTAATAGTTCTTAAATAAAGTAAAAGAAATTGAAAAAAAAACAAGAAAAAACTGTTTTTCATTAAAATTAGTTAAAGTGCCTTTATTCAAGTGAACTAAAAAAAAATAACACATTTTTGAACTTTTTTTTATAAATTGCTCAAAAAAAGTTATTTAGTTAAGAAACCATTATTGTTATCTCAAGATGCCTAGCTTCCATTTCCATTTTAAATATTTGCAATCGGTTACAAATAGCAAAAGATACAGGCTGCTGAATATGGAATTTGTAGTGCCTTTAAATAAATGAACCGGAGTGTATATTATCAGCTTGTTTCTTAAGCATGAAACACATAGACGACGACAGGCTACATGAACACACGACTACAAATGCCGCTGACTGCAAATGTAGTCGTGTGGCAGCTACTGAATTATTTTCAAGACGGCAACTGCAAAGTAAACAGCTGATCTGTAATGTTGACGTTTGTGTTATTGTGTTATTTGTGTTAGAAGAAAATAAAATGTCTGGAGAATATTTAATAAATATTATTACAAACATAACAAAAATTGTGAAAACAGTTGATTATTCTGTCAGTGGTGCCACTTCAGGCATTGACAGCTCTAACCTGTTGATTGTCGCCCACACAAATAGAAATTTGTTTAATTCAACTACAGCTACATAAGTAGCATAGACAACAACCTGCAGTCGTGTCGCCTTGCCGTCGTTAAAATAATCACTTCCATATAAGCGCATGTATTTTATTTTTGACAGGTTGTGGTCGGTAGCCTGTCGCCGTCTATGTGTTTCATGCTTTAATCTCGAGCGAAAGCTTTCGTTCTAGAACGTTCACAATCTTGTCATTTCAAGTCGAATGAAAACATAAAATGTATCAAAACATTTTAGTCCAAATATTGGTTTCTCTATTTTGAATGTACTATCAGTTAGCAACAAACATGGGGTCAGGCAAACGAAAATTTCGGCTTAGATAAACCCAATTTGAGTTGAATGTGAGTGACTGATTTTCATTTGCTTTGCTTTTTGCGGGATAGAGAAACAGGCTGTAAAGGTTTTGGTTACTATAATTCAGAGGTGACCAAAAATTTGTATGGTGTAGTATTGGTGAGAAAAACGATGTTGATCCAGTCGTCGTTTAGACAGCGAAGTATGCACATGAGTACGGGTATATGAAGCTTTTGCTGATATATCAGGAAAAGACAAATACATCCACTTACTTGTTTACACGTCGCTTTCTCAACGACGACTGAATGCAAGAGCACAAGAATAAGTGTGACTTTGTTTATGTGTTGGTCTCCGCAATTGCGGTATGGGCTGGCCACCAGTGCTATAATTACACTTTTTTTTATGTAGTTTTATGGTTTTAATTTTCTTTAAAATGTTTTTTTGGAACGAAGTTCCTTATCGCACGTTGCGGTATGGGGACTATATGAAAAATAAAATAAACAAATTTGTTGACACTATTATGCTACAACCTAGTATTATCAACTATATTGACTTATTTTGCGTTGGTTTGTGTCTAGACTAACATATGTTGGTAAATTCCTTGTTTAATGGGAAGTTTCCTAGGTGGAGCCTGACATTCTGTGTTTTGACTGCAAAGTGACAAGTGGTGACCGGATAATAAAAAAAATTAGGGAAAAGTGAAAAAAATTTTGAAAGTGAGCAAAAAATTTTTTTTCAAAATTTAAGTGGAGAAAGTTGAAAAAAAACTTTTATTAATAAATAAAAAATGGCCTGGAGGGCGAGCTTAAGAGCATTCGTGAGAAACACGTAGTGACACATTTGATAAAGACTTAAGACACAAGCGGGTAAGGTGCCTCAAATTTATGAGAAGTACATAGTGGCACATTTGAAAAAAGACTTAAAACACAAGTGGAAAAATGTGTTCAATGTTTATTGGTCCCTAAAATTCATTGTGCAAAAGTTTCTTATAAGATAAGATAAAATAAGGTATTTTCTACATTTAATCTTTACAGAACTATATACGTCGGTGGTGCAATGGTTAGTGTGCGCGGCTCTTGTACATGAGATGCTGGGTTCGAAGCCCGCTCTGACCACCTTCAAATTTTCTTTAGGTGTAAAACTGTAGGTCCCAATCAGTGAGTGAAAACTGGAAAACGCACAGCTCAGTGATTGTGAGAAGTTCTCCCAAGTCCCTTCATGGGATATAATGAGAAACCATTTTTTTTACATAAAAAGTAAATTTGTTAAAAAAAGTTTATAATTTTCTCTATAAATAAAGTTATCGGTTTTTAAAAACGAAGATGTTTTGCAAATGCTGCCTCTTAATTCCCGGCAAACCGTATAGCTATTTCAGATCTAGCCACCGATCTTCATCAGCGGTTGTTTGGAATGCTGCTTTTGAAAAAATTCATCAAACTAAATGCAAACGAAAATTCATCTGAATTCAGATTTCTCCATTATGCAAAATTGTTCGAAAAATATCGCAAGCAAAACACACAAGAAAACATTTGCAAACAACTTCTTTCCATCTCCAATAAATATAAAAAATATAAAAAAATTAATAATATCTATAAAAAAAAAAAAATCTGCTGGTGATAAGCATTTTGATTGATGGTTTTTGTATTCAGCAACACTTTTGTAAAGAAGCCAAGGATTGGCCACTGTGAGATCCAAATAATGATAAAACAGCCACATGAGCTACCTTTTACCTTTATGACGCTGTCAAGGAGATCAAAGCCACCCATATGTCGATAATACTCACCGACCACATTGGGTCGCTTTATGTGTAGATACCTTAAATTCGAGCATCAGTTACAGGTTTTTGCCCACACACAAATGCTCGGTTGCCGCAACAATCCTTTCATTGATTTCTATTAATTTATTAATCGCAACCGTTAATGTAGTTCTCCCAATTAATCATGTAAATCATGTAAATGTGTATCATGTTGTTGCAAACGAGTTCTCGTTTGCATCAAACGCATGCAAAATAAAATAAAATTTAAAAATAAAACTGGAATTAGCCATTTTTTAATGAGAGCGCAAATTACGAAGAACGTAAATTCCACTCATTCTGTCGACTGGATCATAGAGAAATACTTAAGAGTTTCCATTACTCTCTTCGCTGCCTCTTCATGACGACGAGGTAGTAGGCCATTTCATAGAGTTTTATTTGCTGCGGTTTTTTACCAATTTTACACTTTCGTTGGACATAAAACGGACAGAAATCGAAAGGAATTCGTATTATAGTTCAATACAAACAATATAAAACATAATTTAGCTGTCATTAGCATCAATAAATACTATATAAAATTAGTTCCTGTCTTCTTTGCTCTCTCATTCTCCATCATCGGCCTAGTACTATGGGTAACCCCAGAACCATAAACGTTGGAAATTTAAACAAAAAAGAGCATATGGAAGCCATAAATAAAAGCTTTAATGTATAAGATAATGAAGTAATGTCTTTCGCAAAAGTTTTATAAGTCTGGAGTAACTATGTACAACTCGGTTGCTGTAAACGAAAGCACAGTTGGTGTAACCGTTTTTCGTTTCTCGCAAACGTTTTTTTAGCTGTAATATTTCATAACTCGTTTCCTGCAAACGTTTCGTTTTTCAGTTCTCGCAAACATTTGTTTTATTTTGGAGTAACTAGAACTCGGTTGCTGTAACCGAAACAACAGTTGGCGGAACCGTTTTTCGTTTCTCGCAAACGTTTTTTTTTCAGCTTATAGTTTTCATATCTATCATATAACATTTTTCAGTTCGCCCAAAGGAAATGACATGCATGGCTTAATAAAAGTTCGTTTCTCCTAACTACAGTCCCCAAACGAACTTCAGTTATCTGTGATTTCGTTTGGGAGGAACGATTTTTTTCTTTGCGTGCAGCAAAGTTTGAAGCCAGATTGACAATTCTGTTGTCTTTTCATGCACCAGTTGAGACATCGATCCAGTTGACGTTAGCTACTTATTCTTCTGAATAGCCTCGTTCTTTTTTCATCATTATCTTTTCTGATCTGACAATCCGTTAGTCTATTACGTCTAATAGTATCGAGACTGAGAACGGCTTCTTTGGCGAGATATTCCATTAGTCGAAGAGACATAAAGTAATTATCAAAATATAGTCTGAAGTTCTGGTGACGCTAGATTAGGCGCCTAAATATTTTTTGCTTGTTTCGGTTTCTGCTTTATATGCAAAGCCAGAAGCGCCGCTCAACATAAAGACTTTATAGTCCCACTTATGCGGTTCGTTAGAGTTGTATCTCTTCAACGTATTCCGTGCTTTAGTGGAGCACATGTGCTCGTCTACACAAAGCTGCTCTTCCAGTGGGACTTTACTAAATGCCTCATTCAGGGACTCCAGCACTGGACGTATTTTATATATCCCATCACAAACAGGATTGCTCCTAGGAAGGTTTTTGATATTGTCGTTGAAAGGCAAAGTTTGACGAATTTTTTCGAATTTGTTTACCGTAATTGTTTCCTGTATAAGAGGTGTTCCAAGTATTAGACTTCAGTGGTTGATAACTCTAGGTAATTGGATGAGAGACATTAGATATGCCACACCTTTAAATTGCCTGGCATCCTCTGCACTTATCCGAAAACCGCTTTTGGAGTCTTTCTGCACTTGAGATAAATTAGTCTCCTCAGAAAGTTTATTGACTAGCTCATTTGGAATTAATAGAAGAAAAACTGTTCGGGAGTGTCTAGCTCAAGAAAATCCTGACCCAACGTTGTGTTTCCCATAAACATGAGCTGCTCTGCATTCAACTCAAGATTCGTCTTTTTCCAGCGTTTTAGCTGGCTTTTCTTTAGTCTCTTTTTTTTGGATTCTTGGCTTAGGAACGGTGATCAGTGCTCTCGTGTGTCGTTGCACTTTCAGTGCTAAGGGGTGGGCTTTCATCATTGACTTATAAAGCTTCTATTATGTAGTCCACTTCAATATCTATCTCTGGAACCTCGTCTGATTCAGGAATAAAATCGGGATCGGCAATACTGTCGTCATCAAACTCTAAGCCATCACTATCTGCAAGATCATTTACAGGAGCAGTAAATAAAACATAGAAACACATAGTAATCAGCATAACAGGTGTCAAACAAAATTGTACCCTTTTTACCTGCTGTAGCCTACGGGCAACCAATTTTATTTGCCAACAAAATCCCAAGAAAATGTAATAAGTGTTCAAAAATAATATAATTTTACTAGCTGCACCCGGCAAACTTCGTTTTGCCTTCAAAGTTTTTGTAATGCCAAAGGGTGAACAAAATTATTTTGTTCCATTATATTTGCAGTAAATGAATAGACGGCACGGGATAATACCACGTTTAATTCACAATGGGAAAATAAACCTTTAGTTGACTGGAATATTGTGAAGAAGAATGTAAAATAACTATTTGTTTGAAGTATTTGTTTAGATTTCGATCGTGTGCTGATTTGTTTAAGAAGCTTCTCATTATAAAGGGTTATCCATTTTGCGGTTTCAAAAGTAAACGTAAATAAAAGACATAATATATTTTTTTTCATGATATTTCTTTTTTATTATAAAGTTTGAACGTTGACATTATGTGTTAAATACTACATCATTTAAATGACCACCACGCGAAGTGTTGAAAGCATTGATTCTTTTGAGGCAATTTTCGACCACTTTTTGGGCGGTATCTCTGCCATAACTTGACGAATGTTGGTTCTCAAGTGCTCAAGAGTTAAAGGTTTATCTGCATAAACACGGTCTTTCGCGTAGCCCTACAAAAAAAGTCTAATGGTGTCAAATCGCATGATCTTGGTGGCCAGTTGATATCGCCACGACGAGAAATTACGCGGCCAGGAAATGTCTCTTGCAATAAAGCCAAATTCGCTCGAGTTGTGTGGCATGTGGCACCGTCTTGTTGAAAACACATATTCTCACAGTCGTATTCTTCAATACCACCCAAAAAAGGTCGGTTATCATATGACCATAACGCTCCGAATTGACGGTGACAGTCGTTCCATCGTCGTTTTCGAAGAAGTAAGGTCCAATCACACCTTCGGACCAAAGAGCGCACCAAACAGTGACTTTTTCTAGATGTAATAGCCTCGCTTCAATTACTTGAGGATTCTCAGAACCCCAAATACGACAATTTTGTTTATTAACATACCCACCGAGTGAGAAATGTGCTTCATCGCTCACGAAAATTTTGTTCGAAAAATCGCCGTCCACCGCCTGTTGTTGAAGCACCCATTCCACGTATCTACGACGTTGTGAATGGTCTGCTGGCTTCAGTTGTTGTGTGCGCTGGACTTTTCAAAAATCGATGGGAATGTCTGTAGGTATCATGGGAATGCGTGGAATCAGGGCATCGGTTGCTTTATAATTTCCAGTGATTATAGTAGCCTCTAGAGGATTATTCTGAATTTTTTTTACAAAATGCATTATTGCGATAAAGATACTTAGGATGTACTCGAAACTGACCTCAATGAAATTCATATTCATTCGTACCAGTGGTCACCTTCTCAGCTTCATAGTCTGAACATTTTAATAGCCGTATTTTCATTGGTTTCCGCCACAAAGAAATTTGCATCATGTCAGTAGTATATGTACCGAACCTCACATTCCTACACTGCATCAAACAATTGTCCGTACAGCAGGCTGTTGTAAACACATTTCAATTTATCCGAAAAGATATATGGCCGAGTTGATTCAAATATTTTATATACAGTTCGAAGCATTGAACTTTAAAAAAAAATGATTTATAACGAATCGGCCATATATTTTTTGAGATATATTGGAATACATATATTTACAAGTACCTGGTGTTCGGACAATTGTTTGATAGAGTATACTTTATGTAATAGTCAAATATTGACGTGTGTGGGCTGCTCCTCGATCCTTTTTGGCAACTTGTTTCCAAATAGCCTGTTCGAATCTGTAGACCAACTGTAACATAAATTTTCAGGAGGATCAAACTATTGCTATAACTGTTTTTTTTAAAAGGGGCGCGGCACCTACCATTTCCACCGTGGCTGTAATTCATACTGTACCAACAGCATAGATACCAAATCTCATCTTCATACCTCTGATAGTTCATGAGATATAGCCATTTTAAATTACAAGTTATTTATCCAATAACTACCAAGTATAGCTAAGGACTATCAGCAGGTCATCAGTACCTCATTGTAACATTTTCATAACAATCAGTGTATTAGAAAAGCCGTCAGAGCGAATTTTGAAAAAGGGGCGGGGCACCGCGCTATTCCTCTGGCTGTAATTTTAACTGTACGAACAACTTATGTACCAAATCTCATCTTCATAGCTCTGGTAGTTCATGATATATAGCCATTTTAAATTTCAAGTTGTATGGGCGATGCCACGCGCCTTTATCCAAGATTTTCCAAGTATAGCCAAGGACTACCAGCAGGTCATCAGTACCTGAAATTTTCATAACAATCGGTCTATTAGAAAAGCCGTTAGAGCGATTTTTTAAAAGGGGGCGTGGCACCGCCTACTTACACCCTGGAGTTAATTCGAACTGTACAAACAACTTACATACCTCTGATAGTTCATGAGATATAGCCGAACAAAGTTTCAAGTTGTTTGCCACGCCCACTCCTCCGATTCCGCCCATTTTCTGTTGGATCCAGAATTTTGTTGCCAAATGCATCCACACAAATTTTCAAGGCGATTGTTAAAACGGTCCCCAAGATATTGCGTTTTCAAAAATAGGGTCCAATGGGCGCGGCCACGGCAACTTCATATACCAAAAAATTCAAGTGCACTATTTCCTCCACCGACCACAAAGCTACATGCTATGAATATTTCAAAATGATCGGTCCAACCGTTTTCGTGTCTATACGATACTAAAAAATGCAAAAAACCAAACAAACACAAACTCATTTATATATGGGTCATTTCATGTCAAGTGACCCAACTTTTGAAACCGATGTCTTCCGATCGGGATGAAACTTGCACCAAGGTTAGTCCTATAGGAAGCAGCTTAGACAAAAACTTTCAACGAGATCGGTCAAGAACTCTCTGAGTTAGAGGGGGTCGAATTTTGACATTTTGGCCAAACAGGTGTTTTTTCCCATCCATGTAACTTTTTACCTATTATTCTTAGCAAAATTTGTCCTGAGTGTTTTAGATAGCTATTTCTTCAATCTTTTGAAAAATTTATTGATTTTGTTTTTGGAAAATGAAAAATTTTTTTAAATTTTTTTTTTCAAGAGAAGACCATTTTTTGTTCGCTAAAAGAAAGCTTAGGTCTTTTCCTTTAAGAGCTTTATACTCCCTTAGTGGGATTCGACCTATTTATCTATCAAAATAAATGTTTTGTAACTCAAAACAACGGTTTTTCAAGTTTTAGAATATGCACTATTTTGAATTTGTTTCTATTTTTGAGTAAGTGTTTCTAAAACCTTAAAAATGCGATTTCTTTCCAAATCCAAAAAAGAAACCAGGAGCAAAATCAACAGCTGAGCCTGGTAACGCCCGGTAGCAAAACTTAAACACTTCATCATCTGCAATAAATAAAGTGTACAAATAGTTATGATATAAATGGATCTAATGTGATTAAGACTAGACTTTATTAAATTCTTTATCAACTTATTTTATTATTATTATATATAAATTTAATTATTATTACAAATAAATAAATAAAATCTAGATTTTTCCCCATTTCTATAGAAAACAGTGATTTTATTCCTGCAGTTGACATATTGTGGGTATTATATTATCGAGGGTGTGAAGCTTTAGTTAGACATGTTACATACCGTTGGAAAGGTTAATTTGTCTAATTTCTCAGTATAAGTTCTATTTTTAAGGTTTGAGAAACACTTACACAAAAATAGAAATAAATTCAAAATAGTGCATATGCTAAAACTTGAAAAACCGTTTTTGTGAGTTACTAAACATTTATTTTGATAGATAAATAGGTCGAATCCCACTAAGGGGCTATAAAGATCTTAAAAGAAAAGACCTAAGCTTTCTTTTGAGCAAACAAAAAATGGTCCTCTCTTGAAAAAAAATTTTAAAAAATTTTTGATTTTGCAAAAAAAAATTTCTTGCTTTTTTTAAAAACATTGAAGAACTAGCTATCTAAAACACTCAGCAAAAATTTTGCTAAGAACAATAGGTAAAAAGTTACATGAATGGGAAAAAACACCTATTTGGCCAAGATGTCAAAATTCGACCCCCCATAACTCAGAGAGTTCTTGACCGATCTCGTTGAAAGTTTTTCTCTAAGCTACTATCCACTAGGACTAATCTTGGTGCAAGTTTCATCCAGATCAGAAGACACCGGTTTCAAAAGTTTGACATGAAATGACCCATATGCATATATATATTTTGTAAAAAACAAAAAATAATTAGGGGTCTGTCACCCTCATCATTAAGAGGTATGAAAATTAGATGTTTGCCGATTCTCAGACGTACCCGATATGCACACAATATTTCATACAAATCGGTCCACCCGTTTCGGACGAGTTTGGTAACTAACACCGCGACACGAGAATTTTATTTACGGGGTGGAGGGCTAACAAAAGTTCGCTTAATTGCTGTCATATTATAAGTTTTTAATAAGTAAAAAATTACATACACAGAGAAAAAAAGTAACCTTATATCGGGGTTTTCCATAAGAGCGCCTCAAAAGTTTTTTTAATAAAACAAAACCGGGTTTAGATATCAATGAAATTCTTTATTCCTGTGAAAGTACGTTCGATGCCATTATGTATGGAACTCGATTTCTTTTGCATGGCCACCACGGGCACGCTTGCAGAAGTCCAGACGCTGAACCCAATTTTCGACGGTTTTCAAGCATAAATCGGCCGATACTGCTGCAATTTCACGTTCGATATTCGTACGAAGTTCATCAATCGTCGCTGCCTTGTTGGCATAGACCATCGACTTGACGTAAACCCACAGGAAATAACGGCGTCAAATCGCACGACCGAGACGGCCAATCGACTGGGCCATTTCGTGAGATTACACGTTCACCAAACTTGGTTTCCAATAAATTGATTGTGGCATTCGCTGTGTTGCTTGTGGCGCCGTCCTGTTGGAACCACATGTCCTCCAAGTCCATATTATCCAATTGGGGCCAAAAATATTCGGTTATCATTGAACGGTAGCGATTCGCAATCACAGTAATGTGCCGGTCTTGATCATCACGGAAGAAGTACGGCCCAATGACGCCGGCGGCCCATAAAACGCACCAAACCGTAAGTTTTTCGGGATGCAATGATGACTCATGGATTACGTGTGGATTGCTGTCTGACCAATAACGCATATTTTGCTTATTGACGAAGCCATTCAGCCAGAAATGAGGCGACCATAAATTGGACGTAGCGCTCTTAAAGTTGAGGCCACTGACTCCAAATTTCGGTAGTAAATTTTTTATAATTTCGACTCGTTGTTGGCTCGTATATCTTTCCATGATGAAATGGCAAAACTTACTGAAGAGAAGTGTCAAAAGAGCGGGAAAAAATATGGCGTCGTTTGCTGTCCCTATCGATTTACTTTTGTAGCGTCTCTGTTGAAAACCCCTTTACAAGGTTAACTTAACCATAAATAAATATGATTTGGAGTCTACGTTATATAAAGTTAATTTGAACATTTTCTTATTGTCTTGTATTTAACAATAATAATTGATTTAACTATTCCATGGTTAAATTTTTTAACCATCAAAATTGTTGATTTTAATATGAATATAGCTGATTTAACAATGCATTGTCAAATTTTTTAACCATGAAAATTGTTGATATTAAAACAATTATTGTTGTTTTAATAATGCATTGTTGAATTCTTTAACCATGAACATTTTTAATATTAAAGTTTCATAGTCAATTTAGTTAAACAATTTATGTTCAATGTAACAATAAAATTGTTAATATTGTTAACTATGAAGATTGTTATTTAAACTTTTATTATTGTCAAGTTAACTATTTATTGTTTACCTCTTTTGACCAGAAACATAGTTGCTATAATAGTGTTTAATATTAAATTAACCTATTAATAAAACAAGAAATATTTATTTTTTACGGGTTTATTATTTTTTCAGTTATTAAATATATCTATAAATAGTATTTATTTCTCAAGTAAGTTTTTCCATTACAAATTGTATGTACATATATTTAAATTAGGGCTGGTAAAGTACGAAATATGTTTTATATAAATATTATATTTTAAAGCCTTACCGATTTTGTAAGCCTGAAAATGACTAGCGAATTTAATTTCTATGAAATAGCAAACAACTACACCTCGTCATTTCTGTTTAGAAAAAACTTAATTTTAAATAATTGGCAGAGATTATTATGATGCGCAGAATTAAAATTATTAATTTTATAGAGCTTCCCTTTATACAATATTTCTTCAATTATATTAAACATTGAATGGTACTCTTCTTTCTTCTGCTACATCTGAATCTATTAGTTCATAGCAATTCGGCAATTCAGCCATATCAAAAGCGAAAATCGTTTGGGGCAGCCGAAGCGCCCCGGTAAAAAATAGAATAAGTAGTGGGCTCTAGCGTCTCGCGATCTCTCCACCAAACTCCGACGTATGTATAGCCACGGAACGCAGCAGTTAACTGTAAAAAAAGAAAAGAAGAAGCAATTAGTAATTAATATAAAAAAATTTTTTGCCAATAGTATTGGCAAAACTTACCAAAAGTTTAAGCTCGGATTCACAGAATGAGCGAGTAACAAAAAAAAAACACCAGAAAGGAAAAACTGAAAAGAAAAACAAAAATATGATAAAATATTCGTATGAATGTAACAAAATAATGTTAGCCATTTGAATATTTTCTGGTTCCATAATGTTCTTCGCTTCAACAACAATAACGTACAGTCGATGGCAAATGCATACGCGTATACGCAAGTGCACAAGCAATGACAAGAAGAACACATACTCACCCGCAAACATCACTTCTCTCCTTAGTTTTGCTTGTCGCTCCACATACGTTGTTGTTGTTGTTGCTCACATACTGTACTTTATTTTTAAGATTTCTATTTCACTATTAAAATATCGAAGGTCATAATTTGTTACATCGTAACAACATATGAGATCAGTTACAAGGTAACAACTTATGACCGTCGATATGTACATATTTACCTTAGTACCAACGTACAGCTTCTGGACACCAGCACTACCCACTTGCACTATTCAACACCAACTGAAGCTTCTTCACAGCGCAACAAGCAGTGAAGCTATGATTTGGTGGTGTTTTTGTTTTTGATAGAAAGAGATAAATTGTTTATTTGATCTTTCTTACAAGTGCACACATGTTCAGAGCAAAGGAAGAGAGGAAAAAGATAAGACAGTAGCATTCGTTGCAACTTCGTGTAACTTATATAGAACCTCGTCTAACACAAAGCAGTTCAAAATTTTAAATCACAACAGAGTCGAAGGCTTTTAAAACTTTTGTATATCTCTCACATTTTCCTGGCTCTCTTGAAAAAACCAACCTTATATAACGTTAAATCAACTATTTTTCATGTACATTTGACCTCATATAAGGTTGTTTTGTCTTCGTAATCAAACATTTACCATGAAAAAATTAAACAGACACATGGTTAAAAAAGTCGTTGTAATTTCGGCTCTGTGTACTGTCTGTTATAATCTTGCGATATATCACTCTAATTTTCAGAAAGATCGGTCAAAATAGAGGCAAGAAAACGTAAAATTAGTAAAGCAGTGTCAGTGGATATCGCTGTGAAAAGGCAGCAAGAAATTCGGTTTGCTATTCTTTTTTGATTTTGGGCGTAAGCTCAAACCTGTGGAAATATTTAGTGAATGCCAAACAGCATTTGGAGTGTATGCGCCATTCCTTGTGACTATTTCAAATTGGTTCCGGAGATTCTACACCGGTCATTTTTCTGTGGAGGACGAACCTCGAAAGGCCGTCCTGAAGTCTGAAATTGACGAAGATCCAAGATTGACCCAAGAAATGATTGCTGAAGAACTGGGCTTGAATCGCGAATTTTAAAAAATAATCTTGGATACACGAAAAAATCTGCACGATGGGTTCCTAGAATTTTAACTGAACCTCAAAAGGAGGCGCGTATGTGTTTTGCTTAATATTTTCTTGACCAATTCAAAAACGGAAAATCTTCCACTTTTCAGAAAATTGTAACAGATGATGAAACATGGTTTTACAAGTACGATCCTGAAACCAAACAACAAAGCATGGTATGGAGCCCAGAAGGTGCAAATTTGAAGATTTTGAAGACTGTTTTTCAAGGTGGATTTATCGTCTTCAAAAATGTATCGAAATAAATAGCGATTACGTTGAAAAAATAAAACAGATGAAGAATAAAGACATAAAATTAAAGCATTTTTTGTTTAGTTTTTTCTACTCTATTAAGCGAACTTTTGTTAGCCCCCTCGTATTACACTAGCCAACAGTCGTTTTGTGATTTGTTTGTAGCATACTTTTTCTCATTGATTTTGACCTACTAAACACGAAAATGAGTTTTAAAAATTTTTCTGTTGATTGGTTTTCGAGATACAAATTTTTGAACTTTTTTTTTTAAATTTTTGGAGGTACACTTACAATTTTGAGCATATCTTTCGTCTTCTCGGGTGAGTAATTTTGATGTTGGCGGCTTAAAAAAGTTAAAAAACTGCGTTTTTTTAGTAAAAATGTGGCAGAAAAATTCATATAAAAATTCATATAAAATATAAAACGCGATGCTAACAGCGATTTTGGTTTTTTTACGTATAGCTGGCATTTTTCCAAAGAAAATAAGCACTTACTTAACAAAATCTGACAACAAATGGCGGACTTATAATTTTTTTGGTAAAACACCGAAATTCCGCTATTTCACGATATTTTGATTTTCATTATTTGCACAGCTAACCTACTAGGAGGGATCGAAAAAGCAAGTTTTTTATAATCCTTTTGGAATAGAACGGAACAGTTGCTCCTATACATAAGTTACTTCTGTTCAAAATTTCACCACCCTGGGTTAATGTCTTCTGTTCTGGCAAGGGACGTGAAATTTCAAAAATTTAGTGAAATGAGCAATTTTTTTTTTTGGAAATTTTTTTCAAATGTCACAGCACTTAGCAGTTTTGATAAAATTTTTAAATTAATATTAATAACACAAATATTTCATAATTGTAAAAAACCTATTTACAATACCGTAGGGACGTTTCGTCGATGTTTTTAAGAAAATGGTATAATGAAAATGCAGAACATAGAAACACAGGTGCATTTTACGATACGAATTTTGGCAAACCCACTTTACATGTACAAAATTGTTTGGAAAAAACGTTTACGTAATTTTTATGATTCTCAGAATTAAAAAAAATAAGTAATACACAAATAGTTATTTAATTTTTATGATTGTGGTTGCAGAGTAATATACGCTTCTGAATGTGCGTGGACGCTCTTCGTGTTCCTTTATGACTGCTACTCCGTTCACAGTCAATTAAAGGGAATTACACTTTTTTATTGATGTGTGTTTTCCCGATGGCTACCTGTATCGGTTTTTTTTACAGAAATTCCCCCCACATTTGTGAGTGGTCATTATTTGGTGTTATTTATAGGTGTTCATTTATCGTTTTTTGTCATTCAACAAGTGTCTACGAACGCGAGTAGTACGAGTAAAAAGTGAAACAAATTGAATTTAAGAGCATATAATACCTACCCAACAAGTAAGACAATGAGCAAAAGACTACGTGTGTTCGAGTGTTTGAACAATCCAGACAATTTCTGCAATGTTTGTGGCGAGTTTATAAAGAATAATCACGCACACACGTTTACTCCAGCAGTGCAATTGCACTATTTGAATTATTTTGGTATTTCACCAAATATCACAGAATCATGGACACCTAAGTCGCTATGTCATCTTTGCTATATAATCCTAACCAACTGGGCAGCTGGCGGAAGGTAAGAATTTTTATTTAAACACATTAAGCAAAGCAAATATAGTAATTTATTTTAATTTTAGGCGCCATATGAAATTCGATACACCAATGATGTGGAAAAAGCCGCTATACCATTCCACAGACTGTTATTTTTGCCTCACCACAAACAGTGGGGTAGGGAGATTTTTAAAATGGAACTACGCTCAAGTGGGATCGTTTGCACTTCCAGTACCACATTCGAATGATGTACCATATCCAGTGTGCTCTGGTGCATCTCTTCAAAAAGCAGAATCGTCAGATCAAGAGTCCGAGTCAAGTGCAAGCGAATTTGGGGCGTGCAGAAAGCGAAAATTACTGTCACAGGCCGAACTAAACGATTGGGTGCGCGATTTTGGTCTCACTAAGGAGAAATCCGAACTTTTTGCGTCTCGGATGGTACAGTGTGGATTTCCGGATTCAGAAGTGAAAGTAAAGAAGTGAAAGTGCAGCGAATACAAAAAACAAAGAAGAAGTCAGCTGTTTTTCCACATGGCATAAAATGTACAGTTATATCTTTGTTTCTACTCAATTTTTATTGGCGTTGATTTGGTTAATTTCGTTAGTTTAGCTAACCTGGCACATCCATTTCTAATTGTGCCATACATTGAGTATGTAGTGCTCTAAATAAATTAAAAAATAATATACTAAGACTAATTTGTTTATTTTAAATTAAGTTCAAATGTATTTATTCGTTTGCGTTGGGTAGGTAAGCTGTGCAAATAATGAAAATCAAAATATCGTGAAATAGCGGAATTTCGGTGTTTTACCAAAAAAATTATAAGTCCGCCATTTGTTGTCAGATTTTGTTAAGTAAGTGCTTATTTTCTTTGGAAAAATGCCAGCTATACGTAAAAAAACCAAAATCGCTGTTAGCATCGCGTTTTATATTTTATATGAATTTTTATATGAATTTTTCTGCCACATTTTTACTAAAAAAACGCAGTTTTTTAACCTTTTTAAGCCGCCAACATCAAAACTACTCACCCGATTTGAAAATTCTCTGAGAATGAGTTGTAGACGGCTCAATTTGCTTTAATTTGAGTAGTAGTAGGATCAAATGCGTCAAAGAAGACGAAAGATATGCTCAAAATTGTAAGTGTACCTCCAAAAATTTAAAAGAAAAAGTTCAAAAATTTGTATCTCGAAAACCAATCAACAGAAAAATTTTTAAAACTCATTTTCGTGTTTAGTAGGTCAAAATCAATGAGAAAAAGTGTGCTAGAAACAAATCACAGAGAAAATTTTGTTATTTGTGACCTATTGTTAGAGATAAACACTTACCTCTCCAATATATCAAAGTTACACACAAAAGACACTCAGAAATTTTTTTATTATTATTTTGTGAAATCACAACAAACCGATGTCGGTAATAAAGAAAATAAACTGTCAGTAATAAAGAAATGTCAATTTCCAGCAACTAGTGTCACCTAGTTGTTTTTCTCCTTTGGTACAAGTTTGTTAGCTCAGGTTTTAAACATCAGAAAACAGTGCGCGAGTACGTTAAGGAAATTATATCTATTAATATTGAGGCATTTGAACGCTATATTGCCTACAGTCTACACTATGATACAGAGTATTAAAATTATCTCCAACGAAAAGTAACATGTTAAAAAAAAATATTCATTGAAATAACTTTTTATTGTTTTTCAAAATTTGTTAGCCAACATTATTTCCGTCTTTAAGAATTGACTGCAATTGCATAAAATGTATACGTGCTGTTGGTTTTTGACATAATAACATAAAGGCGCACAACAAATCAATCCGAATGAACGTTTTAAAACATTTCAATGTCATTTGTTTATCTCTTTTTTTTTTTTTTTGTTAATCTCTGTTCTTATTTGCATATACAACTTCTGGCGCGTTTGCCGTTTCCTCCGACTTTCTGCAATAGCCACATCTGAATGTAAAAAAGTAATAAAATTATAATATTAAATATGATTCTAACGTTGGTGTATGCACCTGCATCATTACCAAAAATTCCATCAAAAGCAAATCTTTGGTTTCCACACCAACACTGTAAAGATCACATAAGGTTCGAGGATTAAGAAAATTGTGTACAGAATACGATCGACGTTAAAAAACATATCCAGGACTTTGATTAACATTCTGGGGATGCCCATCACGAGACCTAGGCGCAGTATTAGAATTGTCCTAAAAACAGAGACGAGAGAATAAGTTAACATTTAGGATTTTCATCAATAAATCATTAGACTCAAAGAATAACGCTTCGTCAACCGGAGGAACATCTTCGTCGGTGGATTTACATTTCTGGGTGGGGCTCGTTGCGGGATGGGGGCTAAATGAAAACATTTTAAACAACTTTTTTTTAACTAAAGGGTTTTTCAACAGAAACGCAACAAAAGTAAATCGATAGGGACAGCAAACGACGCCATAATTTTTCCCGCTCTTTTGACATTTCTCTTCAGTAAGGTTTGCCATTTCATCATGGAAAGATATACGAGCCAACAACGAGCCAAAATTATTAAAATTTACTACCGAAATTTGGAGTCAATGGCCTCAACTTTAAGTGGCCTCAACTTTTAAAAATCATCTTCAGCGATGAGGCTCATTTCTGGCTGAATGGCTTCGTCAATAAGCAAAATATGCGTTATTGGTCAGACAGCAATCCACACGTAATCCATGAGTCATCATTGCATCCCGAAAAAATTACGGTTTGGTGCGGTTTATGGGCCGGCGGCGTCATTGGGCCGTACTTCTTCCGTGATGATCAAGACCGGCACATTACTGTAAATGCGAATCGCTACCGTTCAATGATAACCGAATATTTTTGGCCCCAATTGGATAATATGGACTTAGAGGGCATGTGGTTCCCACAGGCCTGCGCCACAAGCCACACAGCGAGTGCCACAATCAATTTATTAGAAACCAAGTTTGGTGTACGTGTTATCTCACGAAATGGCCCAGTCGATTGGCCGCCTCGGTCGTGCGATTTGACGCCGTTAGATTATTTCCTGTGGGGCTACGTCAAGTCCATGGTCTATGCCAACAAGCTAGCGACGATTGATGAACTTCGTACGAATATCGAACGTGAAATTGCAGCAGTATCGGCCGATTTATTCTTGAAAAGTGTCGAAAATTGAGTTCAGCGTCTGGACTTCTGCAAGCGTGCCCGTGGTGGCCATGCAAAAGAAACCGAGTTCCATGCATAATGCCATCGAACGTACTTTCACAGGAATAAAGAATTTCATTGGTTTCTAAAAGCGGTTTTGTTTTATTTAAAGTTTTATTTGTAGCGCTCTTATTGAAAAACCCGTTACTTTACCCATTATTATCAACTATAGTGGGTACTTTTGGTTTAGTTTGGTTTGGTTTAACGGGAAGTATTCTAGGTGGAGCCTCTTTATTGCATAGTGTAGTTTTTAACCCAATAAAAAGTAAATTTAGAAAAGCCAAAGTGCAAGACTGCGAATTCATGAAGGACAACCCTGAGCATGGAATTACATTTGGCGGGACACTTACTCTTGCATTCTTAATTTTGGTTTGTGTCTAGACTAACATATGGATCAAATTTGTCATTTAATGAGACATTTTCTAGGTGGAGCCTGTTTATTATATATTGTAGTTTTTGATTGTCATTGTTTTTTTCGTTGTTGCCATAACAAAATTTTTGTAGCTGTAGTAAATATATTGATTGTGTATTTTGGCGAAGAAAAAATGGCTTAAATATTAAAAATGTTTTAATTATTTTATATTTTAACAATTGCCGTTTGGGCTACCTCCAATATGTTATTTGTTTATTATTAGCTGGAGTACCAGACGTTGCTCAGAATAAAATCGATAAGCAACAAAATAACCATTTGTTAGAAGTTTTTTTTTTTTTTTGTTTAAAATTCATTTAATTTTATAAAATGTTCCTACAATGTTGTGTGCCCCAGCGCCGCTTGGACATTTTTGGGGCGAGTTGGCATGAGTTAGCCAAATAAAAATATATTACAATTCAAAATATATAACACAGAGAAGAAAAAAAAAAAGAAAAAATAATATAAATGCAAAATTATAATAGAGATTATTAAGTAGATTTTTGTATAACTGTATATAAATTAGAGTAAAAACTTATTTTACAAAAGAAGCATTTCCATGTTGTTGAGCAAATATGCTTTCAAATTTGTTTTAAAAACTGATATTCTTGTTATAGTTTTCAGAGTTTGAGGAAGATGGTTAAATTCGGAACAACCAATGTGCTCAACTCGCTGTTTAGTTGTTTCTAATCTACATCTTTTAACATGTAAAAAATCACGGTTCCTTGTTCTAACAGCATTTTGATTTCTTGCAAAATTTATGGGGTTATGTCCAATATTTTGTAGCGCTTTAAATATGAATGTCAATAGTTAAATTTTATAAAGACCATGTATTGGCAGTATACTTTTCGCTATATCCTCATATAAAGATATGGTAGAATGCATCAGTGGTAAGTTATAAACAGCTTTATGCGCTTTGTTTTGGGATCTTTGTGAAGACTTAAAAACTGTGATTTTTTTATGAGCGTACACCATCGTCAGATAATTGTAAGGACTATGTACAAGTCCGTTGTAAATAAGGAGTTTTGTTTTCTCATCAAACTTGTTCTTAAACTTGTAAAGAATACCAATTGCAAGAGAAACTTTTGTCCTTACGTGTTGCATATGTAATTCCCATGACAAATTGTTCTGCATATATATACCTAAATACTTTAATGAGTCATAAATATTTTGCCCACTAATAGTAACCCATAAATTCTCATTATTCCTTGCACAATACGGTTTGAATTTTACTAATTTTGTTTTTTCAGCATTTAAAACTAGTTTGTTCATTCTAGCATATTCTAAAAGGGTACTCGCATCTCGTTCTATTAAATTTTTTACTATAATTTCATGATGGTATGGATAAATGGATAAACATTATAAGCTTGCCGTGAAGTTTTAGCTCAGATATATCGTTGATAAATATAGGAAACAGCAGTGGACCTAACACGCTTCCTTGAGGAACACCATGTTCTACACTTGTCAAATTTGAACGTATTGCCTTCTATTTTGTAGATAGCTTCAAAGATCAAATGACCTTCCCCTTATACCATAAAATGACACTTTCCGCAACAATATATCGTGGTCTACTAGATCAAAAATCATAAAATATACCAACGACTCCACCAAAACCGCTACCCAAACTGTTGAAACAGTGCTATAATTTGCAACAGCACTGCTTAATATTGAGTGAAATATTGGTTGTTCATACATACGTATGTATGTAAATAGCATAGCGGAATACAAGGTATTGCATATTCGCCTTTGTTATGTAGCGGCTGACCCTTCAAGCGGCAGCAATGCAGATTTTTGATTATTACGTTTTTTAAATTCAAAGTGCGCGCAACTCTTCCTCCCGTGCCTTAGTGAAAAGTAAAAGTGTTAAATCTTCCTCCCGTGACTTAGTGAAAAGTAAAACTGTTCAAAGTTAAAATAAAACTATACTTGTTAAAGGACAAAACCACAAACATTGTTACACAAAAACACTTTAATATTGAACTATAATGCAATCCTAAGAACAATAATACAAATTGAAACATTGAATTAAAAACATTGAAATAAAATTGTGAAGTTAAAACGTAAAACACAAATCTTCTCAATTAAAAGGCTTAGATCCTAAACACAAACCATCACATATCAGGTTGACCACGTTAACTACTGCGTCCTGAGTACCACTGCCCATTCTAAATCCAAATTGCAGATTGTACATTAGATTATTTTCATTCATAAAACTCATAAGCTGTTTATGTAAAATTTTCTCAAAAATTTTATCAATCAGTGGTAAAATTGCAATTGGTCGAAATTTATTAACGGCATATGAAGATTTTTCCTTTGGGATCGGAGTAATCTTCGCAATTTTGAGAATTTCAGGGTAAGTTGAGCTAGTAATAATGCTATTAAATATATCTACTAGCTTTGAACACATAAGTTCTTTGCATATCAACATAGTTTTAACCGATATCCCGTCATGACCAGAGCTTTTACTAATATCAAGATTTGAAATTAGTTCTAAAGTCTCGTCCGTGTTGGTCTTGCTAAATAGAAAATTACAATGAAATTGGCCAAGGGTATTAAACTTATTGCAGCAGTCTTCAGTCAGTATTCCTATGTTTTCCCTTAGTAATTTTGGAACATTTGCAAAATATTCAGTAAAGACATAGCATTTTGCTTTGTTGTCTTTTATTATTCGCCCATGATCATCTTTTAATTGACTTTGCGGATGGGTTGATCTTCCTAATTGCTCATTTAAAAATTACCAAAATTTTTTAGGATCTTGCTGCAAACTTTCAAGCCGACTTTGATAAAAGCAGTTCATTGATACTCTAATCGCACTTCTTATTATTTTACTTAAGCGTTTTAGTCTTTTTTCAATACTGTAGCTTTTGCCAATTCTCCTTCTTTTCCTAAGTATCATATTTTTAAGTTGAATTAGAGCATAAAGATTTGAATTGATCTAGGGTGCAATTATAATTCTTATCAAAACTTTCCTTTCCTTTTCAATAGTTGCATCTTTAATGCAGTTAGAAACCATGTTAAGTAACTCAGCTGTATCGGCTGATGCATTTCGGGTTAATTGCATTGAGGTCAACTGAGTTTGAAGACTTTCCTTTAACTTTTCGAAGTTACAGTGACTGTATTATCTCTGCCTGATTTCTGAGCTTCTCACATTTTGCAAAATTTTACAATGTACATATAATGTTGTGATCTGTAAATTCGCACTCAATTGAATTTATAACTAGTTTATCCGAAATATTACTATAAACATTATCAATTGAAGTACGACTTCTTGGTCGCGTGATCATAGTGTGGCAGTTATTAAAATCAAACTGATATAAAATTTCAGAAAGGTCAGACGAAACAGTATGGTTCAGAAAATCTATGTTTGAATCTCCAAAAAAGATAGTTGGGAAACGTGAACTATTATACAGGCTGTTTCTTTTAAACTAAGACGATCAAATATCTCAAAAAATAGCCACTCTACGGAAAAAATGTCCATAATCAAAATTTAATCATACCGCGGGGGAAATACATTAGTGCAAAAAAAATAGTCCCCCACCCCCGGCTTTGTAGGTGGGGCGGGTGTAACTTTTAAACTAAGATAGGAAGCCATATTTTTTATTGCAGATACGGATTCTACGACTAAAAGTACGTATGATTTGAATGAAATATTTTGTTCGGTTCATAATAGATGGCGTTGTAAACGACGAAATTAAATTTTTTCAATTTCTCCTTCTTACAACACTCGCATTCGATTGTGCAATACGTTTGAAATAAAAAACATCACGTAATCATTGGAAATACTCGAAATTCGTCATCAAAACAATTTATTAATGTAAATGGTAGGTGAATACAATAATTTTAGCTTAAAACACTTATTATTAATCCGCATTTCAAATGATTGTACACAACTGAGAAGTGTGTCTGGTTGAATTTTGGCACACGCAAGAACCAACAACACACAAAAAGAAATCTGGCGCAGTAAGATCTGGTGATCTGGCGGGCCAATTTGTCGGACCAGCTCTACCGATCCAGCGACCATTGAAATCACGATCAAGTATTTCACGTGCCACCACCGAATAGTGTGCAGGACAACCATCATGTTGAAACCACATGTTCCGTCTCAATTCTAAGCTCAAATTATGTCAAACGTATTGCACAATCGAATGCGTGTGTTGTAAGAAGGAGAAATTGAAAAAATTGAATTTCGTCGATTACAACGCCACATATCATGAACCGAACAAAATATTTCATTCAAATCATACGTACTTTTAGTCGTAGAATCCGTATCTAAAAAATATGGCTTCCTATCTTGGTTTAAAAGTTACCCCCGCCCCACCTACAAAGCCTTGGGTGGGGGACTATTTTTTTTTGCACTAATGTATTTCCCCCACGGTATGATTAAATTTTGATTATGGACATGTTTTCCGTAGAGTGGCTATTTTTCGAGATATTTGATCGTCTCAGTTTAAAAGAAACAGCCTGTATAATAGCATTTGCAATATATTTGACGAAGGTGTTTGAATCCCACTTTTGTGAACGATAAAAATATATTAATTTTAGTGATTTTCCATTAATTTTGAAGTTAGGCACAGAAATTAGTATGCTCTCAAAAAATTGTTTACTCTCTCAAGATTCCAGGACATAAGTCTCATTCTCTTTCACAAAAATAGACGTTCCACCATATCCATCATGCCTGCAGCAGTGAATGGCGTGGCAACCAGGAATATTATAAATTTGTTTTACATCTGATGAAAACCATGTTTCCTGAACTGGGATAATATTTGGTAGAATTTCAAACTCTGCAATTAGTTGTCTAAACTTATTAAATTTATCTACGGAAGAGATGCTTCTTATGTTAACAGAAATAATAGCGGCATTCATGCAAACATGAAAGCCGAGAACTTTTGCTCAGCGCAAGTTTCCCTCGCACCGTTGCATGAGGCACCAGGCAAAGTTGCTCAGCGTAGTTGTGCTCAAAACCATATCAGCTGACCAAGATGGATACATAAGGTGGTAGCAGTAGCAACTGCATGTATTATGTACGTGTACTTTTTCTACTGTTCTAGTGCTATCACCTCATTTATCCATCCTAGTCAGATGACAACGAAATGTCAAAAGTTTACATGTTTCTCTATCCCACGTTTGCGCAGCAAATTTGCCTCACAAACTTTCCACTTTTGAGCAAGTCGCTTTGTATGGGAAATTTGTTTGTTTTGATGTTTGCTGTGCAAGTTTACGATGTTTTCGAGTTTACGAGGTTCTTTCGAGCTTTCATGAAGACCACTAATGTTATCAAATTATTCCCTGAACTTTTTAGATGATGATTAAAGCATTCAATGTTTGAAAAATAATTGTTGTTCAAAACCATTAAATAATAGAAAATTTTATTTTAAAACATATTAAATTAAACTTATTTATAAAGGTGACGCATAGGGTGTTTGTGTGCCGTCCTCAGAGTCTCCCTCAATATCAACTGGAATCACTTGTTTACGTACAAATCTTCGATTGGTAAATTTACTTGTTGTTACCTCCATAATAATGTTATCGACTTCTTCTTCATTTCTTATTAATCTTGGTCTATTTGTAGCATAAATCTTCCCTCCGTACGAGTAAACAGCATAATAGCCGACAGTTTTCAGGGATCTGGCGTAATTTAATAGTTCCATTGATTCTTTACTCCAAAAGTCGTTTATGTAAACCGTTTTTATACCCTTTTCACATTTACCGCGTTTCAGCTGAAACGCCGGCGTTTCGCTCTCTTTCGGTGATTTCAGCGAATCACTTTAATTGACACTTATTTCCATACAAAAAAAAACGCAAACATTATGCTCTTTTTACTGTAGTTTGTTTGAAACCACAGTAAAAATGAGAGAGAGCACAGTGTTGTACTCCAATAGTAGTTAAAAAAAGAAGTAAAATGAAAAAATTTCCATTGCTGGTTCAAAGCAAATGTCAGAAAAATGAGGGAAAACAAATCTGTTTGTTTACATTTCTAGTTTGCATTGTGGTGGTAAGTACTTACTGCAATGTGATTTATGAATATAGTCATTTATATCTTTGAATGCATTCATTGCTTTATCATACAATGATATAAATTCTAATATTATAAAAATTACATTAATTTTTTGATATTATTTTATATTTCTTTATTCACAAATGTGCGTTTGTGTTGTTTACAGTCAATACAGAAAACACAAAACAGAAATGAGAAATGTCACATGAAACCACAGTAGTTAACAAAACCACAATCTGAACACCATGGTTTCCAAATGATCTCAAGACAGCGAAACGCCGGCGTCCAGCTGAAACGCGGTAAATGCGAATGAGCTATTAGACTTTCACATTCTTTAAGTTTGGGTTTTGCAGCCATAAGAGTTTGTTTTGCTGTTTTAGTGTTAAATTTTACTACTAAACTTTGTTTTAGGTTAGGCATATCTTTTTGTTTTACGAAATAAGCTTCCAATTTCAGCCCCAACTTTCTTAGAAATTTCAATAACAGTGTCAGCCGCGCTACCGTCGGTGTTAGCATTTACACCACTAATAACGCAATCATTTTTCACACGCTGATCGTTCAGTATTTTCACGGATTGCTTTAATAATTCAACTTCATTTTTTAGATTACGGTTTTCCCTTTCAATACTTTGAATTTTTTTTTCTTATTTTCCGAAATTCCTTTGTAAATTTCGTCAATGAATCCAGTTTATTAAGCTTTGTTTTTATCTGTTGCAGTTCTTCTTTAACTGTGCCATCATTGTCAGCACACAAATGACAAACATATTTTTCTCTGTTATTCTTTAACAAGCGTTCGTACTGACGTTTGTCTAGTCTTGTACACACAGCATGAAAGAATTTCGCGCACTTATCGCACTTTATGGTGTCTTCTTTTTCTTCGTCTATCTCCATTCTACATTGACCGCACACAGATTTTGAGATTTTCACACTTTTGCGACTCTTGCTAGGCATTCTTGATATTGTTGTGTGCACTTGTGTATTGTCATTTGTTTTCCTGCTGTTTGTTTGTACTATTGTTTTAATTACACTGTGTTTTTTATATTTTTGTTTAGCTACTTGATGGATCTCCCTATTTTGACGTTTTATCGCGAGGGTTGCCAACTCGTTAAGTTAACAATTAAGTTAACAACAATTTAAGATTTTTCCATCTAGCAATGTTAAGTCAATGTTATTTGATGCTATGGATTCATGGTAATAACGGGTCCGCCATCTAACGTTTTTTTTCAACTAGTGCTTATTTCGTGAATGGTAACACTTAGCTCATGTCTGATTTGACAGATAATTAGTTTTATCCTTCCGCTGAACGAATATGGTTGTGTATACGCTTGAACAACGCTGGGAAATATTGCGACATTACTTTGAAAATCATGGTAATGTTGCAGATGCCGATTTGGCCAAAAAAAATCATCTTTTCAGATGAAGCTCATTTTGATCTTGGCGGGTATGTAAACAAGCAAAATTGTCGCATTTGGGGCACAGAAAACCCGCACGCATCCATTGAAAAGCCGATGCACCCAAAACGAGTCACTGTTTGGTGCGGATTTATGTCCAGAAGCATAATTGGGCCATTTTTCTTCGAAAATGAGCAAGGAGTGGCCGTTACAGTCAATGGCGATCGTCATCGGGCCATGTTGAACTAATTTTTGTTCACAAAAATTGAAGAGGAGGATATTGGCAACATTTGGTTTCAACAGGACGGCGCTACGTGCCACACAGCCGAAGCTACACTCGATGTTTTGCGCCCTGTTTTTGAAGGTCGCATTATCAGCCGCAGAGCTGATATCGTTTGGCCACCTCGGAGCTGCGATTTGACACCGTTGGACTGTTATTTGTGGGGTGCCTTCAAAGATAAGTGTTACGCCGACAAGCCAGAGACAATTGACGCTTTAAAGGACAATATTCGTGAAGCCATTGGTGAAATACAGCTGCACACAATCGATAATGTGCTTAAAAATTGGACCGATCGTGTAGGCTACTGCATGGCCAGCCGAGGCAGCCATTTGAATGAACTTATTTTCCATTATTAACCGGAAGGATTGTTCTTGCAAGTCAAAAAAGAAATTTGAGAAAATATTAAGTAGTTTTTTTTTATAGCATTTTCAAAAAAATAAGTTATTTGGCGGACCCGTTACAAAGGAAGTCAATTATGTACACTGAAATGAAAAGTTTCATCAAATTTATGAATTCCTTCGTCAAAAAAAACAATTCCTCATTTTCCAACCTACGACAGAGTTCCTTGAATTGATGAAGAAAATGTCATCACTCTTTCATTCTTCATCAATAGTTTACGTTGATTCAACGACAATATTACATCAAGTTGATATACATTTGTCATCAGATTGATGAAAGTTTGTCATCAAGTTGAGGTAAATTTATCACCATTTTGATGTAAAGTGTTCGTCATTTTGTTGTACATTTCTCGTCAATTATATGTAAGGTTATCTTCAATTTGATGTAAGTTTGTCAGTCATCATTTTGATGTTAATTGGGAGTAGCTAAACTCGTTGGCCTATTTGTAATCGTAAAAATCCATAAGAACAGGATATTAGTCCACATAAAAAATGTTCATTGTGTGGATAATGTTTTCTGTACATTGCACTATTTTCTATTATGTGGTTTTTCAATTTTGTACTACATTTTTACTTTGTCTCTTTATTTTTCAATACTACGTCAAAATGAATCGATCCAACTAATGATTTCCAAATCCCAATGATGACGAATAATGAAAGAAAGGTCTTAAATCCAATAAAGCTGAAAAAGTTGAAGAAACGCACAATCTTCAAATTGAAGAACTTGTCATTGAACAAATGAAATTTGTCATCAATTCAATGAAGAACAATTGATGAAAATTTATCATGGACTAGATGTAAAGAATGTAAGCAACTCTGTTAAAAATAAAGTGGTTTCCCATTACATCCCATGAAGGGTTTGGGGAGAGCTCTTCACAACCAGTGACCCGTGCGCTTTCTAGATATATACACACTGATTGGGACCTACAGTTTTACACCGGTTCCGAGCGGCAGTTTGACGACTATATACTCGATATTGTCGTCGTTTCTAAGCAAGGTCACCGTCGTCGAAGGAAATGAAATGTTGTCAGAGCAGGGATCGTAACCCCTTTCTCATGTACAACAGCCGTGCACACAGTACCATTGCACCTCTGCCGCACGCTGGCGCCAATTGAGTTTTTCATTGCAAAAATCATACCTTTTGAACGGAACAAGATAATCGAATAAATTAAATGGCATATGATAGATAATTGTTCAGCCTATGAAATGACTGCTTGTAGGTGCTTACTTATGGGTTATCAAATTTGAAATTTGTGGAAAAATGAATTTTATGGAAACTAAAAAAAAAATATCTTTACCAATTTTAGATTTTTTTAGTTATTTTTTGAGGTTTTTAGGTTTTAAAATTATTACCCAACAAATTAAAAAAAATATATTTTTTTAATGAATTTTTTTTAAACACATTTTTTTTTCAATTTATTTTTTAAATTTTCTGTAAATTATTCATCACAATGCTTCAGAGAAGGTAAATCTGAAAGACTACTCATGTCTAAACTGTAATTATTTTCTAACTGTATTCGTGACTTTAAATGCCGCAGCCAAGAAATACGTGGATCGGAAGATGCTGCCAACATGTTGAAGAGGTCCTCATATTGCCTCACCATTGATGTTTGAACGTGTCCTGCAATCTATATTTTTTATACAATTTATTGAGAGACTTCTGTGCTTTTTCAGAAAGCTCTCCAATTGGCAAAGACTGGTATTCAATTATATCTTTGCCATGCGCCAATATTTTATGGACTGTCGGGGTCAACTTCTTCTGTGGATACATTTCCACTGAAAGTGATATTCTCCATATTTTGTAGAATTGGCAAATTCTTTGCAGTTTAAAACATTCAAGATCATTCCCAATCTTACAACGGTTTGATTGTCAATTCCAGTTACTGCCTCATCATTTTCAAAAAAATTTCGAAGAAGTGTCTCCATCGTTTTATTTTCCGTATGCTTTCTTCTTTTAGACCAACTTGTTTAAAAAAACATTTTTTCTCCAATTTGCAGCTTTGTGGGCTTAATCTTGCTTATTTATTCTTCAATGTCCTTCACCGTGGTTCGTATGATTTCTGCCGATTCCCTTGCAAACTGACACATTATTGGCAATAATGCACAGATGACAGCCGTAGAATTTTTCATTGTAAAAAAATCCGATTTTAGCCGCAAATGAACAACAGAGGCCATAAACATACTTCCGTCCGATATTGTAGCGTCGTCGGAAGATATCTTGTGCTTCCGAATGATACATCGCAGCCCCATTTACTGATCAATGCCAGTTTTTTAGGAAGAATTAGCTTCTCATTTTCAGGAAGATTCTCCAGCAGCCGTTTTGATGTACGGCCTAGAAGATCCTGCAGATTGGCTTTCACAGTGACTTCCGTAAACTCCGTATGCAGTGATCGTGAATTTATTTTTGCTTGCAAAATATGCTTGTCTTCGGGTAAACGGTCAGCCCCGTGTCGTATTAAAGATGCCCGTAGTTTCTCATATTTCTCTTTAGAAAGTTCTAAGTTCAAAAACAGGGCCAAGGCTTCTTCGGAACCATACTTTTTAATGTGTGCTTTTGGGGGCGTGGGAATGCTTTCCTTAATCCTTTTTGGGCGAAGTGGGCTTGCATCACCAACAGATTTTGTAATTTGCGGCCTAACTTTTACATTATCCTCTCTTTATTTAATAGACAGCGCGTCCGATAAATGCTTCGTGGTCAAGTCATTGGTGGCATCGGCAAGTTTCGACTCACTTGGACACTCCTGCATGCTTTTTTGCTTTCCTTTTGCTACTCCAGTTGATGTGGTGAGTGTATGTTCTGCCAATGTATTCAGGATGGTGTCGTCATTAAGCCAGGGCTCGTATTCGGAATTGAATGTCTCAATGGTTGGATTGGATTTTGTCCATTTTGCCTTAATATTTGCAAATATCAGAAAGATTATTTTTTATACTTTCGCTTCTCCCAATATTTCCATATAAGCTATCGAGTTCTTCTAAAGCACCTTCCGCGAAAAATGTTGGTGTGGTTGACTTTCTAAACAGGTCAAATAATTTTAAATTGTTCAACGCCACGTTTTCAGAACTTTTGGCGCCAACTTTCAGTCATAGACTAATCCAGGAATTATGCTTATTTTGCAACATTTAGTCTAATCTATTTCCTGTTAGGTGCCCTTTGTATTATAAAAAGGTTTATGCTACGATGCCTAAAAATGTACCTGTTACTTGCATACATACGGATTTAGGTTGAAGTATGCAATTTTGATGTTATAGACGTGTCCGAATAAGATTTGTGCCTAGGTGTAGGAATCAATATGTTTCAGTGAATCGATGCTTTAATATTTATACGCCAAAGTAATTTTTAAGTGAAATGTGTACCAGCTAATTTCAATGAGTAGATTCGTACAGTAAAGGTCCGTGCTAGATTTGACAATTTCCGATAATATTTTCTTGATTGTCATTTGGCTATCCGTGAAGACATACGCCTCGGCTGGGTTTGTATTATCGCCGAGCCATTTGATATACTCCGTAATCCCCCGAACTTTCGCTGGAAAGTTCGTATTATGATCCAGAACGCGTTGCCGGCTTTTCAATGAAAACTCCTTGACCCGTTCGTACCCCAAGCTTTGAGCCATTCGTGTAGCAGCGAGTCCCATTTGGCATGTGTGCTAGGGTCCCATTCTACCAGGCGTCTGCAGTGGGCGTTAAAATCACACAATTCGCCTTACTCCTTAGCTCAAGTATTCGGTCAGATTCACTCGTATCTTGCGTATAACCGACTAAAGCGCCCATTATTCGTTGTTGTTTTGCCTTAAAATCCCTGTCGATGCACTCACCTGTTGCAAGTACGACCTCGTACTTGACTCTAATCTCGAAATAGTCTCCACGGTCCTTGTCGAGGTTGTCCTTATTTTACCGCTAATACCAAAGCAGTACATTCGTTGAATCCGCTGCAGTATTGAGATATTACATTTCCTCTCAACTGCCATCCACCATACTGCAGAAGCATATGTTAGAACGGGCCTAATTACGCTTCTATAGAGCCAGTGTGTTATTTACGGGTTGAGGCCCGTAAATCCTATAGTCCATCTGCACAGCGACCAACATCTGTAGGCCTTATTGACCCTGTCCTCTATGTGGTGCTTCCAATTCAGTTTCCGATCTAAGATTACCCCTAAGTATTTAACCGAATCGGAGATTTTAATCGTCTTTTCCAGGAATCATGGCTCTTCAAACTCTGAGATTTTAGTCTTCCTGCGAATACTTATAGACATATTTCCATATTGTCCGGGTTCACATCTGTGCCCAGTTGTACGCTAAATTCAGTGCTCTCTCGTCCTCTCAGCATAATTGATTAGGATCCTTTTCCCTAAGAAGTATTATAATGTCGTTAGTGTAACAGACTGGTTTAAGTCCTTCTTCGGTAAGCTTCCTTCGGAGACTGCACGCTGAAAAATAACAGCCTCTCTAATATATTCTCTCAAACATATTCTGCAGGAGTCATGTATATGTTTGGAACACACTTCAAACATTAATATGTTTGCAAGTCCCAAACTCACTTGTGTTTAAATGTAAACAGCATCATGTTTACTGGCAAACATGTATGCTTTTACGTGGAAACATATGCGTATTTCCGCCCAAAAAATAATTTTTTTAAAAACGATTTATTCTTTGATTGCAATATATATGTATGTATTATTTCTTATAACTAATTTTATCAATATAAATCCACATTTATAAATAATTATTACACAAAATTAAAAGATTTAAAACGGTCTTTTTTACATTCAGGTTTTTTTTCTGCTGCTCTTTTGCTTCTCCTTTGTTGTCTCTTACGTTTTTGTTTTCGGAAGGTTTCAGCTATGCGTTGGTTATCACTATGCTTTGGTACACAAACAATATATTTATATAAAAATCTAGTTCATGCAAGCCAAGCGTTTATGTCGCAAATGGTCCGCCGTTCCGATTCTCTTATTAAAGGCTCGGACGGACAAAGGGCTTCACGTTGTTGCCCTTTCCAGTTTCTTTCCTCAAAATCGTATCTCACTTTGGTAGCACATACATGAATATAATAAACGAATACATGAAACTGAAACGTAATACATTAGCCAAAATAAGAAACATTGGCTTCGTCTTCAATTTACACGAACACTCAGGAATATTTATGACTCACTGACTGAGAAAATAATGCAAAAGTACAGATACACACTTACAAGATAGACTCTCTCCTTTTTGGGATTTTTATTCTCTCGCTCTCGCGAGAGCATATACAGTGCAAAAACACAGCTGTATTTGTATCGCAAACATAAATATATGTGGGTCGCAAACACATATATTCTAACATATTAATCATTGTGTCTCAAAAATGTAATATTGAATAGCAAACACAATATGTTTGGACACAAGTATATTATATTTGCGACAAGCTCCAAACACACTTTATATTTGCATCCAAACAAGAACAAAATACAGATTTTTCAGCGTGTGTGTATTGTGAGGACCCATAAGAGTGGTGATATAATCCCTGCCTATGGAGTTCCACGTTATACCCTGTCTGAAATATTTATATCATGGGAACCGCATTCCTTAGCACATGATTGATCCAGTCTTTTAATGGCCGGTCCACCATAAACTGGTCTAAGAATTGGATGATTGTTTCGGTCCGCACATTATTGAACGCTTCCTCAATATCTATGCCTTCAGGGAGTGTATAGAGTTTGTCATTGAGAGATTCCTCAAGGTAGTTGGTTACCTCATGAAGTGTAAAAATTTATAAATTACACATATTAAAACTACTTTGTTATGGTCCCAACTTGCAAATTAATATATAACAGTTCGAAAGAAAATACTTAATCCAATATTTATACTACTGGTTCTTTATAATTTGGAAAAACAATCGCTTCTTTTATTCCGATTATCAAATATAATTAAAAAAATTAAGTTGAAAAATAGCACTACCTTCGAAAACCACCACTTCAGGAAATAAGTTCGTGTGAGAGGGGGCGACACCCCTAGCCTGCCTTAAGGATAAATATACATACATTTAGTGTATATCGAAATAAATCTATACAGTTGCCCTATTTAGGAGTAAAATAGTCTCAAAAGCAAATATTTCCTTCGAAATAAATAAAAAGTCTTTCGTGATTTAAATAGTTCAATGCTTCAATGAAATAAATGCATCGCAACAATGAAACCTATTTGTTGCTGGAACGAAACTTATTCGACGCAGCCACGATACATTTTTAGTTAGTTCACCCTCGGTGAAAGTATTATGTGAGGCGACGAACAAGTTCACTCCCGTGACGCAGCTCCTCCTTTAATATATTAATTTAATTAAATTTTAATTAATGGTTTAAAAAATACTTGCATTTTTATATTTTTTTTAAAAGTACCCAAAATAGAAAAACAAAATCACCAAGAATTCTAGTATTTTAAAACACCAAAATCGGGATAAACCAAATCAATGTAACAAAAAACAAGTTTTTGATTTTAATGATTTAATTTTCATTCGGGAACTTTTCATTTTCTGATTAATCATTTTCATTGATCTGATGTACAATTCTACTCACAGTTTACGTTTGAAGTGGACCTCCTTTGTCGGGTTGATAACTCTACAGCGACTCATCAAGATATTCAGTGATAAGCTGAAATACGTCAGCAAATTACAACATGGAGCCGCAATCACTATATATTGACTGACATTAATGTGCACATTCGTTACTAAAATAGAAAAAGATTTTACAAATTACTGGTATAAGTCGGTTGGCAAATGCCGTCTAAATTCGAGGGATTACTTGATAGTAGAAAATGTGAGAAGGTAACTATCGCTGCAATACCCCAAACAAATGACATGTAATAAACGCAGCGCTTGTACTCCTTGTCCGAATTATTTTGGATATTTTTTTCCTTTAAACGTGACCATATTTCGAAGCCGATAACATTTTGCCATAGATATGTTGAGATGAAAAGGAACAGATAAATGTGTTCATATACTGTTGCGATGTGTTCTATAGAAAGAATAAAATAAAGTCATTACAAACAGGAATTGCTGATAAGGAATAGAGTAGAACAAATTATATGGATGTTGAATGGACATAAACGAATATCGAGAAAGATCATTGTTTTTTTAATTTTTTAATTTTACTTATTCAAGCTTAAGACCATTCTTTATCCCTATAAATAAAGATATCATTTCCAAAAAGAAGTTTAGCAAAAGAAGTCCCAATAAAAAGGATTCCAGAATGAATTGAGTTTTTGGAACGAAGTCGCACGTTGCTGGATGGGGGCTAAGTGAAAAAAAAACAACTTTTGTTTTAACACTATTATGCTACAACCCACTATTATCAACTATATTGTTTACTTATATCTTGGTTTGTGTCTAGACTAACGGATTGGATCATACAGAAAGAAATTAACTAGATGTCTTGTTTAATGGAAAGTTTTCTAGGTGGAACTTGTTGTAACCAATATTTAGTATATATTGTAGTTTTGAACCAAATAAAAAGAAAAAATCGCAATTTCACAGATTCGCGACTTTATATTTGAACGGACTCTTGACGGCTTCTAAATGGAGCCGCTAAAGTATAATTGGAACTAAGTTCCTTATCGCACATTGCGGGATGGGGACTAAATGAAAAAAATTCAACAACTCTGCTTCAACACTATTATTGTTACTACAACCCAGTAATATCAACTATATTGGGTACTTTTGCTTTGGTTTGTGTCTAGACTAACATATGTTGGCAAATTTCTTGTTTAATGGCAAGTTTTTTGACCCAAAAAAAAGTAAATTTAGAAAAACCAAAGTGAAGGAAGTATAAAAAGGTTAATTTTCTTAATTAAGTGCTTTTTCCAAAAAAACTTAATTTTCGACAAAAAAAATTCCTATTCATATTCTTAAACAAAGTAAATTTTCATACAAAAAATAAATACCTTATTATAAAAAAGTACCTTTCCTTAAAAAAGTAAATTTTCTTACAAAAAGTACATTTTCTTAAAAATTTAATTTTGTTAAATAAGTACCTTTTCTTAAAAAAATACATTTTCTTACAACAAATTGCCATTTCTTAAAAACTACCTTTTCTTTAAAAAGTACCTTTTTTGTGAAACAAAATGACTATTCTTGAGTGAAGTACCTATTCTTAACAATGTACCTATTGCTGAAAAAAGGACCAATTCTAAAAAAATACCCATTTCTTAAAAAAAAACATTTTCTTCAAAAAAATACCTTCTCTTAAAAAATTCATTTTCTTACAAAAATTACCTTTCTTTTAAAAAAGTAAAATAATACCTTTTCTCTTCTTTTCTTGAGATAAGTACCCTTTCGGAAAATAAGTAAATTTTCTTATAAAAATAACCTTTACCTAAAAAGAGTACCACTTCTTTAAAAAGTACTTGTTCTTAAAAAAAGTACTTCGTTGTAAAAAATTTCATACTCTGGCTTTTTCTTACAGAAAATATTTCTTCTTCCAAATAGTAATTTTTCTGATAAAACATTAGCTTTTAATAAAAGTAAGTACCTCTCTTTAAAAAAACACCGTTTCGGGAAAATATAATATTATTCATACAAAATAGACCTAAAAATATACTTTTTAAAAATAATACATTCTATAAAAAAAAAATTTAAAAAAAGTTTATCATATTGCAAAAAGTATATTTTCTTAAAGCTTTATTTATATTATCGTATTTTACAGCGAAAGAAACTTCGTTCCAACCGGGTGTCCCCTGACACCTCATGTGATTTTTGTTTGCATTTAGTTTGCTGAATTTTACAATAGCATCATTCCAACCGCTGATAAGCATCTGCGGCCAGATCTGAAATAACTATACGGTTTGGCAGGAATCATAAGAATGGAGTTTGCAAAATTTGGTTTTGGACACTATATCTCTATTAAAAGAATTGGAAATCTATATAATTTCACCAGCGTATTCCTTCGCTCATTTCATGAAAATATGTCCATCTACGACTATCCCCGATAATGCAAGTGGGCGAACTGGCAGCGGTTTGAAAATTTTCGGATTGGTGGTAAAATTGCTAAGTTCCGAACCAGTGGCCGGTTTTTTTTGTTTTTGGGCTTGTTGGAAGGCCTTTAAGAGACCTTTCAAAATCATTAAAAAAATTATACAAAAGTGAAATCGCCGAGATACGCAGCTTTCAAAAAGAAGACATAAGAACGTGCACATAACCTCAATGCTTTCATCCACATGGCATATAACTTATGTTTATTTTTCTCTTAAAAAATAGCCCTACCTCTTACCTTTCCAAAATTACCTAAACGAAGCCCCGACCACTGGCTAAGAACTTAGCAATTTTACCCTAGTATCCTCCGACCACCAATCTGAATATTTTCAAACCGCTGCCAGTTCGCCCCCATGCATTTTCGGGGATAGTCGTAGATGGACATATTTTCATGAAATGAGCCAAGGAATACGCTGGTGAAATTTGTCCAGTAGTGACTGAACCACCCTGTATATTAGAAAAATATATCTATTAGAAAATTGAAATTGAAAAAAACCAATTAAAAAGCCGAATAAATATAAATTTGGAAGAGGGGGATGCTACTTATATATGCCGACATATTTTGTACATCTTTAATATCTACTGAACTACACCGAAAGAAATAATTTTGTATTATATTTACCCATTCATTGTGACCAAAAAGCACACATTATATCAACAACAATAAATATAATTTGAATGACGTAAATAGTGTTCGATGGACATATTGTTTCTACGTCTGCCATAACGTTAAGGCAGCTCCCACAATCATTGGCATGGTCGGAGTCGGGCCTGAAGCCTTGCGGGAAAGTACTACCAATATTCCAGCATTTGTCGACTACTCAAAAGTGGATCCACTAATGGATAGAAACTCCCATGCTGTCATACCCGAAAAGAATTTTGGGAACAAACACGTTCCAGGTATATAGGAGTATGTGCACTTCTGTTTGATTGGTTGATTCACGTGGTTGCTAAATATACCATTAGAGTGGCATTTTTTTGTATGAAAATTTTTTTTTCTTTCTACTCAAGGATTGCCGGGCCGCATATTATGCCACTTGATGAAAAAATGTTATGCTATAAATTTGGGGAAAATTGGACAATGTTAACACGTCGCGCCCGAAGGTCAAAGTTCAAAAATTTTGAAATTATGTTTTTCTAAGTGACAGATTGTTGCAATATACTTATTTTTCGGCAGATTTTTGCGAAACTTGGTGGGTTTGCAACACAGAAGTTACTTTGTATCTGGTAAAAATTTAGGCAACATGGGGCAACGTTAACACGTAGCGCCTTTAGGTCAAAGTTGAAACATTTTTAATTTATCTATTTCCAATAGACAACTTGCAGAAACATACTAATTTTTATTCGGATTTTTATGAAACTCGGTACAAATGTAACAGTGAAGTTCCTCTTAATCTGGTAAAAATTAGGACAAAATTGGGCGACGTTAACACTTACCTCCTCAAGGTCAAAGTTCAAAAATTGATGAATTATGTATTTCCAATAGTCAGCTTCGAGCAACATACTCATTTTTTACCAGATTTTTACCACAAACTTCGTAGAATTGTAACTATGAACTTGTTGTTTATCTGGTAAAAATAAAAAAAAAAATAAAAAAAAAGAAAACTTTGACCTAAAGGCGCTACGTGTTAACGTTGCCCCATGTTGCCTAAATTTTTACCAGATACAAAGTAACTTCTGTGTTGCAAACCCACCAAGTTTCGCAAAAATCTGCCGAAAAATAAGTATATTGTAACAATCTGTCACTTAGAAAAACATAATTTCAAAATTTTTGAACTTTGACCTTCGGGCGCGACGTGTTAACATTGTCCAATTTTCCCCAAATTTATAGCATAAAATTTTTTCATCAAGTGGCATAATATGCTGCCCGGCAATCCTTGAATTTCAAAAGTAAGGGAAAAAATGCCACTCTAATATACCATTTAGCATCCGATAGTGTCTTAAGACACCGTTTTGCATACCACATCACTCCGGGCAGTCTAAGCTACAGTGTCCACATCCAACCTGTTAACCGGAGATACCTCATTAGATTTTCTAGATCTATCTCGTGTATGTCAGTGAGGTTGAGCAGGAAGGTACGACCTATAGTCTTAAGGCTCTCTTCATTAGAGCCGGACAACTGAAGAGATGTTCCACCATGGTCATTATATGGTATATTCAGCCGTCTGGTGTAATTACCGCTTGGCCAGTGCCCGGTCAGCATGGCAAATAGCCTGGATATGTTCCCCCGATTTTGGCTAATCAGGGAGTTATTCTGGTGAATGTTATATTCTGGCCATGTTTTTTGGATATGCGGAACTTTACCGTCCTATCCCATCTGGCCGTTACTCGTTCAACGTAATGCCGGAATATACCTCTTTTGACCGATCCTATAGGTGTTGCGACTGACACCATATGGAGTTCGGCGGAAGAGGATCCTGCCCTGGCTAGATCGTCTGCCCTTTCGTTCCCAAGAAGACCCTTGTGGCCTGGTATCCATGTAAGAACCACATTGTCAGGTTGACCTAACTCGACAAGTTTTTCCCTACATTCACTAACGAGTTTAGATGCAGTGTTGTTAGATATAGGTGATAGGAGAGCCGCCTGGCTATCTACAAATATTCCAAACTTCTCCGTTGTACTATAAGTTCCGCGCAGGCTCCCTTGGTGGCCAGTGCCTCCGCTTGGAAAACGCTGCATTTGTCAGGGAGTTTAAATTATTAATTGAGGCGTGCCTCTTCGGAGAAGACACCCGAGTCGGTTCCACATTCCATTTAAGATCCGTTCGTAAATACGTTGGTGTTAAAACTTGTCTGTGGTTCCCGTTTATGCCACTCTATTCTGCTGGGAAATCTGACTGAATATATTATCGTACGTCAATGAGGGGTTGCAGTAGTCGGTGTGTATATTGAGTTCTCTTCCGATTGTCTGGAATATTCTCGCATATCCATGTGTGTTGCTCTTCCAGATTCCAAGAGCATTTAGCCGGGTAGCACTCCAGGCTGAACTAGGTGTTATGTGAAGGTCAATGCGTCTAATATGAAGCATTGCCTTAAGGGCTTAAGCTTGACACGTCCTCATAGCGCATGTTATGCCGATGCAAGCTGATCTCTGAACTCTATACAATAGTTTCATGGTGGACGTCTTCCCCGTGACAACCCACTACACCATTGCTCCGTAGGAGAGTATAGGTCTGATTATACTAGTATAGTACATCCATAGCACCATTTTCGGTCGGAGACTCTATCGGCCTCCGAACAATTTTCGACAAGCGTAGTACGCAACAGTTGCTTTCTGTGCGCGGTGCTCTATGTTTCGCTGCCAGGATTTTTCGACAAGCGTAGTACGCAACAGTTGCTTTCTGTGCGCGGTGCTCTATGTTTCGCTGCCAGGATATTTTAGGATCTAGAATCACGGCCAAGTACTTGGCGTGAGTTGATACTGGAATCTCTATTCTACTTAGCAGAGGAGGATTAAACTGTGGTATTTTGATCTTCGTGGTAAAGAGCATGACCTCAGATTTCCCTGGATTCACCCCAAGACTACTCCCAGTGGCCCAATCGTTAAGTGATTGCAAGATTTCTCTCAACACGGATGGGAACAAACCAGACACCATTACGCCACGGTTTTGATCCCCATATTGTCCAGTTTTAGTCTTTTTTTGATCACGAGTAACCAAAGTAGGAGAGAGGTGACTCCACCCTGAGGAGTTCCCCTACTCACTCGCTTTGATGTGTTGCTGTTGCTCATAGAGGCGTTGATAATTCTGCTCTGTAGCATTGTTACTATCCAACTATTGAGGAATGTTTCCACGGCTAGATCTTCAAGTGATTCTTCCAACGCTGCTGAGCTCACTTTATTGAAATCACCCTCTATATCCAAGAAGGAAGCGAGGGTATATTGCTTGTGTTCTAAGGACCTCTCAGTAGTTCTGACGACTTCCTCCAGGACTGTATCGATTGAGCGGCCTTTTAGATATGCATGTTGACTGCATGTTATGATGTATGGATGTATGGATATGGATGTATGTATGTGCGTGGCTCTTGTGCATGAGGACGTGGGTACGATCCCTGCACTGACCACCTTAAATTTTTTTCGACGACAGTCAACTCGCTTAGTGACTGCGACACTATAGATTGTTCAGCCATGGAAATGCTTCCCAAAATACCGTTCGGAACCGGTGTAAAATTGTAGGTCCCACTCCGTGAGTGTAAGACTAGAACGCGCACACTAAAAGAAAAAAGCTTCGTCGCATGGATGAAACATTTTCGTGAGTGTTTTTACGTTGTTATAGTGAAAAGTGTCGTATATCCGACAATTTGGTAGTCGCTGCAACGAAAAATTTCATACTTGACTTCTTTGACAAATTTTCATTTCGTTGCTGCAACAACTTACTTGTTGTTCCTGCAACAATTTTATTTAATTTGAATTTTGTAGAAAAATGGGTTGAAAATAAAAAAAAGTAAAGGCATGAGTTTTAAACTACTAATATTTATTATTTATTAATTTTGGAGGTTTGTCAAAATTTGCAGTTGACGAAACAAGTTCGTTATTTTAACGAAACTAATTTTATGATGGTATAGAGACAGAGAGATGCAGTCGAAAAAATGAGCGAACGTAAAAAAGAGTCCAGCAAGAGAAAGTGGTGAGCGTGAGTGGTGGGTCACGTACACATCTTAAATCAGTTGCATTGCAGCAATTGAAAGTGGTAGACATATTTCTCCGCCGGAATAATTTAAATAAATTTGTTAAAACAGACTAATTAGTTATACTTAGTAATAATCTTTTATTGTGAAAACTAAATTGGGTGAATTTAGGTGTTTGCTGTGATCGTTTGTGTAACGTGCGAATCTATAAATCAAATCGATAAATAAATAAACAGAATGCAAGGAGCAACACGACAGCAAAGAAAGTGACGCAACGATATCAGAAAAACTAGCCCGAAATATGTTACTGAACATTTGTGTGTGTATGCGCGTGACGGTACAAGCCGCAACAAAATGTTCGTAGTTTGTGTTTTTATCATAATTCGGTCGCGCCTGTTTCGTTGAGTTGGTATTTGGATTCAGGAAAAAACGAAAGACATACATACATTTGTGCGGGCAGTCGAAGTCAATGAAAACGAAGAAGTCAAAGAAACAGAGTGTTTCAAGTACGACGAACATAAAAAATAACAATTCAACGTACAGTCAAATGAATCCAATCGAAATTTTAACAAATTTGATTAAAATAAATAAACGAGCAGTTGAGGAAAATGCTTTCATTGGAGCGATCACTGGCTTAATGACGGCGAGATTTGGCACTACAATCGAATATCAAAACCCTCAACACAACAACAATTGCATGATTTAACCAAACAATGATGTGGTTCTATGTTAAAGGGCTAGAGCATAGGGCTTATGTTCATGGTAAGTACAGTACATATCTTAAATGCAAATCTTAACAATAAAATTTGAAACATATTCATTACAACAATGACTCAAATTCGTTGCACTAATGACACAAATTCATAGCAGCAATGAACAAATTCATTCCAGCAATGAAGCAAATACCTTTCTAGAACGATACCTATTCATTGCAACAATGACACAAATTCATTGCCGCAACGAAACAAATTCGTTGCAATAATGAAGCAAATTCATTGCAGCAACGACCATACTTTCACCACAGTAACGAACAATTGGCAGTTGATGAACACATTTTCATAGCGGCAATGAAACGTTACGTTAGCTCACTTTCGATGACAAAAGTTGTTGGGGTGATGAACATTTTCATCCGTGTAACGATGCTTTTTGTGAGAAGCACTCCCTAATCCCTTCATGGGATGTAACGGGAAACCATTTATTTTTATTTTGCAAGCGTCAATTAGCCTTTCATGCATTTTCAGAAGAAACGATGCGAGGCTGATCGGTGGTCTGAAATCCTTTGCACTCTCATAACTCCGTCTCCTCGCCTTGGGAACGAAAACCACTCTTACCTGGCTGCAACTCATTGGTTATTAGTTAAGAGTCAGGCAAGATCGGAATATGATATAGACCTCCGCGCTCCGGCACTTTCCTTACCAAGTGCATATTTCTCACCACAGATAACTGGTAGTGTTGAAACGTGGTGTGAGTTATTTCGTTGTTACTAAGCTTAGTCGAACCAAAACTAAACGAGAACAGGAAATAGGTTGTGACACCCACAATGCGGTCAAAACTCGTAATATATTTAATATGAAACAGAGGCATGGACGCTTGTGCGCATATGTTTGTTAAAGCCTGCATCAAATATCAGCTGAATCGAAAGATATATTTCGTTGAATCGTTCCAAAGAACAACAAACATAACGTGGGCATGTCACATCATTGTTCGTATTTTTGTTTAAATACAAACAAGTTATAAAGTGGTTTTCAACAGAGACGCTACAAAATCGATAGGAACAGCAAACGACGCCATATTTTTCCCCGCTCTTTTGACATTTCTCTTCAGTAAGATATACGAGCCAACAACGAGTCGAAATTATTAAAATTTACTACCGAAATTTGGAGTCAGTGGCATCAACTTTAAGAGCGCTACGTCCAATTTATGGTCGGCTCATTTCTGACTGAATGGCTTCGTCAATAAGCAAAATATGCGTTATTGGTCAGACAGCAATCCACACGTAATCCATGAGTCATCATTGCATCCCGAAAAACTAACGGTTTGGTGCGTCATTGGGCCGTACTTCTTCCGTGATGATCAAGACCGGCACAGTACTGTGAATGCTAATCGCTACCGTTCAATGATAACCGAATATTTTTGGCCGCAATTGGATAATATGGACTTGGAGGACATGTGGTTCCAACAGGACGGCGCCACAAGCCACACAGCGAATGCCACAATCAATTTATTGGAAACCAAGTTTGGTGAACGTGTTATCTCACGAAATGGCCCAGTCGATTGGCCGCCTCGGTCGTGAGATTTGACGCCGTTAGATTATTTCCTGTGGGGCTACGTCAAGTCTATGGTCTATGCCAACAAGCCAGCGACGATTGATAAACTTCGTACGAATAGCGAACGTGAAATTCCAGCAGTATCGGCCGACTTATGCTTGAAACCCGTCGAAAATTGGATTCAGCGTCTGGACTTCTGCAAGCGTGCCCGTGGTGGCCATGCAAAAGAAATCGAGTTCCATAGATAATGGCATCGAACGTACTTTCACAGGAATAAAGAATTTCATTGGTATATAAAATCGGTTTTGTTTTATTTAAAAAAAACTTTAGTAGCGCTTTTATTGAAAAACCCGATATAACCTGTGATTCCCCATCCAAATCGCGTTAATAATTCTGCGTTAGTAAAATCTGTCAAATTTAACTGATGGCAACGAATTGTAACCGATTTGCAATTTATATTTCTTGCCAACAACATTGTCGCTAAACATGATCTACAATTGAGCACTTTAAATAATTTTGATTTCTATGCATTTATCAATGTAAACAAATTGGGATCCTTGGATATGAAACCCCTTAGTATCAGACACAATTTTCAAATGATTCAATTGAGATTATATATCGCGTTAGCATCACATGCTGATTCAACATGAATACCCATTTGAATACTCCAATTACATTTACCTTCTAATTTCGGTGACAACGCTTGGTGCAACATATTGATAGATATCGCCCCAAAATACGCCGCCACTGACACCAAGTACCAGAAACCTAGTTTATATGTAAACTTCTCCTTTAACGCCTTTCTGCACGTACATACTAACATTATCGGCAAGCAGATGGGCACTGAACAGTAACATATTAAAGCTAGAATATGATTAGAAGGAATTTAATGCTTTTCAGCAGATTTTGTTGTTGTTGAAACTAAGATACTTACCGACTAGTCTCAAAGATAATGCAGTCGGCTACAAAACGCAGTTTTACAATTTATTCAGAGATTTAGAATATTTTTGAGCGTCTTACCTGTGTTAATCTATCACATGTGACATCGGAAAAGTCTCGGAAATAAAATTGGTTGGACGTCTCATTATAGTACGGGGAATAGCAGGAAGCAATGACCTTCTAAAAATAAAATATTAAAGCGGGAGAATATTAGGAAGAAGATGATATATTTCGTACATAACTGGGATAAACCAAATTTCCTTAGAAAGGCCAAAAACCCCGATTTATTCACTCATAATGCTGACTTGTTACTTTTATTGACAATTTTACAACCTCCTGAGGTCAGTGGTCTTACACATATTAATTAAATAAACAAATTTCAACATATTCTTCCAACTGGTTCGATCCTTCGCCTTTTCTCGCCAGTTGGTAACGCCAATGATTCGGAGGGATTGTTCTGCCTGATCTTTCCAACGGAGTCTTGGTCGTCCACTTTTCCAACTTACATCGGGTACGTTATTGAAAACCTTTCGCGCTGGCCCATCTTCATCCATTCTGATAACATGGCCCAGCCAACGGAATTGGTCGAATTTGATTCGCCCAGCTATGGACGTGGAGTCAGAATATAGATGGTATAGCTCTTGGTTCCGACGACGTCAGTACTCGCCGTTTTCTTTCACAGAACCATATGTATATTTTACGTACAGTTTTTCTCTCGACCCAAATTTCGGAGCCATATGTCAGGACAGGTAAATTGAGAGCCTGGTATAGCTGGACTTTTGTCTGTCGAGAAAGGGCGTTGTTCCTAAACTGCTTGCTGAGCCCAAAATAGCATCTATTTGCAAGCACAATTCTCCTAAATATCTCCAGGCTGACGTTGTTGTCCTTGGTCACAAATTTGTCCAAGGTAGACAAATTCATCTACCACTTCAAAATTATATCGGTTGTCGACGTTTAAATGCGGACCAAGTCGAGAGGTTTCTCTAGTCGTTGACACCATCAATTTTGTCTTGCTCTTATTAACAGCACATCGCACCTTCGCTGATTCCTTTTCGATTCTTGAAAATACTGCAGTAACCTCTCACAAATTTCGCCCAATGATGTCTATGTCGTCAGCATACGCCAGCAACATATGGCTTTTCGTGTTAATGATCTTGTTCGTATTTACTGCAGCTTTCTCACTATAACCTCCATTAAGATGTTGAAGAGATTGCATGAAAGTGTGTCGCCTTCTCTCAGTCACCGCTTGGTACAGAATGGTTCGGTGAGGTCTTTCCCCAACTTCGCTACTGATTTGGTGTTGGTCAGCGTCATTCTACAGAGGCAGATCAGTTTTACCGGAATACCAAGTTCAAACAAAGCTCCGTACAATAACGCCATCAAATGGGGCTATCGAAAGCGGCTTTGTAATCGACAAAAAGATGGTATGAGTCGATTTAATTTTCGTGGGTCTTTTCCATGATTTGGCGCAGCGTGAATATTTGGTCTGTCGGGGACTTGCCTGGTCTAAAACCCCACTAATAAGGTCCAATCAGGTTAGCAATAATTGGCTTTAGTCTTTTACATAATACGCTCGACTAGACCTTATACGCGATGGATAAAAGACTGATACCGCGATAGTTGGGACAGACACATGGATCACCCTCTTTGAATACAGGACATAATACACTGAGACTCCAATCGCCAGGTATAGATTCCCCCAACCATATACTGCACATAAGTTGATTCACCACCGACCTTTATTATTCTTAAGCAGGAAGATTGCAGTTCCAATCTTGCAGTTCCAATCTTGCAGTTCCAATCTCGCCAATCTACACAGTCTTCCACAATCATAACTTCCTGGTCTTCTGTGGAAGAATCTGAGCGGAGTAGTGGTGAAAAGTGGTCTCTACATATTCTAAGGACACACTGCTTATCGGTCACCAAATTCCCGTTCTTTTATTTGTAGGGAGGCAGCCCATTATTCGGCCCGTTATTCCCCTGGAGAAATTTCCTAGATTCTTTATTCATCCTGCACAATTCGGTCTTTCACTCTCCTTTTGCTCCCACTGCTATTTTTTCCGCCTAAAGAGATGGGTTTCCTCCCTTCTCAGCCCCTTGTGCCGATTATTCGCGTTGTAACTGACTGTTTCGTTGCCATGCATGCAGCGTCTTCTTCATCAGTGGCAATGTGATATTCTTGGCCGTACCTTGGCTTATCCTTCTGCGGTTTTTGATAGCCAAGTTCAGTCCTTGCAGCGGTTTCCAAATAATGGGATATCTGCTTCCACTGCGCATTCGGATATTCATGAGGGGGGTCTTCTGCCCTAGCAGGAGAGTGAGCATTTGTTGATAGGACTTTGATATCTCCAGTATTTTCAGCATTTTCGCCCTGCGCAGTCATTTGCGAAATTTCGCTGGTAATGATCAGAGTCTATATTGGCACCTCAAAACCATTACTCTAGGAGAGTGCCTGCCATCTATTACCAAGTGATCAATCTGGTGTTTTGTTCTCTGATCAGGAGATATCCAGGTCGGCTTTTGAATTTTCTTCTGCTGGAATCGTGTGCTACTAACTACCATGTTCTTTGCAGCGGCGAGGTCTATCAGTCTCATTCCATTATCGGAAGTGGTACCATGTTGACTGTGATTACCGGTGGTTGGTTGAAAGACACTTTCATTTCCCTATTTGGCGTTAACATCGCCTAGAATATACTTAGTGTCGTGTTCAGGGCAGCGTTCGTATACTTGCTCCAGACGCTCATAAAATGATTTGTTGACCTCATTGTCTTTATCCTGTGTCGGCGCGTGCACACAAATTAAAAAGGTGTTGAAATATTTCGCTTTGATGCGAATAGTGGCTATGCGATCACTCACTGGGTTGAACCTTGAAACTAGTTGTCGCAGTATCTCCGCCCCCGAATTCGTGCTTTCGCTTATAACAGCTGTAGTAAATATTAAATTTTTTCTTTCTGGAGCAACCATATCCTGTCCATCGCATTTCCTTGAAAGCTGCGATGTCAGCTCTATATTTTTCGACGACATCCGCCAGTTGGAAAGTGGCACCCGTCCTTATAGTGTTCGCACAACGTTTGCGGGAGTCGCCAACAGTTAGGGGTTTTCTTTGTTTATTATATTTTCCGTGTATTTTCATTGACTATATAACGGTGCCGGGAGGGAAAAACCCAGCCCTCCGTGGTTTGCATTTTACCTACTGCCAAGATGATTATGTTTCAGCCGTCCATTATGGATCAGACGCTGGCCAGAATGTAGTGTATCGAAACTGGATTTCGGTTTCTTCAATTTTGATCCGCCGTTGGCTTGGGGTGTTGGCTCGTCCGCCTTTAAAAGACAAAATAATATATCCACTACTTCGAAGAGATCGAGTGACAGGGTCACCTAATAATATTGCGACGTATCAGTAATCGCATTACCAATCAGGCTGCTCATTAGTTTCGCCTTCTCACTTTAGCTAGCTAACGTCGGTTTCCGAGAAAGCCATTGCCCAGGATATTCTTCGAGGAAGTAGTGAGCTATTTGGACTTCCCAATGCAGGAATCACTTCTGGTCACACCCACGTGAATGGCTATTAGAATCTTTCCATCTCCAAGGATAGTCCCATGTCTCATTATGCACGGTTTCAAAATTCCATCTTCAAAGATTCCCATCCTCAAAGATAGATAAAAATTATAATTTAATGAATTTTTATAACAAGTAGCCATTTTCGCATTCAAATACGCTTTAAAGCACGTGCTCGTGTTTTAGGAAATTCCATAAAAAAAAAATGTTTTCCATTACATCCCACTAAGATATTGAGGAAAACTTCCCACAACCAGTGAGCTGTGCACTTACTAGTTTTACCGTCACTGATTAGAACTTAAAGTTGTACATCGGTTCCGAACCGTGTTTGGAGAAGCTTTTGTATAATTACGTGTCAACGCAGGAATCGAACCCTAGTTATCACAGTGTTATTACACCTTCGACGGCTTGCGAAACATCGATTACAAATTTTTGCCAGTATAGTATACTAAATTGTTCGCACGAAATAAGGACATGTAGTATTTTTTAAGAAAATATAGCGACCAATGAAATTTTCAAACTTGTGTGATCTTGAAGTAAAGATTGGTAAGGATCTGACCGAATCATTGGGTACTAGCCGAGACGTCAGTCAGCTCTTCAACATCGTGAGAAAAGCTGCAGTCAACATGAATTAAACTATCGGCAACAAAAATCACTTGCTGCTCGGGTATGCTGATGCAGTATTTTCGAGGATTGAGAGGAATCAGTAAAAGATGGTTTGGGCAATAAATATTGGAAATTAATGGGTTCGGAAACTGATTTGAAGAAACGCTTATCGTCGATAACCGTTATAGTTCCAATGTAGGGGACTAATTCACTTACTTCCAATCTGCCGTAAACAATATCAGTAACGTCAGCCTAGAAATCAAACGGTGAACCGTGGAGGGAGGTGCCAATTTGTAGGGAGGTGTCTTTGTAATTAAAAAAAAAAACAATACAGCTCTTTGATTCTCAAATTTTGTTTGCATTTCAATTTACGCATATCCAACTTTATCAGACTCTCATGCAACCTGTTTTGCCTTATAACGTGGAAATATTACTGAGAATCGTCGAAATACAAATGCTTCGAAAAATACACGTTGAGAAATAACGGTCTCAGAAACGTATTGCAGGAAACATGTACATAATTGCAAGCATTGCTTTCATGAATTGAGGAACTGCTGCCATTTCTATGTTGTCTGTCTCGTTTTTGTTTTGAGCGGTTTTCAACACACAAAGCCGCATTTGGATTACAAAAACATATATTATAACCTATAAATTACTGTGTCTCAAACATGTTATATTGAATAGCAAACATATTGTGTTTGGGCACAAGTATAATATATTTGCGATAAGCTACAACCACGTTATATTTGATCCACACAACAATAGAATACTGATTTTTTCAGCGTGTATATGGTCATATAATAAAGAAACGGCGAGTATAAACCACCAGCTCTATAAACTGTATCTCCACATCGATGTACTTATGCGAACCAAAATAGCGCGTTTGAACTGGCTAGGCCGCCAGTAGATTCGATAAGAATGAACGAGTGTGAAAGGTATTCAAAGACGTACTCGAAGGACATCGAAATATAGGACGACCAAGACTTCGCTGGAAAAACCAGGTGGAAGCATGACTTGGAGAGCTTTCTGCTTGCAACTGGAGGAGAAAAACTGAAGATCGAGCCGGTTGGGGAAACATGGTATCCTCATTTTGTAAAGCCCTTGGTCCCTCTGGGTAATTTGAGGCAACCTAAGTAAGTAATTTTGAAATCCAATGTTTAGCTGCATTGGTAGAACAACAGCGACCGTTGCACACTGATTGGCAAGAAAGTAGTTTTGATTTTTTTGTTCAAATTATTTATTTTAATCTATATTGTAGGTGACATTTGGTTCAATGACCTTCTGTCATCGTTCAGGCAACTTTTTGATCCCAGATTCATAGAATGACTGGTCCGTCCCACAAATATTCTCCAACAATTCGGTTTGTAGGTCCTCTTCCGTCTTGAAGAATTATCCATTCAAAAAGTTTTGCGCACTCCGTAATAAATGAAAATCCGAAGGTGCCAGATCAGGACTATAAGGTAGATGTATGAGTCCCAATACACCGAACTAGTTGATATCTATGCTGGTATTCCACAAGGGAGTATATGGGGACCAAAGCACGTACGAAAGGGTGGGGGCCCGAGGCCCCGATATTATATCCTAAAGAGTTGATTTTTGAATGTAGTGCTATTTTTCAACCTAAATATCAAGTTCAAAATAAATTACTCTTTTAAAATCCCATCAAATGGACAACCTAGCTATTTTTTGGTGCTGTTCAGCCTTTGATGAAGTCTGAGCGCATTCACCGTGCTTGGACCAGGAATTCTTTCGATTGACATTCTCGTAAACAATCCGTTTTTCACCTACAGTGACAATGTGTCTCAGAAATTGATAATTTTTGCTGCATTTCCTTAAGCTTGTGCGGAACTCAAATATCAAGCTTTTTGACATGTCCTTAGATATGTGCGTTCTGCTAAAGCACCCAAACCATACACATCCCAAATATAAATGACGAAAATGCTCATTTTGTTCATCCATATTCACAACACCAGTTAATCGAAAGCTGACCATTGAAAATAATTGATAATAATAATCACAAATTTAAGCACCAGTAACCCCGTAATAAAGGGTATTTCAGTAAGATTACACTTTTTAATTTTAAAAGAAAAACACGTATTTTTTGAGATAGTTGTGATATTTTTATTGGATTGTATAGAAGACATGTTCAGATTATGTGTTGAATAACATGTACGTCAAATGGCTCCCATGACTCTGGTGAAAGATCATTACTCTTTTCATGAAATTTTCCATGACTTGTTCACAGAGATGTGAACCCGAGATTTCTCAAAACCCGAGATTTCTCAAAACACCAAAGAAAGAAATCGCTCGGCATTACATCGCATGATCTTGGTGGCCAGTTGACATCAGAATTTCTTGAGATTATTTGTGCTGAAATAAATCGATTGTTTCATGCGCGGTGTGACAGGTAGCGCCGTCTTGCTGAAACTCCATTATCATGTTCCTGTAACGTATGCCGTTCATACTCGTAATCACTGCAATCTCTTCCTCATCTTCAAAAACGTATTGCCCGTTCACGCCGCACGACCAAAATCCCCAACATTTGTGGGTGATTGCATGAGAATTTTCTGAGCCCCAAATTAGAAAATTTTGTTTATGACTTTTTTATATGACTTTTTTTGTTGAAAAATTGGCATTGACTTCACTTTGCTCCATTACCCCTTGAACGACTTGCCGGCGCTTTCCATGATCTGCTGGTTTGAGCTCCTGAGTAAACCGAATTTTGTACGCATGAAGGTGAAAGTCTTTTGTCAAAATTCGCTGCGTAGTGCTTCGTGTAATTTGAAGCTGTTGAGAACGATGCCGAATTGATGTTTTCGGGTTTTTGGCGACACTCTCGCTTACGGCAGCAATGTTTGCAACAACCCAGCCGGTACGTTGACGCACAGGAGTCTAATACGGCATTTACACCAAACAAGAATGACGCATTTCGAAGTTTTGCCCTCGCTATCCCAGAAGATTACTCATACATTTTTAATCTGTACAAACTGAAGTTTAATTTTTAACCTCGTATAAAACTGGTAAACATTTTGATGCAACACTGTTAGTTACTAAAAAAAAATGCAACCATAATAAAAACATACACAAAAAATCAACTGTTTGGCCAATGGAAGCAAAACCAGCAAAACTTTCTTGAAGCTCACGTCGCCGCCGATATAAGTGGCTCTTATTGGTTTAAACTGTGAGCAGATTCTATCGACTGACCCAATTTGATTCACTGATCCAATTTTAAAGCTTCAGTTATTTCAAAAACATCCCAAATTTTTACAAAACTGGCATAACCAATAATCGGCAACTTTAATTTTCTGTTGTGCCACCGTCTTGCATAATTGTGTCTCGGCGAGGAGTTTGTCTAAGCACGGAGTTGCCAACTGAAACGTAAATTAATCTCAAATTGGGCAGTGTAAACGATACAGATTAGAGAACAAGGTTAGCGCTAACCTGGCCGCGATATACGGCGGTGTAAATGCGTTATTACTGTCCATAACCGACCCAGTTTCTTCAGATTTTTTTTTACCACTGTTCGAATGATTGACACATTAGGTGCACTTTCTCGACTGCAAATTCTTCGAAGTTCGCGAGCGGTCTTAGCCTAACTGTCTGATTTTTTTGTAATAAGTTTTCACAATTATAACGCGTTGTTCTTTCGTAAAGCGCTCCATTTTTAATAGTCGGAATAAACCTGTGTGACTGCTGTTAAATGTCAGAGTTGCCACCTGCACAAAAAAAATTACACAAAATTTAAATAGTTCAATCTTACGGAGACATCCTTTACATATAGTTTATACATATGTTGGAGAAAAGGAACCTGCAGTAAGCTCAATATGTCCGGGTTGAACAAAAATAAAATCAGTGGAGTGAAGACTTATGTAAAGGCAACAGGCTCACATTTGTATTTTTATTTACAGCCAAAGTCACGATGTCGAACGTTAACGTTCGCTTTCTGTCTATGCGACAAACAGCTGACTTGGGAGTCACTAACAAGTGAACGAAAACATATCCAATTCAGTACAAAATCGGTCCCCACTTACACCCTCTCCCTCAAAATCCAAGCGAACGAAGCCCGTCACCCACTTTCGTTTCAGAATGCGAGTCACTATCTTTCGACTTGACGTTCGCATAGTTTTACGTGTGTTTGTGTGGTTGTTGTTCAAAGCAATAACATAAACTTGTCGTTCGCCATTTAATTTCGGAGCGAGAGAGGAGAGTACGAAGAACCAGTATCTGCAGGTGCCACGAAGTTGACGTTTTTGTGCTGAACTTGAAATATATTTTAATAACAAATTTATTATAATGACATTATTTTCTGCCCATTGTATTTCTACCATTGAATTCTATATAAATTGTTGTTGTTTCAAGCTTTTAATTCATTTACAGCTATGCGACAACCAAAAGACAAGTGACTGTTTTTGACATTTTCGTTCGCCTAGCCGACAGCGAAAATAGTTAGTGGCTTCCGATTTTCCAAACACACAACTACACAATAACATTTAAAGCCTGGGATAAGAACAAAAGTGAGTGACTGGCTTTCGTTCGCTTAGGTTTTCTTTCGAGATCGTGACTTTGGCTGTTATTCTTGCCTTTTACCCAAAGTTTGAAAATAAACTTTCTCACCTTAACCGCGTCGCTTTATATCTTTGAATCAAAACAATGCAAACTTCAATAACACAGTGCAATACGAAAAAAAATAACCATATACGGACACCACAACGTGATAAAAGACTAAAAAAAAGACCCGTGTTTCCCAATTTTTCCCAAAGTCACGCACTTTTTTTTTTATGGGCCGCCAAAGATTTGGGGCCTCGGTATCATTTTCGTATAAATGTGATCATTTTCTCAGGCTTATATCTTGCAAACCGTTCAGAATTTCGATTTACTCTCTGAGGCAAAGTTGTACCTCTTGTCATAAAGAACAAAAATTGCGAACATATAAAATCAAAAAAACTTCCAGATCAAAATCGCAAAAAACTTCAACGAGAGCTCAGCGGTGAAAGTTATAAAGTGAAAGTGAAAGTAAAAAAAGTGAAAGTGCTACAGTATAATTCGCACACAACATTGGCAACCGACAATTTCAATATGCAGTGTGAAAATATTGATTTATTTTGCTACGTTTGCGGTCATCAACCCAGAAAAAAACATCTACAAGATTTCAGAAGGAAAAGAATCTTTTAACTAGTGAATTCAAAAGAGCATATACATTGTTTTTCGGCGAAGTGGACTTGACCGGTGAAAATTACACACCTAATACAGTGTGTCGCCAATGTTATAACAATCTCATGGCATGGTTGAGTGGAGGCAGAGGTACTATGAAGTATTGTAAGCCGGTAAACTGGATTAATCGCCCAGGTGATCATGATGCAACCAGTTGCTATGCATACGTAAATTACACATGTCGTCTAAATCGACATTCTGAGAAGAACAAAATTTATAAAGCAACTGCAACTACCAGTGCTTGCACCTGAAAATTTTGTATCACCAAGGCCGCCAACAACGGAAGCAAGAGAATGGGTGAAACAAATGCTGCATTACTTTGAGATAATCGGCGCATCGATGACATTAAAGCTGCATTTTCTTCATTTTCATTTTGACGATTTTATCAAACAACTCCCTACCGAATCCGATGAGCAAGGAGAACGGTTTCACCAAACCACAATGCCCATGGAAAAACGGTACAAAGGCAAAAACCTCGACGCATTGCTTGCAGAGGTATGTTGGTGGAGTCGCAAGATCACCCTGTATGATGTTAATGAAGTATTTGAAGAAGAAAGAGCTGATGATGGAGGGCAGTCTGGAAGCAACGTGCCTGTGGACACCATAATTGCTGAACCAGAGTCAGATTCGGACGATTCGGACGACGATTTGGATCCACAACTTAAGAGAGCGCGATTTGCAAGTCCAGGGCCATCAACATTATAAACATAATACGAACATTTTTTTTTAATATTTTTGTAATAGATAGCATAGTATCTCAATGTTGAAGTAAATAAAAAACAAATGAAATTAAAAAACGGTGTTAAGAATAATTCCCAGGAAGTTTATATGTTCTAGAAATTTGTTTATTGAGATCTTAGGTAGTTGATTGTTTCCTTGAATTTTGAACGGTTTGCTACCTATGGACCTGAACACGGGGAAAAAGGTAAAAAAATCGAATTTTTTTAAGTTTTTTGCGATTTTGATCTGGAAGGTGAAGTTTTTTTGATTTTATAAGTTCGCAATTTCTGTTCTACAACTTTGCCTCAAAGAGTAAATCGAAATTCTGAACGGTTTGCAAGATATGAGCCTGAGAAAATGATCACATTTTTACGAAAATGATACCGAGGCCCCAAATCTTTGGCGGCCCATAAAAAAAAAAGTGCATGACTTTGGGAAAAATTGGGAAACACGGGTCTTTTTGTTTTTAGTCTTTTATCACGTAGTGGTGTCCGTATATGGTTATTTTGCCATGACTTAAAAAATTACACACAGTGTAAGTAAACAACTTTTGACAACTTACGTTAACCGTAAAAATGTAAACAAAGCAAATCCGTTGCGATATGCGCTCACCTTTAATAATACATCTTGGTCAACGAGTATCGATCCTTGAGGCTTAAGGGGCTTGTGAACTAAATCCTCACCAGTAAACGAATCACGGTCAAATCATTGGGCATCTCGACCTCTACCAGGTAGGCCAACATATACCCACCTTAAGGAGGGATATTTGCTCCACTTCTTTTTAACCCAGCACTAAACGAAATTCTGATCCCTCTCGAAAATGCAGGTGCAAAAGTTTTCGTTTATACGGACGACATGGCAATATCTATAATGGTGAAGTACCACAGTACCCCAAGGGATATTATGCAGCGTAGCCTACATAGGTTGGACAGATGGGTGCGCCAAAATGCTCTGCGTCTAAGCGCCGAGATTGTAATTTTTACCCGAATGTATAAGCTTCCTATTTACTAAGGAACCTATCACTTTGTACGGGTCTGAACTTAAGCTTCCAGACTGTGCCAAGTAGCTGGGTGTTATTTTGGACAACAAGCTTAGTTTCAGCGCCAACATAGTTGAAAGGATGGAAAAGATGGCGATAATTGATACACATGGAGGAGCGCTATATGTTGTAAATGGTGGCTGTTTTCAAAAATTTATCATTGTATGTATACAGCTGTGGTGATATCGACAACACATCATTGTACTGGGAAGTCCTTGAGATGCCTACTTATTGTGTACTACTGACTAGGGTTAAAATATGTATATTGGACGAAATGCATTATAGTTGCTTTGCCACACTCTCACTGATACACTGAATGATATCACGATGTGAATTATAAAGTGAATTTCTACACGTATGGTTCGAAAATGGATGAGCTGGTAGGATACAAGATCTAGTCCTGCGAACTTAGGGGTGTCTTTTTCGCAAAGTGTAAAAAAGTAATATTTTACTTAAGTTGAAGAAAATTGTCCTAGACTTTAGTAAACATTTCATAGATTTTTCTTTCTTAAAGATTCCACACGAATTGGAAAGTGTTGTCATGCCCCGGCTCCTTGTAGGTATATATGTTGCAAATATCACGCTATGTGGTGATGTTTGAGAAGTGGACGAGGGGTTCAGAATGTAAAGGGTTTTTCGACAGAGACGCTACAAAAGTAAATCGATAGGGACAGCAAACGACGCCATATTTTTTCCCGCTCTTTTGACATTTCTCTTCAGTAAGGTTTGCCATTTCAACATGGAAAGATATACGAGCCAACAACGAGTTGAAATTTTTAAAATTTACTACCGAAATTTGGAGTCAGTGGCCTCAACTTTAAGAGCGCTACGTCCAATTTATGGTCGGCTTCGTCAAAAAGCAAAATATGCGTTATTGGTCAGACAGCAATCCACACGTAATCCATGAGTCATCATTGCATCCCGAAAAAATTACGGTTTGGTGCGGTTTATGGGCCGGCGGCGTCATTGGGCCGTACTTCTTCCGTGATGATCAAGACCGGCACATTACTGTGAATGCGAATCGCTACCGTTCAATGATAACCGAATATTTTTGGTCGCAATTGGATAATATGGACTTGGAGGACATGTGGTTCCAACAGGACGGCGCCACAAGCCACACAGCGAATGCCACAATCAATTTATTGGAAACCAAGTTTGGTGAACGTGTTATCTCACGAAATGGCCCAGTCGATTGGCCGCCTCGGTCGTGCGATTTGACGCCGTTAGATTATTTCCTGTGGGGCTACGTCAAGCTATGGTCTATGCCAACAGGCCAGCGACGATTGATAAACTTCGTACGAATATCGAACGTGAAATTCCAGCAGTATCGGCCGATTTATGCTTGAAAAATGTCGAAAATTGGGTTCAACGTCTGGACTTCTGCAAGCGTGCCCGTGGTGGCCATGCAAAAGAAATCGAGTTCCATACAGAATGACATCGAACGTACTTTCATAGGAATAAAGAATTTCATTGGTATCTAAAACCGGTTTTGTTTTATTTAAAAAAAACTTTTGTAGCGCTCTTATTGAAAAACCCTATACAAGTACAAAATAAATCTTTCCGACATCGGATAAGAGAAGACCTATGAGCGTGTTTTCTCTATCTAGGCCCATGGTTTCAAATCTTGTGTCGGGGTTGACGGGTCACTCTCTTACCCTGAGGGCAATGGGGAAAATAATGGGTAGCTATCCACGAAATGGGGAATTACCCATCACGATTAGCCATTACCCTCAGGGCAATGTGGCAAATAATGGCTACCCACGACGATGGGTAATAAGTTACCCAGGGTAATCAATTTTTGCCGGTTACTAAGGAATTTTTATAAAGTGGTCCAATTAGTATGGAAGAATTTTTTTTTTCGAAAAATCGCCAAAAATAAGAAAATCGCTAAAATAAAAAAGTGGCTATAAATCGCCATATTGGAGACACCCATTGCTTAAAGCCTCCTGCGGAGGTAAAATTTTTATTATTTTTTCCATTGTACGCACCGTTTTCGAGTTATAGCCACTTTTTTATTCTAGCTACCCATTATTAATACGAAATACGAACCGTGCCGGCGACCCTAACACATCATAGCTAGTTGTAGTCATAGTAGCTTGTAGCGTAATACACTAGCAGTTTTAGTCCTTTAGTGATCCTGTTTGGCTACTTGTTCGGGGACACCCTGCCTGAGGGAATACGAACTAGTGCCTAGACATGTGATAAGTCCTATATACTCGATCGGAGAATCCAAATTCGGTAGCCTGCCGATATCTTGTCTTAGCCCACGTTACTCTTCTATTTAACCCTAGAACGTCATCCTTATTTGTTGTACACTAACGTCATTCTTCGTCATTTTGACTACGACCTATTTCAAGACGCTATAAATAATATCGTCAATAAGAATGGGAACCAAAATTAATGTTATTTGTTCATTTAGTTAATTTTTAACGAATCTTCACCAAAAAACCAGTTGGCAGACGACTAACGCTATACGAATAATCAAGACAAAATAAACGAAAAAACCTCTTAAAGCTCTAAAATAATGTCGCGCGTCGTCGTTTTGACGAAGGATGACGGTGCAGGGTTAATTCTGTAGTGATCCTGTTTGGTTACTTGTTCGGCGACACCCTGCCTTGGGGAATCTGAGCCAATGCCTCGACGGTGATAAGTCCTGCATTCTTGATCGGCGGGACCTTTGCTGTGGGAATACGATTTGGTATCCTGACGCTACTTTTCCTGTTTTTAGTTTTGTCTGTTGTTATCTTTTCATTTAGCCCTGGATTATACGTATGATAACCTCGTCCTGAAATCATCAACATACTTGAACTCTGTTTTCAGAAGAAGGCTGATTGAGCCGCCGTAACATGACAGTCAGGCAGACCCCTCTTATCCCTGCATACAATCGTGGTACAGCAGAAGACAACGTACTCCCGTACCCCCAAAAGCTCCTGCAGCATTTCAAGTCACCAACATCGACTCCCTTGTACCCGTCATCTGTCCTGTTTCACCCAAGCAACTGCCGTTCGAAAGAGCCCTTTCCACGAAGCACCGCCAGAACCGATGCCAGCATAACACGCCTAGGGTCCTACAAGTCTTAGCAACTTCGGTAGTTAAAAAAAAATAAATAATTGGTTTCCCATTACATCCCATGAAGGGACTGGGGAGAACTTCTCACAATCATTGAGCTGTGCGCTTTCCAGTTTTCACTCACTGATTGGGACCTACAGTTTTACACCGATTCCGAACAGTAATTTGAGAAGCTTTTTCATGGCCAGATACTCGATAGTGTCGCCGTCACTATGCGAGGTGACCGCCGCCGAAAGAAAATTTGTAGGTGGTCAGAGCCGGGTTCGAACCCAGGATCTCATGTACAAGAGCCGCGCACACTAACCATTGCACCACCTACGGCCAGTTACCCCAGTAAAATATCGTAGGGCGTGCATTAAACACGTTTAAATTGTAAATTAGTTTAAGGTCAATTTAAAGTGACATAAACAGGCACCAATCACGAACAAGTGATCATTTTCTCTCTCTCGATCTAAATTTTGTAAGGGCTCTGGAAACCCCTGTGCGTATCCTAACTTCAAAGAGGAAAACTCGTCGTTACACTACTGAGCATATACATCCTCTGCACGTGTTCAGCACAAACCAGCAGGAGGATGTCTGCTATGGGATCTGTTTTCTTTATGGATCAAAGAGAATTGGCTCACTTGAGCTTTGGTGAGGTTTTTATCCTCTTGGATAAAATGACTCTCAGGTTGGGCTAACACTTAAACTCGTTAGCCCGTGGTATCACAATATGGCCTAATAATCTAAATAAAATTAGAGCTCGGTTATCAAACCACTTCGGCGGTTTTGGTCTACTGAATGCCTACGTTCGTTTCCCTTTGTTCTCATTTGGGATACAATCCGGAACCTACAATTTGTTGCACAGTGTTGTTCAGGAATAAAAGAACAAATTCACAATTATGCCTACAAATAGTCGATAATTTCCAATTTGTAGATACCGAAGGTATGGGAAAAGTTAAAAAAAGGAGACATTACGTGCGGCAGCAAAAAAAAAATAAAAAAAAATTTAAAATTGTTCTGCTTGAATTATCGAAATATTTCTTTAGGTAAAGTGTTTTCATTCTTCGCGAGCTTTAATTTAATAATATTGGAGCGTTACATTACGGTGGTAGGAACTAAGATATGGTGGGTAAATGCTACAACATGGACCTGACGTCAATGGCCCTTGGACCAAAACAGTTGTATCGTCGAGACAAAAATATCCTTATATCACACTTTAAGTTGCGACTGTAAGTAACGAAGATATAACGAAAAATGTAAAACAACGTTCGGCAAAAAATTCAAAAATTTATTTTTTCCAAATTGTCTTCCAAAAATACCTCATATTCGAAGGTTTACGGCTCAATTTTTTTTTTGAGGTACGGTCTAATGTACAGGTTTGCAAGCATTATTTTCGGGAATTGTTTTTTTTAACTGTCTTTCATGTTTTTGTATTCATCAGTTTTCAACAAACAAATCCACATTTGGGTCACAAATAAATATACAGGGTGGAGCGCGGTATTTTGCTTATTTGGGAGTGAAATAAAAAAATTACAAACATTACAAAAATTTATTTTATATTTTAATTATATTGAACAGTAAGGGAATTTTTAAATTTCATGTTCTAAATAGTGTGTCTTGCAAATGTCGACCTTCGCTATCCACATACTGCTGCATACGGTTTCTGAAGTTTTCATGAACTCTAACAAGCATGTAGACTGGTAAACTGCCAATTTCAGCCTCAATAGTGTTATTTAGCTCTTCCAAGGTGTTGGGATGGTTGATATACACCTTCGACTTCAGGTAACCCCGAAGGAAAAAATTGCATGGGGCTAAGTCTGGTGAACGGCATCGTAGTTTTGTGGAGGTCCCGCCAAAAGAAATATTTTCTGAATTCCTTGATGAAAATTCAAAGATCAGCACTGATTAGCGCTAGTGGGGCAATGGGTACGACGTCAGGTACTGCACTCAGTGCTATACTGAACAGCTGTACTCCTGATATCATGGCCGAATCGGCAGCTGCTACATCCCTGGTGCGAATCAGAGATTGTGGAGTTTTGATATCGGGGCATTCCGGACACGCTGAATTACTACACCGAATCAACTCTATTCCCGTAAAAACGGACTACTGTATCCCCTACCTTCTACCAGCGACAAATCTAAGGACTTCTATTCCGAAGAGGAATACCTTGTAATAGTCACTGGAAGGGGATACCAGTAGTATCAGATTTTTCACGGATGAATCAAAGTTGGACGTAGGCTATTGGGTCCATTCACCGGACCTAAATGCCAATAACTGCTTCAAGCAGAGTATTTTGACATCAGGCTCATCTGTGTACCGGGACAAAGCGACATTCCAGGCAATTCCGTAGTGGATGCGTTAGCTAGACAGGGCAAAGAAGATGTTAGTATGCCAATCTCTACCTGTCGTTTGCAGATCAGGCAGTGGGCCGATAATATGTTCAAGGACAAGTGGAGACTTACTTCAACTTGCAAACAAGCCAGGGTCGTCTGGCCACAGGTGGACAGGAAGAGAACTATGCAACTACTTAACTTGCCGAGAGGCAGATTATCCACAATGATAGGAACACTTACGGGACATTGTCTTGTAGGAAAACACGCCCTCAGATTGCGACATAGAAACTCTACTCTCTGTAGATGCTGCATGGAAGAGGAAACGACGAAACACCTTCTCTTGGATTGCCCTGCTCTGGCAGGACTGAGAAGTAGGATATTCGGTACATTTAGTTAGCATTTCCTGTAGGTCTTATAGACAAATTTATTGAATGGGCAAATTGGCTAGACGACTAGTCAGTAGTTGATATGGAGGAAACTGCAGGTATCACAATGGGCTGCTTTAGCCTAAGTGTGCTAGACAACGTGCTGTCTTGCAGCCTTTTCAACCAACCAACCAACTCTGGAGAACGTGCCGGCCAGTTCACAAAATATCAAAATGGTTACCAAATGGCCAGGTCACAAAATGACCTCTCCTCACGTGTCCAATGCATGATGGCAACTGAAAAGCAGACGAATGCAAAGCCCCCGTCGGCCGCTATAAGCCACACACACTCGCCACTCTCTTCGACCAACAGTGCCGCCACAGCCTGCAGTGCAAAAAAGCAAATTATCGCGCTCCACCCTGTATTAAATAAATAAATGGTTTCCCATTACATCCCATGAAGGGACCGGGGAGAATTTCTCACAATCACTGAGCTGTGAGCTTTCCAGTTTTAACTCACTGATTGGGACTTACAGTTTTACACCGATTCCGAACGGTATTTTGAGAAGCTTTTTCATGGCTATATACTCGATAGTGTCGCCGTCACTATGCGAGGTGACCGTCGTCGAAAGAAATTTTAAGGTGGTTGGAGCAGGGATCGAACCCAGGATCTCCTGTACAAGAGGCGCGCACAGTACCCATTGCACCACCGACGGTTACTCCACCCTGTATTATAACCTATTAATCATTGCGTCCCAAACATGTTATATTGAATAACAAACACAATGTGTTTGGCCACAAGTATACTATATTTGCGACTAGCTACAAATACGTTATATTTGCATCCAAACAACAACAAAAAAATACAAAATTTGCAATGTATGAATATATGGTACGTACTTGTCGAAATATGAATCTCCCGCATTCTCCATACTCAACAACTTCCATTGTCTTCCTTAAAATCTCATTATCATGCAAAAGGCTAAGCCACGAAGCTTTGGTTACGTCCGGGAAATCCTTGCAAACCACATATTGGCTATCGAAGTACTGGGTTTTCCCACAACACAATTCTACGCATTTTAATTCTGGATGTTTACATTTGGTTGACGACACAATTGTGGATATTAATGAAACCATTAGAAAAGTGACCACTTGCATTGTTTCTATCACAACGAGTGTTTGCACGACGACGCTCTCAACGAAACTGTTGAACTGATGGAAATAGTTAGGTGGCATATCTTGATCATAACCACGTACTCGTCACCGATTTGTTAATCCAATTGTTGTATATTTAAAATAGATATAACCACAAATGTGCATGTTACTGCACCGCAAGATCGCTAAATTTTATATCAATCAAACATTTGTATTTCTGTTGCTAAAAATATAAAAGAAATTCAAATCTTTGAGAGAGAAAACTTAAGGGACGGACGTACAATTTGTTATGGGTAAGGTAGAATCAACGGCAAGTTTCCAAACCAAATCTGTTTATACCCACCTCTTCTACTGAAAAGGAACCGCCATACTGCTGCTATTAGGGTTTACCGCAGACCGCCTTATCGTTATAATAGTTCTTTGTCACGTTATTGAGAGCTTGTTCCCCCTGGAACTCTTACGGCCAGAAATAAATAGAAAACCAGACAACTCCAAATCGTTGGTGAGTATCTGCCCACGGTGTCGGATACATCTCAAAGGAGCAGTGACTCGAATTCCGCAGAGTACATCCAAAGACTAAGATTCCTCAAATTATTTAAGCTTATCCTTACATTGTTTAGAAACCTGAGGTCAGCACTGTAATTCGAATGCTGGCTGCTACGGAATAGAAGTAGATCAACTGCCTCTCTTCTCGGACTGAGCCCGATGACTACAGACCGATATCAATATTCTCTACGCTCTCAAAGGTAACGGAGAGCATGATTAACTAACATGGTGTCCCATAATATCTCATGAAGGGATTGGGGAGAGCTTCTCACAATCAGTGAGTTGTGCGCTTTCCAGGTTTATACTCACCATCCATTACACTACCATCTAGTCAATTAACTGGACTTTAATGGTCTACTAGTTAATCGACAGTATGGCTTCCACGGAAAGCGGTCCAAGGCTGGTTTTATGGCGTTCCTTTCAGTAAAGTGGAATCTATCCATACATACACTGGGTGAAAAGAAAGTTGTGTGAGATATTTTCAAGACGTTTGATAGAGTTTGGCATGGAGGCACTGCCCGTTGAACCATTAATTTTGTCTTGTCCTCATTTACTGTCAGACCCACTATTGCTGACACATTCTCAATTCTCGAAAACATGCGATTAGACCAAAGCATCAACGTTGATAACCGTTATAATTTCGAGGTGATGGTTGAATTTATATACCTCGGATCTGCCGTAAACAAAACAACAACGTCAGTTTTGAGATCAAACGGATAATTTTTCTTGGGTGTAGATGTTATTTTGGGCTAAGCAAGCACTTTAGAGCTAAAGTTCTCTCTCGAGTAACAAAATTCCTGCTATACCAGACTTTCATATAACCTATATTGCTTTAGAGCGCAGAATTCTGGGTATTATCGTAAGCAGCCGAAACATCCCTAGGAGTCTTCGGGAGAAAAACGGCGAGTATCGGCGACGCATGAACCGTGAGCTATATCCCGGCATTGACATAATTAAGCGGATCAAAAAAACGCGATTGCGCTGGCTAGGCCAATGTCAATAGTTCGATGAAGACGAACCAGCACGAAGGGTTTTGGAACGCGAATTCGAAGGAAGTCGAAAAATAGGAAAACCAAGACTCCGCTGGATGGATCAGGTTGACGAATCCCTGCGTAGACTTTGTATTACCAACGGGAGAGATAAGTCCAAAGATCGAACTGGTCGTCGAAATATGGTATCGCCATTTTGTAAGGTCTCTGACCCTCCGGGATTATTCGAGACCGGATAAGTATTTGACCAACCATTTTTCCTCGATGTATCCTATTTTAACCAAACATCTCACCATGAAATCGTTGAATAATGTTAGAATTTCACGTGAGTAAATTTTTAGAGAAAAAAAATTCAAAACGTTTTATCGTACTTTCGGAATCCTTAGAGTTAGTGGATTTTTAAACATTGAAAATTCTCTTGAACATGGGGGAAAAGAGCCATAATTCCACACACAGGGAAAAGATTAGTTGGGATTCAATTCAGCCATTGGAAATTCCATGATAGTCAATATTTTGATTCGAATTCATAATTATCATACATCAGAATTATTTGTCGATGTTATTGATAAATTAAAACCAGTACAGAAATTTTAGTCGGGTGAACCGACTAAAACATACCCTCACCCTAAGGCATCCATTGCGACCGTAATTGTGTATGAATGTATGTATGTACCTCGTAAACTCCTATAGACTGTATTACTGTTATTTTACTTTTTCAGACGAAGAATAAAATGTCACCGAACCAAACTCCAGTACCGTTACTGCTGGTTTTATTGTCGCAATAGCTGCCGTCTCTAATCGCAATCAGTGCTATTGTTGGCCCCAGTCAACTGCGTGTTTATGTGTTGCTTTTTCAATATACTCCACTTCACGCTCACGTAATTGACGGGATAGAAAATTATGTCAGCGACTGAGATCGGTATCTTACTTGAACCACGAAGTAAGAACTAAGTTTGTTTATTATTTTAAATCTTCTGATTTATTAAACCTTTTGGTAGTCAAGATGGCTAAGTGTCGCTGTAGGGCAAAGAACTGACCGTCCAAACTAGTTGCAATAGACCGATATAATCCCTTAGTGGGAACCACAGAGCAAGATATGAAGAGTGTGCATGTGTGTTTCAGTTGCACAAAATTCTTGTCGAAAGTCAGTGGGCTAACGACAGTTAGCATACGTTTGTTTTAAAGCAGTTTATTCTGCCACATCGTGGCCGTCGGTGGTGCAACGGCAAGTGTGCGTGGCTTTTGTGCGAGAGAACGTGGATTCGATCCCTGCTCTGACCACCTTACACTTCTTTCGACGACGGTCACCTCGCTTAGCGACGGCGACACTATCGAGTAAGAAGCCATGAAATAGCGTTCGAAACCAGTGTAAAACTGAAGGCCCTAGTCAGTGGGTGACAAGTGGAAAGCGTACATCTCAGTGATTGTGATAAGCTCTCCCCTATCCCTACATGGGTTGTAATGGGAAAATATTTATTTTTTATTATGGAAGTATAAAATATCCAAGACATTCAACACCCTGACGGAAAGGCCGAAAATCTTGACAAAAAACGTGGAAATACGTAAGTTAGAAAATAAAATTACGGCACTAATTTCATTCAACAGACAGTTAGAACTCACTGTGGAAAAGGAACAGGACCACAAGCTTCCGTACATGGAGTGATAAGAAAATAGACTGCTATCAAAAACCGACAGCGTCGGGACCATGAATGAAAGATAATAAGATTACGCCTTGCGCAGGTCCGTTATGTTTGAATGAATTCTCTAACTCTGTCTGTGACGTCAGGTTAGCTAAAATTTGTTTTGCACTCAGTTGGTACCTGCCTTTTTAAGCATTTTCTTGAAAATATTATAAAAAAATTGTAGTTCTGTCTATAAAATATCTCCTGAATTAAATTGCCTGCAAAAAACATTAAATTCCCCAACATTTTACTCTAACAAATTCATATATCTTTAAATGTATTACAAATTTTAGCTTTTCAAAAGAGTCCGCATATTTTATCTAAACTTTTTTTTTTATTTTTAACAAACATTTCACTGATATTTACAATAATTTCCTCTGCGTTTATAGTTTATGCTGAATCTTCATACATATTGCACAATTTACTAATGCATACTCGGTAACGTGACGTAGATGCGCAGAGAGAGAACAGTTTTTAAGCACCATTGGCGTAATCTTATTATTTCTTTCAGTCATGGTCGGGACGACTACTAAATTTTCAGTACAAACACTCCAGAAGGACTATTATGAACACAGCCAACAACTTTATTAGGAGAGTATTACAGACAAGTGATATAGAGTTTCGTGTGACGAATAAGGAGAATGTACAAAAAATACTGCAATTGAACAATTTTCCGAGAAGGACGATTGATCAGGATTTCTCGAGTGGACGACCGACAAATAATATTAACACACCCGTGGCGAAAATATACAAATTGACAACATACATTCCTGGACTATCTGAAAGGATAAAAAACTCTGACATCTACTATAAGGGGAAATATGAATTGACACTTACGTCTTATCGTACGCTAGACGATGTATTCAGCCGGACCAAATCGAAAATTGACAAAGAGGACAAGCCCAATGTGGTGTATAAAATACCGCATAATGGGAACAAGTCCAACGTATGCCAGAAGGCACAACTAAAGGGTCTAAAAGGGTCGCCATCTAACGTTTTTTTTTTCAACTAGTGCTTATTTCGTGAATGGTAACACTTAGCTCATGTCTGATTTGACAGATAATTAGTTTTACCCTTCCGCTGACGCCCTACAAAGTCCAATTGGTTCAGGAGTTGAAGCCAACTGACCATCCAATGCGTTTTCGCTTCGCTAAGTGGGCCTGCGATCGACTTACAGAAGATGCCGATTTTGCCAAAAAAAATCATCTTTTTAGATGAAGCTCATTTTGATCTTGGCGGGTATGTAAACAAGCAAAATCGTCGCATTTGGGGCACAGAAAACCCGCACGCATACATTGAAAAGCCGATGCACCCAAAACGAGTCACTGTTTGGTGCGGATTTATGTCCAGAGGCATAATTGGGCCATTTATCTTCGAAAATGAGCAAGGAGTGGCCGTTACAGTCAATGGCGATCGTTATCGGGCCATGTTGAACGAATTTTTGTTCACAAAAATTGAAGAGGAGGATATTGGCAACATTTGGTTTCAACAGGACGGCGCTTCGTGCCACACAGCCGAAGCTACACTCGATGTTTTGCGCCCTGTTTTTGAAGATCGCATTATCAGCCGCAGAGCTGATGTCGTTTGGCCACCTCGGAGCTGCGATTTGACACCGTTGGACTATTATTTGTGGGGTACCCTCAAAGATAAGTGTTACGCCGACAAGCCAGAGACAATTGACGCTTTAAAGGACAATATTCGTGAAGCCATTGGTGAAATACAGCTGCACACAATCGATAATGTGCTTAAAAATTGGACCGATCGTGTAGGCTACTGCATGGCCAGCCGAGGCACCCATTTGAATGAAATTATTTTCCATTATTAACCGGAAGGATTGTACTTTCAAATAAAAAAAGAAATTTGAGAAAATTTTATATTTCTTATAGCATTTTCAAAAAAAAAAGTTAAAAAGCGCACTATAAACCCTTGGAATAAAAAAAAATACAGCAGACAGTTGTCCGAGGCCTTCGGCCACGGACTGTCCCTGCAGGCTGTGTCAGAGACACGGCCATTAAGTTTAACGTAAAATACGCCATCCGATAAGACAGAAAACATATATAACAATAAATGACAAATAACATAAGCAACTGAATTTATTTATTTGATAGTTATTTTTTATAATATACATAAGCTTATGGTAGGAAAAATAGGATAAATATGTTTTTAAATTAAAAGAATAAGGATAAATGATAAATAACAGACGCAAATCAATTTGATTTATATTTTTTATAATTATATATCCATGTTAAATTCAAATTCACATTTAACATTTTGTTTCACTTAAATACATAAGTAAATATACGAAATTTCAATATTTCATCAATCAAAACAACAGCCGAAGGTTTGTGTCCACACTGAAACAGCAGCATAGTTTGTGTTCACGCTACAAACTCAAACACTCAACCAAACACCACACATATGTTTGAGTGTATGTGTTTAAACAATTTTCATTTGAGAAATTTAAATATTAGGAAGATATCAACCAATATGAAATGTATATCAAACGAAAGATAACATCTTCATTTACCTACAAAAAAATTTTTAAAAAAAGTTATCTCGCGGTTTCCTCATAATCAATGAAATAAAGATTACAACAATAACAATCTGACATGACTCCCTATACCGTAAGGTAAGACGTATTCTACGCCAAAAACCGCACTCGCGGCCCACTGTATTTTAACTGGACATAAACCCAACTTTGACGAAGTGGAAACTCTTGCTGAAGAGAAAAATAACTCTCGTCGTTTCTTTCAAAAAATGTTGCACATAATAGAAGTGCCAACGGAGAAAAGGCTTTACTTTGTACGTGATACAGAGCAATATGCCCAACTGTATAGGCACATTATTCATAGATTTAAGAGGAACATCAAAATCAGTTGACATAAGCTTGCGGAGAAGTTTCGATGCATTTTGTGTTATCTCGCAATGTAAGTACAACTGTTTATTCCCCGGAAAATAGAAAATATATATTTATTGTCGTTTTTGTTTATATTGATTTACTAATGTATAAAATACTTTGCGTTTTATCCTTGTATTAGAACCTTGAAAATGAAATATTGGAATTAACTAATAAAATCGTGACGAAAAGACAATCCCTTACAGTGGTTTCTTTTTCACATATGACCTCAACCCGAAACAAATCTGAACTCATACGTTTATGTTTTATTTTATTTTTTATTCTGCCCGAATTTGGACGTGATACAAATAAAAATTAAAGAAAATTGTTGTGGTCCTCAAATCAAAGTTAATTTATTGCATATCGAGGGATTATTGTCAAATTGTGCTATCTGCATATTTGTCCTAAATTGGGTTTTGATGCCAAACGGTTTAGTAATCCATTCTGCATCTATGATATCAAATTCGGGCAACATTTTTTTTTCTATCACCATTATGTTCATGTTTTAATTTTTGTGCTATCTAGTTAACAAATATTTTTCGAATACAAAGTGTGCTATCTACATGGTAAATTTCGCTGGTATAGTTGTCAGTTACAGTTGTCATAGAATAAAAATAACATTTCATTTAAAACAGTTTTTTTACTTTTCTCAAAAAAAACAAAAATTATTTTAAAAACATCGCGCGATTTTTCAAATATTTTTTTTTAATTTATAAAAATGGAAACCAAAGAAGATTTAATTAATTCGTTGAAAATACCGAATTCCTTACATAGCCTTGCTATAAATTATGCATCGTCCAATGAAGATAATGATTTTGATAATCTAATAACTGGTTTGTAGTATTCTTATAGTTTTTTTTTTATGACCATTCACAAAAACATTTACCTAGATTCTGATGATGAACACACGGCCCGACAAGTAGTCAGGCGTAGAAAAATTCGTATCCATTGCTCCACATCAAAAAAGCGAAAAGAAAATTATGTAAAGCGAATGAGGGGAGAAGGATACTTGGGTTTCGGCACAGCTGATGGAAATAAACATTACTAAAATCTAAAAGGCAGATTGGGCCAACATGTTTATCACCAGCATGTAAAAAAATTTCCGTTAATCGTTGCGAAAAATTTAATGAGGTTGAAAGAAATGAAATATTTCAAGAGTTTTGGAACATGAGTTGGGAGTCAAAGCGAGTGATTTTGAAAAGCTATGTTACAGTGACAGACACAAAAGAGAAAAACAATTGCAGATTCTAACAGGAGAAAAAACAGTTGTGTTATTAAATTACCTCATAAGAAAAGATCGTTGAAAGTTTGTCGAAAAATGTTTCTTTCAACTCTTGCTATATCCAAGAGAATGATTGATTATTGGGTGGTTCATCCACCGATTTCACCACCACTTATTCGACCCTCTTGTGACTGGGATGAACATCTAAACGATTATTTTCAAAAATTAGAAAAGATGGAAAATCACTACTGTCGTAAAGACAGTAGTAAAATATATATCGCAGCAACATTCAAAACTAAAGCTGAAATTTACAGAGATTATAAAACAAAATGTTTGGAGAAGAATGTTCATTATGTGTCAATATTTACATTTTCTAAATATTTTGCAGAACAGAACTTTGCATTATTTATGCCGCGTAAAGACGAATGCAATTTGTGTGTTGGTTTCAAAACAAAACAAATGACAGCTGCGGAATACAACGAACATATTTCGAGAAAACAACTATGTAGCTCAGGAAGAAAAGCAAATGGACAAAATTGCTGCTCAACAAAATCAGTGCTATGTCTTTACAATATTAATGCTTCGGCTGTATATTTCAAGCAACGTTTGCAAGTTCATAATTTCACTGTATATAACTTAGTTTCACACCAATGCACTAATTACTGGTGGAATGAAACTAACGGGGATCTTTCAGCCTCCACATTTATTTCCATAACAACGTATTGCCAACCTGATGAATTTCATGTAAAAATCGAGATGCATTGAACCCGACCCCCTCAGATATCGATGAAATTTTGTTCATAGCTAAATTTGATCAATACAAACAAACCCTCATTTTTAGAAATGACTGTTTTGCGATTTTTTGGGTGTGGCACAGTGGGAAAGTTTTCGAAAAAACGCGAAAATGGTCGAAAAGAGCAATAACTCAGAATCGGCTGAACCGATTTCCATGATCTTGGTATCATTCAAAAGACATTTTAACAGGCTTTATGACGAAGTGACACTACTTAAAAAATTATATAAAAAAAACTAAAAAAGAACCCATTTTTATTTTTTGATATGGTATAGGTGAAGGATAAACCTTTCAAAAAAATAATACACTGTAAAAAACCCTTGATGTTTTTGGTTTTTTCGTTAGTTAAAATTTTTTTTTTGTTATAAAATTTTTTACAGTGTATTTTTTTTTTAAACGTGTCATAAAGCCTGTTAAAATATCTTTTGAATGATACCAAGATCATGGAAAATACGATAATTTAAACGGATTTTTAAGAAACGATACTCTTTGTAAAATTAGAAACTTTTTTTGAGAAAAATTTTTTTTTTTTAAATAAAAAAATGTAATTATAAACTTTTTTTAAGACATTTTTTTTAAAGAAAGTATTTTAAAAAAAGTTTATTTTTGGGTCCTTTTTGTAAGAATATAAAAGGTCCTTTTTTAAAGAGAGGTACTTCTTTTATTAAAAGCTAATTTTTTTTTTAAGAAAAGGTACTATTTTCAAAAAGAAGTACTTTCTGTAAGAATTAGCCATAAGAGTATGAATTTTTCTTACAAAGAAATAGTTTTTTAAGATTAGGTACTTTTTAAAGAAGTGGTACTCTTTTTAGGAAAGGACAATTTTTTTTACGATAATCTTCTTACTTTCAGAAAGGCTACTCACGTCAAGAAAAGAAAAAGGTATTACTTTATTTTTAAGAACAGGATTTAAGAAAAGTAATTTTTGTACGAAAAGTGTTTTTAAACAGAAGGTATTTTTGTGAAGAAAAGGTTTTCTTTAAGAAATGGGAATATTTTTTAAACTTGGTCTTTTTTCATGAATGAGAAAATTTTTAAGAGTTGGGACTTTCCTCAAGAAAAGTTACTTTATTTCACAATAAAGGTCCTCTTTACAGAAAAGATAGTTTTGTAAGAAAAGGCAATTTGTTGTAAGAAAATTTACTTTTTTAAGAAAACGTACTTATTTTAACAAAAAATTAATATTTTTAATAAATGTACTTTTCGTAAGAAAATTTCCATTTTTTAAGCAAGGGTACTTCTTTGAAATAAGGTATTTGTTTAAGAAAAGGTACTTTGTTTAAGAATATGAATAAGTATTTTTTTTGAAAAAATTAACTTTTTTTTAAGAAAAAGCATTTATTTAGGAATATGTTACTATTTAATCTTCTTCCACTTTGTCTTATCTAAATTTACTTTTTATTGGGTTCAAAACTACAATATACACTAAATATTGCTTACAAGCTCCACCTGGAAAACTTCCCATTAAACAAAAAATTTCCCAAAGCAAAAATACCCAATATAGTTGATAATACTGGGTTGTAGCATAATAGTTTTGAAAAGAGTTGACATTTATCTTTCAATCTTTGTAAAAAATTTAACTTTTTTTGGCATATATGTTCAGCCCAATTGAAAAATTCCTCCAAAAAATGCGTCTAAAATATTATTCACCGGTTTTTGTTTTGTATTTGGTTTATTTGCGTTTCATATGATTAGCTATTTTTGGAACGAAGTTCCTTATCGCACGTTGCGGGATGGCGGCGATATAAACTATTATACTACAACCCAGTATTATCAAATATATTGGGTACTTTTGCTTTGGTTTGTGTCTAGACTAACATATGTTGGGAAAATTGTTGTTTAACGGGAAGTTTGCTAGGTGGAGCCTGTAACCAATATTTAGTATATTTCATATATTTAGTATAGTTTTGAACTCAATAAAAAGTAAATTTAGTAAAGTCAAAGTGAAAGAAGTTTAACAAAGAAAATTTGCTTAAATAAGTGCCTTTTCTTAAAAATAGTAAATTTTCTCACAAAAAAAAAATACTTATTCATATTCTTGAACAAAGTACCTTTTCTTAAAAAAGCTACTTTATCTTAAAGAAGTACTGTTGAAATTTATATTATTCGATATTTAAGTTCTTATGTTCTTTAATAATTTGTTCTGTTCAAGATCAATATCTATTAAAAATTACTTTTTCTACGATCTATTAAAAAGTACTTTTTCTATGAAAAAGTAAATTTTAATAGAAAATATTAAAAAAAAATGTGAAATTGATTATTATGGTGGATGGTTGGGAATATAGCTATTTCAATGCCCAATGCCCAAGGCATATCATCATCTCCCTTCTCCACAAGTAGTTATTTAGGTTTATCATCACACATTATAGGCATAAACAAAACTCAACCTAGCGAGAATTGTCTCAAAACTCCTACTTGTGCGAAAACAACCACGACAGTACTCTGCCATAACCATCAATATTCACAGTTCTTTCCTATGCAGGCTTTCATAGAAAGAAATGTTGTGAATATTGTTGGTTATATCAAAGTATTGTTGTGGATGTTGTCGCACAAGCAGGAGTTGTACTGTCTTCCAAAAAGCACATTTTCTTAAACAAATAATTTTTTTTTTAAATAAGTACCTTTTATTAAGAAAGTACATTTTCTTACAACATATTACATTTTCTTAAAAAACTACACTTTTTTAAAGAGTAAATTTTTGTGAAACAAAATGACTTTTCTTCAAATAAGTACCTATTCTTGAAAAAAGAACCAATTCTAAAAAAATTCCCATTTCGTAAAAAAACCTTTTCGTCAAAAAATACCTTCTCCTAAAAAATCAATTTTCTTACAAAAGTTCCTTTCTTAAAAGTACATTTTCTTGAAAAAGTAATAGCTTTTCTTTTCGTGAGATAAGAAACCTTTCTGAAAATAAATACATTTTTTTAAAAAAAATAACCTATTCCTAAAAAGAGTACCAATTCTTTAAAAAGTCCCTGTTCTTAAAAAATGTACTTCTTTGTAAAAAAAAACTCATACTCTTACGGCTTTTTCTTACAGAAAGTACTTCTTAAAGATAATACATTTTCTTAAACAAACATTAGCTTTTAATAAACGAAGTACCTCTTTTTAAAAAAGGACCCTTTCGGGAAAACATAACACATATTCTTACAAAAAGGATCTAAAAATAAACATAAAAAAAATACATTCTGTAATAAAAAAATGCTTTCCTAAAAAAGTTTACAATTTTACAAAACGTATCTTTTCTTAAAGATCCATTTTTCAACTTGCGCTTTAGGCGAGTTGGAAGTAACTAGTAAAGGGTTTTTCAACAGAGACGCTACAAAAGTAAATCGATAGGGACAGCAAACGACGCCATATTTTTTGCCGCTCTTTTGACATTTCTCTTCAGTAAGGTTTGCCATTTCATCATGGAAAGATATACGAGAGCCAACAACTAGTCGAAATTATTAAAATTTACTACCGATATTTGGAGTCAGTGGCCTCAACTTTAAGAGCGCTACGTCCAATTTATGGTCGTTATAATCGTGCTACCAGATCAACAATTGAGCGTCTAGTGGAAAAATTTGAATCCACAGGCACAGTACAAAATGTGCCCGTAGTGTCGAGGATATTGCTGCCGCTGAGGCTCCAGTTCAAGAAAGCCCAAATGTGTCTCTCACACGTCGTTATCAAGCGTTGGGCATCCCTGTGACGTCGAAGATCAAATTGACGCAAGAACTGAAGTCGCTTGACCACCAGAAGCGTCGTATATTCATCATCTTCAGCGATGAGGCTCATTTCTGGCTGAATGGCTTCGTCAATAAGCAAAATATGCGTTATTGGTCAGACAGCAATCCACACGTAATCCATGAGTCACCATTGCATCCCGAAAAAATTACGGTTTGGTGCGACGATTGATGAACTGCGTACGAATGTCGAACGTGAAATAGAATCAGTATCGCCCGATTTATGCTTGAAAACCGTTGAAAATTGGGTTCAGCGTCTGGACTTCTGCAAGCGTGCCCGTGGTGGCCATGCAAAAGAAATCGAGTTCCATACATAATGGCATCGAACGTACTTTCACAGGAATAAAGAATTTCATTGGTATCTAAAACCGGGTTTGTTTTATTTCAAAAAAAATTTTTGTAGCGCTCTTATTGGAAAACCCGTTACATAATATATAACGAAAGGAACTTCGTTCCTACCGGGTGTACCCTGACACCTAATGTGATTTTTTTGAAAGGTGTTATAAAGAATTACTAAATGAGGAAAAAACTACAATATAGTCGAAGATTGAAAAAAGAAATCTCAAAATGCTTAGGATTTATTGAAGTAAAATTGAAAAAGATCCACGTTCTTCAGCAGAAGTCCAGGGGCTTTAAACCAAAACGCAATAATGCATTATTTTATTTCGATGAAAATAATGCTTAATACATAGACATCAGATATGAGCCATACATTCTAAAGAGCTTACTTACGATGGCGTACCCAAAACTTGCCGACCTAACAAAAAAGACACGAAAAAGTTGGGAAAAATTTTCATTGTTTTTCTACATAATCTCATTTTAGCTCTATACACTTTTTCCAGCAATATTCAATAGCTTCGATACCCTGTTTATAGTAAGAATTGTCAAACTCCTCTTCATGGTTGACAACCACCGATCCATTTTGTCAAGTTTGGAAATAGAAAATAGTCCAATGGAGCGAAATCTGGCGAATAAGCTGCGTGATGAAGCAATTCGAACTTTAATTCATTCATTTTGGCCATGATGGTAGTGGATGTGTGAACTGGAGCATTGTCTTGCTGAATCACGACTTTCTTTTTCGCCAAATGCGGCCTTTTTCCACAGTTTCATCACTTAAACGCTGCAATAAATTTGCATAATATTCGCCGTTGATGGTTTTTCCTTTCTGAAGATAATCAATAAAAATTAACCCATGCGCATCCCAAAAAACAGACGCCATGACCTTGCCTGCAGACGAAACCATCTTCGCCTTCTTTAGCCTCGATTCGCCCATTCCAGTTCGCTGCTTTGACTGTTTCTTTGTGTCTGGTGCGTAGTGGTTGACCCATGTCTTATCCATTGTTATAAATCGACGCAAACATTCGCCTTTATTGCGATGAAACATTGTCAAACATCCTACTGCAACATCTTCACGACGCTGCTTTTACGAGGCACCCATCTTGCGCACAGCTCTCTCGTCTTCAAACATAAAACAACTATGGTAAAGAGAAGAAAATTTACTTATGGAGTGAAATGCCAACAAAGAAATAGAGTGAAGCGCGCCGTTTCTCTGGCCTCTCTATAGAAATTCCAACAATTTTAAATAAAAGTACATAAAATATGAAATAATCAAGTTATGACGAGGGAAAGAAACGAATTTGAGTGAATCGCGTCGACCTTTTGGTTCTCTCCTACTGGGGTTGCCAAATTGCGCCGGTTTTTTTTCTCTACTTTTACATTGTTTTTGCTTTAAATCTTCGGCCATGTTGTTTTATAAGGTTGCCACTTTTCATCAAAATATTTTCTTTCAAACTACTGGCACCATCTATAGAGAATAAACAACCGGCGCAATTTCTCTTTGCTATACCTCAGGTCGGCTAGTTTTGGGACCGCCCTCGTAAGTCGCAATTTACGAAAATAAAAAAGGCCAAAAAAGGGGCAATAATTTGCAAAAAGGGCTAAAAAAAAACTCATAGCACTTTTTCGAAAAAAGGAGCGGAAACCAAAAATAAGAGCTAACAATGCCCGAAAACGGCTAAACTCGCAACACTGCCACCATTGCTCTGGCGACAACATACAACGATAGAGAGGGTTTCTGTTATACCATAGAGAATTGGAAAAGAACCGCAATGCCTATATTCGTGTTCTCTTGATGACGACGAGGTAGTAGGCCATTTCATCGAGTGCGAATTGCTTTTGTAATTTATTCTTTGGTTGGACCACTACGGACAGAAATAAAGGGGAATGCGTATTTTCGTTCGATGCTAACAACATAAAATATAATTTAGCTGTCATTAGTATCAATCAACACTTGTAAACTTCGTTTGCTACATGGTCTATAATCTGTATGTCTTCTTTGGTCTCTCATTCTACATCATTTTCCTAGTACCTTTTCGATCAGCTGTGCCATAGAAACTCTCTCGTTATACTGAGACGGGCAATGTTATTATTAAGAGTTAAATATGACTCTTTTTCGTGGAGGGCTAACGTTGGCCCGCGCATAACTGACGACATTTTGATCTCGATGTTTATGTCAACCTGATTATAGTTCAGTTCCTTGTATTCAAGTTATCTACACAAATAACGCTTGTACTCTCTCGTTTTTTTATTTTCTTTCAAATACTAATAAATTTTTTAATAAATTAACTGAAGTAATTTCACTATGTATCTACTGGGTGACTCCGCTTTATAGAGCGTGCCGCGCAATTTAACGGATTCATTTTAATTGCGCAAGAGAATCTAGTAACAGAGTATCGGGTAACTGATTTTCTCTGTTAAAAGCAACAAAAGCTGTACATTTTTGCAAAATCAGTTAAGCAAAAATTACTGTGTACATACATACATATAGGGCGTTCCACGTGAAGCGGGCAACCAAAAATAAATATTGTTCTTGAAATTGTTTCATATTTGGCTTAACTGTAGTTGTAGTAGGTATGAAAGTGAACACACAATATTTCTTTTATATGCTGCTTATATCTCAAGATATGAGATTTTAAAATTTTGCCGTTTTGAAATTTGATTGTCTTCTCTTTTAAGAAATGAAATGAAATTTGAAAAAAAAAAAAATATGAAGCCTGTGTTAGATAACACGGGCGCATAGGTCAGACGTAGAATACGTTAGTCATTTTGCAATTAAAATATATGAATTAAATATAATTTTTGATAAATGATTTAAATCTATCAAATTTATCTTTAATTTTTATGTTAAAAATTTAGGATAGTGTACACTTTATATCAATTCGATGCACTTTTGAAAACAAGTGTAAATACTGCATGTGGCAACACTGGTTCAGTAATGTTCACATAAAACATGCATTGTCATTATACTTCTTCTCTTTCTCACACTGGTTCTGTGATGAACACACAGATAATCGTACTGCTCTTACACATGATGTTATAATACATAAAATACAAAGCATATGAAAATTAATACAAAATTTGAAGGAGTTAAATTTTGATTTACTTATAGAATCAAAAAAATTATATGTAGCAATATGATTATTTAAATACAAATCAAAAGAATTCATATTAAATATGTTACGACCATACTTGAATTTTCTTCAATGCATGCATAAAGTATTAAAAACTTATAATGAAAGTGACAAACGTTTTCTCAAAATTTTGTGCTCCAGATCAACACCCCTACCTTACCGTATAACGTATTCTACGTTAAAAATCATGTGCAATTTAAAACAAAATTCTAAGTTCGCTTCATTTTTTAAATTTTTTTTTTAAATTCGAAATTAGCTTAAAGTAGACTTATAAAACACTTTAAGTTTCAAAATGTATGTATTTTAATGTACATAAATGCATGTCGCACTGAGTATGATGTTACCTGTAACCCTTCTTCCTTTTAAAACTGTCCATAACGCAGACCAATGTAAATTAAACGTTATTATGACTACACATTATGTTTTCCAAATATGCGTTTCTCTACTTCTTTATGAGAATTTTCTGCTCATTTTTTTTTGTAACTTAGTTTTGAAACGAAGTTCCTTATCGCACGTTGCGGGATGGGGGCTAAGTGAAAAAAAAAAATAAAACAACATTTGTTTTAACACTATTATACTACAACCCACTATTATCAACTGTATTGTGTACTTTTGCTTTGGCTTGGATCATTTGTTGTTTAATGGGAAGTTTTCTAGTTGGAACCTATAACCAATATACAGGGTGGGTCAGTCACGACTGAACAAATTTCACCAGCGTAAGACCTCTGGGAACTAAAAAAAAACCAAAAACCAGCAGACAGTTGTCCGAGGCCTTCGGCCACGGACTGTCCCTGAAGGCTGTGTCAGAGACACGGCCATTAAGTTTAACGTAGAATACGCCATCCGATAAGACAGAAAACATATATAACAATAAATGATAAATAAAAAAAAGCAAATGAATTTATTTATTTGATAGTTACTTTTGATAATATACATAAGCTTATGGTAATATACATAATAACTGCTGTGATTTCTTTTGTAGAGGGAGCAGAACTTCCAGATGCATGGTAAAATTTTCTTCATTCTTTGAATTTGTCAAATATAGACCTTTAATGCTTGTAACAACACGGCTAAGACCAACATAGACTAATTGGTTTGATTGACATTTGCTGTCAAATAGCAGTTGAAAATAATGACGATTTTAATTACGAACTTCAAGATGGAATTGCAGTTGTGAAGAAGCGAACCAATGTTATGTCTAAGGAAGAATATTATAACTGCATGCGCAAAACAAATCAATATATATTATATAATTAATATAAAGGGAATACAAAACTTACCTGAGTATTTATTTCTCTGCATAACAACCACTCGTTGGTTTCTTGTATTTCGTGTAGGTTCCATTTTGATTAGTAGTTTTTATTTTAATTTACTAAACGTCAACTGTCAGCTGCTGTCAAACAGCATCAAGCAGCATTATTATTTTTCTTACTTGCAGCACTTTCATTTAACATAAAAATGTATGAATTAATTTTTTCACATATTTTTTTTATAATTATATATCCATGTTAAATTCAAATTCACATTTAACATTTTGTTTCACTTAAATACATAAGTAAATATACGAAATTTCAATATTTCATCAATCAAAACAACAGCCGAAGGTTTGTGTCCACACTGAAACAGCAGCATAGTTTGTGTTCACGCTACAAACTCAAACACTCAACCAAACACCACACATACATATGTTTGAGTTTATGTGTTTAAACAATTTTCATTTGAGAAATTTAAATATTAGGAAGATATCAACCAATATGAAATGTATATCAAACGAACGATAACATCTTCATTTACCTACAAAAAAATTTAAAAAAAAGTTATCTCGCCGTTTCTTCATAATCAATGAAATAAAGATTACAACAATAACAACCTGACATGACTCCCTATACCGTAAGGTAAGACGTATTCTACGCCAAAAAACTACCTTTTCTTTAAAGAGTACCTTTTTGTGAAACAAAATAACTTTTCTCGAGAATGTACTTCAACTTTACTCTTAAAAATGTACATATTGTTGGAAAAGAGACCAATTCTAAAAAAAATCCCATTTCTTAAAAAAAACATTTTCTTCAAATAATAAATTCTCTTAAAAACTACATTTTCTTACAAAAATTCTCGTTCTTAACCGTACAGTTTCTTAAAAATAAAATAGTACTTTTTCTTTAATTTTCTTGAGATAAGTAGCCTTTCTGAAATATGTACATTTTCTTAAAAAAATAATCTTTTCCTAAAATTCTTACCGCTTCTTTAAAATAGTACCTTAAAAATAGTACCTGTTCTTAAAAAAAACATTAGCTTTTAATAGAAGAAGCACTTCTCTTTATAAAAAAAAGTACCCTTTTGGAAAACATAATATTTAATTCTTAATTTATTCAATCATCTACAGAATTTAATTCATACAGATTATAGCTATGTACATAAAGACTTAATACTAATTGTACAATATAAATAGGTTTAATTTAAATATATTTTTGGACACGTTAAAATTTAATGTTGGTGCAAAATTATTACACAGTTTTAAACATCTTGATATAGGCTCATTTAACGCATAATTTGACCTGGGCAGAGCCACCTCAAATATACGGTTGCAGCGTAATTCCTTTGGAGGTTCATATAAATTAATAATTTCTTTTATTTCCCAACAATTTTTATCTCCAGACAACACATTAAAAACAAACATTAAACAAAAATATGATCTACGGTCACTTAATGATTGCAACGCCAAAAAATTTCTTCATGATATGTAAGGAACTGCCTCAGGCCAATTTAACTTTTTGAAGATGATCCTTGTAAACAATTTTTGAATCTTTTCAATTCGATTGGAGTATTTCAAATAATATGGATTCCAGACTATCGAACAGTACTCCAATTTTCTTCGTACTAATGAAACATTAAAAAAAATCCAATGAGTGTTCGAACTCACGGGCGATGTGTTAACACCTTTTTGCTACACGGTTCCTGTTCGATTTCTATAAACACATTTGTAAATGTTACATTGGTTGGTTGGTTGGTTGAAAAGGCTGCACGCTGTCTAGCACACTTAGGCTAAAGAAGCCCGTTGTGATACCTGCAGTTTCTTCCATAGCAACTATTGACTAGTCGTCTAGCCAATTTGCTCTTTCAATAAATTTGTCTATGAGACCTACAGGAATATCCTGTAGGGGTAAGGTGCTAACTAAATATGTACCGAATATCCCACTTCTCAGTCCTGCCAGAGCAGGGCAATCCAAGAGAAGGTGTTTCGTCGTTTCCTCTTCCATGCAGCATCTACAGAGAGTAGAGTTTCTATGTCGCAATCTTAGGGCGTGTTTTCCTACAAGACAATGTCCCGTAAGTGTTCCTATCATTGTGGCAAGTTAAGTAGTTGCCTATTCCTCTTCCTGTCCACCTGCGGCCAGAGGACCCTGGCTTGTTTGCACGTTGGAGTAAGTCTTCACTTGTCCTTGAACATATTAAATGTTACATTGGAAAATAAAAAACAGCGTTCAATCATATGATGACGTTACATTTAAATAATATTAATACTTAAAATTATTTAAAGACCAGTGCAAGTACATGTGTCATTATTTCCTTGCTAAATACTTTTTGTTTTATTCCCACAAAAATCAAAGAAGGCAAAGCAACAGACACTTGTATGTATATACTACATATAGTATTATATTCGTACATACGCTACACAAGTTCACACAATTTTCGTTGCTCTCTTGGTATCTCATTTTTATACACGTATAACCACGTCATTTTTCTCTTTGCTCTGATTTTATTAGACTTACCTTTCACAATAATAAAAAACCAACCCGTAAAAACTTAGTTGTTGACTATAAATTCTTTATATATGAACACGCCCCTTTGTCCAAAACCGCCCATATTTTCAGAAGATCTTAGAATATGTAAACCTAACCAATCTACCCAATTTTGTTCAAATACCGATAACAGGAGCAGAAATAATGGATTTTTAATTTGAGATTTGTATGGGTGGTACCACGTCACTTTCTCCAATCCCGCCAATATTTTGACGGTTCATTTTTGTCGTCGTCATGAGTGTTTCCTGCGAAGTTTCAGCTCGATTGGATTACGGGAAAAGGGTTGAAAATCAATCCAAATCAATTATTTCGGCATACATACATACATACATGCATACAGACAGGTGAAGTTAATATAAATAATTTAAATTAAAAGTGGTGACATTTAATTTTGACACTTAATTTGACATTTAATTTTGACACTTAATTTGACATTTAATTTTGTCACCATTTTTGTGATTTTTAATTTAAATGCAAGCGTTTTATTTGAGAGATCCCTAGAAAATTAATTAACTAATTCATTTTAATTACGCTCTTTATTGAAAGTATCTAGACCATTGTTGTTGAAGGGGGATCATTGCACAACCCCATCATGAAGAAGAATATACTTATTGAGGCTAAGAGAAAAATTATTTTCCAGTTTTTAATGCATTTATTAATTATTTTTAATTATTATTTTTTTTAGTTTTAATTTTTTAGTTAATAAATTTTTAATGTTTTAATTCATGTATTCATGTATTGTCATTCATGTATTTCATGTATTGTCATCCAAATCTGACAAGTGTGCAAAATTTTAGTTCGATTGGTCAACTGCAACTGTGTTAAAAATGAGTTACTAGATTTGAACAATACAGACTGACAGACAACAAAGCAAGTTAAATAAAACACTGTAATAAATAATGATTTCATTTACTAATTTTTACAGTTACTAATTTTTACAGTACAGAACTTTTTATAAAATAATTAATTAAATCTGTATTTACACCAAAAGATTAACGGGCAGTTTGTAGAAAATATAAAAAAAATTTATTTAATCTCCGTATGGTTTGTTAATATATCGGTGCAAATGCAGTGAAAGCTTTAGTTAGCCTCAGGCACACATACATATATTTCAGTCTTATTACTCAAAAAATAAATCTTGACAATTGCAGGCAGCTGAGCTTGACAATGTCGGCCCTTGATATAAAAACAAAATTCCTGCAATTCCTACTGATTCTACCTTACCTATTTTGCCATGTGTTGTATTTAAAAATCTCTCTCACATAAAATTTGGTGAGTCAAATCCGAAATTACTCTTATTGAAACAAAAGCAGTTGGGGACTTTTTGAAACCGGCAGGAGGTAAAAAAGTCCTTATCCACTATAAATAAATTCTATTTATAAATAGGCCATCGGTTTTTGGAATAAAGGCATGATACTTTTTAGTTCCGGGAATGATGATTGCAGAATTAAACCTGGGTTGCAGAAAAATCCTCTCACGTTGAATATCGTCTTTGGAACAGTAGTAAATCGTAGGTTGTTTTATAGAAGATTTTACCCATTCGTATATGTAATTGCTTTGTTGAAACGATTGATCTGCTTGAATGTGACTGTAGGCTTGCACACTTCGCTAGTCGCTTGAGGTTCCCCGCAAGACCGTCGCATGCCCTTCTCAATAAGATATTGATAGATTCACAGAATAGAATTTGTGTTTAATATGGTGTGGCGCCCCATCGGTTGTGTATATAATTTTAGATGCAGCTAAATATGCTTGTGTAGTATTTTCTGGTAAGCGTAAAAAGTGGCTGTATCATGGTTTAGGTCATCTGAAATCGCAAAAATGATGCCGTGTTTCACTTCAATTCCATCTACTTACTAAACAAAACGAAGTCAACAGTGTTTTTTTTTTGGCGTAGAATACGTCTTACCTTACGGTATAGGGAGTCATGTCAGATTGTTATTGTTGTAATCTTTATTTCATTGATTATGAGGAAACGGCGAGATAACTTTTTTTAAAAATTTTTTTGTAGGTAAATGAAGATGTTATCTTTCGTTTGATATACATTTCATATTGGTTGATATCTTCCTAATATTTAAATTTCTCAAATGAAAATTGTTTAAACACATACACTCAAACATATGTGTGGTGTTTGGTTGAGTGTTTGAGTTTGTAGCGTGGACACAAACTATGCTGCTGTTTCAGTGTGGACACAAACCTTCGGCTGTTGTTTTGATTGATGAAATATTGAAATTTCGTATATTTACTTATGTATTTAAGTGAAACAAAATGTTAAATGTGAATTTGAATTTAACATGGATATATAATTATAAAAAATATATGATAAAATTAATTCATACCTTTTATGTTAAATGAAAGTGCTGCCAAGTAAGCAAAATAACAATGCTGCTTGATGCTGTTTGACAGCAGCTGACAGTTGACGTTTAGTAAATTAAAATAAAATCTACTAATCAAAATGGCACCTACACGAAATACAAGAAAGCAACGAGTGGTTGTTATGCAGAGAAATAAATACTCAGGTATTTATACATTTAATTTAGATTATATTCGAAACGATGCTCCCACAACTATTGATGACACAACCATTGACTTAGATTTTGCGAGAAATTTGAATGTTAATTTAAAAACATATTTATCCTATTTTTCCTATCATAAGCCCATATTATCAAAAGTAACTTTCAAATAATCAAATTGATTTGCGTCTGTTATTTATCATTTATCCTTACTCTTTTAATTTAAAAACATATTTATCCTACTTTTCCTACCATAAGCTTAAATAAATTCATTTGTTTATGTCATTTATCATTTATTGTTATATATGTTTTCTGTCTTATCGGATGGCGTATTCTACGTTAAACTTAATGGTCGTGTCTCTGACACAGCCTGCAGGGAAAGTCCATGGCCGAAGGCCTCGGACAACTGTCTGCTGTTTTTTTTTTTTTTTAATCGAGCGAACCCATCGCCGCAACTCTTACCCGCCCCTACCGACCGAGAGGGTCACGTCCCCATAACGTGAGGACAGCGTACACATTATAGACCGGTCTATAAGGGGAGAGCAAGGATCATAAGTTCACACGTTGCAACCAACTACAGAAATTCTTCACCAGTTGGTATTACACTAACATGAATAAGTATAAATGTACATCACGAGATGCAATTAAAACAAATACTTCATAATAAATAATAATTACGAATAAAACCTAAACGAAGTTATAAATCAGACCCGGTAGTAAGGAGAAAGTAAATTTACATACATATATAAAGAAATATAATCGGTTCAAATGACAAATTATCCTAGACTTTGTAGTTTCCCAACTACCAGTGAAATCAATAAACTGATATAGCTTATTAATCTGATCAATGCTTGTCTACTGCTATACGAAGGAAGATTATGGTTCGAGTTCCATTGAATGTTTCTCAGACAAAAAATGAGCAAATATTTCTGGACCAATTCAATCATATTAACATACAAATTGTACTGGGGGTCCCAAACAACAGATCCATATTCGAGAATAGGGCGGACTAGTGAAGTAAAAAGATTTTTCGTAACGTAGGGAAATTCCTTTGCCCAACATTTAATAAACTGCAGAATGCCATAAGCCTTCTTTACCATCGTAACTACATGGGAGTTGAAATTCAATTTTCTGTCCAAGAGAACAAATGAATCCATCGATTCAAGAATATCGCCACCTAAAATGTATTTTGCCCAAAAGAATGATGACCTAGAGAACAGCGTATACACAACATACATTTCGCAAAATTAAGCTCCATCAAATTGGCTTCGCACCACGTCTGGAAAGTAAACAAATCCCTCTGAAGTAAAGTATATTGACAAGGATCCTTGTAAAAAAAATGGATCAATATTTTAGGGTGGAGGCGTTAAGTCGTTAATGAATAACATGCACAGAACCGGGCCAAGATGACTGCCCTGAGGCACCCCAGATGACACAAAAATAGATCTTGAGAATGATCGGCCAAATGATACCATCTGTTCTCGGTTCTTTAAGTAAGAACTAATCCAATTCAGCATGTTACAATTAAAACCTTGGTCATCATTCCAATGAAACGATTGGGCAGCATCTTGGACAACAAAACTATAATTTTCTGCAAAATCACATTGTACGATGATTTGATCTTCAGCCAAGACATCACACAAGCTAATCTCAAAATCCTCGGAAGGCAGAGGTTGAATAGATATTGTGAAGCGGTCTGTACCAAGCGACGTTTCAAATTGCCTATCTGTCACGTGATTGCCATCGAATATATCTTTTGAACCAGTGCATATCGGTTTTGCACATAAATTATTTTTTCAAACTTAATTTAATTTCTTAAAAGATCAGACAATTTTCTGTACCCATCGCGCACCTTAATATAACCATTTTGTATATTCGAACACAGAAAAAAGTAATTTTTCAATTCAATTAAAAAATTCGAAAATTCAAACAAAATATTAATTGAAAATCCTGTGATAAAAAAAATCACATGTTATTAGAAAAATATTATTTTTCAATCGATTCAAAATTTCACCCATCCACGAAAATATTTCTACGTTATTTATCAAAAATATTTTCGTTTTTAGTAGATGAAGAATTTGACATATTAACAAACTAAATTGTATTTCAGTTTTCGTTTTGTCTTCGATCCGGAATATTTTTAGAAATTTTGTTTATTTAAAAAAAATTACATGAGGAGTCAGGGGACACCCGGTTGGAACGAAGTTCCTTTCGCTATATATTATGTACTAGTTAGTTCCAACACACCTAGGACGCCTGTTAAAAAATACTGTAATTTATGTGGATCTTGTAAAATGATAAACTTTTGTTAAGAAATTTTTTATTTATTGAATGTATTTTTAAAAAAAAAGTATATTTTTAGGCCCCTTTTGTAAGAATATGTATTATATTTTCCCAAATAGGTCCTTTCTTTGATGAGAGGTACTTCTTTTATTAAAATAAAAAAAAGGGCTTCCCGTTACATCCCGTGAAAGGATTAGGGAGAGCTTCTCACAAACCAGTAAGCTGTGCGCCTTCTAGTTTTACACTCACTGATTGGGTCCTACAGTTTTACACCGGTTCCGAACGGTATTTTGAGAATACTCGATAGTGTCGCCGTCACTAAACTAAGACAAAGCCTAAGAGTATGAATTTTTTTACAAAAAATACGTTTTTAAGAACAGGCACTTTTTAAAGAAGTGGTACTCTTTTTAGTATAAGGTTATTTTTTAAGAAAATTTACATATTATCAGGAAGGCTACTTATCTCAAGAAAACAGAAGAAAAGGTGGAACTTTGTTTTTAAGAAATGGTACTTTTAAGAAAAGGAATTTTTTTAAGAAAAGGTATTTTTTTAAGAGAAGGTATTTTTTTTTTGAAGAAAAGCTTTTTTTTACGAAAGAATAGATACAATTTACGTACTGTTTTCGTGAACAGCCCTAATGCTAATGGGAAGGGCAGTGTTCATTACCATGCGCCGGCCACTTGGCAAAATAGTGGACGCCGTCGACTTTGGGCGAGTGGCATGGGTTTGTTAGATGCTTCTTCGCGGTAATCTTCTATTATTATTACATTCTCACATTTCAACCGCGCGAGTCATAATTGCCAAATTTTATTGTTGTTCGTCTTTTGTTATAAATAAATGGGGCATTAGTGGCCCAACTATTATTTAAAAATAAAGGGCGTGTTTTATTGTGTAAAAACAAATAGGGACGACTCCGGCAGCAGTTCCTGTTACCACCAATACCCGGTCGCAGCAGCTCCATCACAACGGCAGCACCTGGCGCCAGCGCAATCGCAGGTCCGGTAAAGGTGAATCCTCGGAAGAAACATTTGGTCCTTCTACCGAAAAAGGAAAAAAAACAGGTGCGTAATCTGAAATTTAAAAGTGTAGTTCAAGACGTACAAATTTCGACTCATCAATTGTGGCTCAAAACAATTTGTGGCTCGAAAAGTACGACGTCAAGTGCAAGTGTATAAAAAAAATAGACAAGTGTGGCTCTTTTAAACCAAATTTGGATGAAATAAGGGTCATAATTGGAACGTTGCTCAAGGTTTGAGGTTATATGAACATAACCAATAGCTCGTTTTGTGGTGATACGCCATTTTGGTCCCGTTAAACCAGATTTGATTTATGTGCGCCTGTTCTACATATTCGTAGCCCGTTAGAGTGGGAAATTGTTGTTGCTCAGTTTCGAAGAATAGATAAACGCCGGTTTGCTTTGTTTACGTTCTCGTTCACGACATTGTAGCTCGAATTGGAAAATTGTGCCATTTTGACGTTTATTGTTGTTTGTGCAAAGAGTTTATTTTTTTTCTCTTCGAAATAAATGAGAAGACAAGTAAGGGCAATTTGTTGTGGAGTAAAACAAAAGTATATTGTTCATCGCTACAGTGGTGGCTCAGTACAACCAACAACAACTTGTTGAGAAAAAAATTAAATTGCTGTGTCGGTATTTCGTAGCAAGGGAAAAGATAAATACGAGCAAGTGGTTATTAAATCAATATTCGTGGGTCGTCATTGCTACAGTGGTGGCTCGATACAATCAACCGCGGTTATTTTGCATAATTGAATAAAGAGTGACGGCATATCGTGGCGAATATTATGAATATGAGCAACTGTTGAATAAAACGGAGAATCATTGTTGTCCAGCGCTACAGTGGTGGCTCGATACAATCAATTGTTGATGAACAATTGAGAATAAAGTTGGGCTTTCTACAATTAATAAACTAACTGATAAATAAGAAGGAAAGATTTATTGAAGGAGTTTGATTGTAGTCCGAAAACTACAGTAGGGGCTCACTTTAAACAAAATTAATAAAAATTTTCAATATAACTTTGGTGTTTCGACTTACTTGGTACAAGGGAAAAATCAACGGGGAATTGTTGCTCATTAAGGAGAATCGCATCAAATATAAAGAACGAGAACACGAATTGTATTCCAGTAGTTCTTGTGGGGCGATAAAAACATTTCTTGAAGTTTTTTTTTTTTTTTTTGGTTTCTCTTCAAAATTTTCGGCTCCTTTACGGAAGATAAAATGGCGTGTTTTGAAAAATATCTACAAGCTTCTGACGAAATATTGGCAACAGAGGCACAGCTCAAAGAAGAAGACTTTGCAGACTACTCAAGTGAGGCAATCGATTTTGAGAAAAGCGAGATAACAAAGTCCTGGACAAAATACAAGAAAATTTATGACGAATGTTGTTCAGGACCTGTAGAGAAAGAAAAAGAGCTAGCCGTTGTTCAATCAAAACATACACAGGTTCGTAAGGCATATGTAAAATGCATAAATTATATTGCAAAGGCAAGAAAAAAAATGCCGGTGGAAAAAAGTGCAGCGCCTAGTATAGTGGTTCCCAACCATGGGTTTGCGGTACCCCCATGTGATACTGGCGTCTTTCATGGTGACTATTTATCGTGGCCCACATTTCGGGACATGTTTAGCGCAATTTATGTGGATAACGCACGACTAAGCCCAGTGGAAAAATTATTTTATCTTTTTCAAAAAACTGATGGAGAGGCCAGAGAAATTAACAGAAATGTTGCTCTAACAGCCGAAAACTTTGAAATAGCTTGGAATAATTTAAAATCTCAATACGAGAACAAGCGGGTTTTGGTAAACATGAAGTTGAAAGCGTTGTTCAATTTGGTGCCATGCCAAAGTGAATCAGCCCAAGAGGTGAAACGGCTCCAAAGGGAGATTAACAATTGTATGTCAGTTCTCAAATTATATGAGATTGACATAGAATCATGGGACCCTATCTTCGTGTTCCAATGTTCGTCATGTTTACCGCAACATACATTACAGCTCTGGGAGCAGTCAGTAAAGAAAAAGACAGAGGTTCCCAAATGGAAGGAGCTTAATAATTTTTTGACCGATAGGTACCATGCGTTGGAGAGTGTTTGCGACATAACTGCGTCTAGCCAACAACGGTACAGTGGTTCTCAAACTTTTTCAAATGGGGACAATCAACCATCAACGAAACCCAAACAATTTAAGGCTCACCATACTAAAGTTGATTTGGCTCAATGCAAATTATGCAAAGAAGCCCATGCAATAAAAAATTGCAGAAAATTTCTAAATATGGACAATAGAAGCCGAGTTTCAGTTTTGAAAAAATTCAAATATTGTTTCAATTGCCTAACGACAGGGCACATGTATGGCGATTGCACTAGCCCGAATGGTTGCTCAAAGTGCAAAAAGAAGCACCACAGTCTACTGCATAGAGATTTTGTGAAAAAATCGAATCAGGCTCAGGCCTCAAGTCAAGTACAGTCCACTGAAGTTCCAAATACATCTGCAGTAGTTCAATCGCACCATACGTCGGTGGCAAAACAAGTTATGCTCGCAACAGCGTGGGTGAATATAATAAGTTGTGGCTCAAATTATAAAGTGAGGGCACTTATTGATCCATGCTCAGATGAGAGCTTTATATCTAAGAAAATGCAAAAATTATTAAAGTTGCCCACAATACCAGTTACAGCAGAAGTTACTGGATTGAATGGCGAAATTGTTAGTAAATGTGATAAAAAAGCACATTTTACTGTGGAGTCTGTTCTTCATCCGAACATTAAACTCAATGTAGGGGCACTAGTAGTGTCTAAGGTAACTGGTGATATACCAACTCACTCATATAGTCCAAATGGGGCTGAAGAGTTACCAAAGCTGGATTTTGCGGATCCAGATTTTTATAAGAGCGGTCAAATTGACATTCTATTTGGAGGAGATTTATATCCCTCAATTCTGCGAAACGGTATTCATCAAGGAATTTTTGGTTCTTTAGTTGCTCAAAAAACGATCTTCGGATGGGTGGTAACTGGACCAGCCGTCAGTAAAAGCAGTTCTTCACAATTGACAGTAGCTCATTTTACAAAAGTTTCTATTGACGAACAGTTGTCAAAGTTTTGGGAGTTGGAAGAAGTCGCTCATAAAACTGTTTTATCACAAGAGGATAAAAAGTGTGAGGAAATCTATTGCTCTACTACTATCAGGAACTCTGATGGGAGATATGTAGTAAATCTGCCCTTCAAGAACGAACACCCTGAGGTAGGCCCAAACAGACACATTGCTCTAGGTCAATATGAGAGAAATGAGAAATCTTTGTTGAAAAGACCTGGAGTCAAGTTGCAGTATGATGAGGTTATGGAAGACTATTTAAAGCTGGGCCACATGCGGAAAGTTGATGACGCAACTTGTGGTCCTAAGTATTATTTGCCCCATCATGCTGTGTATAAGCCAGATAGTGCCACAACAAAGTTGAGGGTAGTTTACAACGCATCGAGTCCCTCGGCAAATGGCGTAAGCTTAAATGATATGTTGTACGTTGGTCCAACGTTACAGGCCAGTCTTGTGTCGCTTATATCGAAATGGCGCCTTTATAAGTATGTCTTTAATGCTGACATCACAAAGATGTACAGACAGGTACTTATAAATCCTGAACATGCTGTTTTCCAAGGAGTTTTATACCGTAGCTCTGAAAATGGAGAAGTCGAAAACTATCAACTAAATACGGTCACGTTTGGCGTGAATTGCGCACCATATTTAGCGCTCAGAACACTGCTGCAGTTGGCAAGTGACGAGGAAAAACGTTTCCCAATTAGTGCTGAAATATTGCGTAGCTCTATGTATGTCGACGATGTTTTGTTTGGTGCACACAGCATTTCAGAAACATTGGTAGCTCGTGATGAACTAATTGCACTATTAAAGTGTGGAGGATTCGACTTAAGAAAATGGACGTCAAATTGCAGTCGAATTTTAGCAGGGTTGCCCTCTGAATTTGTTCTGAATTCGTCTTTTTTATCGCTTGATGACAATAGTACCGTTAAAACGCTGGGATTGAGGTGGAATGCAGCACACGATGAATTTTATTTTGTCACGGAGAAAATGTTGATCAAATCATCCTATACAAGGCGAGAAGTTTTGTCAATTATCGCTCGGCTATTTGATCCAATAGGATGGCTTTCACCCGTCATTGTGAAAGCAAAAATTTTGATACAACAAATGTGGCTCGACAAAGGCGGCTGGGATGATCCGATTGGAGTCATGTCGCTCCAAAAGTGGCGAGCGTTTGTATCAAATTTCAACGAGATTGATAAAATCAAAATTCCACGTTGGATTGGTTGCTCATCAGATTCTTATGTTGAATTTCATGCCTTTTGTGACGCCTCGGAGTTAGCATATGCAGCGGCATTATATATTAGAGTGCAGACCGGCGATAAGATATGCACAAATCTGCTTGTGGCTAAAACAAAAGTTGCTCCAATAAAGAAAATCACTTTACCACGTTTAGAGCTTTGTGGTGCGGTACTATTAGCCAAATTGGTTGAGAAAGAGGTTCCAAATCTGAAAATCTTGAATTCTTCGCTGTATTTATGGTCCGACGCAACTATTGTCCTAGCATGGCTCAAAAAGTCGCCTTGTAATTGGAAAACTTTTGTTGCTCATAGAGTTGGAACGATTTTAGACAAAGTTGGTAACAAAGATTGGCGTCATGTTGCATCTGCGGAAAATCCTGCCGATTTAGCAACCCGGGGGCTGACTCCGGATGAATTAAAAGACAACAAACTTTGGTGGCACGGTCCTGATTGGCTAAGTCAAGATAAATCTAAGTGGCCCGCCACAAAAGATGAATTTGAAACTTCAGAAGAAGCTAAAAGTATTCAAACGTATGTTGCTCAATCGGCAAAAAATGAGGATATTCTAAATCATTTCTCTTGTTTGGCTAAGGCGATGCACGTGATAGCGTACGTGTTTAGATTTTTCAACAAAGTTAAACAGCGCTTAAAGATTCGTCAAAGTAGTCAAAGGGTTGATCATAATCCACACAAGTCGCACAAACTCGGAGCTGACGAGTTATATTTCGTGAGAATTCGTCTATTTGTCCTGTCTCAGAAGGCTCATTTTGAAGAAGAATACACCTGCTTGCTCAAAAAGAATAAAATTAGTACACGTAGCACTTTATTAACGCTCACGCCCTTTTTGGATAATCAGGGCTTAATACGAGCTAATGGTCGTCTGGGTTCAACTAAAAGTTTGTCCTATAATGAACGTCACCCTATTATTCTTGCCTATAGCAGTCGTGTAGCCCGTCTTTATGTGGAGTTTATTCACAAAATGGTTTTGCACGGTGGTCCAACTTTGGTTCTCAGCACAGTTCGTCAAGAGTGTTGGATACTTAAGGCTAAAAATCTAATCAGAGCGTGCATCCACAATTGTAAACCTTGTGTTCTTAACAGGAGAAAACTCCAAGGACAGATTATGGGTGAACTTCCCTCCGAAAGAACGACGTTTAGTAGGCCCTTCACAAATACTGGGGTCGATTTCGCAGGCCCATTTGAAATTAAGAGTTTCACAGGCAGATACACGAAAATCACAAAGGGCTACGCATGTGTATTTGTCTGCTTTGCGACTAAGGCTATTCACATAGAAGCCGTGAGCGATTTGTCCACTCCTGCGTTTTTAGCCGCGTTGGCTCGATTTATTGCTCGTCGAGGGTGCCCTAATAAAATGTTCTCCGATAACGGCAGAAATTTCGTAGGTGCCGCTAAACAAATCGACATTAATTTTGTTGCCCATGTTAAGGAGTTTTGCAATGAGGCCGTCTCTAAATATGGACATCAGAAACTATCGTGGCACTTTATTCCCGCTGCTGCTCCACATATGGGCGGTTTGTGGGAAGCGGGAGTCAAAAGTTTGAAAACGCACCTTAAAAAGACGGCGGGGCAAATTAAACATACTTTCGAAGAGTTTGCTACCTTGTTAGCTTCTATTGAGGCCTGTCTCAACTCACGCCCGCTCTCAGCCCTCTCTGAAGACGTTAACGAGCAAGCTGCATTAACTCCAGCCCATTTTTTAATAGGTAGTCCAATGTTGGCCCCTGCGGAACCTGAAGAGTTGGGAACCCCTGACTCGATTTTAAATCGTTGGCGCAAATTGAAGGCGATCCAGCACGAATTCTGTCGTCGTTGGAAGAACGAATACTTGAAGGAGTTGCATAAACGCACTAAGTGGAAAAACCCTCAAACTGACCTCGTAGAGGGAGATCTTGTTGTTCTTAGGAACGAACCCCTGTGTCCTACAGAATGGCGTTTAGGTCGCATTGTTAGAATTTATCGCGGACCTGACGGACGAGTCCGTGTTGCCGACCTTAAAACTCAGAGTGGCACCATAACAAGGCCGATCCACAAACTCATTCTTCTACCTCGTAGCACAATTTAACATGTACCAACCTGTAGTCACTTACCTAACCGTAGCTCTCACTATAACTATTTACTCACTAGACATTTTCCCACTTACAGTTCAACACGATGCAGTCGGGCATGTTTAATGCGAACTTCACCTGTGTGATTTGTGGCAGGTTGCACGCCATTCGACAGTGCACTCGGTTCCAGGTGATGAATGTTGAAGAGAAACTGCGTGCTGTCGCTCATTACGGTTTATGCACCAACTGTCTAGCACAATCTCACCAACGCGTTGCGTGCCGAACCCTGGACCGCTGCAAACGATGCTTTCAAGACCATAACACCTGGCTGCACCCTATACCATCAGGCAAACTGTGGCTCAGAATGACGGCAATGGTAACTGTGAAAATCGACAGCAAAAATTTCACATTCGCACGTGTCCTTATTGACCCCAATGCGTCGAGGTCATCAATAATGTTGAGCGAGGCTCATAGATTACGGTGCTCAGTGGTACGAGGCCGCACAGAAGTGACTCTGTGGCACCGATTACGTGACGACTTCGAGATGAAGGTGCAATGTGCTGTCGAAGACCGTGACTACGGGTACAATATTGTGGCCCAAATTTGTAAAGCCCACAGCACCATCAGGGTACCTGAGGACAAAAGGGCAGACCCAATGTGGAACTACCGTCGCCGTCTACACATCATTCTGGGGGCTGATGTGGCAAGTCGGATCCTTGTTGGGCCACCAGTTGGACGCCCCGGCAGCTTACTACGCCAAAACACGAAATTTGGCGAAGCGTATTTCGGCGTAGCAGAGAATTATATCCTTAACTTGAATTATTATTAAACCTTCTCAGTGGTTAATAATCTTATTTGCGTGGCCTATCATTTTCGTTGCACTCCTTGCAAGGCGGGGAGTATGTTTTCGTGAACAGCCCTAATGCTAATGGGAAGGGCAGTGTTCATTACCATGCGCCGGCCACTTGGCAAAATAGTAGACGCCGTCGACTTTGGGCGAGTGGCATGGGTTTGTTAGATGCTTCTTCGCGGTAATCTTCTATTATTATTACATTCTCACATTTCAACCGCGCGAGTCATAATTGCCAAATTTTATTGTTGTTCGTCTTTTGTTATAAATAAATGGGGCATTAGTGGCCCAACTATTATTTAAAAATAAAGGGCGTGTTTTATTGTGTAAAAACAAATAGGGACGACTCCGGCAGCAGTTCCTGTTACCACCAATACCCGGTCGCAGCAGCTCCATCACAACGGCAGCACCTGGCGCCAGCGCAATCGCAGGTCCGGTAAAGGTGAATCCTCGGAAGAAACACGTACAATTACGTACTACGTACTTATCTCAAGAAAAGTTTTTTTTTTACAAAAAAGGTATTCTTTGAAGAAATTTTAGTTTTTTAAGAAAAGGCAATTTGTTGTAAGATAAAAAATAAATAAATGGTTTCCCATTACATCCCATGAAGGGACCGGGGAGAACTTCTCACAATCACTGAGCTGTGCGCTTTCCAGTTTTCACTCACTGATTGGGACCTACAGTTTTACACCGATTCCGAACGGTATTTTGAGAAGCTTTTTTCATGGCTATATACTCGATAGTGTCGCCGTCACTAAGCGAGGTGACCGTCGTCGAAAGAAATTTTAAGGTGGTTGGGAGCAGGGATCGAACCCAGGATCTCCTGTACAAGAGGCGCGCACACTACCCATTGCACCACCGACGGTAAGATAATGTAGTTTTTTAAGAAAGGTACTTAGTTAAAAAATTACTTTTTTTAAGAAAATGTACTTTTGTAAGAAAATTTACTTTTTTAAGCAAAGGTACTTCTTTAAGATGTTATTTTTTTAAACTTATTTCCCTTTGGCTTTTCTAAATTAACTTTTTATTCGGTTCAAACTTCAATATGTAATTAACAGGGTCCACCTAGGAAATTTCCTATTAAACAAGAAATATGTTAGTCTGGACACAAACCAAAAGTACGAGTACAAAAGTGCTGCCAAATTTAATTCCATGCTGAGGGGTGTGTTTCATGGATTTGCCAGTCTTGCACTTTGGCTTTTCTAAGTTTACTTTATATTGGGTACAAAACTACAATATGTAATGCACAGGCTCCACCTAGAAAACTTCCCTTTAAACCAAACCAAACCAAAAGTACCCAATATAGTTGATAATAATGGGCTGTAATAAAGTAGTTAAAAAAAAGTTGTTTAAAAAGTTTTCATTTAGCCCCCATCGTAGATAAAGGAATTAAGTAGATATCGCACATGCCTTGGGAAATTTCTTGTTCAATGGGATATTTTCTAGATGGAGCTGGATGCAACAATTACAACGTTTGATCCCAAACACAATATACCTTGCAAGATGTATTTAGAACAGGTGCTAACAATAGGTATGGTAGGCAACATCAACAGGGATTTTGTTTTTGTTTTGTGGTCCGTTGCTCTTAAATCCAACACAAACGAACACCAACAGTAAACAAAAAGATGCAAAATAACAAAATTTTAACTTGAAAGTGCGGAACACAACGACATGAAAAAAAAACTAAATTAGTTGTTTGAATAGCACAACCTGGAAAATGATTCTATTTTTGTATTGAAAAAATGTCCCACATTGTTGAATAAACGTCAGTGAATGTTATGAGAAACGTCTATGAAAGTTACTAAACAACAACACAGCACCTAGTGGCAGTACTTGACAACGCTTGTGGGATAGCTACTTATTTCCTTTATCTATGGCCCCATCCCGCAACGTGCGATAAGGAACATCGTTCCAAAAAATGAAACAGCCGTGGTAGGATTCGAACTCACATCCACTGGAAGATCGTTTGTCACACAGCGTCTAGCCCGTTATGCCCCCGACTGCCTGTACAAACTTATCTCCAACTGAAGTTATGTGGTTGTTCGTAACGTATTTACTTCGTTAAATATTGGGGTATTTCTTATGAATTTTGTTGTTGGTACCATTTATCGATTTTTCAATATTTGAGTAATTTGTCAGTACATATATAATGAAAAATGTAATTAAGTGCTGAGATTTTTCACGTACCAATCTTTTTGTTCAAATTGTACAGTCGTCTTTTTTTTCTGTGAAAAATACTTTAAAAAAGACAAATTTCAAAAACGGCAAAATTTTACACTCTCGTATCTTGAGAAATAAACATTCTACAAATAAAATATTGCGTGTTCACTTTCATACCTACTACAACTACAGTTAAGCAAAATATGAAAGAATTTCTAGAAAAAAAATTTTTTTTTTGGTTGTCCTCTTCACGTGAAATGCCCCATATGTAAGTACGTAATTATGAATTTAATTATATTATTGTTTATCATTTGATAGTTTATTGTTGTAAAATTTTTTCATTCGGCTGTTGATGATGCTGTAGTATAATTTGTAACTTAATTGTTGTTCGCTCTCCACTACGAACCGGTTTATAGTGTGTACATTGTCACTACGTCATGGGAATGAGACCCACTCTATCGGTTGGGTCGGGTGTGTATGTTAGTGTTAATGCCAACGTTTGATCGTTAAATAGCCAGTTAATATGTAAGTAGGTAAATTATCGAACTGGCCCGTACAGTAGCTTGCATATTTGTGGTTATAACCGTTTGAAATAAACAATAAATACATTAACAAATCCGTGACGGATACATGGTGATGATGAAGATATGCCACTTAACTATTTCAAACCAGTTCAACAGTTTCTCTAAGACTTTCGTCGTGTAAACACTCGTTGTGATAATAGAAATAATGCAAGTGGTCACTTTTCTAATAGTTTCATTAATATCCACAGTAGTGTCATCAACCAAATGCAAAAATCCACAATTAAAATGCATAAAATTGTGTTGTAAGAGAACACAATACTACCATAGCAAAATTATACTTTGTCAGGATATTCCGGACCAATTCAAAGCTTCGTGGCTTGCCTTTCTGGATGATAATAAGACAATAAATCAGACGCTGGAAGTTGTTGAGTATGGCGAATGCGAGAAATCAATTATTCGGCAAGTACGTACAAAACATACATACATGTATTTATCATTTGGATTATAAAGTACATAACCTCATTTGTGATCGTCTGTGGTGCAGTGGTCAGCATGCGCAATTTTGGAAGTTAGAAAATTGGTTCAATCGGCGCACTGCCCGCCTTTCATTATTTTCTGCAGGAGAATACAAGAAAATGTATCCAAGGTGGAAAGCTTCGTTTTTTATTATGGATGACAATATTCTTTTATTTCGAAATGGAAACAAAGTTGTAAAATGCCGGAAGATAATTATAAAAAGGTTACACTGTGAGACAAATGGTAGGGGTCAGTGAACGGGAAGGGTTCAAGCTACCGGGGAAAGTTATATCGGTAAAAAGGAAGTTATACGTGTCCCGGCGTTTCTCTGGGTCACGTCTAGGAATCGAGATATATCGATTTGAAGTTAGTAACTATCATATAGGGAAAATTGTCACCTTTGGTGGCCTTTTTTTGACATAACTCGAGAACTGTTAGGCCGATTTTGCTGAAACAAATTTAAAAATTACAATTCCTTTAATCTGTTCATATTACGTTTTTTTATATAATCAACAGTTTTGCCGGTAAAAATAAATGTATGAAGAAAAAAAATATATTTTGCCTAAAATATTAAATTTTTTTATTTTTTAAATTCATAAAAAATCCAAAACGGAAAAAAAGGCAAGTCGTATTACTTTCACGCAAAGTCACATAACCTTTAAACAAAATGAGACATAGATCATGAAAATCGATGGACGCGTTTCGCTTTTATTCACAATAAAGTGAAGGTATCTATCTCATTTTGACAAGAATATTGATTTTATGTTTCAGTGAATTTGGATAATATTTATTATATCATTCGTTCCAGGAAAAAAAGTTCTGAATTCACATCCTCCGATTTTGTTTATATTGACAACAGAGAGACTCTATGGAGCCATTAAGAGAATCCCATTATCAGATATTTGAAATTTAAAAAACTCGCGATTTTATTCGCATTTTTCATTTTTGAAAAACCTAAAAAAATGAAAAAAGTTGTGAAGTTTGGAGAGCTATATTTTTTAAGTAGATGGACTATTTTAAAAATTTAATAAGTTTCTGAATGATACGGTTGTCTATTTGTAGAATCCGTACTCTGAAAATGAGGGCTTGATTTCAGAAATGCATTTTTATACCAACTGCACTTTTTGAATGCATTTTCCACTTCTTTTTCCCCCTATGATTTTAAAAAATTTAACGTCATTGCAAAATTCAGAATTTTTTATAAAAAAGACAAGTAATCTTTTTTTGGGACAAGGCAGCTTACTATTTGTAATGATTTTCATATAAAAAAAAATAAAATTTAATTTTTTTTAGGATTTTGAAAATGTTTGTACAAAATATGAAAGAAATTTATTTGGTATGTAACTTTGAATTGCTATATTTTAAACAGTTTTTGTCGCATTACTATTATTTAAAAAGTTACTGTAAGGTATTGTTGTCATTTAAAGTGTGTTTTTCTAAAATAATGCTGATTGAGAATAATGCGAATGCAATTACTTGTAATATAAATGCTATTTTTGGATGCACTTTGCAAAATATTCTAATGTACAGAAAAAAAATTGTTTTTCTTTAGATTTTTTTGTAAGTAGGCTTACTTTTTGATGCCAAATACTTATTCCTAGGAAACTACATGCTACTAGAATTGGATGATGAAATACTTCTTCCCTATTTCATCATGTATTGTGTTCAGCGTGTATACACACCTATGTACACATTTGTACATATGTGTGTACAATTCTGTGACAAGCAAAAGTAGCAAAGATCGAATCAAACTATTAGTTGGAGCGAGAGAAAAAATCATTAAAAATAGAAAAATTCTTTGTCCCAGAAAAAGAGAACATTTATTTAATAAATACTGTTCTAAATTTTACAAAAATGTTTTTTTTTGAAAATCGAAGGGGGAAAACGCACTGCAAAATGCACTTTAAAACTGCATTTGCATACAATTTTTTTTTTTATAGTGGTAACTTTTAAACTGCAAATCATAAAATAGACAAAAACAGCTTTCAGAAACTTTTTAAATCTTTGAAAAATTCGGTTCACTTATGGAAATGTGGCTCTTCAAAGTTCACTACTTTTTCCATTTTTTTAACTTTTTGAAAAATGAAAAACGCTAATAAAATCGCGATCTTTAGCAATTTTAAAAATCTAAAAACGCAAATGTATATTTGGCTCCATAGAGTCTCTCCGTGCAAAATTTGAAGAAAATTGGAAGTCCTTCGGTCAGATTTGTGGCGTTTTCTCATGGAATGAATGATATATTATTTATTATTAACACGTAAAATTAAAAAAATATTACAGGTAATTGTTAGGTTATTACATAGATACATAGGTTATATAAATCGATGAACGCAAAACTTATTTTCGTTTGTTTGCGCCCTTTACTTTCTTGCGTGGTGGTTCTTGCGTGGTGGTCTTCGATATCCGGTGACTTTGACATTAGGCTCCAAATTGTTGCCTTCTTTCAAAAGCTGGGCAAGATTTTCTGCTTCACGTTGAGAAAGGTTTAATTCTGCAACAATCTTGTCCATTCTTGCTTGTGATATTGGAATTATTTTGGTCGCTGGGCCGGCTTCTGGTGTTGGTTTATAAGTGAAATCCGATTGATCCATTGTTTCAATAGAAAAAGAAGTTTCTCTGTGAGGACTTGGAAGCGGTGGATTTGGTATTTCATCCGAATGCGGTAGAGGTATTTGTGCACTTTTAACAGATATGTAAACTCTTCGTTTAAGGCCTTTACGATTTAGTCCACATATTTTGTTTGCGCAAGCGTAACAGTTGTCAGAATTGTGCTCTCCTGGATCAGTCCAAATCATTGGTACACCAAAACGAAGTGAACTGCGTTTTCCTTGGATCCACATGTTAAGACCATTATTGTAGCACGTTTTACAAATTTTGTCTGGGACCCACCAAACGCCGCGAATTATTTCGGAATCAAAATAAAGTTTAAAAGCGCACTCCACTTGCTCAGTGAGTAATGCAGTATTTGTTGAAAAAGCTCTTTTGCCACAAACGTAACAAAATAAATTGATATTTTCTGGACAATTTGCACTCATTTCGGTTTTATAATTTTATTACTTTTTCGTCACTTTAAAAAATCGTATTTTACGCGTTCGGAGACACTTGTTGAATGACAAAAATCGATCAGTGAACACCTATAAATACTACGTAAGTTTCAATATTTTTCGAAACGTTCTAAAACATGACCACTCATAAATGTGGGTGCAATTTGTGTAACAAAATCATGCAGGTAGCCAACGGAAAAACCCAAATAATTAAAAAAGTGCACTTTCCTTTTTTCCATTTAATTTTCCACGCACATTTATGACCGTTTTTTAGTTTGTTACCGCTACCATAAAATTCAAATAACCTTTTGTTTATTACTTTTTTTTTTTTTTAAATCTGACAATCATAAAAAAAGTCATCAATGTTTTTTCCAAGGAATTTTGAGCATATCTCGAGCAAATTTTTGAAATTCCTACCTTTACTTAATTTTGCATAAAAGCGAAACGCATTCATTGATTTTCATGATGTATGTCTCATTTTGTCCATAGGTTATGTGACTTTACGTGACACTTTTTCCGTTTTGGATTTTTTATGAATTAAAAAAAAAAATTTAATTTTTAGGCAAAAACAATTTTTTTTTTCATCATACATTTATTTTTACCGGCAAAAGAGTTCAGTATATACTAAACCGTTATATGAACAGATTAAAGGAATTGTAATTTTTAATTTTTTTAAATTTGTTTGAGCAAAATCGGACTAGTGGTTCTCGAGTTATGTCAAAAAAAGACCACCAAAGGTGACAATTTCCCCTATATGATAGTTACTAACTTCAAATCGATATATCTCGATTCCTAGACGTGAGCCAGTGAAACGTCGGGCCAAGTATAACTTGTTTTTGCATCCCATCCCGATTTTGACTGACGCATAGTGTTATTAGCACCATTCATAGGGTAGCTGAGGTGTTGCAATCGAAAAATTACTCACTTATGGCCAGTTTTTCAGTCAGTGGTGATCTTCGTTTCTTTGTTAAATTGTGGTTAAACATCGAATTGTGTTTTTTAGTCTTTGTTTAACTATGATTTAACCACCCAATGTTGGTTGGTTAACTTATAGTGAGCACCATATTATTTTGACAATCAAATTACTGAGTGTCAAAGGGAGAAATGAAGATTGTATAAAATACATGCTCCAGATTGGCGTATTTGTACACATACATATGTACCTTGAGTCTAGAACGTTAAATTGTTGCACCTATATAGTTTTTTACACATTTTTGTTAAAATGACTTCGATTTTATGCATCTATTTCTTATTTTACATAATTCCATTTTGTTTGTTCCCCTTTCTTATTTTGGTATTTATCCCAAAGCACACGTTTTTTCCAATAAGAATACAAGGGTTGCCATATTAGTTGACAATATGGCGACTTAACCCTTCTGCACAAATTGGGTCAAAATGACCCAATTTTGAAGAAAAAATGGCTCAAATCATGTCTTAGGATGGCTACACGTTTATACAGCTTTTTCATATCCTAAGTCAGGGCCTTCTGATGGATTTTACGTAAAAAATATATTTTCGGGACTAGCCAATTTTTTTTTATTACATTTTAAATACTTTACCTACGCGTATACAATTTGTGGGTCATTTTGACCACCAATGCTCGCGAATGCCCTATGGGCCTTCTGGGAAAATTTTTTTGGCAAGGATCCAGTAAGCTGTAGTAGCCGACACTCCCAGTTCATCGAAGATCATTCAAATTCAAGATTCTACCTTTTTGGGTAATTGGGAAAAAGACAAAGACGCTTTTGTTTGTCCACATACCAAAAACTCAAACAACCACTCAATCCGTTGCAATACATGCAAAAATTGTTTATGGAAACAACATTATGTGTAAAAGTATACACAGCCAGAATTAATCTACTTGTCTTAAAATGTTCTTTTTATGTACAAATAATAAAAAAAAAATTTAGTTTACCGTTATACGGGTGTGTTTTTGATATTGGGTCAAATTGACCCACAAATTGTTTATGAGGGGTATAATTTGAATTTGTGCAGAAGGGTTAAATTAACTCGCCACTGATAAACAAAATGCAAAGTTAACCTCTAATTAACTTAGAATTAAGATTAAGTAATCCGATAGTTAACTACACACTTAAAAACTGGACATTAAACTACAATTGTAATACCACGGCCCTACCTATTACCTACCTAATATTACCTATTGCCTACCTAAGACCCTATTGACACGCAAGTAAACAAATTCTCCTTACTCCTTAAACAAACCGGAAACCACAACAGACATTCTCCTGCTGTGTAGTGCAGTAACAACTTCTTTACTTACTTTTATTGACAATTTTACAACCTCATGAGTGCAAATGTCGTACGCATATTAATTAAACAAACAAATTTCAACATACGAGTATTCCTCCAACTGATTCCATTCTTCGCTTTTTCTCGCTAGTTGGTAACACCAAGGATACGGAGGGATTCTTCTGTCTGGTCTTTCCAGCGGAGTCTTGGTCGTCCTCTTTTAGTGCCTTCATCGGGAAACCCTTTCGCGCTGGCTCATCTTCGGCGAAACCCTTTCGCGCTGGCTCATCTTCATCCATTCTGATAACATGGCCTAGCCACCTCAATTGACCTAATTTGATTGGGCTAGCTATGTCCACGTCAGAATATAGTTTATATAGTTCTTGGTGCCAACGACGTCGGTACTCACCCTTTATTTAACAGAACATATATTTTACGGAGAATTTTTCGCTCGAAAGCACCAAGGTGTTTTTCATCCGCTTGTAATATAACCCAATTTTCGGAGCCAGGACATGTAAAATGACAGCCTGGTATAGATTGACATTTGTTACTCGCGAAAGGGCTTTATCTCTGAAGTGCTTGCTCAGCCCAAAATAACATCTATTCGCAAGCACAATTTTCCGCTAGATCTCAAGGCTGACGTTGTTGTTTTTGTTTACGGCAGATCTGAGGTATATAAATTCGTCCACTACCTCGAAATTTTAACGGTTATCAATGTTCACGATTTGTTCTAATCGCGTGGAGGCCCTGTTCGTTGAAACCATTTTGTCTTGTCCTCATTTACTGTCAGATCCACTTTTGCTAACTCCTTCTCAATTCTCAAAAAAAAACGGCAGTAACTTCTCTAATTGTGCGCCCAATGTTATCTATATCATCAGCATACGTGAGCAGCATGTGACTTTTGCTGCTGATGGTTTTATTCATGTTGACTGCAGGTTTTCTCATAATGATCTCCATTAAGATGTTAAAGAGATCGCACGATAGGGTGTCGCCTTGCCTGAGTCCTCGCTTAGTTTCGAAAGGTTCGGTAAGATCTTTACCAAATTTCACTGCGGATTTGGTGTTCGTCTAGGTCATCCTTCAAAGGCGTATTACTTTTGCAGGAATACCAAGCTCAAACATTGCTTCGTAGTGTTTCTCCCGTATCGGGCTATCGAAGGCCGTTTTATAATCGACATAGTAGGAGCCGATTTGTTTTTCGTGGGTCTTCTCCAGGATTTGGCCTACCTTGCGAATCTTTTCCGGACCTAAAGCCCGACTGGTATGGTCCAATCAGGTCAGTGCTAATTGGTTTAAGTCTTTCGCACATTATACTTGATAGAACTTTATATGCTATGGATAAAAGGCTTATTACACGGTAGTTGGCACAGGGATTCAGCAGCAGCTCCACCGGTAATCCATCGCTTCCTGCGGCTTTGTTGTTCTTAAGCAGGGCAATGACTATTCTGACCTCGTCTTGGGTAGGAGGGGGGCAGTCGACGTCGTCGTCCATATTGTGATCGATTGTCCCACCGTCATTGGATATTTCAAATGCCAGTAGCGCGGAGTAATGCTCTCTCCATATTTCCAACATACTCTGCACATCTGCGATAAGATTTCCGTCCTTGTGGGTGGGCACTGAACCATGTCCAATAGTCCCGGTTTTGACTTTTTAGGCTTCGTCCTTCCTTCTGTATGTCTCAATATTGTCACTCTCGCGCTTTCTCCACTGCAATTGACTGAAGCATTGCCATACCATAATATGCTATGCGACACTCTTTATCGTACCATGTTTTATTGCGAAGCGGTTTTTCGAAACCAAGTACGGTTGCTGCGGCAGTTTTTACAGAGTCGGAAATGGTTTCCATTTCGCTCAGGATCTTCATCGGGGATCTTCATAGGCTGTGGCTACCTCTGGTAATTTCAGCTTTCCAATGTCCAGCTTTCTACCTTTCGTAAAATTTTCGCTCTACTTAATCTTGTGCGATCCTTTGCTGCTACCAGGTAGTGATTATCAATTACAACGTTATCAATTTGGTTCTTCGTTCTTTGATTAGGGTATACCCAAGTAGCCTTGTGGATGTTTTTATGCTGGAATCTTTTACCACTAATGGCCATGTTTTTTGCCGTGGAAAAGTCAATCAGTCTCATATCGTAGACGGAACTGTAGACTGAAATTGTTAATAGTTAGTTGAAACACATTTCCCTGCCTACTTTGGCATTAAACTCTCCTAGTACAATCTCAGTGTCATGGCCAGGGTAGCGGTCATACGTTTCCTCTAGGCGCTCATATAATATGTCTTTGGCATCATCATATTTCTCTTCTGTCGAAGCATACACACAATTTAGGGAAATGTACAAATATTTGGATTCTATGCGGATTGTGGCTATACGTTCACTCACAGGATTGAATCTAGCGACTAGATTTCGCAGTCTTTTGCCAACTATAAATCCACAATCAAATTCGTGTTTTTTCTCATGGCAACTGTAGTCTAAGTCGCAATTATCCTCCTTGTGCAGTCAAGACCTGTCCATCCCATTTCCTGGGTAGCGGTAATGTCAGCCTTATAACTTTCGTGGACATCTGCCAATTGGATACTTACACCGGGTCTATATAGAGTTCTTACATTCCAGGTGCATATCCGTAAATCGTGGTCCTTACAACGTTTGCGGGGGTCGTCAACAAATGGGGGTGGGAATGGCGGCGGGAGGCCAACCCAGTCCACAGGGTTTTTGCATTTTACCTAAATAAAAAAATAAATGGTTTCCCATTACATCCCATGAAGGGACCGGGGAGAACTTCTCACAATCACTGAGCTGTGCGCTTTCCAGTTTTCACTCACTGATTGGGACCTACAGTTTTACACCGATTCCGGACGGTATTTTGAAAAGCTTTGTCATGGCTATATACTCGTTAGTGTCGCCGTCACTATGCGAGGTGACCGCCGCCGAAAGAAATTTTTTTGAAGGTGGTCAGAGCAGGGTTCGAACCCAGGATCTCATGTACAAGAGCCGCGCACACTAACCATTGCACCACCGACGGTCACCTACTGCCAGGTTATTTGGTTGCAGCCGTCCATTATGGACCAGACCAGGATGCAATATGTCGCACCTGGATTTTCTTTTTTTGGGTTTTATCCGCCGTTCGGCCGTATGTTTGGCTCATCCGCCTTCTAAGGATAAAAGTATTTATATGCCCGATAGTTTAATGAGTTCAGTGACATCAGTCACCTACTAAACTTGAGACTTATCAGTGATCGCATAACCAATCAGGCAGCTCATTTGTTTCGCCTTCCCACTCTAGCTATACGACTCAGAGACAAAGACAACTGATCTGCCGGACGCCCTCCTTCCCATTTTGTTTGGGAATTGGCCAATCTGCCAATGACATAAAAAGTATCAGCGGCATATTTCTAGTCGTGTGCGCAGCTAGAAATTGCAACTGCGCCACTGTTAGTTCTACACTTAGCGAAAAATTTTTACCGATATTTCGCAGGCATTCCCTTTTTATACCTTCATCCATATGATGGGGGTATATATCACTTTATACGGAAAAAATTTAACATATAGAAGGAGCCATATTATGCCCTCAGTATCTTTGGAAGAAATTCGATTTGGGACTTTTTAAGACCATTGCGTCATGTCAGTCTGTCTGGCTGGCTGGTCAACACGATAATTTTGTCAGTGACTATTATTAGTCTATGGTTAGTTTGAGATTGAAAATGGGCGTATTGGCGACGCCCCCTCTGATACCTCCCATACAAATCGGCACATTTAGTACGAAATCATGTGTCTTCTGAAACCGTTTTCTGGTAGATGTAATTAGCTTCGACTCAAACACTGGTTAAAAATTTGTAAATATCTGCTTAATTGGAGAAAATGGGCAAAGTCGCCTCCCATGCAAAAGCTTGGTGGTCGTCCGTGTTGTCAATGCGATAAGTCGCGTGAACCACTTCCGATCTTAATAAAATTGGGTAATAGGCTTCATGTGAATAAACGCCAGTCACCCATTAAGACAAAGGTGCATTTGCCATTCCCCTTCTGGTACCTCCCATACAAATCGACACATTTAGTACAAAATCACATTTCTCCTAAAACTTTTTTCAGGTAAATATGATTAGCTTCAACTCAAACATTGGTTCAAAATATGTACATGTCTACTTAACTGGAAAGAATTGGCGGGGTTGCCACGCCCATTCTGGTACATCCCATACAAAAGGTTTGTGGTACTCCGGATTATCAATGCGATAAGTCGCGTGAAACACTTCCGATTTGAATGAAATTAGGTGATAGGCTTCGTGTCATCAAACGCCAGTCACCGATTAAGATAAGGGTGATTTTGCCACGCCCTATCGAGATAAGCTGTGTGGTCGGCTGGTTGTTCGGCAAGATAATTCCCGCAAAACCGATCAAATCTTTATGAAGTTTGGTACTAGACAAAATTTACTCAAATGCGCACAAAAGGTGGGCGAATGACCGGTTGATCGACACCCTAACTCTCGTAGACTTCAAGCAATCTTAAGCAAATTCGATACTCGGCAATGTTTTCCTACAAGTTAAAGATTAACTACTATCCAAGCCCATTTTCGTAGCTGCCATACAAAAGTTGGGCGACTGGCCGACTCGATACCTCCCGTATACCACAACCGATCATAACAAAATTTTGGTACTGGTCAATATTTGGGCAACTTCGCCATGCCCATTTTTGTACCTCCCATATAAATATTGTGCGGACAATTGGCGTGTAGTCACGATAACTCCCCATAATCATCTAGGATCGTAATTAAGTTGGGTATTGGTTAATATTTAGCGCAATGCCTCCCTGCTATTGAATATTGCCACATTAGATCTCAATCGCAATGGATGACTGCTGGTGAGGGTATGTTTAAGTCCGTTTACCCGACTGAAATTTCTGTACTGGTTTTGTATGCAGTTTCCTCAAAATTCCGGCTAAATGCTAAATTTAGTACAGGGCTTTAACCATATTTGACTGCATTATATTATTATAATGAATAAGATTGAATAAAATTGTCATAATAATTTAATAAAACGGGGAATTTGCTCTCCTAAAAAGCTGTGGTTTACTAGAGATAGCCCTTATACGTAGGAAAAAAAATGCAAACCGAGTTCTCTTCCTAAAATCGTCCCGCTTTAATATTTTACTTCTAGGAGTTCATCGATTCCTGTTATTCGCCATACCACAATGCGACGTCTAATCAATTTATTTTCAAACCGGTGTCCGATGTCCCATGTAATAGATTAGCCCAGGTAAGACGAAAATTAATTTGCTAAATCTTTGAATAAATGTTAAAATCTGTTGTTGACAGCCGACTGCATTACCTATGGAAATAGTCGGTAAGTATGTTAGTTGCAAAAAACTGCTGGAATGCATTTAATTTCTTGCAATGCTTTTCTAGTTTTAATATTGTACGGTTCACTGCCTCTCTGCCTTCCAATAATGATAGTATATACGTGCCGAAAGGGGTTAAGGGAGAAGTTTACATTTAAACTAATTTCCTGGTACTTGGTGTCAATGGCGGCCTATTTTGGTTCGCTGTGTTTTGGATGGGTGCACATTGCACTTGGAAAGAAATTAGAAGGTAAGTGTAATTGGAGTATTCGAATGGTTATTCATGTTGAAAGATAATACGATGCTAACACGATATAGAATCTCAATTGAATCTTTTGCAACTTCATTTTGATATTAAGGGGTTTCATCTCAGGGATCGAAATGTATGTAACATTTTGAATACCGACAGAAATCGATATTATTGAAACGAAGTTCCTTATCGCAAGTTACGGCACTGGGTCTAAATGAAAAAAATTAAACAACTTTGTTTAACACTATTATGCCACAACCCAGTATTATCAACGGTATTGTTTACTTTTGCTTTGGTTTGTGCCTAGACTAACATATGTTGGGAAATTCTCTGTTTAATGGGAAGTTTTCTCGGTGGAGCGTGTAACCAATATTTAGTATATATTGTAGTTTTGAACTCAATAAAAAGTAAATTTAAAAAAGCCAAAGTGAAAGAAACTAAAAAAAAAACATTTTCTAAAAAAACATAAATTTTTTCAAAAAAAAAATACCTATTCATATTCATAAACAAAGTACCATTTCTTAAAAAATACCTTATCTTAACGAAGTACCTTTGCTTAAAAAAAGTACAATTTCTTACAAATAGTACCCTTTCTTAAAAACAGTAACTTTTTTAAAATAAGTACCTTTCCTTAAAAAGTACATTTTCATACAACACATTTTCTTTTCTTAAAAAACTACCTTTCCTTTAAAGTATACATCTTTTAGGAAACAAAATAACTTTTCTTGAGATAACTACCTCCTAGTCTTTAAAATATACCTATTCTTGAAAAATAGGACCAAGTCTAAAAAAATCCCATTTCTTAAAAAAAACAGTTTCTTCAAAAAAAATCCTTTCTCTTAAAAATATAGCGTTTCCCACAAAAATTCCTTTTCTTAAAAGTAAATTTTCTTAAAAATAAAATATTACCTCTTCTTTTATGTTTTTGAGATAAGTAGCCTTTTCGAAAATAAGTACTTTTTTTTGAAAAAACAACTTTTCTTAAAACGAGTATAACTTCTTTAAATAGTATCTGTTCTTAATAAATATTCTTCTGTGTAAAAACAAATCATACTTATGGCTTTTTCTTACGAAAAGTACTTCTTCTTAAAAACAGTACCCTTTCTTAAAAAATATTAGCATTTGAAAAAAGTGCCATTTCGGGAAAATATAATACATATTCTTACAAAAAGGACGTTACGTTTTTTAAAAAAAAAATCATTCTATCAAAAAAAAAAAATTTCTTAAAAAAGTCTTCTTAAAGCCTTAGGTGTCTGGGACTAAGTTCTACATAATATATCGCGAAAGGAACTTCGTTCCAACCGGGTGTTCCCTGATACCTCATGTGATCTTTTACATTTTTTATTCATATTATTTTATTGGCAAAGATGAGTGAACTAGCGTGTGCCGTAAAATCAACCGCGGACGTAAGCAAATATTTAAAATGATATTAGATTTACTAATCCTTCCGGCGGACAAAATAATTAACGGGTTTGACATAGTATGTAAGCAGGATGCTTATAGGTCTTGTACCATATTTTCAAAAAATCAATAATAAATATTGAATTACTAACCATTGCTTATATTGAATTACTACTCCTTATAATTCAAAAAGAAACAATAAAAACTCATTAAGCCCAAATTTTTCTTTTGGGCCAAATTGGGCGTTAGACCGTGCTGTTATTTCGTAAATGTGTGCTGTTATTTCGCTTCCAAAAACAAAAACAAATATTTTTGCATTTCAGTAAAATGGTCATAACTTTGGAACGGTAAGACCTCTGGTCTTCGTTTAGGTAATTTTGGTAAGGTAAGAGGTATGTCATAAGTTAACTGCCATTTTGCCGAGCAAATTGAGGTTATGTGAATTTTTTTGTTCCATTTTTTTCCGAAAGCTCTGTATCTCGGAAATTTGACTTTTTCTACTTTTTTTTATTGATTCTGAAAGGCCTCTTAAAGACCTTTCCAACAAGCCCAAAAATCCGACCACTGGCTCAGAAGTTAGCAACTTTACGTAAATTTTGGACCCGCTGCCATTTCGCATCCTTACATTTTCGGACATGGTCCTGGTGGACTTTTCTTCATGAAATGAGCCCAGGAATACGCAGGAGAAATTTGTCCGGAACTTCCTGAATCACCCTGTATTTCCTCCAACACTTAATCTGGTGTTAATTTCAAGAATTCATACTGAACGCGGTTCTCTCCAGGGTCCTTATTTAGCTTAGATTTTGCTAGAACTTGTTTAATTTGCAAATTCTGTGATATCATTATCTAACGGGTCCGCCATCTAACGTTTTTTTTCAACTAGTGCTTATTTCGTGAATGGTAACACTTAGCTCATGTCTGATGTGACAGATAATTAGTTTTATCCTTCCGCTGAACGAATATGTTTGTGTATACGCTTGAACAACGCTGGGAAATATGGGCCTGCGATCGACTTACAGAAGATGCCGATTTTGCCAAAAAAATCATCGTTTCAGATGAAGGTCATTTTGATCTTGGCGGGTATGTAAACAAGCAAAATTGTCGCATTTGGGGCACAGAAAACCCGCACGCATATATTTAAAAGCCGATGCACCCAAAACGAGTCACTGTTTGGTGCGGATTTATGTCCAGAGGAATAATTGGGCCATTTTTCTTCGAAAATAAGCAAGTAGTGGCCGTTACAGTCAATGGCGATCGTTAGCAGGCCCTGTTGAACGAATTTTTGTTCACAAAAATTGAAGAGGAGGATATTGGCAACATTTGGTTTCAACAGGACGGCGCTACGTGCCACACAGCCGAAGCTACACTTGATGTTTTGCGCCCTGTTTTTGAAGATCGCATTATCAGCCGCAGAGCTGATGTCGTTTGGCCACCTCGGAGCTGCGATTTGACACCGTTGGACTATTATTTGTGGGGTGCCCTCAAAGATAAGTGTTACGCCGACAAGCCAGAGACAATTGACGCTTTAAAGGACAATATTCGTGAAGCCATTGGTGAAATACAGCTGCACACAATCGATAATGTGTTTAAAAATTGGACCGATCGTGTAGTCTACTGCATGGCCAGCCGAGGCAGCCGTTTGAATGAAATTATATTCCATTATTAAGCGGAAGGATTGTACTTTCAAATAAAAAAAGAAAATTGAGAAAATATTCAGTAGTTTTTTTTATAGCATTTTCAAAAAAAAAAAAAGTTATTTGGCGGACCCGTTAGTTAATTCCTCGTTTACATAAAACATGTGTGATTAATGAATGTGTGATTTTAACGGGTTTGGGAGCTCTTTAAAATACGTTTTAGCTCTTTCGTTGGAACTTCTATGCATGTGGCCCATCAATCTTTGCTATTTCTCACACTTCCAATTCTGTTTTCAAGCTGAGCCATGTATTTTTGGCATATTTCTCCATAGCGGATATTGGCATTTAAATATGTACCTTTGTTTGCAATGCTATCGTTACATTTGAACTTACGATAAGATTTAAGTGTGATCTTTCTTGCATTGAAACATTTCGCGTTGAACCATCTTTGTTTTTTTTCATATTTGAAAACCTTTTTAAAAATGTCGTGCAGGGCGCTTTTATAATTGTGGTGACATTACTGAGGGTAAACATATCGTATTGCTGTTTTTCACTTTCTATTAGATAACGTACTTTATCCTGTTATTCAGAACATTTATAGTCACTCCATAGCAATTTGGGTAGAAGAGTTTTGCTGGCACACTCGGGGGTTTTCAACTTTATCTTCACAGTTACACCAAGTGGTAAATGATCTGACCATATCTTACTGCCGACTTCAAAATAATGTACATTGCACAACAACTCCTGCCTGCGAAACTGCACATATGGCATTTACTGATTTCCCGGCACCACTGACGAATGTGTATTCACCTTCTTCGTTCTCTCTCTCATTCCATTCGGCACAACGCATCCAAAATCATTGCAAAATTCAATAAAATTTCGACCCCTTGCATTGAGTATTTCATCCTTCGATTTTCGGAGAGTCATACCATAACTTCAACTTGTTTCTGTTATTTCAACCATATGCTTTGGCAATGCTCCAATCCATACATTAAGGTCTCGAATTACTAGTCAAAATTTGTAAACCTTCTATCTAAGTACCTCGTCTCATATACGATGGTAGGGTACTAAATTGTTGATGGTTTATTTTAAAATTGACAAAATGTACACCGGCTTTAATTTCACATGAATAAATATAAATATAATCTTGAAAAAACAGTCGAACCCGCTGGTCTTTTCATTTTATGACCTCAAGCCAAACTAATTAAACAGAGATTATATGAAACGTTAAAAATCAACATCATAATAATGAAAAAATATATGGAAATTCGAGGTTTGCAGTATGGACGGGGAAAGATGAGTTTGTCTCCACCTCGGGCGTAAAACAAGGATGTCTGTTATCACCTCAAATATTTACCTTATCTATAACCGATTTACACGATGCTTTAGGCAGTGGGATATGTTTTGGGGATCTAAATATACGCCTCTTACTTTACGCTGATGACATCGTGATCGTAGCCGATGATGTATAAGTACTCCAAGGGATGATACAGAACCTGGAAGACTACTGTCAATTATGGAATGTAGGTAAATTTAAGTTACTCCGATATTATGGTATTCACGAAAAGCGGAAATTTAGCTCGAAACGAAAAATGGACATATAACGGTCAAGATATAGTAATCAGATCCGAATATTGCTATCATGGAGTAGCATTAATACCAAAGTTGGTTCTCAGTAAACACGTACAAAATAGAAACCTTGCCGCGAAGAGTAGTACTAATATTACTTGGACCAAATTTCTTAGCAAAAACATATTAATACGGATATAGTGGAATTTATTTCTGGCGATTTTCAGAGCTATTCAAACGTACGGCGCACAAGTTTGGGGCTGTACTTATTTTGAATATGTCGATAAGCTGTTTATTTATTTCCTGAATAAAATACTGAAGTTACCCTATTTTACACCCACGTATTTTCTACTGCTGGAGACAGGAATTGAAAATGGACACTTGTATACTTTAGACCTAGAAAAAAAAAACCGTTTCCCATTACATCCCATGAAGGGATTGGGGAGAGCTTCTCACAACCAGTGAGCTGTGCGCTTTCTAATTTTTCAGTCACTGATTGGGACCTACACTTTTTACACCGATTCCTAACGGTATTTTGAGAAGCTCTTTCATGGCTAAATACTCGATAGTGTCGCCGTCACTATGCGAGGTGACCGCGTCGAAAGAAATATTTTTCGAACCCAGGGTCTCATATACAAGACGCGCGCACACTACCCATTGCACCACCGACGGCCTAGACCTAGATCTGGCTTATATTGGTCGTACTCTATTAGATTACAGCGGTGAAATGCTGCCACATAAGCTGACTAATATGATCCATCATTCTATCGTACTCTTTAACTGATCTGCGGCAGATCTGTGAAAATGCTGAGCTCAGAAATGCGCATTCCAGAGACTTGACTGCCCCCTGACTGTCTGAGTGTCAATGACAGCGGGACTATTAACCCTTAGCCAGGCAATTACTTCTTTAATAGCCAACATTCCGCCTGAAATAACGATCCCGCCAATCGGTCATTATTTGCTAAAAATACAGTTATGCCAATAATGGGAACGAAGTTTTGCAACGAAGTTCCATATCGCACGTTGCGGGATGGGCGCGAAATGGAAAAAAATTAAACAACTTTTTTTAACACTATTATGTTACAACCCACTATTATCAACTATATTGGTTACTTTTGCTTTGGTTTGTGTCTCGACTAACTACATGTCTGAAATATGATGGGAAATTTTTTGTTTAATGGGAAGATTTCTAGGTGGAGCGTGTAACCAATATTTAGAATATATTGTAGTTTTGAACCTAATAAAAAGTAAATTTACAAAAGCCAAAGTGAAAGAAGTTTAAAAAAGGAAACTTTCCTTAAATACGTGTCGTTTCTTAAAAAAGTAAATTTTCGCAAAAAAACCCTATTCATATTCTTAAACAAAGTACCTTTTCCTAAAAGAAAAATACCGTATCTTAAATAAATACCTTTGCTTAAAAAGTAAATATTCTTACAAAAAGTACCTTTTCTTAAAAAAGTAATTGTTTTTTAAAATAACTACCTGTCTTAACAAGTAAATTTTCTTACAACAAATTGCCCTTTCTTAAAAAACTACCTTTTCTTTAAAGAGATCATTTTTGGTGAAACAAAATAACTTTTCTTGAGATAAGTACCTAGTCTTAAAAATGCACCTATTCTTGAAAAAATTACCAATTCTAAAAAATTCCCATTTCTTAAAAAAAAAACTTTTCTTCAAAAAAATAAATTTTCTTACAAAAATTCATTTTCTTAAAAGTACGTTTTAATAAAGATAAAATAATACCTTTTCATTTTTAGAGAAAAGTAGCCTTTCTGAAAATAAGTAAATTTTCTTAAAAAATTTCCTTTCCCTAAAAAGAGTACCACCTCTCTAAAAAAAACTAGTTCTGAAAAGAGTGCTTCTTTACAAAAAAAATGCATACTCTTATAGCTTTTTCTTATAAAAAGTTCTTCTTCTTAAAAATAGTACCTTTTCTTAAAAAAAACCATTAGCTTTTAATAAAAGAAGTACCTCTATTTAAAAAAACACCTTTTCGTGAAAATATAATACATATTCTTACAAAAAGGACCTAGAAATATACTTTGTTTCTTTAGAAAATACATTCTATAAAAAAAAGTTTTTTAAAAGTTTATCATTTTACAAAATGTATCTTTTCCTAAAGACCCATTTAAATTACCGATTTTTTCAACGGGCGCCTTAGACGTGATGGAATTAACTAGTACGTAATATATAGCGAAAGGAACTTCGTTCGAACCGGGTGTCCCCTGACACCTCATGTGATTTTTTTTCAATATTATGGGTGCGTTGTTGTCAAAAAGAATAGATAAATCTAATTTTAAAAAATTTTCTCTCAGTGCTTTCCAGATGTACCAAACAAAAAAAAAAAAAAAAAAAAAAATTCTTTCGGCGGCGGTCACCTCGCATAGTGACGGCGACACTATCGAGTATCTAGCCATGAAAAAGCTTCTCAAATTACCGTTCGGAATCGGTGTAAAACTGTAGGTCCCAATCAGTGAGTGAAAACTGGAAAGCGCACAGCTCAGTGATTGTGAGAAGTTCTCCCCAGTCCCTTCATGGGATGTATAGGGCATATATTGATAGCCCTATAATAATTAACTTCCCCCCATGCCCTTTGTCAAAATTTTTCCTTAAATGAAATCATAAAAACATTTTAGTAAAGAAAAATTCAATAAATTTTAAATAAAATTTGATTCTTGACAATATACGTTCATCCACATTCACCATTCATGCTATTTGTTCTACCCTATTCCTCATCACCAGTTGAAGTTTGTAATGGTTTTATATAATTCTTTCCTTAGGAAATGTCGAAAAATTGTATGTAAACATGGTTCTGTACTTTCTCTACTCAACATATCTATGGCAAAATGTCATGGGCTTCCAAATGTGGTCAGGGTTTAAAGGTGATATTCTCCAAAATAATTCGGCCAAGGCTCAAAGGCGTTGCGTTTATTACTCCGTATTTGTGTGGGGTATTCCAGCGATACTTGTAGGCTCAAATTTTCTATTATCAGGTAATCTCTCTAACTAAGACTGTATTGGCAAACCGACATATAATTTTTAAAAATTTTTCCTATTTCAGAAACGCAATCGAATATTCTTCAATATATAATGTTTGCGGTTCCATTTTTTAATTTGCTGGCGTATTTCAGTTTATCACTGAATATCTGCATGGCACGCTGTAGAGTTATCAACCCGACAGACGAGGGTCACTTCACACGAAAATTGTGAGTAGAAATGAACATCAGATCAATGATAACACTGTGCGACAGTCAAAATCGGCGGTGGTTCTCAATACCGGAAAATGTTATATCGTTCAAAAAAAGTTATACGTTTCGCGGCGTTTCCCTAGGTCACGTCTAGGAATCGAGATATATTTATTTGATGTACCATATAGAGGAATTTGTCACGTTTGGGCCTATTTTGTTTGACATAACTCGGGAACGACTAGTCCGATTTTTCTGCAATAAACTTAGAAAAATTCAGAATTACAATTCCTTTAATCTTTCGATATAATGTTTCTCTACATAATCAACAGTTGTGCAGTTACAAATAAATTTAGGAAGAAAAACAATATTTTTTGCCTAAAAAATTGAAATTGTTTATTTTTAAAAATCAAGAAAAATCCAAAACTGGAACATAGATCATGAAAATCGAAGAACGCGTTTTGCTTTTATTCACAATTAAGTGAAGGTATCTCATTTTGACAAGAATATTGATTTTTTGTTTCAGTGAATATGGATCGTACTGAATGAGTTAAAAAGTCGTTATGCTACATAAACATAATACAAAATCAAGCACTCCCATTGGCTACAGCACAGATATGAGTGAAACATACGATTCCTTGAAAATAATTTTGGACACTGATCACATGTTGCGGATCAATTGTGATCCGAAAGTCGCAGCGATACTAAGAGGTCTCCAAGGAGGCTATACGAGACACATGTGTTTCTTGTGTATGTGACATACCCGATTTAAAGGAAACCAATACCAAACGCATGATTCGCTTGCTTGAGATTCAACGGAGAATGGACACAACTGCCTAAATGATCCACTCGTGCCATAGGAACGACCTCATGCCTCCTCTCCATGTCAAACTGGGAATCGTCAAAAATTTCATCAAGGCCATTGTGGATCAACCGAAAATTCGCGAAGCAAAATTGAAGGAAGGTGTTCTGAATGGGTCCAATATACGGAAGCTTATGAAATCAAAAGAATTTAAAGACGCATTAGTAGGTAATGATTACCTTGGGTGGAGGGCAGTGAAGGAAGTCATACGATATTTTTTGGGAAGTAAGCGTGCACACAATTATTCCGCTCTTGTGACAAAGATGCTGCAAAACTTTCAGAAAATTGGAGTGAACATGTCTACCCTTAATACCCTTAACACATCGCTATCTTTTTTCTGAATGGCATTTTTTTATTTATTCAATTCGTCTTTGGAACTCACTTCCACATAACATTCAAATTATCAGCAACGCTAACGAATTTAGGTCCCAAATTCATAAATATTATAATACTGCATGAAGTCTAGTCTATTCCCCTGTCACTGTCATTTTTGCTTGTTTCTTCCAAAAAACTTTAATTTTACTCTTACTATTTGTTCTTATATGTCATATAATTGTTTAAATGTCCTCTTCTTTATTCCATTTATATTAGTCCACATATCTAGTTTATTAATAATTAATGAACTAAATTTAATTTATTTATTTATTTAATCTATTGTTTTATTCAAATATTATTTGAATTGTTTTATTCAAATATACTAAAATTTATAATTCGTGTACTTTAATTATAAGACTTGTTCTTGTTGTGCATGATATCCAATAAATAAACAATACAATAAATACAATTTATTTCGAGCATCACCATCTCGAATACTTCAGCAAGCAGCTAGCCTCAGAGTCGGATGAACATGGCGAGCGCTTCCATCAAGTGGTCATTTACATGGAAACGCGATATTAAGGCAAATGGCTGGACTCGCTGGTGCCTGAAATTTTTGGTCGTTGTACGATCCCTACAATGAAGGTGAAACAGAAGAATATACAATGGGAGCTTCCTTTGAGAGTAGGTCACAAAATTGAAGTTAACTGACTGATTAAAAACAATTAATTTTTGTTTTCACATGAAAACAAGCCGATTCCGAAACAGAAAACGAACCACCACGCAAGAAAGTAAAGGGAGCAAACAAACGAAAATAAATTTATGCGTTCATCGATTTTTATGATCTATGTCTAATTTTGTTCACAGGTTATGTGACTTCACGCGAAAGTGATAAGACTTGACACTTTTCGCCGTTTTAGATTTTTCATGATTTTTAAAAATAAAATATTTTGATTTTTTAGGCAAAAAATTATTTTTCTTCTTCATAAATTTATTTATAACTGCAAAACTGTTGATTATGTAGAGAAACAGTACATCAATAGATTAAAGGGATTGTAATTGTTATTTTTTCTAAGTTTGTTGCAGAAAAATCGGACTAGTCGTTCTCGAGTTATGTCAAACAAAAGAGCCCCAAACGTGACAAATTCCCCTATATGATACTTACTAACTCCAAATCGACATATCTCGATCCCAGCGAAACGCCGGGACACATATAACTTGTTTTGAACGATATAAGATTTGCCGGTAGTCAGTCCCTCCGCCGATCACTGACCCCTACCATTTGTCGTACAGTGTGTTGATTAATCAGAAAATGATAAATGCTTGAACGAAAATTAAATCGCTGAAATCAAAAACTCTTTCGTTGTTACATTGATTTTCTTTTATTTAGTAAGGTTTTTACATAAATAAATTAACTGTAGTATTTCTTTTAACCAATGGCAAATATCTAAAATTTAATTAAATTAATATTCAGAAGGTGGTGGCCGTCGGTGGTGCAATGGTTAGAGTGCGCGGCTCTTGTACATGAGATCCTAGGTTCGAACCCGGCTCTGACCCCTTCAAATTTTCTTTCGGCGGCGGTCACCTCGCATAGTGACGGCGACACTATCGAGTATCTAGCCATGAAAAAGCTTCTCAAACTACCGTTCGGAATCGGTGTAAAACTGTAGGTCCCAATCAGTGAGTGAAAACAGGAAAGCGCACAGCTCAGTGATTGTGCGAAGTTCTCCCCAGTCCCTTCATGGGATGTAGTGGGAAACCATTTATTTTATTTTTATTAATATTCAGAAGGTGAAGCTTCGTCACACTAGTAAATTGTTGCATGCTAATTTAAAATGATAATTGAAGACAGAAAAATTGTAGGTGTACACTTTAGCGGGAGAGATTAATTTGGTTAATCTCTTGATTTTCGTTACTTGCCAACGTAACTGGGATGATATCTAGTGGACTGTATTTTAAAGAGGGTTTAGCTAGTGGTTAGGGCCAATTCCTCAGTTAGGCGGAGTGTTCACTGTGCTAAGGAATTGGATTTCGATTGTGTAATTTCTCAAGCAGACGAGAAATTACACAAACGAATGCGAGGTAAAAGGAAAAATGGGAAAAAAACCAAATGAATTAGAAAATTCAAGATGTTTGTGTTTATTGGGCGTTGTGTTGCTCACCAATTGGGGGTTTGAAAATAAGTGGCGAGATTGTGGTCGACCACTTAACATCAAATTTCATGTCGTCTTCTTTTCAGCAAAATTCACAATTCAAATTAGGTACTCTACACAATTCAGCAATACAGGGTACTTCATAACTAATATAATTTAAATACAATTCATAGGTTACAACTCATTTTCTTTCATAATCTAATATTATAAATTCATATTTGAAATTCACTTTAATACATTATAATTCATAAAAAATGCTTAAAATTAAGGATAAACTTTGAAGTTTAGACATGCCGCCGACCTTGCACTTGTGCAGATGAATGAGTAGCGCATAGGACCGAAGCTAACGAGCGGATTGCTTCGGACAAAATATGTTGGTCAGGTGTGGTGGTGATTTCTTCCTTCTGTTTCCAGGCTTTTGGCTTCTTGCGGTTCGGTTGGATTTGCTGGGTACTGACACTTGGCGGTTTTATGCGTGGATGGCGAGGGTGAAGCAAGGTGTGGTGGTAACTTTGACATTTCCTACACGTATTCTTCGACTTGCATTGTCGGAAAGTGTGACTCTGCGCCAAACAGTTGATGCAATAATCAAACTTTCGTACTACTCGATTTCTCTCCTCGAAGTCTCTCCTTTGAGCAGTACCGAATTGAATGAAAATGGGTGCAGAGCTTGCACCTGAACAATCCTATTTCCCGCTTTTGACTACGATCACGTTGACGGCTGCTGCGGTTAGATCTATAAGCAGAAAAAAAATAAATGGTTAGTGTGTTCAACATTCCTCACGATAGTGAAGAATGAGCAGTGACTATATTAATGTAAAGTAAGTGGAAATTAAGATTGTGCTCAGTCTTGATCCGCATTGCAAGGCAAATAGCAGAGTTTAGCGATGGGTCGGGTTATAACCCCTGTCGCAGTTCGTACGTCTACAATGCGTACTTGGTCATCCACTCCTGGACGAGTGCATTCAATCCTTCCCAAACGCCATTCACTGGGAGGTAGTAAATCATCCATTACTACTACTAGATCGCCACAATTGAGATTGGGCATGGAATTCTTCCACTTATAGCGCTTTTGGAGGGCCTTGAGATAGTCCCCCTTCCATCGGATAGCAAATTCATGGTGAAGCGCTTTGAGTTTCAACCAGCGGTTGATTAGGGATAAGTTTTGAGATGGCGATTCGGGCATAGCTAACATGGGGGCACCTCTGAGAAAATGACCTGGAGTTAGTGCTGTCAGGTCATTGGGATCATCCGATATAGCGGAGATGGGGCGAGAGTTTAACACCCCTTCTATTCGAGCGAGTATAGTAGAGAATTGCTCGAAAGTAAACCTATGAGAGCCAGCGATTCTCTTGAAATGGAACTTGAAGCTCTTAACGGCTGCCTCCCAAAGGCCGCCCATGTGAGGTGCGTGAGGAGGAATGAACCTCCATTCAAAACCTTGAGCGGCGTATTTTTGGGAAATATCGCTAGCGGAGGTTTTTAGAAAATTTCCAAACTCTCTGAGCAGGGCTCTGCTAGTGCCAATGAAATTTCGTCCATTGTCTGTAACTACCCTGTATGGTAGCCCTCGCCTCCCAACGAAACGAGCGAATGCGGCTTCGAATGATGCTGACGACAATTCCGAGCATGATTCTAAATGTATTGCCTTTGTGGAAAAGCACACGAAGACGCAAACGTAGCCCTTGATGTGGCGAGCTTGGCGTAAGGACGAGCTTTTGATTTCAAATGGACCGGCAAAATCTATACCGGTAGTTTGAAATGGCGGTGTGAAAATGCATCTATCTGCCGGTAATGGAGCCATGAGTTGGGTGCATTGTCTATGTTTGAATATAGTGCAGCTGTGTGTTATGGCTTTAACCTTTCGTTTTAAACGTGAGATATAAAATTCAGTTTGCACCATTCTGCACATGAGATTACAGTCTGCATGAACGAGGTAAAGATGTAAATGGGACAGGTAAAGTTGGCAAAATCTAGAGTTGCCAGGCAGTATTATCGGATGCCGTTCCTTATATGAAAGTGGAGAGTGCGATAAACGTCCATTAACGCGCATTATTTGTTCAGAATCAATAAAAGGATTTAACACTTTGAGTGAGCTTTTATCTGAAATCGGTCGCGAGGTTTCAAGTGCATTGAATTCTTCTTTATAATACTGAGACTGGGCTAAATATATTAATTTCATCTTAACAAAATGTATTTCCTTGTACGAAATGATTGTCGAGGGATATTGGTAGTTGTCCTTATGACATATATGAGTTCTGTGATAAAACTGAAAAACATATGCAAGTACTCTTAGAGCTCTAGCATAAGAGGAAAACCGAAGCAGAATATCGGGTTCTTCTATCGAAACTTGTAGCGATTGTATAATATTTTTCGGTTGTGGCGGAGTTAATGGATTTCCTTTAGGCCATGAATCCGAGGAATTAGCTATCCATTTAGGGCCGTTCCACCAAAGTGAGCTTTGCGCGAGATCTAGCGGTTTAGAACCACGGGTGCCCAAATCAGCAGGGTTGTCATTCGTCGGCACATGACGCCACGTAGCTTCAGGAACTCGTTCGTGAATCTGTGATAGGCGATTAGCCACATAGGTTTCCCACGGCGATTTTGAGAGCCATCTAAGCACAATTGAAGCATCCGTCCATAGGATCGTCTCTGTTTTCTCCATCTTCAATTTTGACTTGACGTATTGCACCAGCTTCGAAAGTAATACTGCTACATTAAGTTCTAATCTCGGTAGAGAGACTGGTTGTAAAGGGGCTACTTTGCTTTTAGCTATTAAGAGATTCGAAAAGGCAGACGATTGCGCCGACTGGCATCTTAAGTACACGCAAGCACAATAGGCTCCTTTGGATGCGTCACAGAATCCGTGAATTTGAGTGCTGTCGGAAGGGTTGCAAAGCGTATATCGTGGAATATTTATGCTTCCAATGTGAGCAAGAGCAGATACTAAATTGTTCCATGTTTTCAGAGAATCGAAACTGACTTCATCATCCCAATCTAGCCCTTCTAGCCATATTTGCTGCAGCAACACTTTCGCCATAATTACCACGGGAGTTATCCAACCCAAAGGGTCGTAAAGGCGTGCTACAAGTGACAGAACCTTCCGCCTAGTAACTTTCGAGTTGTGTTCCATATTGGGCATCGAATATTAGAATGAATCAGTTAGCGCGTTCCATTTTAGGCCTAGAGTTTTCACTGAGCTTGTTTCGTGAAAATGCAAAAAAGATTGATCGTATAAATCTTCAGGTGGTAAATGGGACAATAGCCGAGGGTCATTTGCGGTTATCTTCTTTAAAGGAAAACCTGCTGAGTTGAGAAGGGATATAAGTTGGTTTTGCTTTTCCACAGTTTCCTCAATAGTAAACCCTCCAGAAAGGATGTCATCCACATAAGTCTCATTACGAATTATGGAGGCAGCGAGGGGAAATTGAGCAGTTGAATCAGATGCCAATTGTTGCAATGTTCGTATTGCGAGAAAGGGGGCGCAATTAATTCCGAATGTTACTGTTTTGAGCTGATAATCTTTGATAGGGCTAAATTTATCCTTTTGATGCAGAATCTTTTGGTAAGCCCTATCAGCCGGGTTCACGAGAATTTGGCGGTACATTTTTTGTATGTCTCCGCTAAAAGTATATTTATACATCCTCCAATTGAGAATAGTACCGACTAAGTCGGTTTGTAATGTCGGACCGGTATGTAACACATCATTAAGTGAGAATCCAGACTTCGTCTTGCGAGATGCATTAAACACGACTCGAACCTTTGTGGTTTTGTGCTCCGGTCTTACTACCGCATGGTGTGGGAGATAAAAAGTGTTATATTTGCCATCAGAGCAAATTTCCGTCGTAGAAGTTTCCTCCATATGGTCAAGATCGATATACTCATTCAGAACCGCTTTGTATTGTTCCTCGAGCTCGAGATTTTTGGACAAGTTCTGCTCCATGCGTGAAAATTGTCCCAGAGCTAGAAAACGAGATGATCCAAGAAACATAGTGTCAGGAAACTCTTTTTTGAAGGGAAGTCTCACCACATATCTCCCGTCGGCATTACGTGTAGGCGTTCTTTCGTAGAATTTTTCACAGAATTTGTCTTCAGCCGATAATATATTTGCCGTTGGAATCTCCTCCTGTTCCCAGAACTTTCTCACAATAGTGTTGAGTTCAAAATCTTCAGCGGGGATGACGTTTGTAGTGAATGACTGAATTTGGGTTGCGCGTATGGGACCACTGAGAACCCATCCGAAGATGGTGTTATATGCGGACGTTTCACCGCAAATATTCTTTATCACACCATCCAAGTTTATAAATCGCTCCGAATCATTTCCAATAATCAAATCGATCTGCGAGGATTGATTAAAGTATGGGTCTGCTAAATCCAGTTGTTCCAGCTCTTCTGGGTTAGTGAGATTAAAGGAGGTCGAAGGAATGCGTCTTGTCACCTTAGGTAAGACAATTGCGTTAATGACAAATGAGAAGTTTTGTCTCGAAGAAAATATTTCAATTTCACATTCCTTATTAGCAGTTTGGCTCTGGCCCCCAATACCAATGATCTCAAAATGTGATTTGTGATAATGAAGCTTTAGGAGATTTCGTAATTTTTCCGACACGAATGTTCGCTGAGAACCCGGATCTATTAACGATCTTGTCGTGTATAGCTCGCCACGATGTCGTATTTGAACTAGAGCTGTTCTGAGAAGGATTGGTTCGTCATTTGATGAAAAATTGGCTTGAATTTGCGAACCTCGCATTTGAGAAAAAGTGATATTTATCACGATGGTCAGAACTTTGTTTCACATCCTGGGATTTATCATTAGATTTGTCCGAACCAGAGGGAGTAGACGAAAATTTTGATTGCATATGTAACAGAGTGTGGTGATTCTTTTTGCAAACGAGACAAGTATTTTTGCTCTTGCAACTACCTTTAGTATGAGTAGGAGACAGGCAGTTATTGCAAAATTTATTTTTAAAAACAAAATCAATCCTCTGTTGAGGTGTAAATTTTCTGAATTCAGGACAAACTCTAATGCTGTGATCTGACTCACATAGCGTACACATGTTATGTAATTTATCTTGCGATAGATAAGTTTGCACTTTATTGTTGGAAATTGATTCGCTGCTTTGAACTTTAGTTGTCCGAACACTAGAGATTCGTTCAACAACTTCGAATCTATTGCTGAGGAACTCATCCATTTGAGACCATTTGGGCAACTCCCGATGGGACTTTAAAGATTGCTTCCAAAGAGCAAGAGTATTATCGGGAAGTTTTGTTGAAATTAGATGAATGAGGATTGGATCCCATTCATCTGTAGGAACACCGAGCGACGTCAACATTGAGAGACAATCAACGACTGTAGCGTGTATTTTTTGAATAGATGCGCTATTCTCTACCGTTGCAACTGGAATATCAAAGAGGACTCTGAGTTGCTTGTCCACTAAAACGCGTTTGTTATCGTACCGGGTCTTGAGAGCATTCCACGCTAAATCAAAGTTATCGTCACAGAGAGGATATCGTTTAACAATTGCACCAGCATCTCCTTTTGTTTTGTTCCTGAGGTGGTACAGCTTCTGAGCACGAGAGAGTTTTGGATGGTTTACGTAGACCGCTGTGAACATGTCACGAAATGACGGCCATTCTTCGTAACCGCCTTTGAAAATATCTGTATCACATGCAGGAACTTTGAGAAAAACTCCCGAGTTTTCGGTAGAAATATCTTGAGGTGCAAAAGGTCGATGAGTCACGTTAGGAGGCAGAGAAAATCTAGGTACTTCTCCAGGGGCATTGTGTCCGTGGGATAACCTCATCAAATCTATCATGTTCGATCTTGCGACATAATATGTTTCTGAACAAACATTGTAGTTTAGTTTTGCGTTCTCTTTAAAATCGCGCGAGTTGGATGTGGCAGGAGACAATATGAGCGCTTCATAACTATTTTGAAGCCTTTTGTACCAACAATCTAAATCGCTCAGGCGGACCTCTAAAATAGAGTCTGTTTGCTCTTGGATATTGAGTTTTTCAATGTTAGAGCAGAGTGTTATGAGCTGATCGCAATCAAACAGGTATCGATCATGTTCCAGGGATGTTAAACTACTCTCCCTTTGCTTCGCTGCACTAGTGGAGCCTGAAGCTATGGATTGTGTGTCGCTTGCGACGTGGGAGTTATCTACTGGATGATTGGGATTTGACATTATGTACGTTTTATAAAACCTTTATGACGTTTTATGAGTACCAGTAAATTTTGATCGTTTGAAGAAACCCTTTAAAGAAATTTCGAACTTTCCACAGAATTATGTGAGGGAAATGATTAAAAATTGTCAAATATTTTCCAAATGTACAGGAATTTATCACTGGTTAGAGTAGGAAGTTCTTTCCTGTAGGAAACAAACCCAACCGAGATATTTAAGAAAAGATCAGGATTGAACTTTTGACAAATCCTCGTCTTGAAATTTTCTAAAAGAATTTAAACACTTTCCTGACGAGAAAGTTAGTTTATCCCTTTTGTTTCTTTTTTTTCCATACAAAAGTCCCCTACCGTTCGTCGAAGACTTTTGTCACCGAAATTTGTACAAAGTTTCTCCAGTTCGGCGAAGACTTTGTCACTGAAATTTTCCTCAAAGTCTACTACAGTTCGTTGCAGACTTTGGATCAGAGTTGCTAAATGTGGGAAAAAGGGATTAGTGTATAATGAAAATAAATCTATATAGAGAATGAAAATATTTTCGTGTAGTATGTAACTCAGTTGTGATGAATTGCCTCGTAGCTTGATCAAATCTTTCAGATTTTTCGCAATTGTTCGACTTTGGTAAACAATTTTGGAGATATGTTTTTTTTTTTTTTTTAATATGTCCTCTTGTTGACTGTGTAATAGTGCTGGCTGTTTTCCTTCGTATTTGTGGGGTTACAATCAGATTTCAATGTCGAGTAACTCCGTAAACTATTTTAGAATTATTGCAAGTATTTCAAAATCAATTCATTGTTAGTCTAGCAATTAGCAGTTGACCAAGCTTTGTATGCTTTGGGGCTTTGAAATATTTTGTGATGTAATTTTTAAATAATAGTGTAAATATTTTGTGTATTTGAGAATATGTATGTGAAAATGTGCAAGTGTGGGTTTTTTATAAATTTTTTATAAATTAGCGTTTGTAAATTTTTATCAAAAAATTATGTTTGTAATTTTTTAATGTGTTTGCGCTTTATTTATTTTCCGTAACTCGTTGAATAGTTTTTTTTTGTTTTAATTTAATTTTAATTAACTCGTTTTATATACTTTTTTTTTTAATTACATTAAATTTATTTATGTTTAGTTTAGATGTTAATGTTTTATGTTAAACCCCTTTTAAAAGGTACTTAACTTCCAATTAACAATAATATGTGTATATGTATTTTCTGTCATAGGTGGAGTCAACTTTTCGACACCACTGTATGCTTAAACCGATCGTATAAGAGAGGACAGACAAACAACAGTGAATCAAAATCAAAAGATATCATGATTTAGTGTGGCCGTTGTTATCTGGAGAATTGCGTATAAATTGTGTGTGTTTAAATTTAAATATGTGCGTGAGAAATTGTGTACGTTTTATAGTTGCTTCGTTGAATAGGGGTTTTTTTTTTTTTTTTTTTTAAATTTTTATTCGATCGAGTATAGTTTAATTTTTTTTTTATTTCCCAAATTATATTACATTTATTTGCGTTTAAGTTCGTGTTGATTATTGTTGATCATAGGCGGTGTAAACTTTTCGACATCACTGTATACACGAAATGTATATATACAGATGTCCATAAAGTAACTTCTCTTTACAATATTTGTTGATTGTGGCTGTCTGCAACAACCATCAACCTTTCCGTGACTCTCGCTTTACGGTGTCACTGTACGCCCTTAAGTTTCACTGAATTGTATTGTTCAGCTGTGTATTAGAACAAAGGCCCACAACCAACTGTGGTAGATTATTCTCTCTAATTTGTTTCTCTTTTACTTTGTTTTTTAATTGTGCTCCGTTTAAGATATTCTTTTCTCGTTTAATATTTTGTTAATTTATGTAAATATTTTATTGACTTTAACATGTATTTTGTCAAATTTGTTTTGTCTTTTGTTTTGCACTGTCTTTTAAGTTGTTTTGTTTTATTATAATTTTCCGTTCATTATTTTAATATACTGTTTTTCGTTACCGACTGTACAATCGTTTTTTGCACCGACTGTATACCTACAATTCTCCCTTCACACTTGACAGTGGATTGTGTAAGAGAGTTTGTTTAGTAAGAGTGTTGAAATTGACAATCAACAGGGTGAACTACCAAACACACTGAATATAGCGCCACACGGATTCAGTATAAAAATGACAAGGAAAAATAACTAATTAGGGCTAGGTCCTATACATGGGAAGTACAAGAGATAACCGCTGCAGTTTTGTTTGTTTTTTTCCCGTTTAACTCTATTTATTGCTTGCCTTATTGTATGCATTTGCTTTCCCTTTTCTCACCGTATATATCTTTGACGTTTGGGAATAAGGTCTTAAGTCAGAAACTGTAGTTTTTCGTAATGTTAAATTGAAAACTATTTATATATGAATTTTTCTGACTTATTGCCTAAAGATCAAATGATTACGATTGGATGCAGTTGTGCTAGATTTAAGTTATTAATACCAAACGAAAGAGAAAAAAAAAATTGAGTTAAACCCAATCAAAAACTCAAAATTAATTTTTTTGACTTAAGGCCTTATTCCCAAACGTCAAAGATATATACACATACATATGTACACGTATGTATATTTTTAACATATAAGGCTTTACTGAAATGTTTTCGATATTTTTGGCAACTAAATGATCTATTAACGGTGACACAAAAAACGGGGTTTTGGATGTTTGCCTGAATTCTGTAATTTCTGCTACAAAATTTAAATATTCTGTTTTGTGATTTTACCGTATGAATTGTTTTTGATGTGTTAACATCTATACGCGCGCCTCTAGGGCAGTAAACTATAAATTTAATACATACGCAAGTGTTAGGTTTGTAAGAGTAAATCATCGTTTGTTTGTTCGTTGCTTGGCAGTCGGTATTGAAAGTGATTATTGGGCCATTTTCATATAATTTTCCCACGCGATTTTCTCCGGAAATTCATAGCCGATTTTATTAATTTTTGGATTAAAAAGCTAGTGCGGGTTTCGACGAAGAGTTTAGGCCAAAAATTAAGGCGATCCGATATCGGCGAGCCGAGATTTAAGTGTTTTAATTTGGAGTATTAATTTGGAGTAATATTAAAAAAGTATTTTATGTTGATCTTCGGTTATATCGTAGGAATATAACAATGTATGTATGTATGTACAAGTGTCTGTTGCTTTGCATTCTTTGACTTTTGTGGGAATAAAACAAAAAGTATTGAGCAAGAAAATAATGACACATGTGCTTGCACTGGGTCTTTAAATAATTTTAAGTATTAATATTTGTTAACTGTAACGTCATCATATGATTGAACGCTGTTTTTTATTTTCCAATGTAACATTTACGAATGTTTTCATAGAAATCGAACAGGTACCGTGTAGCAAAAAGGTGTTAACACATCGCCCGTGAGTTCGAACACTCATTGGATTTTTTTTTTGATTGTAAAGCATGAAACTGTAACTTTAACAGAATTTAGTGATTTCTAAGGAGAACAAATATGTTCAAAAGATTTTTAGGCAATTTCCACGTAGCTTCTTTTGTCGTCGATCTTAGTGTTCCCCTTTGTAATTTTCAGTATTATTTCAATAATTTCAAATAACTTCTTAGTTTTCTCCTTTCTTTTTCAGTAACGCCTACGCACTTATTTTCATATGTAAATTTTATGTAATTTAGATTTGAGGTTTTATATTATTTTTTTTTTTTTTAATAATATTCCATGAATCTTTCGATTAAATTTTAAGTTGTTAAGTTACTATTTTAAGTTACTATTTTTAGTTAAGTTTTAGGAATTTTTGTTTTTGACTTGAAGGACTTTCCACGCAAATTTTAATGAACTGCGTTAGTAAATTTTAAGCAAATATTTTGTATTTTAGGTTAATTTTTAGGAATGTTTTAAGTAATGTTTAATTATTTTTCCACGAAAATTTTATCGAAATCTTTGAGTACATTTTAAGCATTTATTTGAAGATATTCTTTAAGTAAATTTTAGGAGTTTTGACGCAAATTTTAATGCATTTTCTGAGTAAAGTTAAGTTATATTTTCGGGAATGGTTTATGTAAATTTTAACACTTTTGTAGTCAAATTTGAATTAACTTTTTTAACTAAATTTTAAGCAGCCATTTTACTTTATTCTTTATGATTTTTTTAAGTAATCTTAAGGAGTTTTACGTAAATTTTAATAATTTTTTTTTTTTGAGTAAGAGTTAAGTTATTTTCCCAGAAATTTTTTACGTAACTTTAAGACTTTTTTACTCAAATTTTTAAGTAAATTTTAAGCAGTTATTTCTATATTACTTTTTAAGTAATTTTAAGCACATTTTACGTACATTTTAATGCATTGCAATTTGTATTTTAAACCTTTGCGCTGATCATACTGTTTTTAGTAAATGCAAGGGAAACATGTACTTACATTTCAATTTTCCTCTGGGTGTAAATATGACGCTGTTTCCTTAACTTTTGCAGCAAACTTTTCCCAAACGGATGAGATTGATGCTCTTATCTTTATTTTTCCTTTTCAGTTCTTTCTGAGTCATTTTTTCTTAACATTTTTCAAAATTTAAAATTTTTTTTATTTTATATTAGCTTTCAACTAATACTTTTCCTTTTATTTTCTATTCTTTTGTCTTCTTTCCACCGTTTTAATTAAGTTTCAGGATTTTGCTAGAGAAAACGCAATTTAATTTCCACGCTTTCAGTTTTATGTTTCCATGTCCAAGGTTTTTTTTTTTTTTTGATTCGTTCCTTCTACGTTATTTTTCCAATTAGTCTAGAGAAACACTTTTATTCACTAGCTTTGATTTTAATACGTAGATTTTTGTCTTTTATTTTCACGCTGATGTTTTTGTAATTCGTTTTTTCGCGTTATTCTTTGTTTATTTATTATTATTATTTAAATTTATCACACACAAAATTTTTTCCGCACCAATTGAAATAATTAAAGTGTTTATACACTTACCGATTCCACGAAACTAACTGCAATAGTTTTGGGATCAGTAGTTACCTCATTTCAGTAGCGATTGCGTATATCTTCTTCTTCCTTTGTTCTCTTGGTTCTTCTCTTCGAAGGTTCGATAGGACCATGTACACTTTAGCGGGAGAGATTAATTTGGTTAATCTTTTGATTTTCGTTACTTGCCAACGTAACTGGGATTATATCTAGTGGACTGTATTTTAAAGAGGGTTTAGCTAGTGGTTAGGGCCAATTCCTCAGTTAGGCGGAGTGTTCACTGTGCTAAGGAATTGGATTTCGATTGTGTAATTTCTCAAGCAGACGAGAAATTATACAAACGAATGCGAGGTAAAAGGAAAAATGGGAAAAAAACCAAATGAATTAGAAAATTCAAGATGTTTGTGTTTATTGGGCGTTGTGTTGCTCACCAATTGGGGGTTTGAAAATAAGTGGCGAGATTGTGGTCGACCACTTAACATCAAATTTCATGTCGTCTTCTTTTCAGCAAAATTCACAATTCAAATTAGGTACTCTACACAATTCAGCAATACAGGGTACTTCATAACTAATATAATACAACTCATTTTCTTTCATAATCTAACATTATAAATTCATATTTGAAATTCACTTTAATACATTATAATTCATAAAAAATGCTTAAAATTAAGGATAAACTTTGAAGTTTAGACAGTTGGAATAAAAATTTGTAGAACGAAGTTCCTTATCGCACGTTGCGGAATAGGGGCTAAATGAAATAAACAACATTTATTTTAACACTAGTATACTACAACCCAGTATTATCAACTATATTGGATCCTTTTGCTTTGGTTTGTGTCTAGACTAAAATATGTTGGGAATGTTCTTGTTTAATGGAAAGTTTTCTAGGTGGAACCTGTAACCAATATTTAATATACATATATTGTAGTTTTGGACGTAATAAAAAGTAAATTTTGAAAAGTCAAAGTGAAAGAAGTTTAAAAAAAGAAAATTTTCTTAAATAAGTGCCTTTTCTTAAAAAACGTAAATGTTCTCAAATAGAACCTATTCATAATCTTAAACAAAGCACATTTTCGTAAAAAAGAAACTGTTCTTTAAGAAGTACCTTTGCTTAAAAACGTAAATTTTCTTACAAAATTTACCTTTTCTTAAAGAAGTACATTTTCTTACAACAAATTGACTTTTCTTAAGAAACTACCCTTTCTTTAAAGAGTGCCTGAAACAACATAACTTTTCTTGAGATAAGTACCTACTCTTGAAAAGGTACCTATTCTTGAAAAAGGGACCAATTTTAAATAAAAATCCCATTTCTTAAAAAAAAAACATTTTCTTCAAAAAAATACTCTTCTCTTAAAAGAAATGCCTTTTCTTACAAAAATTCCTTTTTCTGAAAACTACCTTTTCTTAAACATGTTTCTATTCGTTTACATTATTCGATCTTTTGGTTGTGTTTTCAATAATTGTCCGGTTCAAGATCAATAACTAATAAAAAGTACTTTTTCTATGAAAAAGTATATTTTAATAGAAATATTTAAAAAAAAAAAAAAAAGATTGTGAAATTGATCATTATGGTGGATGGTTGGGAATATAGCTATTTCATTGCCCTCCCAGGTATATCAACCACCCACCATAATGATCAATTTCACAATCTTTCTCTTTTTTATACCCTCCACTGTAAGTGATAGAGGGTATATATAAGTTTGTCATTCTGATTGTAACATATAGAAATAAGGCCTTGCGACCCCATAAAGTAAATATATTCTTGATCCTTATAACAACCGGAGTCGATATAGCAATGTCCGTCTGTCCGTCTGTTGAAAACATTCTCACGACTTCAATCGGCGATAACGCGGTTTGGTTTTTGGCCAGAATGTTCCACGTATTCCTGAGCAGTTTGATATTGAAAATCAGCGACATTGGTCCATTGGAAAAAATTTTATGATTGGAAACGTAAAAAAACTCATAAAATTTTCACATTAATTTTTGTAGTAAACTACTATACTAAACTACTCCTTTTGCCGTGTGGTGAATTTCCATGTTGAAAATCTTTGTTGTTCTTTATAATAGGTAAGTACTTTAGAATGTTTAGATGTACTTTCATGTGTTCATACATTTATATGAATTTTGTCAAAGTCCATCTAAGGTCGCTGTGGCCTGATGGGTAAAGGGTTGCGCGTTGGAGTCTGAGGGTTGTTGGTTCAACTCTCGTCCCAGCTTGTTTTTTCTTTTTTTTAACAGTTCTACAAAAAATGCTTTTTTATTTTTAAAAAATGCTTTGCAGCTTGTTTTTTTTTTAACAGTTCTTCGAAAAATGCTTTTTTATTTTAAAAAAATACTTATTTTTATTTTTTTTAAAAAAGTAAATTTTCTTAAAAGAAAGTACATTTCTTAAGTACATTTCAAAGTACATTAAGTACATTAAGTAAATTTCAAAGTACATTTCTTAATACATTTCATTAAGTACATTTCTTAAGTACATTTCTTAAGTACATTTCTTAAGTACATTTCTTTCTTAAGTACATTTCTTAAGTACATTTCTTAAGTACATTTCTTCTTAAGTACTTAATGTACTTAATATTAAGTACATTAAGTACATTTCAAAGTACATTTCAAAGTACAGTTTCTGAAGTACATTTTCAATGTGAGCATTTGAGCATTGTGAGCAATGAATTTGTGAGCATTTGTGAACATCCTGCATTTGTGAACAAGTAATTGCGTTTGTGAACAAGTAACTTACTTTTATTTTTTTTTAAAAAGTACATTTTCTTAAAAAACGTCCTTTTTAAAATCTAATATTTTGCTGGTTAACACTAAGGTGGAGGGTATCAAAGATTTGGCACAGCCGAAATTAACACTTTTACTTGTTTTTAAATATTTCTATTAAAATGTACTTTTTCATAGAAAAAGTACTTTTTAATAGTTATTGATCTTGAACCGGACAATTATTGAAAACATAACAACTAAAAGATCGAATAATGTAAACGAATATAAATTTGAAGACGGTACCCTCTAAACGTCAATCTCATGGCAATCGTTGTTTCTTTTTTGAAACAACAACATCTATGCAATGGCTTTCGATGAAAGCATACATAGGAAAGAAATATTGTGAATATTGATGGTTATGGCAAAGTATTGTTGCGGATGTTTTCGCACAAGTAGGAGTTTAGACAATTCTCGCTTACTTGAGATTTGTTTATCCCTATAACGTGTTATGATATACCTAAATATTTGTGGAGAAGGGAGCTGATGATATGCCTGGGAGGGCATTGAAATAGCTGTATTCCCAACCATCCACCATAATGATAAATTTCACAATCTTTCTTTTTTTTTTAAAAATATTTCTATTAAAATATACTTTTTCATAGAAAAAGGACTTTTTAATAGTTATTGATCTTGAACCGGACAATTATTGAAAACATAAAAATGTTTATTTTCCTTTCTGAAAATAATTATATTTTCTTAAAAAAATACCTTATCCTAAAAGGAGTACCACTTTTTTTAAACAGCATCTGTTCTTAAAATAAGTACTTCCCTGTAAAAAATATTTATACTCTTATGGCTTTTTCTTCTGGAAAGTACTTCTTCTTAAAAATAGTACATTTTCTTAAAAAAACATTAGCTTTCTTAATAAAAGAAGTACGTCTCCTTAAAAATTGACGTTTTCGGGAAAATATACTACATATTCTTACAAAAAGGACCTAAAAATATTGCTTTTTTTAAATACATTCTATAATACATTTGCATACATTTGCCTGAATCTTTGAGGTGTATTGTCTATGAGACTTGGTTTTGGATTTTCCACAGTTCCAACAGTTGTCAGTTTGGATACAAAACTTTGTACTAAAAAAATTGAGCGGAAATGTACTAAGTTCCAAGAACATCAGACACCATATGGCTGTCTATAGGGCTTGAACATAAATTTCGTCGTGAGGTCGGTCAACCTCATGGCTTCAGTGCGCAGGAAATTCGTCGCACCGTTGAAAAGTTTGATCGTGGTTACACTCTTTTGGACTTTAAGCCACCAATCAGGCAGAGGATTGGCGCGTAGTGAATAAACCATAGCCCGCCTAACCAGCCAGTATCAAAGAAGAAGTTTTGGAAATGTCGTTTCGCCTCGGAATAGCTGAATTGATCATCGCCGGAGAGTTAAACCGTGGTATTTTGTGGTTGAATTTGGGACTACATCCGTTAAAGGTTGTGCTACTGCAGGACAAAGTCGTGAGTTTGTTAATTGGGTGCTAGAAATGTTGGTCAGAGATCCGGATTTTGACCAAAGAAGCATCTCGAACGAGACCCATTTTTCGCTAAGCGACCATATCAACAAGCTGAATTGCCGATATTGTAGCGAACAGAATCCACAAGTGTTCGAAAAGGCATCATTACATCATCAAATATTGACTGGTTGTTGAGGTTTCTGTCATGGAGGCATAATCGGACCATTTTTATTTTGAAATGACTAAAGATACACAGCCAGAAGGAAGGAAAAATTTGGTCATCCCACGGCGAGCGTTCGTCAATTGGCTCCCGCGATCATGCGACGTTACACCCCACGATCATTTTCCCTCGGCCTACGTCTAGTCTTTAGTCTGCGCTAATAAGCCAATCACTTTGGACGAGCTCGAGGTCGAGACGCCATTCCTGGAATAACGCAGCACATATTGGTGCGAGTTATCAAAAATGGGACTGACGGCTTTAAGCCATGCCAGCGAAGCCGTGCCAACAACGATTTGAATGATGTGCTATTCCGTATATAATGACATAAGTCGTTGAGAAATAGACAAGAGTTCCTATCCCTCTCTTTAGATTCTCTCGATAACGACGAGATAGTAAGCCATTTCATCGGGTTAAATTATACTCTTTGGTTGGACATAAAACGGACAGAAAAATGTAAACGGATAGAAGCGATCTCGTGGAAGTTGAAAGTTTGATTGTCAAGAGAAGAACTCTGGCGATGAGGTTTGATAAACTCAGCTGAACTTGTTACTGTGATTAAGTTGTATTTATAGTTTACATTTTCTATTATTATGATCTTCAATTTTAGTATCGGCTTGAGGTCATAGGTATGAAAAAAGAAAACGAAGTTTTATAATTTTCCTTTTATAACAATTTATGTAGTTTCCAATATTTCGATCAACGTCGTTCATCATTTTCCAGGATCTAATATAAAACAAGTAAAAGTGTTAAATTCGGCTGTGCCGAATCTTTGATACCCTCCACCTTAGTGTTAACCAGCAAAATATTAAATTTTAAAAAGGACCTTTTTTAAGAAAATATACTTTTTTAAAAAAAATAAAAATAAGTTACTTGTTCACAATTGCAATTACTTGTTCACAAATGCTCACTAATGCAGGATGCTCACAAATGCTCACAATGCTCACAAATGCATTGCTCACAATGCTCACATTGAAAATGTACTTTGAAATGTACTTTGAAATGTTCTTAATGTACTTAGTATACTTTGAAATGTACTTTCAAATGTACTTAAGAAATGTACATTTCTTAAGTACTTAAGAAGAAATGTACTTAAGAAGAAATGTACTTAAGAAATGTACTTAAAAATAAATGTACTTAAGAAATGTACTTAAGAAATGTACTTAATGTACTTTGAAATGTACTCTGAAATGTACTTAAGAAATGTTCTTTTTTTTAAGAAAATGTACTTTTTTAAAAACAATAAAAATAAGTTACTTGTTCACAAGTAAAATAAAAAAGCATTTTTTAAAAATAAAAAAACATTTTTTGAAGAACTGTTAAAAAAAAAAAACAAGATGGGACGAGAGTAGAACCAACAACCCTCAGTGTCCAACGCGCAGGCCTTTACGCATCAGGCCACAGCGACCTGAAGTAAAGTGTGACAAAATTCATATAAATGTATGAACACATGAAATTCATGTAAACATTCTAAAGTACTTACCTATTATAAAGCACAACAAAGATTTTCAACATGGAAATTCACCACACGGCAAAAGGAGTAGTTTAGTATAAAACTACAAAAATTAATGTGAAAATTTTATGAGTTTTTTTACGTTTCCAATCATAAAATTTTTTCCAATGGACCAATTTCGCTGATTTTCAATACCAAACTGCTCAGGAATACGTGGAACATTCTGGCCAAAAACCAAACCGCGTTATCACCGATTGAAGTCGTGAGAATGTTTTCAACAGACGGACATGGCGGCCATGGCTATATCGACTCCGGTTGTTATAAGGATCAAGAATATATTTACTTTATGGGGTCGCAAAGCCTTATTTCCATATGTTACAATCAGAATGACAAACTGATATATACCCTCTATCACTTACAGTGGAGGGTATAAAAACACAAAGATTTTATAGAACATTAGTGAAACCTTTGTGAGACCATAGAGAAATATACCAGAGTTTCTATCCCTGTATTTGTGTTCTCTCGATGACGACAAGGTAGTAGGCCATTTATTCGAGTTCGAGTTGCTGTTGTAATTTACTCTTTCGTTTCACATAAAGCGGACAGAAATAAAATGGAATGCGTATTTACGTTCGATGCAACCAACATAAAACATAATTTAGCTGTCATTAGTATCAATCAAACACTTTTAAACTTAGTTTATTGCATGGTCTATAATCTGTATGTTTTCTTTGGTCTCTCATTCTACATCATTTCCCTAGTACCTTTGTTTAATTCTAAAATACTCAACAATTTTTAATATGTAACTCATTATTCTTCAATCAATGAACACAATGAACAATCAACCTATTCACTACAGCAACGAAAATTTAGTTATTACTGGAAACAAATGGCAAAAAAAAAATCTTAAATAATATCGTTGCACCAATGGAAGTTTGCATTGTAGAAATGTGGATCCACAAGTGAGCATGTTCCTCCCTGTGATGACGTGTTTTTCTACGAGTCTAATGAGACATTCATGAAAAACATAAGTGCTAACCATTTTTTCTATCTCTGATTTTCAGGACAATTCCTCTACTGCGCCTAGGTCTCGCGATGGGCATCCCCAGAATGTTAGTGGCAACCCTGGCTCTGTTTTTTGAAGTCAGCCGTATTGTATTCACATTTTACATAATCCTGGAGCCTTATGTAGTCTTTACAGTGTTGGTGTGGAAACCAGAGTGTTGCTTTAAATGGAATTTTGGGTAGTTATGCAATTGCATACTCAAATATTACATTATTTTATAATATTATATTTATATTATTATCTTTACATTTAGATGTGGCTCTTGTAGAAAGTCGGACGATACGTCAAGCGGTACAGAAATGGTTTATGTAAATACTAACCGAAATTTACAAGACAGTGCCGATATCGCAGACAAATCAATGAAAGAACAACAAACGACATGAAGATATTTTAAAATATTCATTCGGATTGATTTGAAATGGTTACAATTTTTGTTATCCAAGACTTGAAACTTGAAAAAATAATAAAGATTTTTTTGTGAATAATAATTCTGCCTGATTCTGATATGATTCCGCCACCGTCAAACGCAGTAATAGGTTCATAGGGTCATGCAGTATGTTGTATGAAGTTTTGTTCCGGAGTATGGCTTTTTATCATATTCTGTGAAGTGACACGACGGCCGATTGGATCGGGGTGCAAAAGAAGGTGCCGCTACTGGAATTTGTATCTGGAAACCTGCAGAAAAATAATTAATAAAATTTTACTTTTTGTGCTCGTTCAAATAAATATTGCACGCAAAAAAAAACAGCTTTATTGCTTGCTCGGTTGCCGCAAAAATACTTTGATTGATTTGTATTAATTTATTAATTCATGTAGTTCTCCCAAATAAAATCGTAAGTCGCAAATGTGTATCGAGAACTCCTCTGCATCAAACGCGTATTAAATTACATTTGCCGTAAATTTTGAAAAACGTTTGCGATAACTGAAATTAGACATTTTTTAATGAGAGCACGGATTACGAAGGACGTAAATTTCTCTCATTCTCAAGTTTTTTTTTTACATACGAGTACAGTGAGACGTTGCCTTCGTAAAATCCAACTAATGAGCTGCAGACAGGACGCGTGCGAGCTTTCAAAAACTCATTCGGAACGAATGTTTTGTTGGAGCGCACCGTTCCGACACATGCAGTTTTGGGCTTATCAATGTTTCCCCTACATCTAAAAATGAAAAAAATTTGTCTTCTTAAACTGTGCGACCTGTGTGAAGGTATTTCTCAATCAAGGCAAACACAACATTCTGGCCTTGGTTTACCTCGTGCTCCTTTCCAGGCAACTTTCCTCCATATACGAGTATTATGCCTTTCAAAGGGTAAAATGACGTAGAATCACACAATCACCAGATTTTAATTCCATACTTTGCTGGTTTGGACGGAATGTATTGTAAGAAACTAGTGCGCCCTCTGTATGGAAATAACTGTTCGTCAATCTGTAACAGATTCGAGAGATGTATATGCTTCTACGGAATTTGCCTGCAGCATTATCCAAACGTCATCAATACCTCTAGTTTTGCTATTCAGTATTTTTTCTGCCCGAGAGTTAGCGTTATTAAAGCGTAAAAATTGTTTTATTTTGGTGAAACGTTCAGATGACATTGCAGACTTGTACACTTTAGTTCATTTAAATAATAACAGTTATAATCATTGTAAAAAATTGAAATTTCGGGAAAACAAACAGCAAATGATTTGAATGTGCTTATATGTTATACTAGGTGGCAACACTATTTTACGAAAATGTGCAAAAGAAGAATAAAAAAGTCCCGTTACAAAAGCAGTGGACGCATTCCTACTACAATAGCAAAAAATGTGATTTTAAAATAGTTCATATGAATAACGACAGTTGCTAGTTTTTGCTGTTCTTGAGCTATTGTGTTACATAGAGTATCCAGAGTTAAATAGTTTGAAAAATTGCGCATCATAATAATCGTTTTAAAATGGGACGAGGAAAGCCATTAAATTCAGAAGAAAAAGGAAAAATTGAGGCATATTTTGAACAAAAATTTTCCTACAGAAAAATTGGAGAGAAAATCGGAAGAACTGCTCGTGTTGTCTTCAATTACATCAAAAATAAGAATTCTTATGGTAAAAACATGAAAGGGAGACCAGCAAGTGTCTTATCGCCAACAGATAAACGAGCAATTTTAAGAATTGCATCAAACTCCTCTGATTCGATACCAAAAATAAAGGCGAAAGCCGGAGTTTCCGCTAGTATTTCGACTGTACGGCGCTTGGTTCTGGATGCTCCGCATATTCAAAGAATGAAACTTAAAAAGAAACCTAAAAACCTTAAAACCCATTCACAAAGAAAAACGATTGGATTTTGCAAAAGTTCATATGACGTGGAATACCGAATGGCACGCAGTTGTCTTTTCTGATAAAAAAAATTTAACCTGGATGGTCCTGATGGGTATAATTCCTATTACCATGATTTAAGAAAAGAGGAAGTCATTTTAAGCCGTCGGCACAGTCGGATTGGTGGAATTATGGTATGGGGAGCCATATCGTACTATGGTCAGATTAAGCTACAATTCAAATCAATAAAACTGAATGCATAACAATAAAAAGGCATACTAGATCGAGCTTTTCCGGAATGCAGTAACATCTTTGGTCCTTTGCGCTGGATTTTCCAGCAGGATAACGCTCCGATACACAATGCCAGAGTGTTGAAAGCTTGGATAAGTGACCAAAATGTTACTGTGAAGGACTGGCCACCGTACTCGCCAGACTTAAATATAGTGGAAAACGTCTGGGGATGGCTTTCACGTAAAGTTTACGAAGGAGGTAGACAATATGAAGACATTCCATCGTTAATCAATGCAATCGAAACCGCCTGGGGTGAGATTTCCTTAAATTATCTTAAAACCCTCTACGATTCCATTTCAAATCGTATATTTGAGGTTATTAAGCACCAAGGAGGCAACACTCATTATTAAAAGTTAGCGAACACTTCCAAACAAATAGTTAAAAACAATAAAATTTAATTTAGTGAATAATTTTTGTTTTTTCGAAACTTTTCATCGTCGTTGTTATTCAAATGAACTGTTTCTCATTTTTCAAGCATTTTTTTATAAAACTAATAAATATATTAAAAAAATAAATTTAAAACAACAATATTATTGTCGATAATATTAAAGAATAAAATAAAATATCTAAAAAAAAATATTTCAGCTTTTGTTTTTCGTTGTGTGATCAAAAATTCCCAGTTAGCTACAACTTTTTTGCTGTTGTTATTTAAATGAACTGGAGTGTATACTGGGGGATGAGTTGGCCTCCGCAGTTCTCGAGGTGCTTCGGTATTTGACTTGCAAAGGCCTGCATACAAAATTATAGCCAGAAACGCGTCGAACTCTTCCACTGTCAACGGGATCCATTTCTTCTGATTTGCAGCAATCCAATTAGATATCAACTCACACGCTTTTCGATTGGCTCTCCCTACTGTGTTTTTTTCGCAAATTTGTTTCTCACTTTCTGTTTAAAATAAATATAGTTAAATTCAAATTTAGTTTCGATTTTACAGCGAAACCTCTTAGAGAAGTCGAATCCATACATAACTTTGTAACAAGTGTTTTTGGAACAAAAACTAAATTATGATTACAATGACTAATATATATTTGAAAACGAATTCTAATATTGTACTTTTTATGAGTTGTATCTTACATTTCAGATGAATGACTTTTTAGAAAAACTCAAATTTGGGTAATAGCTAGCTACCCACGACAATGGGGAATTACTCATCACGATTTCCCATTACCCTCAGGGAAATGGGGAAAATAATGGGTAGCTACCCACGACAATGGGGAATTACTCATCACGATAACCCATTACCCTCAGGGCAATGGGGAAAATAATGGGTAGCTACCCACGAAATGGGCAATTACTCATCACGATTTCCCATTATCCTCAGGGAAATGGGGAAAATAATAGGTAGCTACCCACGACAATGGGGAATTACTCATCACGATTTCCCATTAGCCTCTAGGAAATGGGGAAAATAATGGGTAGCTACCCACGAAGATGGGCAATGGGTTACCCAGGCTACCCATTATTTTCTCCATACCCTGCGGGTAATGGGTAAACGATCGCTGCTCATTCCTCACGGCAATAATAATGGGTTACCCTGGGTAACCCAGGGTAACTCATTACCCACAAAATACGAACCCTGATTGATTTCCAACTAATATTTTCCCTGTGTGTACATAAGATTCTGAGAAAAGCTGCTGTCAACATGAATAAAACCATCAGCAGCAAAAGTCACATGCTCCTCGCGTATGCTGATGATATAGATATCATTGGACGCACAGTTAGATAAGTTACTGCGGTATTTTCGAGAATTGAGAAGGAGTCAGGGGAAATGGGTCTGACCGTAGATGAGGACAGGACAAAATTAATGGTTTCAACGAGCAGGGCCTCCACGCGATTAGACCAAAGCGTGAACGTTGACAACCGTTATAATTTCGAGGTGGTGGACGAATTTATATACCTCGGATCTGCCGTAAACAAAACAACAACGTCAGCCTTGAGATCAAGCGGAGAATTGTGCTTGCGAATAGATATTATTTTGGGCTAAGCAAGATAAATCCCTGTCTCGAGTAACAAAAGTCCAGCTGTATCTGACTCTCATAAAACCTGTCTTGTTGTATGGCGCAGAATCCTGGGTCTTATAGCAAGCAGACGAAACATCTGTAGGAGCCTTCGAGAGAAAAATACGCCGAAGGATTTATGGCCCTATAGTGCACAACGGAGAGTATCGGCGACGCATGAACCATGAGCTGTATGAGCTGTATCCCGACATTGACATGGTTAAGCGGATCAAAATATCGCGATTGCGCTAGCTAGGTCATGTCAGTGGAATGGATGAAGACGAACAAGCGCGAAGGGTTTTCGAAACCGAACTCGCGGTAAGACGAAAAATAGGAAGACCAGGACTGCGCTGGAGGGGTCAAGTTGACGAATCCCTGCGTACACTTGGTATTGCCAACTGGAGAGATGGGGCAGAAGATCGAACTGGTTGGCGAAATATGTTATCTTCGTTTTGTAAGGTCCCTGACCCCTCGGGGTTGTTCGTGACCGGATAAGTGAGTAACTAACTGAAGATTAAAAAATTTTTTTCAAATGGTTTCAAAATGGTTTATAACTTGAATAGCATTTAAATAATTTAAATTAGAATATAATTAAATTTTCTACACTTGTTAAGATTTGCATACTTGAAAATTTATTTCAAATTCAAATATGATTTTCAAATTTTGAATCCAAAATTAGGTCATGCCTCTGAGAATTCACTGTAATTACAAAAAGGGTACATGTGATGTTGTTCTTGGAATAACAATAACAAAAATGCTTACAATAAATCAATCTGAATGAACATTTCAAAATATCTTCATGTTATTTTTGGTTGTTTTATTGATTTGTCAACGAAATCTCTCTGTTAGTATATACAACTTCTGCCGCGTTTGACGTTTTCGGCGGCTCTTTTCTATAAGAGCTACATCTAAAAGTAAAGAAAGTAGTACAATTTATAATACAAAAAAATTATCTAATGTTTGTACCCAAAAATCCATGTAAAGCCACCCGTTGGTTTCCACACCAACACTGTAAAGACCATACAAGGTTCCAGGACGAACCAAATTGCGTATATAATACGGTTGAAGTCACAAACCAAAGTCAGGATTGCCACTAACATTCTGGGGAAGCCCATCACCAGACCTAAGCGCAGTATAAGAATTGTCCTGAAAAACAGAGGCAGAAAAAAGGGCTAGCATTTATGTATCTTTCCTATCAATATAACATTAGATTCAAAGCAAAATGGTACAACAACAGGGAGGAACATACTCGTTGGTGGATATACATTTCTGCAATGCAAATTTCCATTGCTGCAATGATGTCATTCAAGAGTATTGTTTGTCATTCATCGTTTCGTTACCGTAATAATTATATTTTCATTGCCGTAGTGAACACGTTGATTATGCATCTTGGAGAGGAAGAAATGGGTTAAATTCAAGGTAAGTAAAAATTCTGCTCGCGAGCCGAAAAATTCACCTCCTCCTCAATATAAAGTTCTCACTCCAAGTTAAAAAAAAATTAAACTCTCGAGCGAATTTAATTTTTAAAATTCTTATTTATTTGAGCGAAGCAAATATAAAAAATTAAAAAGCTATTCAGAGTTTAATTTTTATTTTACTGGGAGTGAGAGCTTTAGAGTGATGAGGAGCCGAATAGGAATTTGGATATACATAAGAGGCAACTGCGACAAAAATCAATTGGAATATTGTGGAAGGTGCAAAAAATAATAAAAACGAATTACAAAAATACAAAAAAAAATCAATGAGTTACACAGTACCTGTTCGATTTCTGTGAACACATTAGCAAATGTTACATTGGAAAATAAAAAAAGAATAGTTTTTGTGCTGAAGGCCCCTTTGCTATTGCAGTTTCTTTTTTCTTACATCTGCTTTAACATTAGATCTAATATTGTTAAAATAAATACAGCAATATTTAGCTCACTGAAAAAATTGTTTTTGTTTTGTCATAAAAGACCGACGACGATCTGCTGTGTGATGCTGGCATACAACTGAATAAAAATAAATATTTAGCTCACTGAAAATTTAGTTTTTTTTTCGTCATAAACAGAGCAACGACAGAAAGTATTGAATAATATAGAGAACTTATTCGCTCTTTTTCCGCTCTCATGTAGAGAGGCTGAGGAGAATAGCATAAACCAATTTTATTCTCTTTATAGAATATTTCAATATAAATGCACCAAAGTTATTAGATGAAACAATACAAACAGCATAAAGGTCTCAAAAGGCATCAATGTTTCACATTGATTCACAAAATTATGAACGGGCCAAATTATGAGAGAGTAAAATGTTTTAAATCATTCGCCGGATATCGCCAGTGTTTTTGAGCCATGCAATTCGATCCATAAGTTCTCTATACTATTCAATACTCTGGCGACGAGGACCTGCTTATTTGTTCGCTGCCGCTACATCAAAACATTCATACTTATTTCCACGCAGAGACTATTGTTGTACAACATCCACGTATGTGATGCTAACGCTGTGTGTTGTTTGCATGTGTTCACTTTGATAGATTGCCCTAACCGTGCCTATAGATTTCAAAACATCAAAAATCGGATGGAACAATGCGGAATGTACCTATATCACAAAGAAATGTTAACAGAATATGAAAATACGCTTAAAATAAAGAAATACGTGTCTAGCCGTTTTGCTGTAGCACGTCGGAATTTTTAATTTTAATCGATTTTTAAGCTTCGAAGGACCGTGGAGGTTCACTTGTAATGTAGTACTATTATAAAAAGTTATATAAAAACAGAATGGGTGAACCGATTTTAATGCTTGAGCCAGTTTTGAAAAGGGAATTAAATTTGGATTTTTTTACTAAAATAAATAATATTTTTCTCCGCTAGATGGCGCTTTAATTTTCATGTAAAATTAAATAATAACCAAAAATGTGACGTAATGGAATGTAATGTAATTTTTAACACAAAATATAGTTAAGATTTCATATTCATTTTAGTATTTTTACAATACAGTTACACTACATTTTTGCTTATTTTTTATTTATACATGAAAATTAAAGCGCCATCTAGCGGAGATGAAAATCCTAATTTAATTCCCTTTTCAAAACTGGCTCAAGCATTAAAATCGGTTCACCCATTCTGTTTTTATATAAGTTTTTATAATAGTATAACATTACAATTGAACCTCCACGGTTCTTCGAAGCTTAAAAATCGATTTTATCAAAATTCTGACGTACTACAGCAAAACGGCTGGACACGTATTTCTTTATTTTAAGCCTATTCTCATATTCTGTTAACATTTCTCATGTGAACCAACCACTGTCGTACTGTGTGTATTAAGTAAATAATATATGTGCTGAAAAACTACAAATAACGAGGTCATTAGTATGTAATGATTGGGTCTAGAGGTCGACTAATAATTGGAATATACGTTAAAATAAATCTACGAAAGGAAGACCAAAATTTGTTTTGGACAAATGTTAGAGATATATTAATTGTAGTGTACGTGGTTAAAAAAAAGGTAAAAATTGGAGAAAAAGAGTTAGACTTCAAAATGCAATACAAATTATTGGGAATGTTAAAAATAATGTCAGTGGGTAAAAAGGTGTATAAATTGGTAATAATGGTACAACTTGCAATAACGGCAAAAGTATTTAGGAATGATGCAAATTTATTAAAAATAAAGGTGGATAAAAATCTGTAGAAGGGCCATGAATGGGTACAACTTGAAAATGCGAGCAAAATCGATTGGAATGATTTGGAATATGTTAAATATAGTGTACGTGGGCAAAAAACGTAACATGGGGTAAAGGGAGCAAAACAAACCTAAAAGTTGAAAGTGCAAAATTGGCAATATGTATGGCATCATTGAGAAGATGTATTATGTCAAAGGAAGATGTTTGTCAGTCACGCCTGGACAAATTTCACGAGCGTATTTTTTGGCTCATTTCATGAAAATATGTCCATCTACGACCATCCCCTAAAACGCAAAGGGGCCAATTGGCAGCGGTTTGAAAATTGCTTTATAACACCAATTTCCCTCAACTTTGGATTGGACGAGTTGGACCAATCGCCAGGCCGCCACGATCTCCAGATCTCACACCACTTGATTTATTTTTGCGGGACTACATGAACGATTGTGCGTATTCTGTGCAGATCCACACTTGTGGGCAGTTACTTGCACGCTTTGAGGAAGCTGCGGTGAAAGTTCGTGAAAAGATGACCGCATTAAACATGTCAGATGTGCTTCGCAAACGGCTGCAATTGTGTTTAGTTGAAAACGGGAAACACATTGACAATTTCTTTTAACATAAAATGTTTTTTTTCCTATGTTTTTGATTCTACAGCCAAAATTGCAATAAAATAAAATCTTAAAATCTTACAAAAACAAATAAATGTGCGCTGTTACTTCGCATCCAAAAAAAAAAAATCCATTTCAGTCAAATAGTCATAACTTTGGAACGGTAAGACCGCTGGGTTTAGGTAATTTCGGAAAGGTAGTAGGTAGTTTTCGTTAATAAAATGTCTCTTAAAGGCCTTTCCAACATGCCCAAAAACAAGAAAATCCGTCCACTGGTTCAGAACTTAGCAATTTTATCCTAGTACCCTCCTACCCACAAACTGCTGTCATTTCGCCCCCTTGCATTTTCGGGAATGGTAGGAGATGGACATATTTTCATGAAGCCAAAATTTTGGCTAAAACTTAAACTTAATTTTCCCGAAGAACATGCAATTTTTCACACGGCCATATCTCGGAAATTAATTGGAATTTTGGTTTCCTATCTTCGGCACAATTGTCGCTATAGAATATCAGAAAAGAGTGTAGAATTAGTTCCCGTAAATACTTTGAGAAATTTCACACGAGGAATAGTTTGCCTTTTTATGTGTTTCACTGTGTAATCGAAGTGCGAAGCGATACAACTAGAGGTTGATGGGGGAAGGTATTTTTTCAGAAGGTATTTTTACGTAAGACTCGGTTCCGATTTTCGTCAAGACCTATGTTATTTTTCTGATAATTTAAATTTTGTGGGTCAAGACCGAAAAAGGGAATGCATATTTTCAGGGCAAACAAGTGTTACCGTTCAGGAAACAATTGACGTACTTAGTCATTCGCCCTTATTCCCGTTGTCGTCGTCGACGTCAATACAATATCGACACTATTTGTACCCATTTTACAGTTATCATTTTCATTCGGGCACTTTTCATTTCCTGATTAATCCTTACACTGTAAGTAAGTGACAATGACACACCAAAACGCCCATACACGTCAACCTAATTTTACCCCGTTTTGAAAACTTAGCTCGAAATCACGAGATATTTCGATTTTAAATTTGTAGTAGATTTAAGGCGATTTTTGATTTTATTTTGAATGATATTATTTGAACTTGTTTAAAATGAATTTTTTTATTTATTATTTGTCAAAATTTATATCTAGAAATAATGAACGTCCATTTTCAAGCGGACATGGACAACTATATTTGCTCTTATTTTGATGATTTTACAATTTTTTTTGGATTGTTTAAATTTTTACTCTTTGTTTGCAATCGATCAACAGAAATCAGCAAGCAATGAGTCCATTCTTTTTCCAGCGAAACGGTCTTCGAATGCCTTTTTGGGTTGATGAAATCTTTCGCCAGTTTCGTCTGTTTCTGTGGACAATTGTCGTTCGTAAAAATCGAAATGTGCATGTAATGCGAAATGTGCGACATATTAACGCCAAGTTTGTCGAAAGACTTCATCATGTTGTCAATATAATCAAGGTACTCTGGTGAGAGATTTTTGCAAAGAACGTTTTCAATTACCGCACGAATTGAGTTCCATGCGTGTAGTTCAGTATCATCTAAAATTTCAGAAAAACTCGTACCCCTTAAAAGTTTCCGTATATCTGGACCGTTAACTACACCTGTTAAAAAAAAATTGATATAAAATATATTGCAGTCACACTCTTTTAGTTACACAAAATTACCCTCTTTTAATTTTTCAATTGATAATTTTGGAAAAGCGTCGTTTTTCAAGTATGGTAATGCATTTTCGCTAATGCGAACCAAACGCTTGAAACAATTCTTTACAACTCCCAGTTTGATATGAATATCCGGAAGCATTATTTTCTGAAGGGGGATCAATGGTGGACGAATTACATTAAATTCGCCAACAACTTGCGAATCGCGTTTTGGCCAATCTCGCTTTTCGTACTGGTTGCATTTTGCACGGCTGTGCCATTTACAAAAAATACACATGTACTTTGTATAGCCAGTTTTCATTCCAGCTAATAGTGAAAGAACCTTAAAATCATAATTTAAGCGCCAATTGTGTTCGTCATAACTGATGCGTTCCAGAATTAATTTCATGGTATGATACGACTCATGCATTGCAAGAGCATACATCAATGGCACTGGTTTAACACTGCTGTTTTCAAATAGCAAGACTACTTTTAAGCTTCTGGTTGAAGAGTCTATGAAAAGACGCCATCAAGATGGATTATAGTTGCAGATTCCCATTTCATTCATTAAACCGCGGGGAATATCTTGACAATATGCATAAGCTGCGTCCTCGGAAAGCATGAAATAAGGCATATATGGTTCCTGCCGGTATTTGTAAGATGCAACTTATACACCTGGTGCCAGCACGTTGACGCTTCTTAGTTCCGAAGCCAAAGTCATTGCATTATTTTGAGATAGCTTCAGATTTCGAACGATTCTATCTAAATGTTCCTGCGAAATTAAAAAAAATAATTAAATGGTTTCCCATTACATCCCATGATGGGACAGGGGAGAGCTTCTCACAATCACTGAGCTGTGCGCTTTCCAGTTTTCACTCACTGATTGGGACCTACAGTTTTACACCGATTCCGAACGGTATTTTGAGAAGCTTTTTCTTGGCTACATACTCGATAGTGTCGCCGTCACTATGCGAGGTGGCCGCCGCCGAAAGAAGTTTTAAGGTGATCAGAGCAGGATTCGAACCCAGGATCTCATGTACAAGGGGCGCGCACACTAACCATTGCACCACCGACGGCCATTAATGATGGATATTGTATAACTGGCTGCAGGTAATCAGAATCAGCAGGATGTAATGACGTTGCTGAAGTTTGTGATTATACTTCATAGGACGCAGTATCATATTGGTATGTCGATGGATGTACTGGGACAGACAACTGTGGAACTGGTACGTGAGCACTTGGCACACCTTTCTATATAAAGCTGGATGGTTCTATAAGAATAAGAATTCCATATATAGTCTATCTAAGTAAACTTACTGTTTCGATTGAGAGCATTTATATCGTTCTTGCACGCGTAGCAATTTTCTGTATCCTGTTCCCCTGGATCGGTCCATATCATTGGAAGTCCAAATGGCATCGAATATCGCCGTAATTTCCAATATTTGTTTAATGCACCAAAACATGTGATGCACGTAAATTCAGGTGCATGATCAACATTTCGCATTTCTTCGGCGGAGGTAACCAAAAAATATTGATTGTAAGCTTTGAGGGCATTTTCAACCAAATGTCGTCGATAAATTTTCAATTATTAATTTTTCGCAATGTGATCTGCACTTTTCGTCACTCATTTTTCTATTTTTTAAAATGGTTAAATGGTCAATAATGGCGAATAGGGACTAATCTATCAAAGTGAACACTTTGATATGGTGTACGGACAATTCGTAGAAAAGCAATTCGTAGAAAAAAACTTCGTAGAAAAATAATTCGTAGGAAAATAATTCGTAGAAAAATATTTCGTAGAAAAGCAATTTTCAACAATTCGTAGAAAAAACAATTCATAGAAAAGCTAATTTAGCTAATTCGTAGAAAAGCAATTCGTAGAAAAGCTATTCATAGAAAACCAATTATCCGGGAAATTCGTATAAAATAATACTAAAAAAAATTCTCGTTCTTATAAAATGATAGGTACCCAATCTCAGCGTAACTCAGAGCCAACGGCGGGAACGTGTTGGGAATATGGCCCCATTTATTTTTTTTTTATTTTTTTGTATTTGTTTTTATTTTTTTATATAATTTTTGTAAGTAGAAACAAAATAATTCGACACTGGTTTATTGTTCAAAAAGGGAAAAGTGGTTTGGTAAGAGTTTGTAAAGCAGAGAAATGAGAATGAGTGGGTAAGAATTTATAGAGCAGAGAAGTGAGTAAGTCTTAATAGATATATGTACAGGGAGTGAGAAATAGGGTGACCAAACAGCCAGTATTGTCATATCAATATTGAAAGTATACAAAGATCAAAGAAGCAAATAAAGACAACAAAATAAGCAAATGAGAATTAAACAAAAGAGTAGAAAAACACAAAATAAATTGTAATTGTAAATGAAAACTTATTCGTAGAAAAAAATAATGGTCGGAGGGTTTTTTTACGAATTGCTTTTCTACGAATTGCTTTTGTACGAATTGCTTTTCTACGAATTGCTTTTCTACGAATTATTTTTCTACGAATTGCTTTTCTACGAATTGCTTTTCTATGAACTGTCCGTGAATCCTTTGATATATATGTTGTAGCATCCAATCCCAAAATCCCGAATCCCAAAATCTCGAATCCCATTATTATTATAATTCTGCTTCCAAATAGATGTCTATAATTTCAACGGTTACATTTCGTCAAAAAAAAATATATAAATTGATTTAACAAGAGCTTTAGCAGGTTTTCCCTCAAATAAAATCAAAAATCACCTTAAATCTACTACAAATTTAAAATCGAAATATCTCGTTGTTTTGAGCTAACTTTTTAAAATGGAGTATACCACTGGATTCTATGACCCAAAAATTAGTTGGGGTGTCTCAGTGTGTCATTTCAAAACTTCAAATTTTACTTACAGTGTTATCATTGATCTGATGTTATACTCACAATTTACGTTTGAAGTTGACCTCGTCTGTCAGGTTGATAACTCTACAACGTGTCATGCAGATATTCACTGATAAGATGAAATACGTCAGCAAATTAAAACATAGAATCGCAAGCATTATAGAACCACCAATTACTTCAAACCAAAGCGAATCTAAAATAGCAAAAATTGTACAAATTACATTTCGTTTGGCGAATACCGTCTTAAACTGATAGGATTACTTGATAGTAGCACATATAAGCTGGTAATTACAGCAGTAAGACCCCAAACATATATGGAGTAATAAACGCAACGTCTTCGATCCTTGTCCGAATTATTTTGGAGATTTTGTGCTTTAAATCCTGACCATATTTGGAAGCCGATAACATTTTGCCATAGATATGTTGCGACGAAAAATAATATTCTGATGCTGTCATATATATCTACGGCATCTTCTATAGAAAGAATCATAGAAAATCAGTACAAATCGCTATTGGTGATAAGGAAGCATGAACAAATATCGACAAAAAAAACCATGTTTTTATATCAGAGTAAGTAAAAATTCCATCAGCGAACTGGAAAATTCAGCTCTTCCTCAATATAAAGTTCCGAGTTTAAAAAAATTAAAATCTCGAGCGAATTTAATTTTTAAAATTTTCCTTTATTTATATCGCTCCCTAGCGAATCAAATAAAAAAATAAAAATTCGTTTCGGATTTTAATTTTTATTTTAATGGGAGTGAGAGTCGAATTTTTCGACTCGCGAGTTGAATTTTTTTGAATTTGGATAAACATAAGAGGCGACTGCGACAAAAGTCGATTGGAATGTTGTGGAAGTTGTAGAAAATAATGCATGTCTATCAGAAAGGGCTAAATTACAAAAAGACTAAAATATCGGATGCAACAATGGGGAATGTAACAATGCATATAACCAGATCATTAGCATGGAATGATTGGGTCATAACTTCGACTAATAATTGGAATATAACTTTTCGAAATAAGAACACAATAGTTTACCCTATTCGAGGGATTTGAATTCAGGTTAGATATTGATATTAAATTTACAAAGAAATGTGATTTAATAACATCAACCGCTTCACTCGGTGAGAACACTATTCTTAGCTTGAGAACACTCGTCTTGGTTTTACAACAGCCTTCCAGGGGTACTTGTCTTGGATTGACAACACTCTTCTGGAGGCACTTGCCTCGGCGTGACAACACTTCTAGGGACACTTGTCTGGGCATTAAAATAATCTTCTGCACGCTGAAAAATCCGTCGTTTTTTGTCGTTTGGATGCCAATATAAAGTGTGTTTGGAGCTTGTCGCAAATATAATATAATTGTGTGCAAACACATTGCGTTTCCTGTTCAATATTACACAATAAACACAATGATTAATATGTTATAAGATAAGTGTTTGCGACCCACATACACTTATGTATGTTTGAGACACAAATACAGCTGTGTTTGTTCCACTGTACACGCTCTCGCTCCAGACCAAGAGAATAAAAGAGGGACAACGAGAGAGTCTATCATGTAAGTGTGTCTTTGTTTTTTGGCATTATTCTCTCAGCCAATGATTCATAAATATTGAGTTTTATTTTTCATGTATTGCGTTTTTATTTCATGAATTCAGTCGTCAATGGTTCCTCGGACAGAGGATATCAAAAGCGCTTGATCAGTGAAAAAAGTTAAACGAAGGCTCGGACTGTTAAATGGTTTGTGATGTTACTTTGGTTTTATGAATGTGTTTCCTATATATGTATGTGTGCTACCAAAATGAGAAACGATTTTGTGGAAAGGGCAACAACGTTGAGCCCTTTGTCGGAATGGCGGACCATTTGTGAAATAAGTGTAATACAAAAAACACAAGTAATTAATCCACGCTAGGCTTGCATGAACTTGATTTGTACATTATGTATGGAACTCGATTTATTTTGCATGGCCACCACGGGCACGCTTGCACAAGTCCAGACGCTGAACCCAATTTTCCACGGTTTTCAAGCATAAATCGGCCGGTACTGCTGCAATTTCACGTTCGATATTCGCACGAAGTTCATCAATCGTCGCTGGCTTGTTGGCATAGACCATGTGACGTAGCCCCACAGGAAATAATCTAACGGTGTCAAATCGCACGACCGAGGCGGCCAATCGACTGGGCCATTTCGTGAGATAACACGTTCACCAAACTTGGTTTCCATTAAAATGATTGTGGCATTCGCTGTGTGGCTTGTGGCGCCGTCCTGTTGGAACCACATGTCCTCCAAGTCCATATTATCCAATTTGGGGCCAAAAATATTCGGTTATCATTGAACGGTAGCGATTCGCATTCACAGATGATCGTCATGGAAGAAGTACGGCCAAATGACGCCGCCGGCCCATAAACCGCACCAAACCGTAATTTTTTCGGGATGCAATGATGACTCATGGATTGCGTGTGGATTGCTGTCTGACCAATAACGCACATTTTGCTTATTGACAAAGCCATTCAGCCAGAAATGAGCCTCATCGCTGAAGATGATTTTCCGATGAAAATCCGAATCATTTTCAAGTTGTTGCTCAGCCCAATTCACGAACCTGCGACGCTTATGGTGGTCAAGCGGCGTCAGTTCTTGTGTCAATTTGATCTTGTAAGGATGTAGGCCAAGATCTTTTCGAAAAATTCGCCACAACGACGTCACAGAGGTGCCCAACGCTTGAGAACGACGTGTGAGAGACACATTTGGGCTTTCTTGAACTGAAACCTCAGCGGCAGCAATATTCTCGACACTACGGGCACTTCTTTGTCTCACTGGCACGGGAACATTATGTACTGTGCCTGTGGTTCAAATTTTTCCACTAGACGCTCAATTGCTGATCTGGTAGGACGATTATGGCGACCATAAATTGGACGTAGCGCTCTGAAAGTTGAGGCCACTGACTCCAAATTTCCGTAGTAAATTTTAATAATTTCGACTCGTTGTTGGCTCGTATATCTTTCCATGATGAAATGGCAAAATGTCAAAAAAGCGGGAAAAAAATGGCGTCGTTTGCTGTCCCTACCGATTTACCCTACCGACTACCCTAAACTTCAAAATCAGAGAAAAATCGTTCCCCGTTTCGTTTCGCACACCTATTTGAATACTCCAATTACATTTACCTGATATATTCTACATTACATTTACCTGATATATTCTTTGACAAGATAGCGTACAACGTATAGCAAAATATCGCCACAAAATCGCCCGCCATTGTCACCAAGTACCAGGAAACTAGTTTAAGTGTTAACTTCTCCTTTAACTCCTTCTTCTTTCTGCAGGTATATACCACCATTATTGGAAGGCAGATACCCACTGAAGAGTTACATATTGCAACTAGATAATGATTACAAGGAATTTAATGCATTTCAATAGTTTTTATTTATACAAAGACACTTACCGACTATTCCCAAACGCACGGCAATCGGCTATAAAACGCAGTTTTAGCAGTTACTCAGAGATTTAGGATATTAGTTTTCGCCTTACCTGCATTATTCCATCACATGGGACATTTGAAAACTCATAGAAATAAAACTGGTTGGACATCATATCATAGTATGGCGAATAGCATGACGAAATGTAGGTCTAGAAATAAAATATTAAAGCGGGAGAATGTTAGGAAGGTAACTCGGGTTGCTGTAAATTTTCTACTTAAAAGGGCTGTGCAAAAAAGTCATAGTTTCTTAGGAGAGAAAAATCCCCGTGGTATTCACTCAGTATGCAAGTGTTATTCGCTCCATCCTCAATGATTTTCCTAGAAACGGACTAATGTATCGCAAATGGACGCAACTAGTAATACAATGCATTTTTATACCGCATAGCTCTTTTTGTATTCAAACGCGATTTTTGTTTGTGAAGATTCTGACCCCCAAGATTTTCACATTCCTGGTAATCACCATAGATTAATACTTATAGTAGGTCTAATAGTTCTCGCACCAAATTTATGACATTTGGCCTGGTATGATGTTTACGTTTGATGTTGAAAAGAATTGCTTTACTAATACCAGATGGAGGCAATGGTTCAAAACAACGAACAAAATAACAACAACGGCATTTCGTTTTGTGTGTTAAAATTATTGTGTTAAATACAACACAAATGTATGCTAACAACAACAGTCAGTAAAAAAGTGTAAAACACATTTAAATTTCACAGTTTTTCACCAAAATTACATGTGAAATTAAAGCAAGAAGTTATTGTAATTCCACCTGGTGTATGTCACTTTTCGTCAAACATCTCTCTATCACACCGACCGCATGACGAAGAGTGTGAAAGGAGACGTCAGATGAGCCAAATATTTTCTCTACTAAGATTTACTCTATGGTTATCACATTCATTAAATTTTTTTCTCACACAATGAAAGGCAGCCCGAACGACGATTGATCCCACGTTCTTATGTTCAAAAATCACCCACGCTCACCAGTGTACCACAGCCCATCACTATGTAGGCTAAGGATATTGCTAATTGCAAGTACATATACGTTTTGTACGTACTTGTCGAATAATGTATATCTCGCATTCGTTAAACTCAACAAATTCCATCGCCTCACTCATGGTCTCATTGTCATTTAAAAGGGCAAGCCACGAAGCTTTGAATTCGTCCGGAATATCCAAACAGCGCTGAGATCTGCTATCGAAGTACTGTGTTTTCTCACAACACAATTTGCTTGATGACACAATTGTTGATATTGATGAAACGATTAGAAAAGTGACCACTTGCATTGTTTCCATCACAGCGAGTCTTTACACGACGAAGGTCTCAGAGAAACTGTTGCACTGGCTGAAATATTTCAATATCAGACCATCATCAGCACCACATATTCATAATAAAATTATTGTATATTTAAAGCGGCCATAACCACAAAAGTGCAAGTTACTGCACCGCAAGTTCGATAATTTTCCTACGTAAATGGCTATTTAGCAATCAAATATTTGTATTTATGTTGTTAAAAATGTAAAAGAAATTCAAATCTTTGCCTTAGAAGACAACTTCCAATGTGTCAAAATCCTCGAATGACAGCGATAAACTCAAATATCTTACCTACTCAATATATTGCATGGAAGGTTACGGTCAGTACAATGTCAGATGAAGTAAGCAGCATCACTGCTCATCAAGATTGCGAAGGTGCAACCCCCCAAATCGTCTCCGTAATTGGAATTCTGGCTGTTACGGAAAATAAGTTGACATAATCTGTCGTCTTTTCAGACTAAGGTCACCTGGAGGAGATCATAAGACTGTCATATGTTCAAAAGTTGTACCACGAATACAGAACTTCTGACACTTATTACATTGCTTGAAGGCACACAGACAAATCCTAAGCTTTTGGCTGGCAAAGGTGATCCGTGCAGAAAATCAAAAAAATTGTCATTGTGTGAAAGATTTCCCCAATGGAAATCACACACGCTGAAAAATATATACTTTTTGTTGTTTGGATGCAAATATAAAGTGTGTTTGCAGCTTGTCGCAAATATAATATACTTGTATCCAAACTCATTGTGTTTACTACTCAATATTGCTTGTTTGAGACACAATGATAAATATGTTATAATATATGGGTTTGCGACCCATATATAGCAGTGTTTGTGATACAAATGCAGCTATGTTTGATGCAGTGTTTATGCTGTCTCGAGAGCACGAGAATAAAAGAGGGATAGCGGGAGAGTATATCTTGTAAGTGTGTGAAACGAATGAATGGTTTCCCATTACATCCCATGAATGGACCGGGGAGAACTTCTCCCAATCACTGAGCTGTGCGCTTTCCAGTTTTCACTCACTGATTGGGACCTACAGTTTTACACCGAATCCGAACGGTATTTTGAGAAGCTATTTCATGGCTATATACTCGATAGTGCCGCCGTCACTAAGCGAGGTGACCGTCGTCGAAAAAAATTTTAAGGTGGTTGGAGCAGGGATCGAACCCATAATCTCCTGTACAAGAGGCGCGCACACTACCCATTGCACCACCGACGGTCACCTTGTAAGTGTGTATCATAGTAAAAATACCTAGTAGTCGCAGTAGATACAACAACAACTATGGGCAAGAACAACAGGCATTTTGTTTTGTTTATGCTCTCCTCATGTCAAAGTCAACACATATGTATACCAACAAATAAATGTAAACAGAAAAGTACAAAAGCAAAACCTTTGAAACTGACAGAAGCGGCCAACTAAACAACGAGAAAAACTTGAAATCAGCTGTGTACCAAGGTTACATTCTCATTCTACCATGGTGTGTATCAGAGAATGTCGATAAGTACCATTTAGAATACACTTGCAAGTGTTATTCGCAAAACAAATACAAATACATACAAGTAATAGACGAAACGCATACAATACTCTACATATTTATGCCAACGATAACTTAAGTAGCTACAAGTGCTAACATTCGATGGGTAGTACATAAGTACAATTGCGAGTTAGGGTTGTTGTTGGGCGCTTGTTAAACGAAAGTAAACGAAAACACTTGTGTGTGTTAGGTTATACAGAAGTATACAAAATCACTTGTGTGTGTTAGGTTATACAGAAGTATACAAAAACACTTGTGTCTGTTAGGTACTTAATACCCACTGGGTATGAGTAAAAAATTGGTTGCTGTGTAAAGGAACGCTGTTGTACGGTGAAATTATGTGGAAATATGTATTTTTGTAAGTATATACATTTACAAAGTGTGGAAAAGTGAATAATAGAACTAGAAAATATTGAAAATTAGCGCACTGGTTTTTAATTAACATTTGAATATTGGGGCTTATGCAACAAGACCTGGCAATGCATTGTTTTGACGTAGTTTAGTGGCCTTATTAAAAAATCGACAACAAAAATTAATCTCATTCTGGTCCTCAAACAAAATAAAATTGAATTAAAAAATTATTATTTTCGATGGGTTTGGTATTAAGGACCATTCAAGCCATTCAACATTTCTCAGTTTCTCACTAAATCAACTACATTTTTCCGTTTCCACAGCACTTGCTGTATACTTATAAGTACTTGTGTGTACCCATACTTATAACACGACTCTGTATACAAATTATGAAAAAATACTTCAGTACATGTGTGTACAATCTTCTTTAGATGTATTCTGGCGAAGAGAGCGAATAGGAGTGGATGTGTAGAGAAAATGTTCCTTATAAGTATAGAGTACATACATAAATTGTACAAAGCAAATATGTGGTGGTATGTATTCTGCGTGTTAAAAATTTGGGTACACACAAGTATGAAAATTCTGTGTACGTACTTGGGTATACTTTTGCAACGAGTACTTATTGCTATTCTCTGGTGTGTATCTGTATTTTTGCATTATTCTCTCAGTCAGTGAGTCATGAATATTCCTGATATATATTCTTGAATATAGTCAGTGTTTCTTATTTTGGCTGATTTATTGCGTTGTAGTTTCACGTATTCAGTCGTCAATGGTTTACGGGCAAAAGATATCAAAAGCGCTTGATCAGTGAAAAAAGAATAAATGAAGGCTCGGTCGGTTAAATCACAGAGCAATACTAAAGAACCTGCATTGCTCTCTTCGATGCCTCTTCATGACGACGAGATAGTAGGCCGTTTCATCGAGTTCGAGTTGCTTTGGTAATTTACTCTTTGGTTGGCATCATACGGACAGAAATAAAAGGGAATGCGTAGTTTCGTTGATGCAAACGTAAAAAATACTTTTAAACTTAGCTTACTGCATGGTCTGTAATCTGTATGTCTTCTTTGGGCTCGCATTCTACATCATTTCCCTAGTGGCTTTTCGATCAGCTGTTCCATAGCAACCCCCTGCTAAAATGGTTTGTGATGTTGTATTGGTTTTTGTGTATCTGATTCGTATACATGTGTGTGTGCTACTAGAGTGATAAACGGTTTTGAGGAAAGAAACTGGAAAGGGCAACATCGTGAATCCCTTTCTCTGTCCGAGCCTTTACTGAGAAAATTGGAACGGCGGACCATTTGTGAAATAAGTAAAATAAAAAAATCAAGTAATTAATACACGCTTGGGCTGCATGAACTAGATTTCTATATAAATATATTGTTTGTGTACCAACGCATAGTGATAACCAACGCATAGTTGAAACCTTCTGAAAAGAAAAACGTGAGACAACAAGGAAGTAGAAGCACAAGAGCAGCAAATTTTCAATAAGAGCGCTACAAAAGTTTTTTTAAATAAAACAAAACCGGTTTTGGATACCAATGAAATTCGTTATTCCTGTGAAAGTACTTTCGACGTCATTATGTATGGAACTCGATTTCTTTTGCATGGCCACCACGGGCCTGCTTGCAGAAGTCCAGACGCTGAACCCAATTTTCGACGGTTTTCAAGCATAAATCGGCCGATACTGCTGCAATTTCACGTTCGATATTCGTACGAAGTTCATCAATCGCCGCTGGCTTGTTGGCATAGACCACAGACTTAACGTAGCCCCACAGAAAATAATCTAAATATATCTAAAATAATCAAATCGCACGACCGAGGAGCCAATCGACTGGGTCATTTCGTGAGATAACACGTTCACCAAACTGGGTTTCCAATAAATTGATTGTGGCATTCGCTGTGTGGCTTATGGCGCCGTCCTGTTGGAACCACATGTCCTCCAAGTCCATATTATCCAATTGGGGCCAAAAATATTCGGTTATCATTGAACGGTAGCGATTCGCATTCACAGTAATGTACCGGTCTTGATCATCACGGAAGAAGTGCGGCCCAATGACGCCGCGGGCCCATAAACCGCACCAAACTGTAATTTTTTCGGGATGCAATGATGACTCATGGATTACGTGTGGGTGGCTGTCTGACCAATAACGCATATTTTCCTTATTGACGAAGCCATTCAGCCAGAAATGAGCCTCATCGCAGAAGATGATTTTCCTATGAAAATCCGAATCATTTTCAAGTTGTTGCTCAGCCCAATTCACGAACATACGACGCTTATGGTGGTCAAGCGGCTTCCGTTCTAGCGTCAATTTGAGTTTGTAAGGATGTAGGCCAAGATCTTTTCCCAAAGTTCGCCACAACTACGTCACAGAAATGCCCAACGTGTGAGAGACATATTTGGGCTTTCTTGAACTCAAGTCTCAGCGGCAGCAATATTCTCGACACTACGGGCACTTCTTTGTCTCACTGGCACGGCAACATTTTGTACTGTGCCTGTGGATTCAAATTTTTCCACTAGACGCTCAATTGTTGATCTGGTAGGACGATTATGACGACCATAAATTGGACGTAGCGCTCTTAAAGTTGAGGCCACTGACTCCAAATTTCGGTAGTAAATTTTAATAATTTCGACTCATTGTTGGCTCGTATATCTTTCCATGATGAAATGGCAAACCTTACTGAAGAGAAATGGCAAAAGAGCGGGAAAAAATATGGCGTCGTTTGCTGTCCCTATCGATTTACTTTTGTAGCGTCTCTGTTGAAAAACCCGTTAAATGTAAAAAGCGCCGTTTAAACTCTTTTCATTTTTTGTATTATTATTGATTAATAAATGTGGATTCATATTGATAAAATTAATTTTTTTATTCTGTTGTTCGAGCTTTTCTTTATCATTAAATAATCAATATTCTTCGAGCTTGAGGTCAGATTTGCTGTTGTTGTATTTATTTTCCTCGATATTTCGCTACTCCTTTGTGTAGCATCATCAGGAGATATGAGCAATATTTAACAATTAAAACAAAATAACAATTGTGAAAAAATTATGTCAATTTAAAAATGTTCAAACTAATTTTTCCGCCTTTTTTCAAAATTTTCTGAAGTTACACAAACAAAAATAATGTTCGTAAAAAGTTCATATAAATTAACCCAAAGACAAATATTAAATTGATATGATAAACAATTCTTGCTTAAATGGTTATACTTTTTACTAATTAAATGTCTGTAAATTTGGGCTACATTATCTGTATCTGTTTTATAGTTAATTGTTTTCAATGTTGGTGTATTAATTATCTGTAGCATTTCTAACATATAACGACGTTTATTATTGTTTTCTTTATTTATAACCGCTGTATCCTGAAAGTTTAGGTAATGTTTTAAACTAGCACAGTGGATGTTAATGCTGTTTTCTGTATAAAAATGTGCCTGTATTTCTGATCTGATTTATGTCCTGCAAATCGTGTCTTTAGTTAATTTTTTGTAGTCCCTACATATACTTTGTTGCAAACCTCGTTGTCATTTCCTTTCCATGGTATTTTATATACTATATTACACATATCAAATTTGTTTTACTAAATATTCTGCCTATTGTGTTATATGTTTTGTGTGCTAATGTATAATTCACTTGTTTTTATATCTGTTATATCTGAACATTTTAGTAATATTGAAACTACTACACCGTAGATATTATATTATATATATTAAATTCAATAAAATTGTAGTAAAAATTTCGTTGGAGTATAGCACACGCACCTAATATTTTTGTAGATTTTTCAAGTCGATTTTACTATTTTTCCGTGATTTTTGAATGTCGAAGAAATTTGAAATTTTTCCGAAAAGTTGATTATTTTTCTAAATTATGTATTAGAAAATTAATATGGGTATTTAATAATCTGTCAATTGTTACCTTAAACTAAATATTCGGTGCATCCGTTCACTAGATATGGGCTAAAGAGTTAACAAACTAGCGCAAATTGGATTTTAACCATTTAAAATTCAGTGGGGTGATAGATATTTTTTAAATTTTTTTTTTCATGTTTTAGACCAAACTACATCCGAAATACATAGTGGCGTTCTTAGGGCAAAAGATTTTTTTTAATTTGTTGTTCAGTGTAATACCCATATTTTATTTTTTTTTCATTTTGATTTAATAAAAAGGAATTTCTTACCTTAAGGGAAATCAAAATCGCTGCCTTGGTGTAATTGTGTCGGGGGTAGGTATTCCTTGCAATCCAGATTTGATCATTTCCAGTACAGATTCGAAATGATGACGACTCAAACGAAAATATTCTTAAACATTCGTATCATCATCCATCAAATATCGATCAATCAAGATATTGTGTGCACCTTGTCTGGGACATACATCACGTGCATTTTATTTCTTTTTTGTTGCATACAATAAAAATAGCAATAACACATCTTCTTCATTTCGCTGCTGTGTCACATTATAGGCTGCAATTCGACGATATGCCTTGTTAATTTCACCGACACTGTAATTTTCCATATTTTTTTTTAGTATTTAATCAATATTGTTTTTGATGCGCAATATTCCACTTCCCAATATCAACTGAAAAAAAAAATCCCGTTCTGTTTATGTTTTATACCGCAACGCAACCACTTGAAATGAAAACGAGTCAGCAAACATCAACGAACATCAACGTTTTTTAGTTGCAGTTTTCGTTTTCGGCGCCGATTCCGGTGTATGCGGAAATGAGCCTTTACTCTGGATTACTCACTTAAGGCTTTCATGCCGTAAAGGAATCATTTGCCCAATTACGTAGATAAATGGTCGATCTTGCGGTGCAATAACTTGCACATTTGTGGTTATAACCGTTTTAAATATACAATAATTGCATTAACAAATCGATGACGAATATGTGGTGATGATGATGGGATGACATTGAAAAATTGCAGCCAGTGCAACAGTTCCTCGGAGGTTTTCGCCGTGTAAACACTCGTTGTGATTTATAGGAACAATGCAAGTGATCACTTTTCTAATATTACTTGCATTAGTACCAACAATTGTGTCATCAACCAAATGCAAAAATCCACAATTAAAATGCATGGAATTGTGTTGTGGGAAAGCGCAATACTACAGTTCCCTATATCAACTTTGTATTGACATTCCGGAAGAATTCAAAGCTTCGTGGCTGGATCTTTTACATGATAAGATAAGAAGTGAGCCGGTGGAAATTGTTGAGTATGGCGACTGCGAGACATACATATTTCGCCAAGTACGTACAAAACATATATATACGTACAATATATATATATAGATATATGTTGTATAATATAATATCATTTACTTATATATAACCTACTATATTGTGTCCGTCTCATATGCAGTTTGTGGCGTGAGCGATTTGTGAACATGAAAACGTGCGTTCAATCATAGAGAAATATAAGTAGAACCACAGAGCAATAGAAAAGAGCTTCTATGCCTCTCTTAGCGTTCTCTTAATGACGACGAGGTAGCAGGCCATTTCATCGGGTTCGAGTTGCTTTGGTAATTTCCTCTTTGGTTGGCATAATACATAAACATAATTTATCTGTCATTAGTGTCAATCAAACACTTTTAAACTTAGTTTACTGCATGGTCTATAATCTGTATGTCTTCTTTGGTCTCTCATTCTACATCATTTCCCTAGTGGCCTTTCGATCAGCTGTAGCATAGAAACCCCCTGGTAGAACAAAGCCACCATGCCTCTCTTCGTGTTCTCTTGATGACGACGAGGTAGTAGGCCATTTCGAGTTGCGTTCGAGTTGCTTTATAATTTACTATTTGGCTGCACCAATACAGACAGAAATAAAAGGGAATGCGTATTCTCGTTCGAAGCAATCAACATAAAACATAATTTAGCTGTTATTAGTATCAATTAATCACTTTTAAACTTAAACTTAATCTGTATGTCTTCTTTTGTCGCGCATTCTACATCATTTCCGTAGTACCTTTACGATCAGCTGCGCCATAGAAACCCCCTGGTTCAATCGGCGTTCTGGCTGCTTTTCATTGTATTCTTTAGCAAAATATAAACAAGAATATGCATCCGAATAGGAAAATTTCGACTATATAATTATAGATTTATATGATTATGCATTTGTCCTTTTAGTGATTTACTACACTGTGCAACAAATTGTGGATCGGCGATTGTATCTAGAATGAGAACAAAGAAAAATGAAAGTAGACTATCAGTAGACCAAAATAGCTGAAGGGTTGAATTTTGAACTCTTACGGGTTGAATTTTATGTTTCGGGATTTGGCAACCCTAGTGTTGCAATCTGGCAACTGACAGTTCTTTCGTAAAGTTGGAAATTTTTGAGGTTATGCGTACTCAGAACGTTTTGACATACGAGCGCTATTTGTGTTGTTTATGGACAATTTCCTGCGATTATTTGTTACAACTTTCGACGTGGACTAACTCAGCAACAGTGCATGTATGAACTTAATTCATTTTTTGGCGAAGCAGCTCCATCAAGGACCAGTGTTTATCGATTGTATGAAGAATTCAATCGTGGTCGTAGTTCACTCCAATACGAATTTTGTGAAGGTCGTCCAAAATCAGCTGTTGTTCCGAAAACCATTGATGCTGTGCGCGAACTGATTTTGCAAGATCGTCATGTGATCTATCGTGAGATTGAGATAACCTTAGACATTAGTGGGACCAGCATACATTCAATATTGCATAAAAATTTGACTGTCAAAAAAAATATGTTCACGATGGATACCATACAATTTGTCAATCGCTCAAAAAAAGGCTCCTGTCGATTGGTCGAAAGAACGATCAAACGATCAAACGCTCAACGAAGAAAAAAACGATCGCAGTGCTTCCAAACACGTCTATGACATCGTGAAAGGTGATGAATGTTGGATTTATGCGTATGAGCCCGAAAGTAAACAGCAGTCAACTGTATGGGTGTTTCAAGATGAGCCAAATCCAACAAAAGTTGTTCGCGCCCGAAGCACTTCGCCTGTTTTTTTTTTTGGAAAAACCGGTCATGTCGTAATCGTACCACTAGAATAACGCAGAACAGTGAATTATGAGTGGTACACAACCATTTGTTTGCCAGTTGTCTTCCAAGAAAGCAGGAAAATCAACCGCCGAAGACGGATCACTCTTCACCACGACAATGCGAGCTCTCACACATCGGTTGAAACAACTGCATGTTTGAGCACCCAAAACATCGATTTGATGGGTTATCCGCCGTATAGTCCTGACTTGGCACCGAATGAGAGGTCAAGATTTTTCGACACCTGAGGAAGCGATTGCTGCATTCAGAATGCATGTTTTGGGGAGATAGTGGCAAAAGTGTTTCGACAATTGGTTCAAACGCATGCAAATATATATCATTCGTTCCAGGAAAGAAAGTTGAAAATAAATGATTTTCTGAATTCACATCCTCCGATTTTGTTTATATTGACAACAGAGAGACTCTATGGAGCCATTAAGAGAATCCCATTATCAGATATTTGAAATTTAAAAAACTCGCGATTTTAGTCGCGTTTTTCATTTTTGAAAAACCTAAAAAAATGAAAAAGTTGTGAAGTTTGGAGGGCTATATTTTTTTAAGTAGATGGACTATTTCAAAAATTTAAAAAGTCTCTGAATGATACGGTTGTCTATTTGTAGAATCCGTACTATAAAAATGAGGGCTTGATTTCAGAAATGCATTTTTATAGCAACTGCACTTTTTGAATGCATTTTCCACTTCTTTTTCCACCTATGATTTTAGAAAATTTAACACCATTGCAAAATTCAGAATTTTTTATAAAAGAGACAAGTAATCTTTTTTTGGGACAAGGCAGCTTACTATTTGTAATCATTTTTTAAAAAAAGACTTACTTGATTTTTCATATAAAAAAAATAAAATTTAATTTTTTTTAGGATTTTGAAAATGTTTGTACAAAATATGAAAGAAATATATTTGGTATGTAACTTTGAATTGCTATATTTTAAACAGTTTTTGTCGCATTACTATTATTTAAAAAGTTACTGTAAGGTATTGTTGTCATTTAAAGTGTGTTTTTCTAAAATAATGCTGATTGAGAATAATGCGAATGCAATTACTTGTAATATAAATGCTATTTTTGGATGCACTTTGCAAAAAATTCTAATGTACAGAAAAAAAATTGTTTTTCTTTTGATTTGTTTGTAAGTAGGCTTACTTTTTGATGCCAAATACTTATTCCTAGGAAACTACATGCTACTAGAATTGGATGATGAAATACTTCTTCCCTATTTCATCATGTATTGTGTTCAGCGTGTATACACACATTTGTACATATGTGTGTACAATTCTGTGACAAGCAAAAGTAGCAAAGATCGAATCTTTTTATATGAAATATTTCACATGTTTTTTTTAAAAAATCATTAAAAATAGAAATATTCTTTGTCCCAGAAAAAAAGAACATTTATTTAATAAATACTAGTCTAAATTTTACAAAAATGTTTTTTTTGAAAATCGAAGGGGGAAAACGCACTGCAAAATGCACTTTAAAACTGCATTTGCATACAATTTTTTTTTTTTTATAGTCGTAACTTTTAAACTGCAAATCATAAAATAGACGAAAACAGCTTTCAGAAACTTTTTAAATCTTTGAAAAATTCGGTTCACTTATGGAAATGTGGCTCTTCAAAGTTCACTACTTTTTCCATTTTGTTAACTTTTTGAAAAATGAAAAACGCTAATAAAATCGCGATCTTTAACAATTTTAAAAATCTAAAAACGCAAATGTATATTTGGCTCCATAGAGTCTCTCCGTGCAAAATTTGAAGAAAATCGGAAGACCTTCGGTCAGATTTGTGGCGTTTTCTCATGGAATGAATGATATATAAGTTCATGGGGAATATTAAAAAAAAAACAATAAAGTGATTTTCGATGATTACTATTTGTTTTTGTTCTCTGATCCCGAAACATAAAATTCAACCCTCGTTATTTTTGGTATAGTAGTTTGACTATATTTCAATTTATAAGGGAAACCATCTGGTTAGCTGCATTGATGCAAGTATAAATGTTGCACAATTGGATGAAGATAACAAGAAACAAATTTGTATTACTGTCCGCCAGAAAATGTAACTGGTCAAAAAACAGTTACGACTCCAACTACAAAGCAACCACCAATAACTACCTCCCAATCAACTCGTCAACAAATTGTTCAAACAATTCGAATTATTATTGTATCGTAATTCTGTCGGCGTCAAGCAGACTAAAGAGCCAACGTAAAGTAGCAAACGACACACAATGGGAAATCAAGCGTCAGGGGACACTCGTAAAATCATAATAATTTTGCATTAAAAAAGGTCAAATTGTTGGAAGAACCATAGCACATTAAAAAGGATAAGAGAAAAGTACGATATTCCAAACATCGCAGTAGATAATTTGCCAGGAGCAGGGCGACCAACGCGTCTTTCAGAAAAGTGTCTTTATGTCGAGTGCCTTAAATTAAGTAGACTAAATTACAAAAACATCCGGCAGATCAGTAAGTGCTAGCACCATTTAAAGGTCACTGAACAAAACTGGCTTTGAAAATAGAAAGAAACCTTACATATCGAAGATCAACCAAACTAAACGCTTGAATTTCGCAAAAAAAAAAATATAAGAGTTAGGCTCCAAACTTTTAAGAAAATATATTTTTCACCGACGAGAGCAAGTTTGAAATTTTAAAAACCCTCCAGAAATATGGAGATGCAAAAATGACGCCTTCAATGATAAGAATGTGGTCAAAACGATTAAACGCGGTGGGTGCTCCGTTATGGTCTGGGGCTGCACGGCAGCATCAGGTGTCGGTAATCTACACCATTTCCCTTTCAAATTTGAAAAAAATCTATTGAAATTTAAAAATTCTATTTGAAATTTGAAATACATCAATTGAAATTTAAAAATTCTAAAGTATTTGAAATTTGAAATACATCAGGGGAATTTTGAAAACAAGAAATGAAATTTGTAATACATCAATTGAAATTTAAAATACATCAAACAAAATTCAAAAGACATCAATTGAAATTTGAAATATATCAATTGAATTTTAAAACACATAAGTTGAAATTTCAAATACATCAATTGAAATTTAAAATACTTCAATTGAAATTTAAAATACGCCAATTGAAATTTAAATATCTAATATATAAAATCGGTTAATAATTTTTAAATTTCAAGTGACGAGTTTGAAATTTCAATTGATGTCTTTTAGATTTCAATTGATGTCTTTTAAATTTCAATTGTTATGTTTAAAATTTCAATTGATGAGTTCTAAATTTCAATTGATGTCTTTTAAATTTCAATTGATGTATTTCAAATTTTAAATAAAATTTTTAAATTTCAATTGATGTAATTCAAATAGAATTTTCAAAATTCAATAGATATTTTTCAAAATTAAATTGATATTTTTTAAATTTCAATTGGACATGGTGTAGTTTTTTATAGAGTCAACAATGAAAACATAAGATTATATAAACATTTTCATAAATAATGTTACCCCTAGTGTACAAAAATTGGGCTTCTCTCAAAGCTGGATATTCAAACAGGACAACGAACTTAAACATTCGTTCAAAATTGTAAAGGACTGATTGCTCTATCGGTTCATCTACAGCGGCCCCAGACCTTAATCCCATGCAACACCTGTTGGAACATCTGAACAAAAATTAGAGAAAGGCACATTTCTTACAAAGATGACCTAAAAATCGCATTACAGAGCGAAAAATCAATTTAATGTTGAAAAATATCTAATGAAATTTGAAAATTGTAACGGGGTTTTCAATAAGAGCGCTACAAAAGTTTTTTTAAATAAAACAAAACCGGTTTTAGATACCAATGAAATTCTTTATTCCTGTGAAAGTACGTTCGATGCCATTATGTATGGAACTCGGTTTCTTTTGCATGGCCACCACGGGAACGCTTGCAGAAGTCCAGACGCTGAACCCAATTTTCGACGGTTTTCAAGCATAAATCGGCCGATACTGCTGCAATTTCACGTTCGATATTCGTACGAAGTTCATCAATCGTCGCTGGATTGTTGGCATAGACCATAGACTTGACGTAGCCCCACAGGAAATAATCTAACGGCTTCAAATCGCACGACCGAGGCGGCCAATCGACTGGGCCATTTCGTGAGATGACACGTTCACTAAACTTGGTTTCCAATAAATTGATTGTGGCATTCGCTGTGCGGCATGTGGCGCCGTACTGTTGGAGCCACATGTCCTCCAAGTCCATATTATCCACTGTCCAAATATTCGGTTATACTTGAACGGTAGCGATTCGCATTCACAGTAATGTGCCGGTCTTGATCATCACGGAAGAAGTACGGCCCATAAACCGCACCAAACCGTAATTTTTTCGGAATGCAATGATGACTAATGGATTACGTGTAGATTGCTGTCTGACCAATAAGGCATATTTTGCTTATTGACGAAGCCATTCAGCCAGAAATGAGCCTCATCGCTGAAGATGATTTTCCGAGTTCAAGTTGTTGCTCAGCCAAATTCACGAACATACTACGCTTATGGTGGTCAAGCGGCTCCAGTTCTTGCGTCAATTTGATCTTGTAAGGATGTAGGCCCAGATCTTTTCGCAAAATTCGCCACAACGACGTCACACAGATGCCCAACGCTTGAGAACGACGTGTGAGACTTACATTTGGGCTTTCTTGGACTGAAGCCTCAGCGGCAGTAATATTCTCGACACTACGGGCACTTCTTTGTCTCACTGGCACGGGAACATTGTGTACTGTGCCTGTGGATTCAAATTTTTCCACTAGACGCTCAATTGTTGATCTGGTAGGACGATTATGCCGACCATAAATTGGACGTAGCGCTCTTATAATAATTTCGACTCGTTGTTGGGTCGTAAATCTTTCCATGATGAAATGGTAAACCTTACTGAAGAGAAATGTCAAAAGAGCGGGAAAAAATATGGCGTCGTTTGCTGTCCCTATCGATTTACTTTTGTAGCGTCTCTTTTGAAAAACCCTTTATTTGAAATTTGAAACACGTCACTTGAAATTTTAAAAATTCTATTTGAAATTTATGGCCGTCGGTGGTGCAATGGTTAGTGTGCGCACATGTTGCACATGAGATCCTGGGTTCGATCCCGGCTCTGACCACCTTAATTTTCTTTCGGCGGCGGTCAACTTTCATAGTGACGGCATCACTATGGAGTACTTAGCCATGAAAAAGCTTCTCAAAATATCGTTCGGAATCGGTGTAAAAACTGTAGGTCCCAATCAGTGAGTTTAAAACTAGAAAGCGTACAGCTCACTGGTTGTGAGAAGCTCTCCCCAATTCCTTCATGGAATGTAATGGGAATCCATTTTTTTTATTCTTTTCTTATTTGAAATTTAAAAACATCAATTGAAATTTGAAAGACATCAATTTAAATTTAAAACACATCAATTGAAATTTAAAATTCGTCACTTGAAATTTAAAAATTATCAACCGATTTGATGTTTTAAATTTCAATTGGTGTCTTTTAAATTTCTATTGATGCTTTTTAAATTTCAATTGATGGTTTTTAAAGTTCAAGTGATGTGTTTGAAATTTCAATTGATGCTTTTTAAATTTCAGTTGATGAATTTTAAATTTCAAAAAGAATTTTTAAATTTCAGTTGATTTTTTTTAAAGTGGAATTGGAAATGGTGAAGTTGACTCAATGCATAGAAGACTATCAGAAGTTATAAAATCAAAAGGAAAACAAACAAAATATTAAATATAAATGTTCATCTTTTGTTTGCAAAAGTGCTTCCATTATTTTGACACGTAAAATTTGTTGGTTTTTAGTGAAACGTGAATCTCGTGCTATCGCGACTTCTTTGCATCTAATATTTTCATGAACTTAATTCTTATTTGAAAACTAATGAATTTCGCACTATTGCTTTGTATGTATCATTTTGCATCTTAATGGAGTAAAACAATGCTTAAAGGTATATAGATATTTGCTTTATTTTGACGTTCACGCACTTTGTATCCGAATCGTACCCTTGGAACCAGTTCTGAACTATTTTATTTGATATATAGGAATACAGGGTGATTCAGGAAGTTCCGGACAAATTTCTCGAGCGTATTCCTTGGCTCATTTCATGAAGAAAAGTCCACTAGGACCATGTTCGAAAATGCAAGGGTGCGAAATGGCAGCGAGTTCAAAATTTTGTGTTTGATTCTTCTGCCGAAAATTTCAGTAAAATAAAATCTTAAACGTGTTAATTTACAAAAACAAATAAATGTGTGCTGTTATTTCGCTTCCAAAAACAAAAACAAACATTTTTGCGTTTCAGAAAATGGTCATAACTTTGGAACGGTAAGATCTCTGGGTTACCTGCCATCTGGCCGGGAAAATTGAGGTTAAGTGAATTTTTCCCATTTTTTTCCGAAAGCTCTGTATTTAGGCGATTTGACTTTTTTCTACTGTTTTTTTTATTGATTCTGAAAGGCCTCTTAAAGACCTTTCCAATCCGACCACTAGCTACTTTACCCTACTACCTTCCGACCACCAATCCGAAAATTTTTAACCCGCTGCCATTTCGCACCCTTGCATTTTCGGACATGGTCCTAGTGGACTTTTCTTCATGAAATGAGCCAAGGAATACGTTTTAGAAATTTTGTCCGGCTCTTCCTGAATCACCCTCTATCCATAGCCCAATTCAATAGATTAGAGTTAGTTCTTGAAAAACAGTTCTAAACTATTTCGAGGTATAGTACAAAGGGAATTCAGCGGTAGCAATTGCAAATTATTAGGATATCTGCACGTAAAAAGAGACAGTTAATTACATGCACACTTCTGTTATCACAGACGCCGCTTCTATGAGAACCAATGCGCAACTTTATGTGAACTAATCGTTTTTACTACAGGGTAGTGACGGTGGTGGCGCCGACCTATAAATATTGAAGGCGTCTGCTGATCCACTGTCTGCTTATTACTACACAGGCAAATATTTGTCATCGATATTTCGCAGGCATTCCTTTCTTTTGAACGGAGTTGAAAAAAATTTCGCGCTATATGCTGAACTTAGTAGAGGTCTGTAAACATATTTGAATGCAAAAAGAACTACCTGCTATAACAGAGCATTATATTATTGTTTGTATCTATGTTCGAAAATTGTTGAGGATGGACAGTCATAGACCAATATATAACAGTTGCCATCCCTGTCTTTACGTTCTCTCGATTACGACGAGGTAGTAAGCAGAGTTCGAATTTCATGGATAATGGGTTGCTATTTTTATTATTGCCGTGGGGAATGGGTAGCGATCATTTACCCATTACTCTTAGGGCAATTGGGAAAGTAATGGGTAACTACCCACGACCATGGGGAGGTATCCATCACGATTACCTATTACCCTCAGAAAAATGGGGAAAATAATGGGTAGCTACCCACGAAAATATGGAAAATGAGAAAAAATTCTATATCTCGGAATTAGCCATTTTTTGCGAGTTTCTAATGGGTTTTATAAAGTGGTCCAATTCATGTGGAAGAATTAATTGCAAACATTATACATTTTTCACTTACAACGGAGGCTTTAAGCAATAACCATATTCAATATGGCAGCACTTTTTTTTAAAAGAAATCGCTAAAACTAAAATGTTTTTTAATAAAAAAAGTTATGTTTGTTTCAAGACATCCATTGGTTAAATCCTTCGACGCAGGTAAAAAATTTATTATTATGGAGGCTCCATTTCCGACTTATGGCAATTTTTTTATTTTAGAGACTTTCTTATTTTGGGGATTTTTTGAAAACAAAAATCTTAAAAAACCAGCAAAAATTGGTTATTTTTCCGATTGGGCGCTCCGTTTTCGAGATACGGACATGTTGGTGTTTAAGCGATTTTTTACTTGAAAAAATTTTCGTGTTAGTGATTTAAAGAAAAAAATTAATAACAAGTTAACGACATCCATTGGTTAAAGCCTGTGTTGGAGGTAAACAATTAATTTTTTTGCGATTGGACGCAACGTTTCCGAGTTATAATCACTTTTTCTTTTTAGGGATTTTCATATTTTGGACCACTTCATAATTGGACCACTTTATGAAGACCCCTTAGAAACCAGGAAAAAATTTGTTTATTTTTCGATTGGACGCTCCGTTTCCGAGATATAAATATGAGGGCATTTTAGCGATTATTGTTTTGGACATTTTTATTTTTAGCGGTTTAAAAAAAAAAAGTGATGCCATATTGCAGACACCCATTGGTTAAAGCCTCTTATAGAGGTTAAATTTTTATTATTTTTCCTATTGGATTTTTTTATAATTTTTTTTACGTTTTCGAATTAAAGCCACTTTTTTATTTTAGCGATTTTCTTACTTTGGCGATTTTTCGAAACAAAATTCTTCCATACGAATTGGACCACTTTATGAAGACCCCTTAGAATTCATCAAAAATTGATTATTTTTTCGATTGGACGCTCTGTTTCCGAGATATAAATGTGAGAGCGTTTTAGCGATTTTTTGGTTGAAAAAAATTTTTTAAGCGATTTTTTTAAAGAAAAAAAGTGATGCCATATTGGAGACACCCATTGGCTAAAGCCTCCTACGAAGGTAAAATTGTTATTATTTTTTCGATTGGAAGCACTGTTTTCGAGTTAGAGCCACTTTTTTATTCTAGCGATTTTCTTATTTTGGCGATTTTTCGAAAAAAAATTCTTCCATACGAATTGGACCACTTTATGAAGACCCGCTAGAAACCAGCAAAAATTGGTTATTTTTTCGATTGGACGCTCGTTTCCGAGATATAAATATGAGGGCGTTTTAGCGATTTATTGATTGAAAAATTTTATTTTTAGCGATTTAAAAAAAAAAAAAGTGATGCGATATTGGAGACACCGTTTTCGAGTTATAGCCACTTTTCGATTTTAGCGATTTTCTTATTTTGCCGATTTTTCAAAAAAAGCTTCCATACGAATTGGAGCAGTTTATGAAAAACCATAAGAAACTTGCAAAAATTGGTTATTTTTTTGATTGGATGCTTCCGTTTCCGAGATATAGAAATTTTTTTAAATTTGTTCATATTTTCGATCAAAAATGGGGATAGGTTACCCTGGGTAACCCATTACCCATCGTCGTGGGTAGCTACCCATTATTTTCCCCTTACCCTGTAGGCAATGGATAATCGTGATGGGTATTTCCCCATTTTCGTGGGTATTGTATTTTTATTTTTCCATATTCTCTGTGGGTAATGGGTAAACGTTCTTTATACATTCCCCACGACGATGTGTATGGGTTACACATGGGTGGTAAATACGAACTCTGGTAGTAAGTAGGTCATTTCATCGAGTTCGAGTTGCTGTTGAACGTTTCTCATTGGTTGGACACAAAACGGACAGAACTAAAGGGGAATTCGTATTTTCGGTCAATGCAACCAACATAAAACATAATTTAGCTGTTATTAGTATCAATAGAACACTAGTTAGCTGCATGGTTTGATTCTGGTTCTGGTCACTTAACTACCCTGTTTTCTATCAATATCCTAGCTCATAGTCGATCGTATGTGTCACAGACACCCCCTGATAATACGGCGATTTTCCTCTCCTAAGAGTCTGTGGTTTGTTAGAAAACCCTTTTATTTATGAAAAATAATGCAAACCGAGTTAATCTTCCTAACATTCTCCCTCTTTAATATTTTATTTCTAGTTTAGTATCGATTCGTGTTATTCGGCATTCCATAATGCGAAGTCCAACCAATTTCATTTACAAGAGTTCTCCGATGTCATATGTAATAGATTAATACAGGTAAGATGAAGAATTATATCCTAAATCTCTGCATAAATGTTAAAACTGCATTTTGTAGCCGACTGCAATACCTTTTCAAATAGTCGGTAAGTGTGTTGGTTTAAAAAAAATAAAAAACACTTGAAATGCATTAAATTTCTTGTAATCATTTTCTAGTTTTAATATGTTCCTGTTCAGTGCTTATCACCCTTCCAATAATGGCAGTGTATACGTGCAGAAACGGCTTAAAGGAACAGTTTACATTTATACTGATTTCATGGTACTTGGTGTCAATGGCGGCTTATTTTGGGGCGCTTTTTATTTTTGGGATGTACGTAAGGACGTCAAAGAGTATAGAAGGTAAATGCAATTGTAGTATGCACATGGGTATTCATGTTGCAGTAGAATGTGATGCTAACACGATATACACTCTCGATCAGATGATTAGAACCACTACTTAAATTTCTGGGTTTAGTAGAGGTCATGTCATTTTAAATATTTTGTCAACAACTAAAACGTAACTGGCATCGCAAATGGCATTTTCGAACGATTTCAAAAATAATAACAACAACATTAAAGTTTAAAAAAAAAATTATTGCGTTCATATGATAAGAACTACTCAACTAATTTTAATTAAAAATTCATTATTTTATAATTTAATAATAAGAACCCTTAATGTTTAGTTTAGTTTTTTTTGGGAAAAATTATTTGCCTGTGGTGGTGCTTCAAAACACGTTCATCAAAAATTTTAATAAACTATATTTTACTCTTTTAGAAAGAAATGACAACAATTTTTACAAAAAAAAATTGCGCTTCAACACACGATCAACAACGATTTTAATAAACTATATTTTGTTGTTTTAGAAAGAGATAAAAAAAAATTTTCCAAAAAAAATTGCGAGATTTTTTGGGAAAATTTTTTCGACTGCCGCCATATAATAAAGGGTCCGCCAAATAACTTTTTTCTTTGAAAATGCTATAAAAAAAACTACTGAATATTTTCTCAAATTTCTTTTTTTATTTGAAAGTACAATCCTTCCGGTTAATAATGGAAAATAATTTCATTCAAATAGCTGCCTCGGCTGGCCATGCAGTAGCCTACACGATCGGTCCAATTTTTAAGCACATTATCGATTGTGTGCAGCTGTATTTCACCAATGGCTTCACGAATATTGTCCTTTAAAGCATCAATTGTCTCTGGCTTGTCGGCGTAACACTTATCTTTGAGGGCACCCCACAAATAATAGTCCAACGGTGTCAAATCGCAGCTCCGAGGTGGCGATCTTCAAAAACAGGGCGCAAAACATCGAGTGTAGCTTCGGCTGTGTGGCACTAGCGCCGTCCTGTTGAAACCAACTGTTGCCAATATCCTCCTCTTCAATTTTTGTGAACAAAAATTCGTTCAACATGGCCCGATAACGATCGCCATTGACTGTAACGGCCACTCCTTGCTCATTTTCGAAGAAAAATAGCCCAATTATGACTCTGGACCAAAATCCGCACCAAACAGTGACTCGTGTTGGATGCATCGACTTTTCGATTTATGCGTGCGGGTTTTCTGTGCCCCAAATGCGACAATTTTGCTTGTTTACATACCCGCAAAGATCAAAATGAGCTTCATCTGAAAAGATGATTTTTTTTTGCCAAAATCGGTATCTTCTGTAAGTCGATCGCAAGTTCCCTTAGCGAAGCGAAAACGCATTGGATGGTCAGTTGGCTTCAACTCCTGAACCAACTGGACGTTGTATGGCGTCATACCAAGGTCTTTATGCAAAATTCGTCCCAATGATGTCTCCGAAATGTTCAATTGTTGAGAACGACGGTGAATTGATATTGATGGCGCTTCACGCACACTTTCTGCCACAGCAGCAATATTCTCGGGTGTACGCACTATTTTTGGCTTTTCACGCTTTGGTTTATCACTTTTTCACTTTTTTTCACAAGATAACGAACATACGGAGCTTAGGGTGATTCTCTTCTTCCAAAATCCGTACGCAATTTTCGCACACATTCTGCAACATTACCATGATTTTCAAAGTAATGTCGCAATATTTCCCAGCGTTGTTCAAGCGTATACACAACCATATTCGTTCAGCGGAAGGATAAAACTAATTATCTGTCAAATCAGACATGAGCTAAGTGTTACCATTCACGAAATAAGCACTAGTTGAAAAAAACAACGTTAGATGGCGGACCCGTTATATACATATATACAAGGTGATCCAGGAAGTTCCGGACAAATTTCCCCAGCGTATTCCTTGGCTCATTTCATGGAGAAAAGTCCAGTAGGACCGTGTCCAAAAATGCAAGGGTGCGAAATGGCAGCGGGTTCAAAATTTTCGGATTGGTGGTCGGAGGGTAGTAGGGTAAAGTTGCTAACTTCTGAGCCAGTGGTCGGATTTTTGGGCTTGATGGAAAGGTCTTTAAGAGGCCTTTCAGAAAAGTAGAAAAAAGTCAAATCCCCGAGATACAGAGCTTTCGGAAAAATATGGAAAAAAAATATGCACATAACCTCAATTTGCTCAGCCAGATGGCAGGTAACTTATGTTTTTTCCTGTTGAATGATAGCCATACCTCTTACCTTTCCATAATGACCTAAAAGCCCAGAGGTCTTACCGTTCCAAAGTTATGACCATTTTACTGAAATGCTAAAATGATTGTTTTTGTTTTTGGAAGCGAAATAACAGCACACATTTATTGTTCTCTGCTGCAGCAACAGTTGGCAACTTATTCAAACGAAGAATTAGCAGACATTCATTACATTTATGGATTCGGCGATGGTAATGCAAGAGCTGCTCCGCGTGAATATGCATTACGTTTTCCTAATCGACGACCACCAAACCGAACAACATTCAGTGAGACGCAACGCCGATTTCGTGAAGATACGTTGTTTACACAAATGGAGCGTCCCGGAAATGAACAATACGACGTTGCAGTTGAAGAGTTAATTTTGGGTGCGATAGACGAGAACCCAACGACAACCACAAGACGAATCGCGGTCCAAGGTGGTGTGGCACAATCAAAAGTATGGCGCGTCCTTTACAAAGAAAAAAACATCCATTCCATTTCACACCAGTTCAGGAACTCTTGGCGGCCGATTTGCCACTACGCGTCAACTTTTGCCGTGAGATGTTGCAACGTGATGTACACGCATTTATGCTTTTACGTTCGATTGTGTGGACCGACGAAGCGCAATTCACGAGAGACGGCATAACTAATTTCCATAATTTGCACGAATGGGTCCATGACAATCCCCACAACAAGAAAGAAACAGCAGTTCAACACCGATTTGCCGTCAACGTTTGGGCTGGCATCATCGACAACACCTTGATTGGGCGAAAATTACTTCAGCCCAGGTCGAATTCGCAAAATTATTTGGTTTTTTTGCAAGAAGTCATGCCAGAAATCCTAGAGGAAGTACCTCTTGCGATACGAAATCATGTTTTCTACCAACAAGAGAGAACTCCAACGTCGTATTTTTCATTTCCGGGACGCTCCACTTGTGTAAACAACGTACCTTCACGAAATCGGCGGTGCGTCTCACTGAATGTTGTTCGGTTTGGTGGTCGTCGATTAGGAAAACGTAATGCATATTCACGCGCAGCAGCTCTTGCATTACCATCGCAGAATCCATACATGTAATGAATGTCTGCTAATTCTTCGTTTGAATATGTTGCCAACTGTTGCTGCAGCGGAAAACAAGCATAAGTTACCTGCCATCTGGCTGAGGAAATTGAGGTTATGTGAATTTTTTTTCCATTTTTGTCCGAAAGCTCTGTATCTCGGCAATTTGACTTTTTTCTACTTTTCTGAAAGGCGTCCAAAAAGCCCAAACACAAAAAAAATACGACCACTGGCTCAGAAGTTAGCAACTTCACCCTACTACCCTCTCGCAATTTTTTTTGGAAATTTTTTTTCATTTCTTTCTAAAACAACAAAATATAGTTTATTAAAATTGTTGTTGATCGTGTGTTGAAACGCCATTTTTTTTTGTAAAAATTTTTGTTAATTGTGTGTTGAAGCGCCGCAGCCAAAAAGTGTGTAATATTATTTAAATTAGTATACATTTTTTTAATTTCTTTTTATCATTTCTTTACTTTCAATAGTTTATAAAAATATACTTTTTAGTAATATTTGGGACCTAATTACATTTGTTATTATGGGGTGTTTTTTCATTAAGGTTTATAGTAGCTATTCGAAATTGCACCCGGAGAAATTACACCCCAATTTGGTTATGAAATAACACCCCAAAACATAAAGACGGACCTCCAGTAGAATGAAAATGTTCCCCAGAAAATAGTTGGGGTCCACTTTCATTGGGGCCCACATTCATAATGAAAAACCACCGCAAGTGTAAGCGAAAATGGACCCCAAATGTACGAAATAACACTCCAAAATTTCGTGTTGTTGTAACCTGTTTATTGGTTTGGGCCCATTTTCATTTTGCAATTGCGGTGTTATTTCGTGGGGCGCGTTTTCATTTCGCCATATTACATATTTATAAAATTATTTACAAAAAGTTTATTCAAAAATAAAATAATCATCTTATGTATCCACTGGTTTTCAAAATATTTTTGAAATGGTATATAAGCCTTCGCTATCCATCAAAAAATTTTGGATTTTATTTCCTTTAATCCGCTGTTGAAAAGAATTTGTTTGAGTTTTCAAACATTTAAAATTTTTTAACTTTGAAATCATTAATTGGTTAAATGTAAATTATTGGTTTAGAAAAAAAATTAAAAATTGTTAGAGTGTGAAACGTTTGAAAATAAAAATTCGCGCGAATCCTTTCTTTTCAACACCAAAATGGTTAAGTCTTTGAATGAATAAAAATTACCAATTTTGTAAATGAAGAACTAAAATCATTGCTCCTTTTTAATACTGACCAGCATCCCAGAAGTTTCGATCGTAGAAAAACCAAATGGGTCCATATCAGATATATTTTCTTTTATATATTGCAACAGTGAAACATATATTCCGTTTGTTTTTCTATCCATTAAAATGAAAAACATTGGATAAATCTAAAGAAAAACAATTTTTTTATATATTATGTGTTATAAATAATAACGGGTCCGTCATCTAACGTTTTTTTTTTCAACTAGTGCGTATTTCGTGAATGATAACACTTAGCTCATGTCTGATGTGACAGATAATTAGTTTTATCTTTCCGCTGAACGAATATGGTTGTGTATACGCTTGAAGAACGCTGGGAAATATGGGAAAAATGGGCATGCGATCGACTTACAGAAGATGCCGACTTTGCCAAAAAAATCATCTTTTCAGATGAAGCTCATTTTGATCTTGGCGGGTATGTAAACAAGCAAATTTGTCACAGAAAACTCGCACGCATACATTGAAAAGCCGATACGCCCAAAACGAGACACTGTTTGGTGCGGATTTTGGTCCAGAGGCATAATTGGCCCATTTTACTTCGAAAATGAGCAAGGAGTGGCCATTACAGTCAATGGCGATCGTTATCGGGCCATGTTGAACGAATTTTTGTTCACAAAAATTGAAGAGGAGGATATTGGCAACATTTGGTTTCAACAGGACGGCGCTACGTGCCACACAGCCGAAGCTACACTCGATGTTTTGCGCCCTGTTTTTTAAGATCGCATTATCAGCCGCAGAGCTGATGTCGTTTGGCCACCTCGGAGCTGCGATTTGACACCGTTGGACTATTATTTGTGGGGTGCCCTCAAAGATAAGTGTTACGCCGACAAGCCAGAGACAATTGACGCTTTAAAGGACAATATTCGTGAAGCCATTGGTGAAATACAGCTGCACACAATCGGTAATGTGCTTAAAAATTGGACCGATCGTGTAGGCTACTGCATGGCCAGCCGAGGCAGCCATTTGAATGAAATTATTTTCCATTATTAACCTGAAGGATTGTACTTTCAAATAAAAAACGAAATTTGAGAAAATATTCAGTAGTTTTTTTTTTATAGCATTTTCAAAAAAAAAAGTTATTTGGCGGACCCGTTACAAGAAGATTTAATAACGGGCCAAATAATGAGCTGCACTCCTGCAAGGACGAGAATGGGAATCTAGTGATTGAGAAGCAGTGTATGCTCACAATGTGGAGAGACCACTTTTCAGCACTACTCCACTCAGATTCTTCCACTGAAGATCAGGAGGTAGTGATAGTGGAAGATAGTGTAGATTATACCCCCCCCCCCCCCCTCCCAACCAAGACGAGAATAGAACGGCGATCTGCCGCCTGGTGCGGATGGCCTACCCGCTGAACTTTTTGGGCAGATGACGAAGGACTGATAGCCCACATGCATCGACTTATATGCAAAATATGGTTGTGGGGAATCACAGTGTATTATGTCCTGTATTCAAAAAGGGTGATCGGTGTGTCTGTTCCAACTATCGCGGTATCAGTCTTTTATCCATCGCGTATAAGGTCTTGTCGAGCGTATTATGTGAAAGACTAAAGCCAATTATTAAAAACCTGATTGGATCTTATCAGTGTGGTTTTATACCAGGCAAGTCCACAACTGACCAAATATTCACGCTACGCCAAAATACCACCTTTTTGTCGATTACAAAGCTGCTCTCGATAGCCCCATACGGGGAAAACTGTATGAATCAATGTCTGAACTTGGTATTCCGGCAAAACTAATCCGCTTCTGTAGAATGACGCTGATCAACACCAGATCAGCAGCGAAATTGGGGAAGGACCTCACTGAACCATTCTGTACCACGCGAGGACTTAGACAAGGCGACACACTTTCGTGCAATCTCTTCAACATCTTAATGGAGATAATAATGATAAAGGCTGCAGTAAATACGAACAAGACCATTAACACGAAAAGCCATATGTTGCTGGCGTATGCTGACGACATAGACATCATTGGGCAAAATTTGCGAGAGGTTACTGCAGTATTTTCAACAATCGAAAACGAATCAGCGTAGGTGGGTCTTGGTGTTAATGAGGGCACGACAAAATTGATGGTGTCAACGACTAGAGAAACCTCTCGACTTGGTCCGCACTTGAACGTTGAAAACCCATTTAATTTTGAAGTGGTAGATGAATTTGTCTACCTTGGATCCGCAGTGAACAAGGAAAACAACGTCAGCCTGGAGATAGATAGGAGAATTGTGCTTGCAAATAGATGCTATTTTGGGCTCAGCAAGCAGTTTAGGAACAAAGAACTCTCTCGACGGACAAAAGTCCAGCTATATCAGACTTTAATTTTACCTGTTTTGACATATGTTTCCGAAACTTGGGTCATATCGCAAGCGGATGAAAATCACTTGGGAGTTTTCGAGAGAAAAATTCTCCGTAAAATTTAAAATATATGGTCCTGTTAGTGAAAACGGCGAGTACCGACGTCGCTGGAACGCAGAGCTATATAATCTGTAATCTGACGTAGACATAGCTAGACGAATCAAAGTGGGCCAATTGCATTGGCTAGGCCATGTTATCAGAATGGATGAAGATGATCCAGCGCGAAAGGTTTTCGATAACGTACCCGATGGAAGCAGCAAAAGAGGACGCCCAAGACTCCGCTGGAAAGACCAGGCAGAAGAATCCCTCCGTATCCTTGGTGTTGCCAATTGGCGAGAAAAGGCGAAGGATAGAGCCAGTTGGAAGAATATATTGAAATTTGTTTAATTTGTTTGTTTAATTAATATGTGTAAGACGTCTGACCTCATGAGGTTGTAAAATAGTCAAGAAAAGTAAAGTAAAGTTATAAATAATGAAATGACTTTACCTCGTCGAAGTATTCAATATATGTAAATAATTAGCAGCTGCTGAAAGCAGCCTTGCGGAACAATTTTAAATGTTGCATCCATTAAATATGTCCTTTTCTCCGGTGGAATATTTTCCTTCACTAAAGTAATTGTTTTCATCGATGAAAACAAGCAAAAAGAGAACTGCTCCTCTATAATGTACGCAGTAAAAAATGCTTCGGTTTTTCGTCATCTTTCGTAATTCCATATGAATTCCATACATTTTCGAGATTGAAGGCTTCGGTTACTGGGACAGCATTTTTCGACGATGTTATCAAGCTTTTGTTTACAATATATTGCAATCCCCTTTTTATTTTTGAGAATGCAATATTTTTTGTTTCATCTAGATTGGTAAATAAAATGTTGAGAATATAAATTAGATTACTGTGTCTTCAAATATAACAAATATTATTTACTTTTCACAATGCTTCCGAAAAGCAAAAATTCTTCTGGCTCCTGCAACATCCTGGCAATCTTGCTTGATTTTATTTAATGCCTTTAATGCTTTGTAGGCTACTTCTTCCTGTGGAGGGTTGTGTACCACATACTTTTTTGCTAGGACACACGCTCCATCAGCAAGCAAATTTATTCTTGATTTGAAATTGTATAAGGTTATTGTACACTGATTTTTTTTAATATAATTTTTTGCTCAATCACATATAAGATAGAATGAAGACGGCCCCAGGAAATAACACCCCAATTGAAAAATGAAAACGGGCCCCAAACCAATACACAGGTTACAACAACACGACATTTTGGGGTGTTATTTCGTACATTTGGGGTCCATTTTCGCTTACACTTGGGGTTTTTTGCATTATGAATGTGGGCCCCAATGAAAGTGGACCTCAAGTATTTTTTGGGGAACATTTTCATTCTACTGGGGGTCCGTTTTCATTTTTTGGGTTGTTATTTCATAACTAAATTGGGGTGTAATTTCTCGGGATGCAATTTCGTATAAAACTTAATGAAAAAACACCCCACAATAACAAATGAAGTTAGGCCCCAAATATTACTTAAAAGTAAACAAAAGAAAATTTTAATAAAGTTTATTTTACTGTTTTAGAAAGAAATTAAAAAAATGTTTCCAAAAAAAAATCGCGCGATTTTTTTGGGGAAAATTGTTTGCCTGCGATGCTTCAGCACACGATAAACAAAAATTTTAATAAATTATATTTTACTGTTTCAGAAACAAATGACAAAAAAAAATTCTCCAAAAAAAAATTGCGAACAATAACAATTTTAATAAACTATATTTCGCTGTTTTAGAAAGAAATGAAAAAAATTTTTCCAAAAAAAAGCGCCTATTTTTTGTGAATTTTTTTTTTGGCTGCGGCGCTTCGACACACTATCAACAAAAATTTTAATAAACTTTATTTTACTGTTTTAGAAAGAAATGAAATAAATTTTTACAAAAAAAGACTTCAAAAAAGGGGAGACAAATATTTGAAATAAATATTCTATTCTATATTAACTAATATTCTATTCCTAATTAATGTTTCATATGTATTCATTCGGAAATTAATCAAATCGGCGGATAAAACATTTTTCTATTGGGACCGATTTTCCTGGGGTGCAATTTCTATTCGTTAAAATTACATTTCAAGAAAATACACCCCAAAGAGTCAATGAAATCTTGCCCCAAATTTTATCGCTATACAACAAAGAATTATTTTGGTGTCCTTAACCTTATAACCTTATTTTTAAACGGTTTAAAACCAAAAAATGAAAGCCGCACCCACTAAAATATTTGGAGTCGTGCTTCATAATTTTTTTGGGGCCCTTCATCATTGCTTGGGAGGCTATTTCATTTTGAAATTTGGGGCCCACCTTCATAATGAAAACAAAACCTAAATTTGGGGCCCATTTTCATTTTGCAATTGCGGTGTTATTTCCTGGGGCCCGTCTTCCGGCCGCCCACATATAATAACTCACTATTCCTTCTGTTTCCGGAGAAAATTTCGAAACTCAATGTTATTAATTGAGTCATGTTTTATTCTCGACGTAATCTCACACACTGAACGATGAATAACTAGTTCAGCTAATGAATGGTCATGTCAACTAATAATTCTAACGGGTTTGTTCCTAGGTATTTGTAAGAATCTTGATTTTTTGAAAATGAAATAAAGCCCCAAAAATTATTTTTAGGGTGCTATAGCATTTTTTATAATTGAGACAAATTGGGGCTTTCTTTCATAATGAAATGAAGCCACAATTTCAAGAATGAAATAAAGCCCCAAAAACCGAAATAAAACCACAACTATAGTTGTTGTTCTTTCCTATACAAATGTTTGGGGCCTTATTTCATTTTGACGTAGAATACGTCTTACCTTACGGTATGAGGAGTCATGTCAGGTTTTTATTGTTGTAATCTTTATTTCATTGAATTTGAGGAAACGGCTAGTTGAATTTTTTTAAAATTTTTTTTGTAGGTAAATGAAGATGTTGTCTTTCGTTTGATATACATTTCATATTGGTTGACATATTTCTAGTATTTTAATTTCTCAAATGAAAATTGTTTAAACACATACACTCAAACATATGTCTGGTGTTTGGTTGAGTGTTTTTGGTTGCTCAACATTGCTTAGGAACATGTATCTTGTAAAAAGTGAAACGAACAGCAAGCTAATGTTGCTTGGCAACATGTATCTAGTAAAAAGTGAAACAAACAGTAAGCTAACGTAATAAAGCTTTTTTGCGAAAGCTTCAATAAAGCTGTTGTAACATTAATTTTGAATTGTAAAGCGTAAAGCGTAAAGCTTTCACACAACGCTCGAATGCTAATGCGAAGACTCGATAATGTAAACCTTTTTTAATATTAGGGCGGCCCTCTCGACATTCCCAGAACTTATTTCAATAAAAATATTAATTAAAATACATAAACTAAATTAAGTTTAAAAAAATTGAACATAATATTTTTTTTTAAACGGACTTGAATCAAATGCCGTTGGTAAATATAAAAATTACAGCAGACAGTTGTCCGAGGCCTTCGGCCACGGACTGTCCCTACAGGCTGTGTCAGAGACACGGCCATTAAGTTTAACGTAGAATACGCCATCCGATAAGACAGAAAACATATATAACAATAAATGATAAATAATATAAGCAAATGAATTTATTGTTATATATGTTTTCTGTCTTATCGGATGGCGTATTCTACGTTAAACTTAATGGCCGTGTCTCTGACACAGCCTGCAGGGACAGTCCGTGGCCGAAGGCCTCGGACAACTGTCTGCTGTAATTTTTGTTTTGGGGGCTTATTTAGTTAGGGCTTTATGTCATTGAGCCCTCATTCCAGGAATCCTTAGTGGCTTGAATTAGTGGTACCCGTTGAAGATAAAAATAAGACTCACGCAGGCTGTTATAGAAACAACACAAACACGTCTTTTTTGAGTTAAGTTTGTTCAGAGAATCCATTTTTCCTGACATTTATATGTGTCAAGAAAAAATCCCAGGCTACTATATTTATTCGAACAATTTACATTAAATATTTTTTCTCAAAACTTTCCCTTAATGAAAATGTATTAAATCCTAATTTACCTGAATTGTGTTCTTGATCTTCATTAGAGACTTCGTCAGAATGTCGGCTGTGTATTCATTTGAAGGCACATATTTCAAATCAAGCTTTACACTCTTAAAAACCTCTCGTATATGATGAACCTTGATATCGATGTGCTTACGTCTAGAGTGGTAAATGGGGTTAGTGACAAGTGGTATACGGGGTTCTTGACAAGTTGGGGTTCTTGACAAGTCACCATACAAAGTAAAGTAGTTGTGTTTTTTACTATTCTTCTAAACCTAAGTTTAGTCAACAAATTCCGTATTTAAACAATTTCCTTAGTTGCAGCAGATAACGCCATGTTCTCGGCTTCTGTACTACTTAAAGCCACCGTCGGCTGTTCCTTCGATTCGTACATTACAGCATAAAGCCGAAGCCAGTGAAAGACCTTCTGTTATCCGAACTTCCTCCCCAGTCCGCATCTACGAATCAATGTAATGACTTTGTTGTATATCTGTAAACCAAATTCTATTCCAATGTGTTACTCAGATATCTTAGCACACGATGTGCTCCGTTTTGATGCTCTATATGGGGATCTTTATTGAATTGGGACAGTTTCGTCACCACATGGAGTATGTTAAGTCGTGTCCACAATGCAATGTACATCCGATATCCGATTAAAGATTGCCACCTGGATGCATCTACCTTTTCGCAGTTAATCGGTTTCAGTGGTTAAAGTCCCTTACATACATGGATGTTGTGCGTCGGTGCGTATACGCAATACGCGTTTTTGTACCGAGAAAGAGTTAAATCCAAATAAATATTGCTACATATTCGTTAAATATTGGCCTAATATAAAATATTATAAATCTAATATTGAAATATATACATCCGAAGAATTCAATGACTGTCTTCGGACAAAGTCGGTCTTTTCCAGTGTAATCAAAACTTTTCAAAAATACAAATAAATTATTTAAATATAAAGTATACGTGGCCAATACTCAAATTTGGTGAATTTGTGCTACAGAAAGAAGCTGTTACATTTGCTACGGTTAGGTGAGATGTTGGTGCCAGCTAATGATTTACTTACTTCGATTCATTAGGCCATTGCAATATCACGGGTTAATGAGATTACGCGGGGAGATTAAGTTAATAAGATTACGGAGTACGGTTTAGTTTGCTGCAAGAATCCCAAGATCATCTCAGGCCGTCTCACAGAGGTTCAGAATCGATTTCCATCGGCCAAACTTCAATATCTTTTGTTCTAGTAAACATTTTTAAGTTCTGTAAAAAACCGATTATAGGCAAGGAGTCAGGAATTATGATGATATATCAACATTGCAAATCACACTGTGGGCTATGTTTCAGAAAAATGTTCAAAGTTCACAAAGAAAGCAGTTTATTCAATTTCAAAGAAAACAATATTTTTGGTTTTTTCGTTTTATATATTTTTTTAAAAAAATTTTAAGGCACAGCGAAATAACTCCCACATAAAATAACTCCCACCAGAAAAATTAAATAAGTCCCAAAAAATTTCCATACAAAAGTGGGAGTTATTACATATGAAATAACTCCCACTTCAGTAGGACTTATTTCGTTTTTTTCTTGGGAGTTATTTCATTTTTCCTGGTGGGAGTTATTTCATTATGACAATGAAATAACTCCCAAAATAATGACCGTTTGTAAAAGGCCCATATAACAAGTGCTGTAGGAGAAGTCGTGGGACTTATTTCACTTTTCTATTGGGAGTTTTTTTTTCATTTTTTGTGGGACTTATTTCATTTTTTTCGTTATTGGAAGTTATTTCATTTTTGGTGGGAATTATTTCGTTGGAAGTTATTTCATGGGAGTTACTTCATGGGAGTTATTTCGCTACGCCAAATTTTAACATACGCCTCTTAGTAAGTGTATACTGATCGAAAAGAACACATCGCCTTTAAGCTAACTTAATTTGGCAGCACTTTTGTCGACTGTAGCAGTTGAAAAATAGTAATATTGAACATTTACCCGAATGTATTTGTTTCTTTATTTGTCACTTTAGCTGTGTCAGAGCTTCTGGCCTAGAGCATAATTTCTTGCCTACAAATCGATAGAACGTCGGTTCAAACCTCAGAGAAGGCACAAAATTTAAATATTTTTTTAATTATTTCTCGTACTTATTACTCTATTTTTTAACATAACTCATTTACCAGCAATATTTAATAAATAAAATCATTAAAATATTGTTAAAAATTAAACATAAAATTAAAAAGATCTGCGACTTAACTAGGATTAGAACCGAAATCTGTCGGTTGTTAGTTGCATGTGCTACCCATCATACCACTTATCAATTTCAAACGGCGAGACAATACTGGAGTACAGTAAAATTTTAGTCTGTCTCAGGGAACGCTGAAAATCTTGAAACTAAAAAATGTTGACAAGTTCACATTATCCACTGTTCGATTGTAGTGGAAAATTATCGACTGTAACGTATACACTTTTCATTTGTATGGGGAAACGCGTATACTGGACGAAAAGAACGAGGCTATAATTGTTGACAATGCGTACAAAAAACTTGAGTTTTTTGCCAATTCAAATATTCGTTATTTGCGAATTTTGTAAATCGAAAAATTGTTATCGCTTTTGGAATTTCTTAAACAATATCTCATCCAGTTTTAGTGACACTACACTCAATTGTTAAAAATATTGACTACTTGGCTCTAATACTGCATCTAAGTTTTGTATATACCAATTACTGTCCTAATTATTATTTAAAAAAAGGCGTTTTTGAAAAAAATTTTGACTTTGGACCAACAGAACCCTCTTTGCTTTAAAAGCGTCCAGTGAATATGATACACGGTTAGAAAGTCAGATCTGTTCCCCAATTTTCCAGGCTAAGGTTTGTTGCCGCCCGATTGAACACAAAGAACATAGCGCTAATTTATTGAAATATCCAGATTTTTAGTACCTTAATGTGAATAGCTATTTTTCCCTCAACAACGCAGCTAAAATATTGGCTTTAAACGTTATTTATCAAAATTCTTAGATGTACAAACTTTGAATAAATACGCGTTAAATGTGAATCTTGAACCACTGTGCGTCTCTGAGAAGATATGTGTCTTCTAGGGGTACTAATGGTGCTTGCTTAAGTTAGACACCTACAATAGGTAGCTATGATAGGTATCTACGACTAAGCTTTGGCTGCCATGGGACGGCCTACAAATATTTACGTTAGCTTCGATGAATAAACAGTCCCCTTACCAAGAGCGCCAGACTGCGAGAGTACAAATATCCGCATACACTCTGCGACTTGACAAAAGTAGGAGTCAAATCAATCCCAAAGGCGTGTGCCCTTAGTGGATATCTGATCAGGCCCTTTTACACATGTAACGGGCAGGTGGTTGGCACAGAAGTGGTCCTGTCACAATTAACTAATTCCAATCCCGCTTATCCTGCATTCCATGCCTACTGATAGCTTGCAATTGGAGGTAACTGACTGTATTTTAGCGGTACCTCACTTAAATCGTAACACTCCCATGATTACAAGGATTTCTTCCAAGTTTTTGCTGTACTACTGGGGGTTATGGTGCGGTCAACATCAAATCCGCTACATTTGTGGGAATCGAATAAAATCCAATAGTATATAAAACAAAAAAGACTTTTCAGGATTAAAAACAAAAATTTCCCATTACATTCCATGAAAGAATTGCGGAGAGCTGCTCGCAATCTGTAAGCTGTGCGCTTTTTATATTGAGACCAATTGATTAGGAGCTACAGCTTTACACCGGCTCCAACCGGATCATGTATTTATGAGAAGCTTTTTTATGGCTAAATACTCGATAGTGTCGCCGTCACTCTGCGAGATGACCGCCGCCGAAAGAAATTTTGCGGTGGTCGGAGCAGAGATCGAACCCAGGATCTCATGTACAAGAGGCGCGTACACTACCATTGCACCACCGACGACCAGAATATCAGGACTATCAAGAGAATTTGTGATCTCGACCAGGAGACACTCACTGCTATTTAGACAAAGAAATGCCCTGAAATTATTTGGGAACCGCTGAATGGACTGAACTTGACTATCAAAAACCGCGGAGGGATAAGCCATGGTACGACGAAGAATGTCGTATTGCAATTGTTGAAAAATACCCTGCACGTGTGGCAACGCAACAGTCTGTTGCAACACGTGCTGCGAATGAGTGGTATAAGAGGCTGATAAGGGAGGAAAACCAACTATTTAGAAGGAAAAATGGCAGTGGGAGCAGAGAGGGTGGAAATACCGAAATGTGCAGACTGCATAAATGCGCAGACTGAAGATCAAATAACGGGCCGAATAATGGGCTTCGCTCCTGTAAGGACTAGAGTAGGGATATTGTGGCAGATAAGCAGTGTGTGCTTTAAATGTGGAGAGACCACTTTTCAGCACTACACCACTCAAACTCTTCCGCTGAGGATCAGGAGATAATGATTGTGGAAGACAGTGTAGATTGTAACACCCCTCCTCCTCCCAAATAAAGCGTGATTAGAATGGCAATCTTAAGAATGGGAATCTTAAGAATAATAAAGAAGATGGTGTCGATGGTCTACCTGCTGAGCTTTTAAGACCGGCGGCGAGAGACTACTAGGCCACATACATCAACTTATATGCGGTATATGGTTGGGGGAATCCATGCCTAACGATTCTCAATATATTATGTCCTGAATTCAAAAAGGGTGATCCGTGTGTCTGTTCCAACTAACGCAGTATCAGCCTTTTATCCATCGCGTATAAGGTTTTGTCGAGCGAAGTATGTGAAAGGCTATAACCAATTATTGAAGACCTGATTGACTTTATCAGTGATGTTCTACACCATGCAAGTCCATAAGTTACCAAATATTCACGCTACATCAAATCCTGGAAAACACCCACAAAAAACAAATCGATTCATATCAACTTTTTGTCGATTATAAAGCTGCTTTCGATAGCCCCATACGGGGAAACTTGTAAGAAGCTATGTCTGAATTTGGGATTCCAGTAAAACTGGCTAATGGGTTACTTTGGGTAACCCAACCCCATTTTTGATCGCCAATATGAGAAAATTAGAAAAAATTTCTCTATGTCGAAAACGTAAGCCAATCGATAAAATAATAATTTTTTTCGGGTTCCTAAGGTTTTCTCACAAAGTGTTACAATTCGCATGAAATAATTTTTTTACAAAAAATCGCCAAAATAAGAAAATTGCTAAAATAAAAAATGGCTAAATAGTAACTCGGAAACGGTGCGTCAACAGCAAAACTAATAAATTGTTTACCTCCGCAGGAGGCTTTAACCAATGAATACCTCTCATATTAGGGTGTAGTGAAAGGGTCTCAAACGACGCGTAATAGAGAGGTGATTACGGAAACGCCAAATAGTTTTTCAACGTGGGAACTTTTAGTCCCCTACCGGCCGTTGAAATTTCAATTCCTAGTACATTTTCGAAAAATAAAATTTTTGAAAATATGGGGCTCAAACGACGTATTATGATGAACATATCGCACCCTATCTACAAAAGAGTCATAACCAAAAAACTGATTTTGTTAACTAGAAATATGTATGAAAATACTCAATAATAGACATATTCATACGGCAATTTTTTGACGAAAAGAAAGAGCAAACGACGTCAGATTTTTACAGCGGATAGAAATGGTCCTTGGTTATTGTTTTCAAGCAAAAAATTAAAATCTGAAAATTTTGAGATATGACTCTTTTGTAGTTAGGGTGCGATATGTACATACATATACACATAAAAAAAAAATATTTTCAAAATTTTGACAGAGAATTTTTTACACGACGTTATTTTGAATCTTTATTATGCATATTTTGTCTTCCCCAATTTGCTGAATTTTTCATAAATATTCCATCATTCCAGCTTCTCACAATCAGTGAATCAGAGTGACTGGGACATATAGTTTTACACCGGTTCCGAACGATATTTTGAGAAGATTTTTCATGGCAAATTACTCGATAGTGTCGCCATCAATAAGCGAGGCGACTGTCGTCGAAAGAAATGTAAGGTGGTCTGAGCAAGGATCGAATCCACATTCTAATGTACAAGAGCCGCGCACACTAACCATTGCACCACCGACGACTACTGTCCGTCGAAAAGTATTTACTTAATTAAAATTATGTCTGTATTTTTCAATATAAAGGGTCCGCCATCTAACGTTGTTTTTTTCAACTAGTGCTTATTTCGTGAATGGTAACACTTAGCTCATGTCTGATTTGACAGATAATTAGTTTTATCCTTCCGCTGAACGAATATGGTTGTGTATACGCTTGAACAACGCTGGGAAATATTGCGACATTACTTTGAAAATCATGGTAATGTTGCAGAATGTGTGCGAAAATTGCGTACGGATTTTGGAAGAAGAGAATCACCCTAAGCTCCGTATGTTCGTTATCTTGTGAAAAAAAGTGAAAAAGTGATAAACCAAAGCGTGAAAAGCCAAAAATAGTGCGTACACCCGAGAATATTGCTGCTGTGGCAGAAAGTGTGCGTGAAGCGCCATCAATATCAATTCACCGTCGTTCTCAACAATTGAACATTTCGGAGACATCATTGAGACGAATTTTGCATAAAGACCTTGGTATGACGCCATACAACGTCCAGTTGGTTCAGGAGTTGAAGCCAACTGACCATCCAATGCGTTTTCGCTTCGCTAAGGGAACTTGCGATCGACTTACAGAAGATACCGATTTTGGCAAAAAAAAAATCATCTTTTCAGATGAAGCTCATTTTGATCTTTGCGGGTATGTAAACAAGCAAAATTGTCGCATTTGGGGCACAGAAAACCCGCACGCATAAATCGAAAAGTCGATGCATCCAACACGAGTCACTGTTTGGTGCGGATTTTGGTCCAGAGTCATAATTGGGCTATTTTTCTTCGAAAATGAGCAAGGAGTGGCCGTTACAGTCAATGGCGATCGTTATCGGGCCATGTTGAACGAATTTTTGTTCACAAAAATTGAAGAGGAGGATATTGGCAACAGTTGGTTTCAACAGGACGGCGCTAGTGCCACACAGCCGAAGCTACACTCGATGTTTTGCGCCCTGTTTTTGAAGATCGCCACCTCGGAGCTGCGATTTGACACCGTTGGACTATTATTTGTGGGGTGCCCTCAAAGATAAGTGTTACGCCGACAAGCCAGAGACAATTGATGCTTTAAAGGACAATATTCGTGAAGCCATTGGTGAAATACAGCTGCACACAATCGATAATGTGCTTAAAAATTGGACCGATCGTGTAGGCTACTGCATGGCCAGCCGAGGCAGCCATTTGAATGAAATTATTTTCCATTATTAACCGGAAGGATTGTACTTTCAAATAAAAAAAGGAATTTGAGAAAATATTCAGTAGTTTTTTTTTTATAGCATTTTCAAAAAAAAGTTATTTGGAGGACCCGTTATTATGTGTGCTGACGATAACGTCGTCATTCCGCTACTCGATATCGGAATCTGCTGAAATACCGCGGCGGTATGACGCAGAGCTAGCGTTAGCCAAAACACAACACTTTTCTACTCACCAAACGCAATGCTTTACTTGCAATTAAGTTTCCTGGATTCAAATAGTACATATATATAATTTAAAAATATTTCTTGCAGTGCATTTCATGTCCAAAATATGTTGGCATATATTCATAGCCCTATAAGACGTAATTTCCCCCTCCCACTCATGTCCCAATTTTACCGAAACCTTCCTTAATGATATCAAAAGAAAATTTCGCATAGAAAAATTCAATAAATTTAAAAAACAAAATAATTTTTGCCGATATTCGTTTATACCAATTCACGGTGCATATTATTTGTTTCACGCTATTTGTATTGATTTTATATAATTCTTTCTATAGGAGATGTCGAAAAAATACACGTAAGCATGTATCTCTTCTTTTTCATCTCAACGTATCTGTGGCAAAATGTCATCGGCTTCCAAATATGGTCAGGATTTAGAGGAGCAAATCTCCAAAATAATTCGGACAAGGATCGAAGGCGTTACATTTATTACTCCTTATTTGTTTGGAGTATTGCAGCGTTAATTACCAGCTTACATTTTCTATTATCAAGTAATACATCGCTTAAGCAGCTATTTGCCAACCGGCATATAATTTGTAAATTTGTTTCCATTTCAGACACACGTTTACCTTTTAATGTTGTTGAATGTATAATGATTGCGATGCCATCTTTTAATTTTCTGACGTTTTCCATCTTATCACTGAATATCTGTACGACCCGTTGTAGAGTGCTCAACCTGACATACGAGGACCACTTCAAACGTAAACTGTGAGTAGAACTGTGCATCAGATCAATGAAAATTATTATTATCTGCAACGGAATTTTGTAACTTTTTAACAATAAAAATCAAATTCAAAATTCATAAACTTTCAATACAACATTTTTTCAATTTAACTACCGATTTGTATCGTTAACAAGTTACAAAATTTCGTTGCAGAAATCGAAAAGTACCCGAATGAAAATGATATCGTCAAAATCAAAAACTTTTTTTTTTGCTTTTTGCTTTTCAAATTGGGAGAGTTTTGAGAATAATTTTTTGTATTTTGGGAAATTTTCAAATAAATAAAATCTTTAAAGTATTTTGTTAACCAACAGCTAATATTTAAATTATAATTGAAAAAATATACTTTTGATGAAACTTCGTCACACGAATGAATTTGTTCGTCGCCTCACATTGTAACATCATTGAAGCATTGAACCGAGAGTCAGCTAACTAAAATGATTTCATTAACTAAAATTGTTTCGTGGCTGTGTCGAATAAGTTTCGCTGCAGCGACAAATGTGTTTAATTGTTGCGATGAATTTGTTTCATTGAAGCATTGAACTTGTTAATTAATGTGAATAGCTGGTAGCCCTACCGATAAGTAGGTTAGATGCAAAGAATACCCAGTCCTCGACCAAGACGTATAACAAAAGATTACAATGTCCGATAAAGATTCTATGATGAGTCAAAAATATGCCGCTATCCTTTAAGTACGGGCGGATCAATAAGTTCGTAAATTTTTGAATAAAACACAATTTTTTTTTTCAACATTATCTCCTTTTAGCTCAATACACTTAGTCCAACGTTTCCCAAATTTTTGTATCCCTTCCAAAAAATAGGATTTTTCGAGATCCATCAAATAGGCATTTGTTTGATAAATAATTTCATCGTTGGAGCTAAAAATCTTTCCACCGAGCCACTTCTTTAGGTTTGGAAATAGGAAATAGTCACTGGAGGCTAAATCCGGAGAATATGGCGGATGAGGTACCAATTCGTAGCCGAATTAATGAAATTTTGTCATTGAGACTACACACGTGTGCACCCGTGAATTACACCGTGTTACACACATTCTGTCCCATTTTACTTTTACGGAAAGGGGATAACAAATAAAAATACACGTGTATCGGCGATTTTCATGTACACGTCAGAATTTTTTTTTTTTTAAGTTTGAAGTATAAAAGTCGTAGTGGCCTGTGTGAAAGCCTGTGGACCGATTTTTAACCCTTTTTCAGTGATCCAATCGAGCTGATTTTTTGCAGGCAGACTCGTGGAAATGACTGTATCACGTCAAATTTTTTAAAAAATAAATTATTATTAATTCTCAGATTTTCCTAAATTTTTTTTTTTTTTATATGGTTATCGTTTTTTTTAAGGTTTCAGTTCGTTAAAAAATCAATTTTTTTTATTACTTTTGTTTTATAAAAATAAAGAATTGTTACATTAAAAATTTTAATGTTTTTAAAGAACTTTAGGCCTTTTATTTTTGCGGTTGTAAGCATTTGCTTCAGTATCGCGACAAATAGACCAACAGTATTCGCCAAGCATATGCGTAATGTCTTTTCCTTTAAAGCGCTTTTCAATAGCCGCAATGTCCTGATGGAACCTTTCGCCATGCTCATCGCTACAAGCTCCTAAATCATCAGCGAAAAAATCTAAATGATTGTGAAGAAAATGGATCTTTAGCGACATTAATATGCCCATTTCGCCCTATGCCGAAACCATTTCTGCTACAATATTTCTATAATTGGCAGCTCGTTTGTTGCCAAGAAACTGCTCAATAACGGCAACTGTACCTTTCCATGCACGTTGTTCTATAGCATTTAATTTTGATGAAAATTCAGAACTTGCAATTATTTTTTTTATCTGCGGACCATTGAAAACACCTTAAATCAAAAAAATCATTAAAAAACATAAAGTTACTGAATGACTTCTTAAAAGAAATACATGCATGAATCTTTGCGCCGCTCAATTTCGGAAAAATTTTGCGCAAAGTTGCAATGGCCTCGCCATCACGATCCAGTTTTTTAACAAAATTTGATACCAGACCGAGCTTAATGTGTAGTGGAGGCAAAATGATTTGAGACGGCTGCACCAATGGTAGATTCTCTATACTTTCTATGCCTTCTTTGTAGCATGTTCGCGGCTTCCACTTAAATTCAGTGTAATGCTCATCTCTTTTTCGACCTTCCCATGTACACAAAAAGCACTGGTGGGTTGGAGTAGGATGGGTCAAAAAACATTTTTTTTTCGTAACGCTTAAGTAGTTTAAAAATTTGGAGTCCCTTCAAGTTATGCTAAGAAAAGTGAAAAAATATTTTTTTTTCAAAAATAATAAAAATTGGGGAAAATCTGAGAATTGATAAAAATTGTTTTTAAAAAGTTTGACGTGATACAGTCATTTCCACGAGTCTGTCTGCAAAAAAATTAGCTCGATTGGATCACTGAAAAAAGGTTAAAAATCGGTTTAAAGCTTTCACACAGGCCATTACGAGCTTTATACTTCAAACTTAAAAAAAAAAAATTCTGACGTGGACATGAAAATCGACGATACACGTGTATTTTTATTTTTTTCCCTCTTTCCGAATATGTGCATTTGGTTCATAGGACAGAAAAAAATCTATTTTTTGTAACACCGTGTTATCTTGATGAAAAATAATTTTTTCTTGACCATATGGGGTCGTTTTTTTAAATCCTCGTTAAATCAGTCCAATAAGTTGGCATAATATTCGCCGTTTATTGTTTTTCCCTTCTGAAGGTAATTGATGTGGATTATCTCGCGTGCGTCCCAAAAAACTGTTGCCATCACCTTATTGGCCGACAAACTTACCTTGGCCTTTTTCGGAGCCGGATCATCCGGAGAAACCCATTGTTTAGTTTGCTGCTTGATCTCAACAGTTACAAAACGCCGCAAAATTGCGGTTAAACAACTCCAAACAATCCTTTGAAGTTGTCATACGATTACGTTTGTGGTCAATTGAGAGCAAACGCGGCACCCATCTTGCAGACAGCTTTCTTAAAACCATCTGATTATTTAAAAGCGAAACCACACTGCCATATGAAATGCCTATGGCATCAACAATCTCACGCACTTTTACTCTTCGATCGGCCAACAACATATCGTGGATTTTTTTGAAATTTTCGGGAGCATTGACCTCAATTGGCCGTCCTGAACGTTCAGCCTCATTTGTACTTGTGCAACCACAACGGAAGTCAGTAAACCGCTTTTTAACCATTGAAATCGATGGTACAGAGTCCACATAGTATTTATCAAGCTTTTCCTTGGTTTGATTGACGGTTTTTTCGCAAAAAATAATGTTTATTGAGCACTCGAAATTCACTTTTCCAGTTTTAAAAAAATGCAGGAGCTTGTATGTTTTGAACAGCTGCTAAACGCAAAGTAAATGACGGAACGTGCTCAAAATTTGACAGTAGTCTACTAACAGGTACTACTTGATGGAAGCAGTGTTGCATTTCATATAGCTACGAGGAAGTACGAAAAGTCACAGACTTATTGATCCCCCCTCTTATCTTCCCACAAGGAACACTCCCAGGAAGGTTAAAATCATGAGAGTGCCGCATCGATGGTTCCACAGTCAAACGAAATCGTGAAACATGTGCCCACCGAAATAACTCCCACCGACGAGATTATCGCCGCTACGACGGCACATGGTGTACATTTTGATGCAACACTGTTTGTTACTAAAAAAATGCAACCATAATAAAAAATACAGAAAAAAATCAACTGTTTGATAGATGGAAGCCGATCGAAAATTTCTCCACGCGTCGCCCACTCCAAAACTTTTTTGAAGCTCACGCCGCCACCGATATAAATGGCTCTTATTGGTTTAAACTGTGAGCCGATTCAATCGACTGGCCTGTATTGATCCACTGCTCCAATTTTGAATGTTCAGTTATTTTAAAAACATCTCAAATTTTTACAAATCTGGCAAAACCAATACCCGCCAACTTAATGTTTCTCTTGTGCCGCCGTATTCGATAGTTTTGTCTCGGCACGGAGTTTGTCTAAGAATGGAGTTGCAACCTGAAATGCCAATTTAATCCCAAATTGGGTGAGGTAAATGGCAGAGATCAAGGTTATTGTTAACCTGGCGCCGATAAACAGCGGAGTAATAACGAATTTACACCGCCGTTTATCGCGGTCAGGTTGGCGATAACCTTGTTCTCTAATCTTAGCCGTTTACACCAATCAATTTGAGATTAAATTCTCATTTCAGTTAGCAACTCCGTGCTTAGATAAACTCCGCGCCGAGACAAAATTATCGAAGACTGCGTTACAACAGAAAAGTAAGTTGGCGGCTGTAGGGTTTGTAAAAATTTGGGAAGTTTTTGCAATAACTGGACCTTTAAAATTGGGTCAGTGAGTCAATTCGGGCCAGTAGAATTTACTTTATATTGGCGGCGCCGTGAGCTTCAAAACAGTTTTGGTGGCGACGACGCGTTGGAAAATTTTCCATCTGCCAAACAGTTGATTTTTTGTGTATTTATTTATTATTGTTCCATCTTTCAGTAGCTAACAGTGTTGCACCAAATGTACACCAGTTTAAAATGAGATTAAAAATTAATCTTCAGTTTCTACAGATTAAAATTGTATGCGTAATCTTCTGGATTAGAGTGGGTTAAGGGAGTTAACCATCGAAATACTCTAATCTTGGCCGATGTAAATCCCGTATAAGTGCGTTATTATAATCTACAAAGAGGTGGTTGGTGTCGATTTGCTTTTCGTGAGGTTTCTCCAGGATTGTGAATATCTGGTCGAAAGTTGTCTTTCCAGGCGTAGAGCCACACTGATAAAGTCCGATCAAGTCTGCAACATACTGCTTTAGTCTTACACACATTACACTCGAGAGGACCTTGTATGAGATGGATAAAACTATTATTCCACGAGAGTTTGCCCATTTACTCGGGTCGGGTTTTTTGAAAACAGGACACAGTATGCTAAGACTCCAGGCATGGGGCATGGATGGACCTTTCCAACTCACAACTACCAGCCTTAACTAGCTCAGCCGGTAGTCCATGAGCGCCAGCGGCTTTGTTGTGCTTAGGTCGGGAAAATGTAGTTATAACTTCACTTTAGCTAGGAGGGTGGCAGTCGATGCCATCGTTCTCTATCTAATCAATATTCGCATCTACATTGAAGTCTTCTGGGACAAAAAATGCAAGAAATGATCTCTCCATGCTCCAAACCGACTGTGTACATTTGTGACAAGATTCCCATCCTTATCTCTATGAAAGGAGGTATTTCGTTGGTTTGGTTTTGTACTTTTCGGCAGTATTTACGGGTCTCTCTCTTCCTTCTGTAAGATTCAATCTCCTCACTCTCGCGCTTTCTCCACAAACGTTTTTTCTTCCTAAACTAACGGGGTCCCCCTCACCTCTTCACCGTTTACTGATCTGTCGTGAATCGCGTTGCAGCTGACTCAAGCAATGCCATACGTGCAGTGTTCATTTCATAATTTACCACGCGACACTCTTCACCATTCCATGGTTTGTCTTTCATCGATTTTTCATAACCAAATACGGTATATGCAGAAGTTTCCAGTTACCATAAGGTGGGAAATGTACTTCCACTGAGCTCCAGAATCATGAGGCGTTGATGCGTTTGCGCCAGTATCTGGGTAATCTTCTCTGCATAGGCCGTGGCTGTCTCTGGTATTTGCAGCTTTCCGATATCAGCTTTCATGGGAAAGTTTCTGATTGCCATTCACTTGGGAGTGGCCAGAAATGATTCCTTCATTGGGCAGTCCAAGCAGCTCCCTACTTCCACGCAGTATGTCCTGGGCAAGCCTCCGTTAGCTAGCTAGAGTGAGAAGGCGAAACAAATGATCATCAAATCAGGTTTAGTAGGTGACTAATGTCACTGAAGCTCATCAAACAATCGGGCATATTCTTTTGTCCTTAGAAGGCGGATGAGCCAAACATACGGGCCAACGGCGGATAGAAACTAAAAGAAGAAAATCCAGGTTCAACATATCGTATCCTGGTCAGCGTCTGATCCATAATGGGCGGCTGCAATCAAATATCCTGGCAGTAGGTAAAATGCAAAAACACGTTGGGCTGGGTTTGCCTTCCGCCACCGTTCCTAATGGCAGTGAAAATACGTAAACGAACAAGAAAACATAAACAACCCCTATTTGTTGACGACCCCCGCAAACGTTATAAGGACCACGATTTACGGATATGCACTTGGAATGTAAGAACTCTATATAGATCCGGTGCAAGTATCCAACTGGCAGATGTCCTCGAAAGTTATAAGGCTGACATTACCGCTATCCAGGAAATGCGATATATACTACAGTTTCCATGAGAAAAAACATGAACTTGGTTGCAGATTTGTAGTTGGCAAAAGACTGCGACATCTAGGCTCTAGGTTCAATCCTGTGAGTGAACGTATAGCCACAATCCGCATAAAAGGGAAATAATTTTATATTTCCCTAACTTGTGTGGATGCCCCGACAGAAGAGAAAGATGATGATGCCAAATACATATTCTATGAGCTCCTAGAGGAAACGTATGACCGCTGCCCTGGCCATGGCATTAAGATTGTACTAGGAGATTTTAATGTCAAAGTAGGAAGGGAGAATGTGTTTAATACAACTATTGGCAATTTCAGTCTACATGCTGACAGTTCCGACAACGGTATGAGACTGATTGACTTTGCCGCGGCAAAAAACATGGTCATTAGTGGTACAAGATTCCAACATAAAGACATCCACAAGGCTACTTGGTTATCCCCTGATCAAAGAACTAAGAACCAAATTGATCACGTGGTAATTTATGGAAGGCACTCATCTAGTGTAATGGACGTACGAGTGATCAGAGGAGCTAACATCGATTCTGATCACTACCTGGTAGCAGAAAAGGTTCGCAAAAGATTAAGTAGAGCGAAAATCGTACGAAACCAGACGCAGAGAAAGCTGGACATTGGAAAGCTGCAATTACCAGAGGTAGCCACAGACAACTCAAGGAAGCTCTCGCAACTTTTGGCACAGAACCCACCCCCTCCCGATGACGATCCTGATGCGCAGTGGAAACCCATTTCCGACTCTATAAAAACTGGCGCAACAACCGTACTTGGTTTCGAAAAACCGTTTCGCAATAAACCGTGGTACGATGAAGAGTGTCGTATTGCAAATGACGAAAAGAACGCTGCACGTATGGTAATGCTTCAGTCAATTGCAACGCGAGCTGCAACTGAGCGGTATAGGGAGAAGAGAAAGGAGGTAAACCGTCTCTTTAGGCGTAAGAAATGGCAGTGGAGAAAGCCCGAGAGTGAGAAAATTGAGACATACAGATGGAAGAACAAAGCCCGAAAATTCTACAAAAAAGCTAAAAACGGAACTAATCGACATGGTTCAGGGCCCCCCTTCTGTAAAGGCAAGGCCGGAAATCTTGTCGCAGATGTGCAGAGCATGTTGGGAATATGGAGAGAGCATTTCTCCGCGCTACTAGTACCTGAGATATCCGATGATGATGTGACAATCGATCACAATATGGACGACGACGTCGATTGCCCCCTCCTAACCAAGACGAGGTCAGAACAGCTATTGCCCGGCTTAAGAACAACAAAGCCGCAGGAGCCGATGGATTACCGTCGGAGCTGTTTTATGCTGGCGGCGATGAGCTGATAAGGTGCATGCATCAGCTCATTAGCAAAATTTGGTTAGATGAATGCATGCCCGGCGATTGAAGTCTCAGTGTACTATGTCCCATCTTTAAAAAAGGTGACCCGAGTATCTGTGCCAACTACCGTGGAATAAGCCTTTTGGCCATAGCATATAAGGTTCGATCAAGTATAATGTGCGAAAGACTAAAACCAATTATCGCTGACACCATACCAGTGTGGCTTTAGGCCTGGAATGTCGACAACCGACCAGATTTTCACGCTACGCCAAATCCTGGAGAAGACACACGAAAAACAAATCGACACCTATCATCCATATATCGATTATAAAACGGCCTTCGATAGTCCGATACGGGAGAAACTCTATGAAGCAATGTCTGATCTTGGTATTCCTGCAAAACTCATACGCCTTTGCAGGGCGACCTTGACGAACACCAAATCCGCAGTGAAGGTTGGTATGGATCTGACCGAACCTTTCGAAATTAAGCGAGGCTTCAGGCAAGGCGACGCCCTATCGTGCGATCTCTTTAATATCTTAATGGAGATCATTATGAGGAAAGCTGCAGTCAATATGAATGAAAGCAAAAGTCTCATGCTGCTCGCGTATGCTGATGATATAGATATCATTGGGCGCACAATTAGAGAAGTCACTGCGGATTTTTCGAGAATTGCGAAGGAGTCAGCAAAAGTGGGTCTGACGGTATATGAGGACAAGACAAAATTAATGGTTTCAACGAGCAAGGCCTCCACGCGATTAGACCAATGCGTGAACGTTGATAACCGTTATAACTTCGAGGTAGTGGACGAATTTATATACCTCGGATCTGCCGTGAACAAAAACTACAACGTCAGCCTTGAGTTCAAGCTTAGAATTGTGCTTGCGAATAGATGTTATTTTGGGCTAAGCAAGCACTGTAGAGATAAAGCCCTCTCTCGAGTAACAAAATTCCAGCTGTGCCAGACTCTCATTCAACCTGTCTTGCTTTATGGCGCAGAACCCTGGGTCCTATCGCAAGCAGAATAAACATCTGTAGGAGTCTTCGAGAGAAATATACTCCGAAAAATGTATGGCCCTATAGTGCACAACGGCGAGTATCGGCGACGCATGAACCATGAGCTGTATGAGCTATATCCCGACATTGGCATTGTTAAGCGGATCAAGATAACGCGATTGCGCTGGCTAGGCAATGTCAGTAGAATGGATGATGACGAACCAGCACGATGGGTTTTCGAAACCGAACTCGAAGGATGACGAAAAATAGGAAGACCAAGACTCCGCTGGAGGGATCAGGTTGACGAATCTCTGGGTACACTTGGTATTGACAACTGAAGAAATAAAGCAAAAGATCGCACTGGTTGGCGAAATATGTTATCTTTGTTTTGTAAGGTCCCTGACCCCCGGGGTTGTCCGAGACCGGATAAGTAAGTAAGTACGATATAAGCTTTCTATATGTCTGGTTTCGTACGACATTGGATCTGCCCGATCTTAGCACCTGGAATCACAATTACCAGCTGAGTCCATTACACTAGTAGAGTGCCTTCAATCAATTACCATGGGTCAATCTGGTTTGTCGTCTGTTCATCAGGGAACATCCAAGTAGCCTTATGGATGTCTTTATGTTGGAATCTCATACTACTAACAACCATGTTTTTCGCCTTGGCAAATCCAACAGTCCCATTCCGGTATCGGGGCTGATGGCGTGTAGACCGAATTTGCCGATGGTTGGTTTAAAAACATTTTCCCTGCCGACCGTAGCATTAAAACCACTTAGATCAATCTCAGTGTCATTGTCAGGGTAGCGCCGGTATGTTTCCTCTAGGCGCTCATAGAACATGTACTTTGGGTATTCGATCTAAAGTACACGCTAAGAAAAACAAACGTTTATTGTTCGGTTGCCGCAACAATACTTTGATTGATTTGTATTAATTTATTCGTATATCGCAAACGAGTTCTCGTTTGCATCAAAGGCGTACAAAAATAAATGTGCCTCAAATTTAAAAAAAAACATTTTCGATAACTGAAATAAGCCATTTTTCTAATGTGAGCACAGATTACGAAGAACGTAAATTTCTCTCATTTTGTCGACTGTATACACAGTCTTATCCACTCGTTTGGCATACACATAAAAGTGATCACACTCTCTAATGTGTCTACCTTCTCAATATATCTTGGATAGACAATTGACGCGTTGTACTTTTAGTTGTTATTGGAATGCAAGGCGAGACAGACGTGTAAGTAGACAGTGAAAAAATAGACAAAAATGCCAAAAATGTTTAAAACAAACTTTATGGGTAAACCCAAAATCAAATTTTTCTTATTTTAGAGTAAATAAAACTCGGTTGCTGTAACCGAAAGAACAGTTGATGGAACCATTTATTATTTCTCGCAAACGTCTTTTCAGCTCTACTTTTTCATAACTAGTTTACTGCAAACTTTTTCAGTTCTCGCGAACGCTTTTTAGTTTGGAGCAACTATAATTCGGCTGCTGTAACCGAAACATCAGTTATCGGAACCTTTTTTCGTTTCTCGTAAACGTTTTTCCAGCTGATATTTTTCATAACTCGTTTGCTGCAACCATTTTTCGGTTCTCCCAAACGAAATGACATGTATGGCTTAACAGAAGTTCGTTTCTCCCAACTACAGTCCCCAAACGAACCTCAGTTATCTGTAGTAATAAACAAATAACATATTGGAGGTATCTCATACGGCAGTTGCTTAAATCTAAAATATTTTATGTTTAATATTTTGTAAATAATATTTAAGCATTTTTCTTCGCCAAGATGCGCAATCAATGTATTCACTACAGAAACTAAAATTTAGTTATTGCAGCAACGAAACGATGAATAGCAAACAAATATCTTGAATGACATCGTTGCTGCAATGGAACTTTTCATTGCATTAATGTAAATCAACCAACGAACATGTTCCTCCCTGTGATGAAGCGTTTTGCATGAAGTCTAACGATTTACTGATGGAAAACTTACATGTTAACACTTTTTTCTGTCTCTGTATTTCAGCACAATTCTTATACTGCGCCTAGGCCTCGCGATGGGCATCCCCAGAATGTTAATCGCAACCCTGAGTCTGTTTTATAACGTCGACCGTAGTGTATACACAATTTTACTAGTCCTGGAACCTTATGTGGTCTTCACGGTGTTGGTGTGGAAACCAACGAGTTGCTGTACATTCAATTTTGGGTAATGATGCAGTTGCATAAACAAACAAACATGAAATTATTTTTTAATATTTTAATTTTATTATTTTCCTGACATTTAGATGTGGCTCTTGCAGGAAGACGGAGGAAACGTCAAACGAGACAGAAATTGTTTATATAAATACCAACAGAGATGAAGAAAGTAGTCCCGATTGCGCAAACAAATCAATAAAACTACAACAAATGACATGAAGATTGGAGATTGATTTGCTGCACGTGTTTTTGTTACTAAATCAACGAGTAGAAGCACAGATATTCTCAAAAACGTAAATTTATTTTGACCTTCCAAACTTGAAAAAGTAATAAATCTATATTTTATGAACAATTTTCTTAATTATTTTTTTCTTCGTCGGAGACAATTTTAAACTATCCTTTACTCGTTTAACAAAAGACCACAAGCTCTTGCTTCGTTCAGGAGAAGAACAAACATATGCTGACCTTGCCCTCTTGCCTCCCTTCCATGGAGGTTTCCTTAAATGGCTACGGCAGACATGGTTCAAAATAACATTTTAACGGGAATGAAACTATTCATTTCTTCCAAAATACTTTGAATTAATTTTTCTATTAAATGTTGGTTTAATCCGGCATGGAAAGAGCTATCACGTCCAAAGAGAAAACTCTCACAAATTGAAATTTGAATGATGGCAAGTGGCAAGGTCAGCATATGTTTGTTCTTCTCCTGAACGAAGCAAGAGCTTGTGGTCTTTTGTTAAACGAGTAAAGGATAATTCGTCTTCCACTATACCACTATACCTTGGACTTACAGAAAAGAAACATAAGCAATTGCCTAGGGCGCTGAAGTTTAAGGGTAAACGAGTAAAGGATAATTCGTCTTCCACTATACCAACTCTTAGTAAGCACGACCTTGAACTTACAGAAAAGAAACATAAGCAATTGCCTAGGGCGCTGAAGTTTAAGGGCCCCCGCTTAATATAAAAATTATTGTTATATTTTCGAATATTCGATCGGTCAACTCGTAGGTGACCCTGGCATCCTACCAATCGAGGATACGTCGCACAAATTCCATAAAAAATTTTGGTCAGGGCTGATAGCATATGGAAATCATATAACGGGTTTTTCAACAGAGACGCTACAAAAGTAAATCGATAGGGACAGCAAACGACGCAATAGTTTTTCCCGCTCTTTTGAAATTTCGCTTCAGTAAGATTTGCCATTTCATCATGGAAAGATATACGAGCCAACAACGAGTCGAAATTATTAAAATTTACTACCGAAATTTGGAGTCAGTGGCCTCAACTTTAAGAGCACTACGTCCAATTTATGGTCGTCATAATCGTCCTACCAGATCAACAATTGAGCGTCTAGTGGAAAAATTTGAATCCACAGGCACAGTACAAAATGTTCCCGTGCCAGTGAGACAAAGAAGTGCCCGTAGTGTCGAGAATATTGCTGCCGCTGAGGCTTCAGTTCAAGAAAGCCAAAATGTGTCTCTCACACGTCGTTCTCAAGCGTTGGGCATCTCTGTGACGTCGTTGTGGCGAATTTTGCGAAAACATCTTGGCCTACATCCTTACAAGATCAAATTGACGCAAGAACTGAAGCCGCTTGACCACCATAAGCGTCGTATGTTCGTGAATTGGGTGGAGCAACAACTTGAAAATGATTCGGATTTTCATCGGAAAATCATCTTCAGCGATGAGGCTCATTTCTGGCTGAATGGCTTCGTCAATAAGCAAAATATGCGTTATTGGTCAGATAGCAATCCACACGTAATCCATTAGTCATCATTGCATCTCGAAAAAAATTACGGTTTGGTGCGGTTTATGGGCCGGCGGCGTCATTGGGACGTACTACTTCCGTGATGATCAAGACCGGCACATTACAGTGAATGCGAATCGCTACCGCTCAATGATAACCAACAAGCCAGCGACGATTGATGAACTTCGTACGAATATCGAACGTGAAATTGCAGCAGTATCGGCCGATTTATGCTTGAAAACCGTCGAAAATTGGGTTCAGCGTCTGGACTTCTGCAAGCGTGCCCGTGGTGGCCATGCAAAAGAAATCGAGTTCCATACATAATGGCATCGAACGTACTTTCGCAGGAATAAAGAATTTCATTGATATCTAAAACCGGTTTTGTTTTATTTAAAATAACTTTTGTAGCGCTCTTATTGAGAAACCCGTTACAAGTACGAAGAAAGTTGTGATGCATTGTTTCGATTTCATTTCGGTTTTACTTGGCATCGAATTCGATTTCAGTTTTCTTTTCGTTCTATGCAGATATCGATATCAAAAAGTGTCATAGCAAACAAAATTCTAATTTGTTTTCCGTTTTTAAATCGAGTAGTCGTTAGGTGATGATTTTAAAATTTTACATTTGTCAAGAAATTTTGTTCTAAATGTAAGTATTTAGTATATTTCAGGGGAAAGCGCATAAATATTAAACACGAGGACAAATTAATCGATTTTATAGAAAATATCCTAATTAAACCAAGGAATTTGTTAATGGAAATAGAACCGAAATCGAGAGACTTTCGCAAACCCTTGCTGAAAATCTCAACAATATTTGAATACCAATAAAAGAGCCTGAAGCTTGGAAAAAGGTACATGTGACTAATAACTACGTTGTTTTTACTTTGTTGTTTTCTTTTGTAGGTACGGAGTGATAAGTTGCAAATTAAACGAAAACTGGCTATAAACTAAAAAGAATCACGAGCTACTGGAGTTGGGCCTTACAATCAGTTATACATATCAAGCAGGGTTGAAGCTATTGGAAAAGTGTGTGGGCTGTATTATGACGTGTGTCGTTATCGATGCTGTTGTCGTTTTTATGTCAACATCACTTCGTGTCACTTCGTTTGGTATTCTGTAACTGTCTTGTGACGATGTCGACTGTTTATCGATAACTTATTGAAAACATAAACAAAGTTGTCAATCGTAGTGAATGAAAGGAGGAAGAAGAAGAATATTTTACATTTGTACTTCTATTATTTTATCTAAATTGGTAACGGTTGTTCAAGTTCCTAAAAAGTGGTTTATTTCCGTCATAGGTAAAGTAAACTAATAGATGTAGCACAAGTGTTGGGAAAATTTTAGTATAATGGGTAATTGTTCCCAAAAAATATGACATTAAAATTCAAAAATTTCATATCAACAAAAAAAAATAATTTTCAATAAAAATATCACTTCGAAACAAGAATACAACACGTTCCTTAAAGTAGACTATCTGATGGCCAACGAACTGTAAAGCCCTGTCACCACCGACTATGTCCTAATAAATTGGCTCTTCCTCCGGTGCAGCTACCATTCCTTGTTGAGAATCCTCAGATACTCTACCGGTTTTGGCATCTGCGACCACAGAAGTTGCTACAGTTTTTGGGCGGGGAAGTTTTCAGATTAAAAAGGCGTTCCGGCACGTTCATCTTTGGGCGATCTTACGGGGTTGCTCTTATTGATATCCCAACACCGGCTTCATGGCTTTAAAATAGTTTTTATATAAGAAACAAATGCTATTATACTCGTATAAAATCATTTAAACATTAGCCTCGTTCTTTTCGTCGAGTATATACTAGAAGTGTATACTGATCGAAAAGAACCCATCGCCTTTACGCAAAATTAACTTGACAACTGCAGCAGTTGAAAAATAGAAATATAGAACATTTACCCGCATGTGTTTGTTCCTTTATTTGTCACTTTAGCTGTGTCAGAGCTTCTGGCCTAGAGCATACATTTTGGCCAACAAATCGATAGAACGTGAGTTCAAACCTCACCGAAGCCATAAATTTAAAATATTTCTTTTAATTATTTCTCATACTAATTATTCTATTTTTTAACATAAATCATTTACCAGCAATATTAAAAAAATAAAATCATTAAAATATATTTAAAAATTAAACATAAAATTAAAAGGACATGCGACTTAACTACGATTCGAGCCGAAATCTCGCGGTTACCCAGCATGCCACCTTTGAATTTCAAACGCCGAGACAATACTTCAGTACAGTAAAATTTGAGTCTGTCTCATGGAACGCTGAAAATCTTGAAACTAAAAAATGTTGACAAGTTCACATTTTCATTTATTTTACTTTTTTTTTGAAACCCGACAACTCTACTATTCACTGCTCGACTTATAGTGGAAAATTATCGACTGTAACGTATATACTTTTTCGCAACTGTAACTTATATACTGAAACGTTACTGTAACGTATATACTTTTCATTTGTATGCGGTAACGCGTATACTGGACGAAAAGAACGAGGCTATTATCACATTTTTCCTTGTTTGAATAACACACTGTGTAATTTTTTAAGTCACGGCAAAATAACCATATACGGACACCACTACGTGATAAAAGACCAAAAAAAAACCTGTCTCCCAGTTTTGCCCAAAGTCCTCAATGTTTTTTTTATGGGCCCCCAAAGATTTGGAGCCTCTGTGTCATTCTTCCAAAAAAGTGATCATTTTCTCAAGCTCATATCTTGCAAACCGTTCGGAATTTTGATTTACTCTCGGAGGCAAAGTTGTAGCTCTTGTCATAAAGAACATCATCTTCAAAGTCAAAATCGCAAAAAAAATTTAAAAAATTCAATTTTTTTTTACATTTTTTTCCCCTGTTCAGGTCCACAAGAATGATCCTAAGATCTCAATAAACAACTTTCTAGAACATATGAACTTCCTAGGAATGATTCTTAACACCGTTTAGATAGCCCTTAGATAGCCGCAAAAGTGAAAAATTTCCCGAAAATTTTCTAATTTCATTTGTTTTTTCTTTACTTCAACATTGAGATACTATAAAGCCTTCTCCCGTAAGTGAAAAGGCATGTTGCAGGTTTCATGTTATACTATTAGTAATTTAGTCCTTACGTGGTATGGGTTGGCATTTATAGTTAGGGTTGTGACAAAGAGTAGTAGCATGGATATTTAGTAATAATGATTCAGTGTTGTAGGGATTAGTACAATACTACAATACTATGCCATCTATTACAAAAATTATAAAAAAAAATATTCGTATTATGTTTATAATGTTGATGGCCCTGGACTTGCAAATCGCACTCTCTTAAGTTGTGGATCCAAATCGTCGTCCGAATTTATTTCTTTCACCCATTCTGTTGCTTCCGGTTCCGCGTCTCGATCCCCTCCCAAGACTCTGGTGCATACACGCAGAAGGTAAATCCATGCCATTGAATGATTATAATCATGAAGCGCTGATTCAAAGTTGCTCTTGAATAGCTTTCTAATGTCAGGGCCATTACGTTCGCCTGTTAAATGAAGACAAAAAATAAACACAGAACAGAAAACATTAACAAAGTGAAAATAGTACAATGAGGTGAACAAAAATTCGTTTTAAATTTACTAGAATACCTTTTTTAATTTTGTCATCGCTACGCTTTGGGAAAACGCTTTTCAAATTGTCGAATGCGTTTGGGCAATTTACAACGGCCACTTCGATGAATTTTTTAACAATTCTCGATTTTATGTGGAGCGGTGGCAGCAAGATGCCTTGAGTATTGTCTATTCAAGGTTAATTCCTCAGTTTATGTTGTTTCATTTGTTCCTCCACACTTCCTCTTTGTCTTCACAAATTATATTGGTATTGATTCAGAGGTGGGCGCGAATCCCACTACAAGGAAAACAAAAGAATTTTGGAAAGCCGGCCTTATCGATGATCCTTTGCAAAATGTTGATAATCTTCAAATCACAGCAAATCTTCCATTTATTTTCGTAGTATTTGATTTTTTCCATTATATCTTTCAATGTTTCATAGCTTTCTTTCATGTTAATACCCATTGCTAGCGGAATGGAAGGTTTTCGGTTCGACACATGCAACAACACTGCTTGCAAGCTTGAAACAGAACCATCAATAAATAATCTCCACTCACTAGCGATGTAGTTCATGTAGTAGTTCATTTTTACCACCAAAGCTTTTACATCGCTGCAGTAATCGAACGAATTGTCATCATTTAGAGTGTAATGGCTCTGAAATTCAGCTTGCCGTTTACGGTACGCCGTAGTGTGTGTGAGTTTCGCTGCGATAGTCCCAATATGGCCACAATGAAATCCATTTCCATTTGTGTTATTAGTTGTGGTCCATATCTTCCCTGTTGGGGCTCATAATCGGTATCAAATGGATCTTCATAAGTAACACCACTTGCTCTAGTCATTCCTGTACATTCTGTACTACGATCCGGAGTTGGCGGCCTTGGTGATACAAAATTTTGAGGTACAAGCACTGGTAGTGTGGCTGTTACAGTTGCTTTCTAACTTTTGTTCCTCTCAGCATATCGATTTAGACCACACGTGTAATTTACGCATGGATAGCAACTGGTTTCATCATGATCACCTGGGAGATAAATCCAGTTTACCGGCTTACAATACTTCATACTATGTTTGCCTCCACTCAACCATGCCATGAGATTGTGATATAGCATTGGCGACACACTGTATTAGGTGTGTAATTTGCACCGCTCAAGTCTTCTTCGTCGATAAACAACGTATATGCTTCTTGACTGCACTAGTTAAAAGATTATTTTCCTTTTGCAATGTTTCTGATTTGATGACCGCAAATGTAGCAAAATAAATCAATATTTTCACACTGCATATTGAAATTGTCAGTTGCCAATGTTGTGTGCGAATTATGCTGTAGCACTTTCACTGTTTTTACTTTTACTTTCACTTTATAACTTTCACCGCTAAGCTCTCGTTGACGTCGCGCTGTGTAATGCCTCGATGTGAGCGTCGTGCCGCTTTTATATTGTGTGCTGCGTCCCTTGTGAATTCCATGCAGATGTTTGCTTCCAGGTATTTTTTGATAGAGGTTTTTTTTGATTTTATGTGTTCACAATTTCATCTTTATGACAAGAGCTCCAATGTATTTCCGGTTTTTTTTTTTATATTTTGGGTTGTTTTTATGTGAATTCAATGCAGATGTTTGCTTCCAGGTAGTTTTTTGATAGAGGTTTTTTGATTTTATGTGTTCACAATTTCATCTTTATGACAAGAGCTCCAATGTGTTTCCGGTTTTTTTTTATATTTTGGGTTGTTTTTATGTGAATTCAATGCAGATGTTTGCTTCCAGGTAGTTTTTTGATAGAGGTTTTTTTGTTTTTATGTGTTCACAATTTCATCTTTATGACAAGAGCTCCAATGTGTTTCCAGGTATTTTTTAATATTTTGGGTTGTTTTTATGTTTGCAAGATATGAGCTTGAGAAAATTATCTTTTTTTTGCAAAAATTACACCGAGGCCCCAATTCTTTGGGGGCCCATAAAACAAAACCTGGAGGACTTTGGGCAAAACTGGCAGACAGGGGTCTTTTTTTGGTCTTTTATCACGTAGTGGTGTCCGTATATGGTTATATTTTTTCGTGTTGCACTGTGTTACTTTCACAACAATTTCCCACAATTTGAATAAACGTCAATGAGAATTATGGAAAACTTCAATGAAAGTGACAGTAGTACAGGACAGCACCTAGTGAAAAAAGTTGACAATGGGCCCGCTATATCTGTTATTTCCTTTATCTATGATTTCCGAAACCATATGGACTCCTATTTGGAAGTTATTGGATGTAGTCGGCCTATACCACCACCTTAGACGAATAGAAGCTGGCCCACTACTGGCCACAAAGTTGCATGAGTTGGAGAGATGGATGAAATGGCCTCATCAAATTCACCATGGACCGACTATAGCGGTTGTTTGTTGGCAAGATATGAGACTAAAATGAAAAATTCATCAATTGCACGACTGAAAGCGCACAGAGCAGGCGTATATGTCACAACATGGAAACCCCAACTGTCAAGGAAATAAATCTACTGGTGAACACTTGACACTGAAGACACCGAGCCTGTAATTCTAAGTGATCCCTGAAGGTACTCAATTCGAACAGCTAAATTTGATTTAGGTCTGTGGCCGTGTTAAGAGCTCAGAAAACAATTATCACAATATGGACGTTGGAGGTATCAAATTAGCATTAAAACGTACCCTTTGTTCATTGCATTTACCGACAAACAGACAATTGCACTTACGTGCCCGCTATACGTATAGAGCGGATTCTGCTTTGGCACACACCTGCACACTCTCCTTGGGGGTTTCCGTCGGCCACTAAAAGTTGCGAACTACAACTTTTAATTTTGTTAATCCATAATTGAAAAACAAAACTAGAAATTTCTTTAAATAAAAAAAAAATATTGCGAATTTTCTTCATCAAGTCGTTATCAAAAACTGTTTCGACAGAAAGAGGGTCGTTTCAATTCAATATCGACGTAAATTCTAGTTACAAAATAACAAATATGTGTCGACAGTCGTCGTTAGTGATATAGTATAACGACTACTAGAGTGTCCAAACCCGAAACCGAAAAATCGGTTAACTGGGTTTTCTGCTCTCAGCCGTGTACAGGTTTTTTTTAAAAAAAACTAATTTTCGAACAAACAGGAAACCGGTTATTTGACGTCGGTTAACCAGGTTTTACTTAATCTATGCTCATATCCTTAAACAAATTAATAATAAATTATATGATTTTCGAATTTGAATGAAATTTTGTAATTAAGAAACATGATTTCTATTCTCAAATAAGATCTTTTTTGAATCTCATATAGCAAACCTGGAGTCCATAGAGTATGGTAATATGTACTTATAAAGGGTTTTTCAACAGAGATGCTACAAAAGTAAATCGATAGGGACAGCAAACGACGCCTTATTTTTTCCCGCTCTTTTGACATTTCTCTTCAGTAAGGTTTGCCATTTCATCATGGAAAGATACACGAGCCAACCACGAGTCGAAATTGTTAAAATTTACTACCGAAATTCGGAGTTAGTGGCTTCAACTTTAAGAGCGCTACGTCCAATTTATGGTCGTCATAATCGTCCTACCAGATCAACAATTGAGCGTCTAGTGGATCACAAAATGTTCCCGTGCCACTGAGACAAAGAAGTGCCCGTAGTGTCGAGAATATTGCTGCCGCTGAGGCTTCAGTTCAAGAAAGCCCAAATGTGTCTCTCACACGTCGTTCTCAAGCGTTGGGCATCTCTGTGACGTCGTTGTGGCGAATTTTGCGAAAACATCTTGGCCTACATCCTTACAAGATCAAATTGACGCAAGAACTGAAGCCGCTTGACCACCATAAGCGTCGTATGTTCGTGAATTGGGTGGAGCAACAACTTGAAAATGATTCGGATTTTCATCGGAAAATCATCTTCAGCGATGAGGCTCATTTCTGGCTGAATGGTTTCGTCAATAAGCAAAATATGCATTATTGGTCAGACAGCAATCCACACGTAATCAATGAGTGCGGTTTATGGACCGGCGGCGTCATTGGGCCGTACTTCTTCCGTTTTGAGCAAGACCGGCACATTACTGTGAATGCGAATCGGTACCGTTGAATGGTTACCGAATATTTTTGGCCCCAATTGGATAATATGGACTTGGAGGACATGTGGTTCCAACAGGACAGTGCCACAAGCCACACAGCGAATACCACAATCAATTTATTGGAAACCAAGTTTGGTGAACGTGTTATCTCACGAAATGCCCCGTCGATTGGCCGCCTCGCTCGTGCGATTTGACGCCGTTAGATTCTTTCTGTGGGGCTACGTCAAGTCTATGGTCTATGCCAACAAGCCAGCGATGATTGATGAACTTCGTAAGAATATCGAACGTGAAATTGCAGAAGTATCGGCCGATTTATGCATGAAAACCGTCGAAAATTGGGTTCAGAGTCTGGACTTCTGCAAGTGTGCCCGTGGTGGCCATGCAAAAGAAATCGAGTTCCATACAGAATGGCATCGAACGTACTTAGCGCTCTTATTGAAAAACTCGTTATAAAATCTTTAGAAATCAAGTTTGTGGAGTTAGACCTAAACTATTGCAAGTTTTGATCAAACCAAAATTAGTTTATTAGTATTAGTAAAAAATTTCTTTATTTTTATTGTTGCGATTGCCTTATGTTGTTGTTTTAGATATTTCGTCTGTGGCGAAGCATTGAAGAGGAAGGGAAAAGACCATAGGGCACTCATTTGTGTGAATATGTGTATGCATTAATAGCCAGAGGCGACGCGCAATATGTAAGACACCCTTTAGATTATGCGTTTCACCCGCGGATTTCACCCAAGACTTTCGTGTTCGATTGGTGTGGTGAGGGAAGAAGCAAGAGGCGTAGCCAAACACCCACGAAACGAGAATTCGAGAGGATTTTTGATGTTTGTCTTTACTCTCTTTCGTATTTGTGCCATGTTGTTTCACACGCTTTTGAAGTGAGAACAATGATTGCGTAGATTATTTTCTGATTATTTATATAATATGAATAGAAATTATTCGAAAAATATTAAATAAAATATGTAAATACAATAATTCTTGGAAATTTGGATTACTAACTATCAGCAGCATGAAAAAAAAAGAACCCATGGGTAGAACGCAGAATGTAAATGATCGTGATTTACGAAGGGTGTTCAAATGAGAATTTAACGATTAACGCAGGCTAAAGACGCATAATCTAAAACATCATTAAGTTAATCAAACTATTTGTCAACAAAATGTAAACGTAAATTAAAAGACAACTATGTTTACAGGCCAAACCAAATGAATCTTCATGTATTTTGTTCAATGTTTATAAAATGAAATAATAAAAACATCAAAATAATCTCCATGACTTATGTATTTTGGCTTACAACTAAAAAATTAGGAATTAAGTTTAACAATTAATATTGACCTATCCCTACGCGCAACACTCAGAAGACCGTTTGTCGAGATTTTACGAAGTAAAGGGTTTCGAGTGAACACATTAGCCGAGCGAGCGAACAATAACGGTCGTCGGTTGTGCGAAGAGCAACCCTGCAGTTTCACGACTACATCGCCGATGACTTTTCATCGACTACATCGCCGATTACATTAGTACTCAGTGGTAATCTGTAAAGTGGTGCCTCGAGAGATTTTGTATTGCTATTCGTTAATGAAGTAACCTTAAGAATTTGATAGTGTTATTTTCACCTAATGCTTTAAGTTGTTAACTTTGTAGTTGAATTGAAATAAAAAAAAATCAATGAGTGTTCGAACTCACGGATGATGTGTTAACACCTTTTTGCTACACGGTACCTGTTCGATTTCTATGAACACATTAGTAAATGTTACAGTGGAAAATAAAAAATAATAGTTTATTGAATTAAATTTTCTGTCTTTATTTGAATAATTTATAAATGTTAGGTTTTCAACACAGATAAAATTGGTCTGTGATAGCTTAAATATGAGACATAAACTGTAGATTCTATCCTATCTAAATATCGTGAGAAAACAGCGTCAATTGTAGTTCCTTGGATAGTAGTTGGAGACTCTAATGAAGTATTAATAGTAAGAGGGATTCGATAAGTGGCAGTGCTTCTGTTTCTTCGTGTTAAAGTCACCACCCATTATTATAGGCATTGAAAAATTCACCGGGCATTGCTGAACATCAAATGACTCCCTTTGTTTGGCCATAGCAACAACAACGAAACACACAACATCACGCATACTTTGTCCGATGAAGCTGACGTATACGTGTGTCGCATAACCACATGTTTGCCATATCAACAGCAACGAAACAGCCAAACACACAACATCACACATACTTTGTACGAAGTAGCTGACGTATTAGTGTGTCACCATAACTTCGACTGCGCAAGCCCATGGGCTTGCAAATAAAATTTTGCGTGGCTATGCTTTAAATCTCCGTTCAACAACAGCAACAGACACATGTACATACAATACAATATTATGTTAATACATACGCTATAGACACAATTTCGATTGCCTCACCCCTGACACACCACTCTTTCATTGCTCTCTTGCTCGCTAATTTTTGTTTAACACGTCGTTATTCTCTTTCGCAGTCGCAGAAAATTTGGTTTTAGCAGAAGCATAAAATCTGGTTTTAGCAGCAGCATAAAATCTGGTTTTAGCAGCAGTGTTGACTTTGATAGATTTAGTCCCTATACGCCGCTATAGATGTTAACACATCAAAAATTTGAGTTTATAAAAAGCAAGTTGCTACTTGAGATAATCTATTGTACAGTATTTTGATTGAAATTTGACTATTGTTTAAACGCATTCTGTTCAAAAGTACTGACACTGCAACGAAATATCAACTTTACAGATTAGTTATTATTCGGATAAACTGTAATGGGAATTCTGTTACCAAAAATATGTACATGCCTCATAAGAATTAAAGAAATAACAACCAACCAACAACAAACGCCACATGAGACAATCAAGAAAGAGTCACACAGAATAAAAGAGATAACAACCAAAAAAAAAACGCGTGCCATAGGACACAAACAAAAAACTGTAACGGGAACCGAAATACAAAAATACACCAACAACACATGCTACATTGCAAATAGAAAAAAAAACAACTAAAGCGCATCATTAATTTCCCATACTTGAGAATATGAGCTTGGTTGAGGGACGCAAGAAAGAGAAAGAGTCATTAAGTGTTTGATATTAGAAGAGAAAAGACGTGCGTCGAGTGATTGTTAATTTTTTGGACAAATATGGTCAAATTTGTTTTGAAACAAACATGAAACATCATTAAAAACGACACCGGTTATTTAAAAAAATATTAAAAATAAAAATAAACAGAAAAAAAAACCCCAGCCCCAGTTGACGAATTCGTCGACGATCACCGATAAATTCGTCGATTAAATGTTACCGATGAATTCATCGACGAATGGTAGTTCAAATGGTGAACCATCACCAAAGCGGCTATAACCTTATTAAATTCGCCGCTCAAAAACATCGCGGGTAGTGTGGCAGGTAATCGATGGCTTTTTGTGGTAGCCGATGAATTAATCGACGTAGAGTCGATTCCCTTTACTGCAGGTAAACCAAAGAAGAACGAAGTTTTGGAGTTTTCTCGCGACAGTTTCGCATCCTGTCAGTGGACGAGTGTTTTTTTTTCTGACAACAAGCACCAGAGAGACCAATTATTGCGAGCTGTTTTGTTTGTTTTCAAATTATGATTTTATTATACGGAACATCTGAAGGAAAATATCTTAAAATCTAACATTAATCCTTCAATACATTCTTATTTCTAGCATTTAACAATATTTTTAGAACTATCTTAATCTACCTTAATATGCTTACATACTGCAGCTTAGCTGCTTGCATATCTTTCATACTATAAATTTACCCTCTAACTGACAAGCAGTACCCCCAAAATGGTATAACTAAAAAGGGTTAATCAGCATGCTAAAACTAAACAAAAAACTAAGGGTTAGTAACTACTATTTACAATATTTACAGGGTAAGGTGCGTTCACTGAGCTACATTATAGACCGTGTCGCCAATGTCATTCGTCCCTATTCTCCTATGGTAAAAGAGTAGCCTATCGTCGACAAAGAGTAACCCGTCCCTATTCATTCCCTCCAGGCCAATAGGCGGTCTATAATTCCCCTCAAACTGTCCTTCCAGATTCCCGTCATGGTCCAGACTATTTTCAACTGAAGCGTTGTCCAAAGAGTCAGACCTCTCTAGAAAAGCCAACGCGCCCCTAACTAGAAATACGTCAATTCGGTCAAAATCTACAATCCTGTAAGTTTGCGTACAGAATGTTGAAGTCCACGAGCCATCGTCAGCTCTTATCTTCCGCAAGACCAAGCATCTTGCAGGAATGCAGCTTTCCCATATTCTAAGCTTCTCCATCTGCTGGAAAGACATCTCAAACCAGACTGGGATGGCAGAGGACATGATAGGCCTAATGATCTGTCGGTAGATCAAAAGTCTAACTTCATTCGTTAGTCCCCCACGGCACCGGCGCACATTGAGTTAACTCGCGAATATCCCCTTCACTTTGGTCAAAGTTCGGTTGATGTGTCGGTAAAATTCGAAATTCGTCGTAAATAGGACTCCCAGGTATTTAAGAATCTCGGTATTTCCTATTCGGGCGTCCCCAACCCAAAGGTCGCCGTTTGCCCTTGATTCTAGCAGCCTCACATTTGCTAACGTTCAGTTTAAGCCTCCACTTGTCAAGATATCTCGACAGAACCTCCAGGTACTCATTAACCCTGGAGTTTGTGTTTCTGGCTCTTACACCCGTCATGACAACAAGTAAGCCATCAGCATATACCAGCCCACCATCAGGCGGTTCTGGTAAATCACTGACAATGATGTTGTAGAGTACAGGACCCCGGAGTGAACCCTGGGGTACTCCCGCCACAACATCTCTAACGCTAGAGTCCCGCATCACCGACCTTAGTACGGAATTATTGCAAGCTCTGGTCTGAACATATGTATGCAAATGAAAAAATTAATTTAACTTAGTAACACAAAATAAACTACAAAAAATTATTGTTTGAAGTCGTTTTTGTTTTCAAGTCTGGGCAATTTCGCACGGCTCTCTAATGTCGTCGCCATAACAGCCTCTACATTTTCCGGTATAACTCGTTTGGAAACGCTAGCTAGCAATTGAACGTGCCGTTGTTCCGTTCCTTGTATGATTTAAATATTCTTTCCATGTATCGTACGGAATGCTTCGCGTGAATGGTGGTTCAAATACGTTATTTATATCATTCAAATTTATCATTTCCGTGTAACTTGTGCAATTAAAATTTATATCTGGTTTTTTATAAACTCTAAGTTCCGTTGGGTCGTCAACATCGGTTCGATAGCCTAGAATTTTCTTGATAACACTCAGTGGATTTATATATATCATAGAAGGAGCCATAGTTAGACCCTTAGTATCTTTGGACAAAATTCGTTTTATGACTTTTTTTAAGACGTTTGAGCCATGTCCGCCTGTCTGTCTGTCTGGCTGGTCAACACGATAACTGCCGTAAATATTTATCGATCACAGCGAAAGTTTGTCGGTGACTATTATTTGTCAATATTCAGATTGGGATTGAAAATGGGCGTTTTGACCCCGCCCCTTCTGGTACCTCCTATCCAAATCTACACATTTAGCACAAAATCATATTTCTTTCAGAACTTTCTTCTGGTAGATGTGATTAGCTTCAACTCACACAGCGGATAATGGCCTACTTAACTGGAGGAAATGGGGGCCATTCAGGTACCTCCCATACACAACTGGTTGTTCGTCCAGGTTGTGAATCCGATAAATCGCATGAAACACATCCGACCTTAATGAAATTAGGTATAAGGCTTCACGTTATCAAACGCTAATCACCGATTAAAACAAGGGTGATTTTGCCACACCCTTTTTGGTACCCCCATACAAAAGTTGTTTGGCCGTCTGCTTGTTCGGCACGAGAAGTTCCGCAAAACCGAACCAATACTTATGAAAGTTTGTACCAGTCAATATTTAGTTAAATAAAACTTTCCTCTAGAAAATGAGCTGTTTTGCCACACCCATTCTGATACCCCCATATAAAAGTTGGACGGATGACCGGTTGATCGACACCACAACTCTCGTAAACTACAACCGATCTTAATATGATTCGGTACCGTCAGTGGTGCAATGGTTAGTGTGCGCGGCTCTTGTACATGAGAACGTGGGTTCGATCCCTGCTCCGACCACCTTACATTTTTTTCGACGACGGTCACCTCGCTTAATGATGGCGACACTATCGAGTACTTACCCATGAAAATGCTTCTCAAAATGCTGTTCGGAGCCGGTGTAAAACTGTAGGTCCCAATAAGTGAGTTTAAAACTAGAAGCGCACATCTGACTGATTGTGAGAAGCTCTCCCCAATCCCTTCATGGGATGTTATGGGACACCATTTTTTTTTTTACTAAAAGCTACTGTTTAATTAATAACTGACTATTTTGCGACGCCCAGTTTCGTACTTGCCATACAAGAGTTGGGCGTATTTGAGGTTTGCCGACTCAATATCTCCAATAAATCATAACCGATCTTAATAAAATTAGGTACTGATCAAAATTTTGGCAACAGCTTGCCGTGCCCATTTTTTTACCTCGCACTTAAATATTGGGAGTGAAACTAACTAATTTGGGTATTCAATAATATTTAGCGCAATATCAATCTGCTATTGAATATGGTCACTTTTGAGTATCGGCGTTTTTTAACAGAACTCCCACGCAATGGATGAAAGAAACAATCAAGTATAAAAATGTACCTAAGATATTAGTAAAATATTGAAAAATATGAAAAAAATTTCAATTAAAAATATGATTGAATTTTTTCCAAAAATTCAATTAAAAATTAGTTGAATCAATTAAATTTTTAATCATATTTACAATTTATTTTTTGAGTTTACAACAGAATTTGGAGTTGGCGAGGCGCAAATCTACGGCACTAAAAACGTTTAATTTTTAAGTTAATTTTGAGTGCATTATCGAAAGTGCATTATCGAATTTTACAGCGCCGTTGGGAGGCAATATGTGTGGCGGCTGAGTCACTGTTCGTACAGCTCCAGTCCTTGATATACAACACTGTTGTTATTTGTAATTCGCTTATTGTTGATTGAAAGATTTTATTTTGCGAACTTATAGCAAGTTCAGACGGCTGGCTTTTTTCGTGTTTCGTTCTCTCATTCGTGTTTGGCCTCCCAATCATGTTTGAAACATCATGGTTCGCCATACAAAATTTTGAGAGCGAACCATCTCGTTTCAATTCGAAACATCTTACCAAACATGAATAATTTACTACCATCTCTAATTTATTTAGTACGCTATCGCTTTTTTATCTGAACTAGTTGTCAGAATAAGCAAAACAAAGCAAAAAATAAATAAACATAGAGCGAAAGTGAAGTTTGTGTTTAAATATAAATAAAAAGCAAAGCCTTGATTGTTAACACAAATAAAACAATTGCTGGCACTTTTTCTATTTACTAAAAAATAAGAAATTTTGGTAAAAATACTTAACATTTGGTTCAATATTTTCTTACCTTTCTTTTCCATTTTATAACCAAAACGTACAAAAACAACTATTTGTTTTGACATAAATCACAACTGTCAATAGAAACACGAATGCGTCTTGTGAACAGGGCGATTCACAATCATGGTTGAGTAAACGAAACAAGTGTTTCACATCACCGTCTGAATTAGCTATTAGAGAATAATAGTATTAAATTGTCTTGTTTCGTGATTAAAACTGCGGTTTTTGTAATTGTGTTTAATTGGCAAGTGTTTTTGAATAAATTTTATTGGAAATGGTTGCTTGCGTTGAGTGTGTTGTTTGCAATGAAAAATGTGGCTGTCCCCAAACATTTTTTTATGCACTTGGAAAGACACAATTTGCCGCCTTATGTCACATACAATTGTTTACACAATAATTGTTTTAAAAAATTTCACGTAAAAGCAAACTTTAAGACTCACCTTCTTAGACATTTTGAACGTTTAAAACAGGAGTGCCCTAAATTAGATAAAAGCAATACATTTCTCCAACAAAGCTGTGAATATGCAGAAGAGATGGAGTGCGACAATGGTGTGACTGTTGCTGCGGAAGGAAGATGCACCTACTGTTTTTGTATTTAATACAAATAGTTTAAACAGTAAATGTTTACTATACAGGGTGATTCAGGAAGTTCCGGACAAATTTCTCCAGCGTATTCCTTGGCTCATTTCATGAAGAAAAGTCCACTGGGACTATGTCCGCAAATGGAATGGTGCAAAATGGCAGCGGTTCGAAAATTTTCGGATTGCTGGTCGGAGGGTAGTAGGGTAAAGTTGCTAACATCTAAGCCTTTGGTCTGAGACCTGGAGATTTTGGCGGCCTGGCGTTTGGTTCAGCTCGTTTTGGAAAGGTAGGAGGTATGGCTATCTTTCAACAGAAAAAAAAACATAAGTTACCTGCCATCTGGCTGAGCAAATTGAGGTTATGTGAATTTTTTTTTTCCATTTTTTCCGAAAGCTCTGTATCTCGGCGATATGATTTTTTTCAACTTTTTTTATTGATTCTGAAAGGCATGTTAAAAGCCTTTCCAACAAGCCCAAAATCCGACCACTGGCTCAGAAGTTAGCAACTTTACCCTCTGACCGCCAATCCGAAAAGTGTGAACCCGCTGCCATTTCGCACCATTGCATTTTCGGACATTGTCCTAGTGGACTTTTCTTCATGAAATGAGCCAAGGAATACGCTGGAGAAATTTGTCCTGAACTTCCTGAATCACCCTGTATAGTAATAGTTAAAGAAAACCCGACATTAGTTCCGATTATGAATCCAAATTCTAAAAAATTTAATTTTTTATAGATCTAAATACATGTGTATCTGCGAAATCTGGAATAAAATCGCGTTAAAAATAGAACATTTTAGTTTTGTTTTAGCGTCGTCGCAGGGGGTGGGGGTTTCATGATGAAAAATTTAATTTCAATTTCAATTCAATTGATTCAATTCAGAATTTAATCCAAAATTGCGAAAAAATCAATAATTTTTTAATTAACTTGATTACATACTTAATCAATATTTTTGAAACAAATCAATAAATGTTTGAATCAAATTTACAAATTTTTTTAATTGAAATTTAGTTTTGATAAATTTACAAATACCTTTAATTAATATTATCATTTTCGTGATTACACCAAAATCAATTAAAAAATTAATCAAATAAACAAAGTTTTTAATTGGAATTTAATCCCTTGTAGCGTTTAATCCCTTGTAGCGTGTGCTGAGCTTACTGCTTTGCCTGTGCTGCTGCGGTCGGTGAGATAGCAGAGTATCTCAGTGATGAAGCAAACGGTGTTTAAAATCATTCCCAGGAAGTTAATACGTTCCAGGAAGTTATTTACTGAGATCTTAGGTAAATGTTTGCAGTTGATTGTTTCCTTGAATTTTGAACGGTTTGCTACCTATGGACCTGAACAAGGGGAAAAAAGGTAAAAAAAATCGAATGTTTTTTTAAGTTTTTTGCGATTTTGACCTTGAAGATGAAGTTATTATGATTTATATGTTCCCAATGCTTTACGACAAGAGCGACAACCTTCCCTCAGAAATTAAATCAAAATTCCGAGCAGTTTGCAAGATATGAGCCTGACAAAATGATCACTTGTTTGCAAAAATGACACCGAGGCCCCAAATCTTTGGGGGCCCATAAAAAAAAGTGCGAGGCTATGGGCAAAACTAGGAGACACGGGTCTTTTTTTTGTCCTTTATCACGTAGTGGTGTCTCTATATGGTTGTATATTTCCATGACTTTAAAAATTACACTGCCATAGTTCTTAAAGTATCCACTTGGTTTTGCCTTTTTTCACCTATACTAAGTAGAACATATCTCAGCACATAATACAAAAGGATTTTATAGGATTTATTATGTCGTATGAAGCAGATCATACAATATATGGGTTAAAAACAGTAAATATGCCCTACTGGCCGTCGGTGGTGCAATTGTTAGTGTGCGCGGCTCTTGTACATGAGATCGTGGGTTCGAACCCTGCTCTGACCACCTTAAAAATTTCTTTCGACGACGGTCACCTCGCATAGTGACGGCGACACTATCGAGTATATAGCCATGAAAAAGCTTCTCAAAATACCGTTCGGAATCGGTGAAAAATAGTAGGTCCCAATCAGTGAGTGAAACCTGTAAAGCGCACAGCTCAGTGATTGTGAGAAGTTATCCCCGGTCCCTTCATGGGATGTAATGGGAAACCATTTATTTTTTTTTATGCCCTACTGAACATTTTTAAAAAAGCAGTTACATTAGTCATGAAAGCGACGATATGTGCGAAGAATACCAGGCATTAACATTGGAAACACTTTCATGCACAACTCTTTATTATCGTGTCGAAAAACCATCGGTTTGATGATTTGCTTTTGTTGTTGTTTTTGTTTTGTCATTATAATACAACAAAACAGAGGGTTGCCATCAACAATATTACTGATTCAAGCTGGCGGTGCTTTACATCAAATTTCATCATTTCCCTTGCGGGAGTTTTTTAATCGGTCTGATTTTGGTTTTAAACTTCAAATTTTTTTAATATAAAGCTTTTTTATTAGCTTTAAACAGGTATATTAAATTAAAATTAGCATTTGCTGCAACAAAATTCGACTTTATTCCAATTATTTGGTGATTCGGCCCAGTGTGCACTGGTATCCTGCATTTGTCGATTGACTATTCGAAAGCGTAACCACTGTTCGATCGGAAATTCCACACTTTCATATACCTTAAACAAAGAAGTTACTGCCATAGAGGGATATGTGAAATTCGACACGGATGGGTTGGAAGTAGAGTGTTCAAAACCGGAACTGCAAAGCCGGTGAAACCGGTTAACTGGGTGCAGGTTTTTTAAAAGCCGTTACTTCGAAAAACCCAAATACCGTTTAGTTGACTCCGGTTAAATGGCTTTACCCAATTTGTGGTAACTATCCTTGCAACAATTTAACAATTAAACAAAAAGAGATGTGATTTTCAAATATTAATAATTTTTTTGACATAAGTAACACGATAACATTTTCCAATATAATTTTATAGTTTAATGAAGTTCTATATAGTTTAATGAAGTTATATATACCTCCACTGTAAGTGATAGAGGGTATATATCAGTTTGTCATTCTGATTGTAACATATAGAAATAAGGCTTTGCGACCCCATAAAGTAAATATATTCTTGATCCTCATAACAACCGGAGTCGATATAGCCATGTCCGTCTGTCCGTCTGTTGAAAACATTCTCACGACTTCAATCGGCGAGACCGCGGTTTGGTTTTAGGCCAGAATGTTCCACGTATTCCTGAGCAGTTTGGTATTGAAAATCAGCGAGATTGGTCCGTTGGACAAAATTTTATGATTGGTAACGTAAAAAAACTCATAAAATTTTCACATTAATTTTTGTAGTTTTATACTAAACTACTCCTTTTGCCGTGTGGTGAATTTCCATGTTGAAAATCTTTGTCGTTCTTTATAATAGGTAAGTACTTTAGAATGTTTAGATGTACTTTCATGTGTTCATACATTTATATGAATTTTGTCACACTCCATCTTAGGTCGCTGTTGCCTGATGGGTAAAGGGTTGAGGGTTGGAGTCTGAGGGTTGTTGGTTCAAGTCTCGTCCCAGCTTGTTTTTTTTTAACAGCTCTTTAAAAAATGCTTTTTTATTTTTAAAAAATGCTTTTTGCAGCTTGTTTTTTTTTTTTTAACAGTTCTTCAAAAAATGCTTTTTAATTTTTAAAAAATGCTTTTTTATTTTACTTACTACTCCTTTGGCCGTGTGGTGATTTTCCATGTTGAAAATCTTTGTTGTGCTTTATAATAGGTAAGTACTTTAGAATGTTTAGATGTACTTGTCACACTTCATCTAAGGTCGCTGTGGCATGATGGGTAAAGGCTTGCGCGTTGGAGTCTGAGGGTTGTTGGTTCAACTCTCGTCCCAGCTTGTTCTTTTTTTAACAGCTCTTCAAAAAATGCTTTTTTATTTTTAAAAAATGCTTTGCAGCTTGTTTTTTTTTTTAACAGTTCTTCAAAAAATGCTTTTTTATTTTACTTGTGAACAAGTAACTTATTTTTATTTTTTTTTAAAAAGTACATTTTATTAAAAAAAATTACATTTCTTAAGTACATTTCAAAGTACATTAAGTACATTAGGTACATTTCTAAGTACATTTCTTAAGTACATTTCTTAAGTACATTTCTTCAGTACATTTCTTAAGTACATTTCAAAGTACATTTCAAAGTACATTAAGTACATTTCAAAGTACATTTCAAAGTACATTCAAAGTACATTTTCTTAAGTACATTTTCAATGTGAGCATTGTGAGCAATGCATTTGTGAGCATTGTGAGCATTTGTGAGCATCCTGCATTTGTGAGCATTTGTGAACAAGTAATTGCATTTGTGAACAAGCAACTTATTTTTTTTTTTTTAAAGTACATTTTCTTAAAAAAGGTCCTTTTTAAAATTGAATATTTTGCTGGTTAACACTAAGGTGGAGGGTATCAAAGATTCGGCACAGCCGAATTTAACGCTTTTACTTGTTTTAATTTCAAAATAGTTGATAACTTGAATGGCCATTAAATATTTTAAATTGGAATATAAATTACACACGAGAGATGGAAAGAAACCCCGGCAACGTCAACTGCAATTAGTTGCAATGTGAACAAGACACTGGCCTTGAACGTTATGGCGCTGATGAGACGAGTCACACACTTCGGAACGATTGTCCACCAACGTGAGTTCAAATCCTAGTGCTGCCGACTATTTACATTTTTCTAATTGCGGAAAAAACCCCTGATCCGTGTAGCTAGTAAGAAATAGAAAAATATTCTTGGAAGAAATAACTTCAGATCGAATCATATTATACAACAAATATAAATTAATTTTCTACACTTTACAAGATTTGGGAACTTACAAATTATTTATTATTTATAAATTTAATTGAAGTTTTGTATTCCAAAATTAGATCATGTTTTTGAGAATTCACTGTAATTACATAAAATGTGCATGTGCTGTTGCTTTTTGAACAACAATAACCAAAAGACTTAGAATTAATCAATGTGAAGGAACATTTCAAAATATCTTCATGTCATTTGTGATTGTTTTATTGATTTGTCTACGAAATCTCTCTGCTAGTAGTTACATATACAACTTCTGTCGCGTTTGACGTTTTGGGCGACATTCGACAAGAGCCACCACATCTAAAAGTAAAGAAAATAATAAAAATTATAATATTTAAAAATAATCTAATGTTTGTGTATGCAATTGCTTTATTACCCAAAAATCCATCTGAAGCAAACCGTTGGTTTCCACACCAACACTGTAAAGACCGTATAAGGTTCCAGGACTAAAAAAATTGCGAATAGCATACGGTTGTAGGCACAAAACAAAGACAGGGTTGCCAATGCAATTCTGGGAATGCCCATCAGGAGACCTAGGCGCAGTATAAGAATTGTCCTGAAAAACAGAGGCAGTACAAAGTGTTAGCATATATGTGTATTTTCCATCACTATAACATAAGACTCAAAAAAAAATTACATGAGGTGGTAGGTTACACCGAGTTGGAACGAAGTTCCTTTCGCTATATATTATGTACTAGTTAGTTCCAACACGCCTAAGCCGCTTATTGAAAAATACGATAATTTAACTGGATCTTTTTAAACAAAAGTATATTCTTAGATCCTTTTTGTAAGAATATGTATTATATTTTTCCTAAAAGGTCCTTTTTTAAAGAGAGGTACTTATTTTATTAAAAGCTAATGTTTTTTTTAGAAAAGGTACTATTTTTAAAAAGAAGTATTTTCTGTAAGAAAAAGCCATAAGAGTATAAATTTTTTTTAACGAAGAAGTACTTTTTTAAAGGACAGGTACTTTTTAAAGAAGTGGTACTCTTTTAGGGAATTTTTTTTTTTTTTTAAGAAAATGTACTTATTTTAAGAAAGGCTACGTATCTCAAGAAGAGAAATGTATTATTTTATTTTAAAGAAAAAGTATTTTATATCCGTTTGAGTTTATATTATTCGATCTTTTAGTTGTTATGTTTTTAATAATTGTCCGGTTTAAGATCAATAACTAACGGGTTTTTCAATAAGAGCGCTACAAAAGCTTTTTTAAACAAAACAAAACTGGTTTTAGATACCAATGAAATTCTTTATTCCTGTGAAAGTACGTTTGATGCCATTATGTATGGAACTCGATTTCTTTTGCATGGACACCACGGGTACGCTTGCAGAAGTCCAGACGCTGAACCCAATTTTCGACGGTTTTCAAGCATAAATCGGCCGATACTGCTGCAATTTCACGTTCGATATTCGTACGAAGTTCATCAATCGTCGCTGGCTTTTTGGCATAGACCATAGACTTGACGTATCCCCACAGGAAATAATCTAAAGGCGTCAAATCGCATGACCGAGGCGGCCAATCGACTGGGCCATTTCGTGAGATAACACGTTCATCAAACTTGGTTTCCAATAAATTGATTGTGGCATTCGCTGTGTGGGTTGTGTAGCCGTCCTGTTGGAACCACGATTCGCATTCACAGTAATGTGCCGGTCCTGATCATCACGGAAGAACCAAACCGTAATTTTTTCGAGATGCAATGATGACTCATGGATTACGTGTGGATTGCTATCTGACCAATAACGCATATTTTGCTTATTGACGAAGCCATTCAGCCAGAAATGAGCCGACCATAAATTGGACGTAGCGCTCTTAAACTTGAGGCCACTGACTCCAAATTTCGGTAGTAAATTTTAATAATTTCGACTCGTTGTTGGCTCGTATATCTTTCTACGATGAAATGGCAAACCTTACTGAAGAGAAATGTCAAAAGAGCGGGAAAAAATATTGTGTCATTTGCTGTCCCTATCGATTCATTATGTAGCGTCTAAAGCCTTATAAAGTTCAGTTAACACAAGAACTCAAGCGGCTGATCATCAACAACGTCGTGTCTTTACTGATTGGGTCCTTGCAATGCATGAAAATGATCCGGAATTCCATCGAAAAATCATCTTGACTGATGAGGCCCATTTCCACCTCGATGACTACGTCAACAAGCAAAATTGTGGCATCTAGGGTTTGGAAAACCCAAGAGTTATTGTTGAGAAGCATCTCTATCCTCAACGTGTGACTGTTTGGTGCGATTTATGGTCCGGCGGTGTGATTGGACCTTACTTTTTCGAAAATGAGGTTGGATCAACAGTTAAGGTGAATGGATTGCGCTATCGAGAGATGATTAATGATTTTGTATGGTCGGAGTTGTATGGTATTGATCTGGACAACGTTTACTTTCAACAAGACGGCGCTACGTGCCACACAAACAACGAAACCATTGCTCTTTTACCGTAAAAGTTTCCGGACCGTGTTATCTCTCGAAGAGGTGATCACAATTGGCCTCCGAGATCTTGTGATTTAACACCTTGCGACTTCCTCCTTTGGGGCCACGTGAAAAATAAGGACTACGCCAACAGCCCAGCCTCGATTCAAGACCTCAAAGCTAGAATTCGTGAGGCTATCGAGGAAATACGGCAGCCACTTTGCGATTTGGTAATGGGAAATTTTATGAAAAGGATATGGTCCTGTAAGCGCGGTCGTGGTGGCCATGTGGCTGATGGTCTTTTTCATTATTAACGGCATGCCTTCCTCTTTATTATGAAATAAACATCCGATCATTTATCTCAAAAAATTTAATTTTTCTTTGAATACCAAAATAACACCTCTTGTTGGAAAACCCTTTATTAAAAAGATATGTGTGAAATTGGTCATTATGGTGGATGGTTGGGAATATAGCTATTTCAATGCCCACCAAGGCATATCATCAGCTCAGTTGAAACTGAGCCGTCAATGAATAATCGCCAGTCGCCAGCGTTATATTCCATTCCCAATTTATTCACCAAACATTTGATGTCATTGCAGTAAGTGAGAGTAATGTGCGGTTCCACGTGTTTGGAGAACCAGTACTGTCGAGTCCGGTTCCGAGAAGAATCGGGTATTTGGGCCGGTTCCAGATCTCAGCAAATAGGTTCTCGCTTCAGTATGCATTTTGTGAAGGTCCTCCAACTTTGGTGATTTTGCCAGAAACCATCGATGCTGTGCCCGATCTGATAAAGAAATACCGACATGTGACATACTGTGAGATTGAGGCTTCCTTGGGCATTAGTATGACAAGCAGCAATAAGATATTGCATGTTCATTTGGCCGTGAAAAGATTTATTCTCGTTGGATCCCACATAATTTGACTAATGCTCAACTAAAGGCTCATGTCGATTGGAGCAAAGAAATATTGAGCAAATACAACCGCGGTAGCTCTAATGCAGTATATAATATCTTCACAGGTGACGAATCATGAATCTATGCACGCAAAGAAAAAACTCCTTCCTCCCAAACGAAATCTCAGAAAACTGAAGTTCGTTTGGGGACTGTATGTGGGAGAAACGAAATTCTGCTAAGCCATACATGTCATTTCGTTTGAGAGAATCGAAAAATATTTGCAGCAAACGAGTTATGCAAAATATAAGCTGGAAAAATGTTTGCGAGAAACGAAAAACGGTTCAGATAATTGTCGTCTCGGTTACAGCAACCGAGTTGTAGTTGCTCCAAACAAAAAAACGTTCGCGGGAAATGAAAAACGTTTGCAGTAAACGAGTTATGAAAAATTAGAGCTGAAAAATCGTTTGCGAGAAAACACGTAGCTCTAATGCAGGGTATAATATCGTCATAGGCGACGAATCATGGATATATGCATATGAGCCCGAAACAAAACAGCAATCGGCCGTATGGATCTTTCAAGACGAGCTAAATCCAACAAAAGTTGTTCGTGGAAGAAGCACATCGAAGCAAATGTTCGCGTTATAACCAGTCATGTGGCCACAGTGCTGTCAGTGGAACTTAGGGCGGTCTATTCTGCATGGTATACCACCATCCGTTTGCCCACAATGTTGAACAAAATAAGGAAACACAGCAATAGAAGACGGATCATTTTGCATCAGGACACTGCGTGCTCTCACACATCAGCTGAAACAATGGGCTATTTGTGCACTCAAGAGATCGAATTGATGGGTTATCCGCCGTACAGCCTCGATTTGGCACCCAATGACTTCTTTTTACTGCGTCGTCAACGTTTTACCACACCCTAACCAGCTGTTGAAGCGTTCAGAACCCATGTTATGAAAGTGTCTCAATCGGAGTGGAAAAAGTGTTTCGAAAATTGGTTTTAGCGCATGGAAAATATATTGAAAATATGAGAATATTTTGAAAAACAAAAAAACCATTTCCAATGATGATACCCTGTGTGTAATGGGTAATTGTGATGGGTAATTCCCCATCGTCGTGGGTAAATACACATTACTTTCCCCATTACCCTGAGGGTAATGGGTAATCGTGATGGGTAATTCCGCATTGTGGTGGGTAGCTACCCATTACTTTCCCCATACCCTGTAGGTAATGGGTAAAAGTTCATTACACATTCCACACGACGATGTGTATGGGTTACACTGCTTATAAATACGTCGTACTTTTTTACTGAAGCATGTACCTGTAAAAAATTGTATGCAAAATTTTCCTGAAAGGGATTTCGGAATGGTTGTTTCCTGATACAATACGATTATTTTGGTTTCACCCTTTGTGTGTGATTTTGATGAGAATTCAATCATAAATACTCTACTGTTTCTTACTCAAGTTTTTTAAATCTAAGAACAAAAAAAAGAGTTCATCAATTTCAAATGTTTTTTTTTTTTTTGGAACAATTGCACCAGCAGTGTACATTTCGTTTTCACCCCTTGTTCATAAATTTCAGGAGAATTCAGTCATATAAATAGCCTATTGGTTGTTATAAAACATTCATTAATTCCATATGTTTTTTCTGACGAATAAGATCAGTATTGTAAATAGGCTTTTGCCAAATCCGTGTCATAAAATGCACGTGTGTTACTATGTATTTCATTTTCAATCTGATATTTGGTACATAACATGGGGGAAAAGTTTTTAAAATTGCTTTAATTCAAATAGAAACATTAATTACCCACTATTATGCAACCCTAACAAAAATCGCAATTCTTGTCGAAAATATGCGCCGAAAATGGTCAAAAAAGTGAAGAAAAAATTTAAATTTTTCGATATTTTTACAATTGTTTGGAGGTTAGTTCATTTTATGCTTTTTTTTCTCCTAGTCTATAGCCACAATTGTGCCAAAGGCAGGGAAACAAAATTCCAATTAATTTCCGAGTTATAGCCGTAAGAAAATGTGCATGTTCTACGGAAAAATGTAGTTTTAGCCAAAATATAAATGAGACCATAAAATCCGAACAGCAGCTAAACTAACAAACCCCAAATAGGGTTTATTATTTTCGATAAATACTTCGAGAAATTTCACACGGGAAGGAGTTGAATTTTATGTGTTTCACTGTGAAATCGAAGTACAACGCGATACAAATAGTGATTGATGGGGGAAAGCGGTGTTAATGTTCGGATTCAGAAGGTCGTTTTACATAAGACTCGGGTCTGATTTTCCTGTATTATTTTTCTGATATTTTAAATTTTGTAGGTCATGGCCCAAAATCGGAATGCGTATTTTCGGGGTAGACAAGAGCTACCGTTCAGGAAGCGAGTGATGTACGTAGCCATTATAGCGCTAATTCAATAAAAATTTAAGAAACAGTATTTGCATTAGCCCTTTAGATACTTGCAATTTTCCAGAATACTGACTCAAAACCCCCGAAATTTTCCTTCTTTCACAATTGCAGAGGTGGAACTGGTTTCGGTAATACAGGGATTTTTGTTCCTTTCTTCTAGAGGGCGGATAAATAAGTCCGTGACTTTTTGAATGAGCACAGTTTTTTTTGCAAAAAAAAAAATATTTTTCAACATAATCTCATTTTAGCTCAATACACTTCGTCCAACGTTTCCCCAATTTTTGTCTCCCTTCCATTTTTTTGATCAATAATTTCATCGTTGGAGCTAAATCTCTTTCCACCGAGCCATTTCTTTAGGTTTGGAAATAGGAAATAGTCACTTGGGGCTAAATCGGGAGAATATGGCGGATGAGGTACCAATTCGTAACCCAATTCATGGAATTTTGCCATTGAGACTAAACACGCCTGCAACCGTGCATTATGTTGATGAAAAATAACTTTTTTTCTTGGCCACATGTGGTCGTTTTTTTTAAATCCTTGTTAAATCGGTACAATAAGTTGGCATTATATTCACCGCTTATTACTTTTCCCATTTGAAGGCAATCGATGTGGATTATCCAGCGTGCATCCCAAAAACTGATGCCATCACCTTGTTGGCCGGTTCACCCAGGTCTCTGCTTGGTCTCCGGAGTGTTGTAATGGATCCATGTTTCATCCACAGGTGCAGAACGCCGCAAAAACTCCTTCGAATTGCGGTTAAACAACTCCAAACAATCCTTTGAAATTGTCATACGATTACATTTATGTTCAATTGAGAGCAAACGCGGCACCCGTCTTGCAGACAGCTTTTTTAAAACCAACTGATCATTTAAAAGCGAAACCACACTGCCATATGAAATGCCTATGGCATCAACAATCTTACGCACTTTTACTCTTCGACCGCCCAACACCATATCGTGGATTTTTTCGACATTTTCCGGTGTATTGACTTCAATTGGCCGTCCAGAACGTTCAGCATCATTTGTACTTATGCGACCACAACGAAAGTCAGTAAACCACTTTTTTAACATTGAAATTGATGGTGCAGAGTCCCCATAGTATTTATCAAGCTTTTCCTTGGATTGATTGAAAAAATAATGTTTAAAGCGCACTCGAAGTTCACTTTTTCCATTTAAAAAAGAAATCACGAGGTTGCATGATCTGAACAACTGTTAAACGCAAATTAAATGACGAATTTTGACAGTAGTCTACACACGGGTTGTACTTGATGGAAGCAGTGTAACTACGAGGGCAGTTCGAAAAGTCACGGACTTATTGATCCGCCCTCTATTACTTTTTGAAGGTGATATCGACCAAGTCGGTGCTGCCATTTTTGATTACAGTATGATATCGTTTCACCCGATAACTTTTTCCAATAAATTATTACACTTTCTATTGGTTGTTCCATTGACCCGTGACTTCAAAATCCCGGCCGCTGCGAAGCCCAAAACTGGGCATTATCCAACCCGGTAACGGATCCTTCAAAATGGCCATAGGCGTATGAGCTGTATGTGCAATTGCACTGTCCTGTTGAAACCATGTATCCTTCAATCGCACTTCATGAATAATCGTCAGCTCGTGTTACACAGGGCATCCTCGAAAAACTAACGGCCGTTGACGCGTCCAGCATAAATGGCGCTTTGGGTTGTTGTTTTGGCCCTCAGTGAATGATGCGGGGTATCAGAGTGCGTCAGAAGTGACAATTATGTTGGTTTCCGTGTCCGTTCACCGCTCATGGTCAATTTCGACCGAAAATCGTCCAATGCGTCATTGATGAATTTCGATCAATAGCGTGGAACGTCGTCTGGTGACGTTTACAGCGCATCAGCGACATCTACAGTCCCAGCGCCGGTATTCTTATCATTCTGCACGTGAACTGGCGGCTGAATAAAATGCCGCCCACTCTGGGCGGATGGTTACTGGAGAACCACGAATGCGGCACTCTCCTGATTTCACTCCTCCTGGGTGTGCTCCTTTTAGGAAAACACCTAATAAATGACGGCATCTCTTCGCCATGTCGCAGAATCTTTTTCGGATATTTATACTCATTTATTATACGGCCTCGTATTCTTCCCGTCTTGCGCGAGGACTGCTTATTCTTTGCAGCGAATAATAGGTACATATTGTGGGAACCTGCTATTGGTAGACGCTGAAATATAATGGCCCCAGCAACATATTGTAGGAACCATGTAACGGGTTTTTCAATAAGAGCGCTACAAAAGATTTTTTAAATAAAACAAAACCGGTTTTAGATACCAATGAAATTCTTTAATCCTGTGAAAGTACGTTCGATGCCATTATGTATGGAACTCGATTTCGTTTGCATGGCCTCCACGGGCACGCTTGCAGAAGTCCAGACGCTGAACCCAATTTTTGACGGTTTTCAAGCATAAATCGGCCGATACTGCTGCAATTTCACGTTCGATATTCGTACGAAGTTCATCACACGTCGCTGGCTTGTTGGCATAGACCATAGACTTGACGTAGCCCCACAGGAAATAATCTAACGGCGTCAAATCGCACGACCGAGGCGGCCAATCGACTGGACCATTTCGTGAGATAACACGTTCACCAAACTTGGTTTCCAATAAATTGATTGTGGCATTCGCTGCGTGGCTTGTGGCGCCGTCCTGTTGGAACCACGATTCGCATTCACAGTAATGTGCCGGTCTTGATCATCACGGAAGAACCAAACCGTAATTTTTTCGGGATGCAATGATGACTCATGGATTACGTGTGGATTGCTATCTGACCAATAACGCATATTTTGCTTATTGACGAAGCCATTGAGCCAGAAATGAGCCTAATCGCTGATTGTTGAGGCCTCTTAAAGTTGGCCTCTTAAAGTTGAGGCCACTGACTCCAATTTTCGGTAGTAAATTTTAATAATTTCGACTCGTTGTTGGCTCGTATATCTTTCCATGATGAAATGGCAAAACTTACTGAAGAGAAATGTCAAAAGAGCGGGAAAAAATATGGCGTCGTTTGCTGTCCCTATTGATTTACTTTTGTAGCGTCTCTGTTGCAAACCCCTTTACATGTTTGTAAGCACTGTTTTCGTGAATTGAAGATCTGCTGCTTTTTGGTTCTTTATTGTGACAGACACCAATGCTTTCAACAGTTTTCAACAAAAAAAACCCTCATTTGGGTCACTAGTTCATAAACATATTGTAAACTATTATTCATAGTGTCCCAAACATGTTATATTGAATAACAAACACAATGTATTTGGACACAAGTATACTATATTTGCGACAAGCTACAAAAACGTTGTAGTTGCATCCAAACAATAAAATAAACAAATTTCTTAGCGTGTACCTAACGTGTGCCATATGCATCCAGCGGCACAAAACATAGTCGGTCTTAAAATAAATTTAGTCAATTGCAACAATTAGGAGTAAAAAAATCTAAAAATCAAGAATTTCCTTGAAGAAAGTCAAGACGCCTTTAGGGAATTAAACAGGTCAATGCATCAAAATAAAATTCATCGCCACAATGAAATATATTTTGTTAATACAAACATTTTCATTAGCTCACTCTCAGTGAAAGTATTATTTGAGGCGACGAACACATTCACTCGTGTGGAGATGCTTATTAAATTTAATTAAAATGTAAATATTTGCTGTTGGTAAAAAAAAAAATACTTAAATTAATTTAGTTATTTTCGAAATTGCCAAAATAAAAATCTCCCAAGTTGAAACGTCAAACTGTGGAAAAACAAAATCAATGTAACAAAGAAGTATTTTTGATTTGCAGGTATCCTTTTTATTCGGGCAATTTTCATTGTATGATTAAACATTTTCATTGAAGTGAAGTACAATTTTACTCACAGTTTTCGCTTGAAGTGGACCTCGTCTGCCAGTTTGATAACTCTACAACGTGTTATGCAGATATTCAATGATAAAATGAAATACGTCAGCAAATTAAAGCATAGGATCTCAATAATTATATTTTCAGCAATAATATTAACCAACTGCTTGTCTGGAATAGCAAAAATTTTACAAATTACATTTCGGTTCGCGAATACCTTCTTAAACTGAGGGCTTACTAAATGGTAGCATCTCTGGGACGGTAAGTATCACTGCCAGACCCCAAACAAATAAGGAGTAATAAACGCAACGTCTTTGATCCTTGTTCGCAACATTCTGGAGATGCTCTACTTTATATGCTGACCATAACTGGAAGCCGATAACATTTTGCCATAGATATGTTGAGAAGTAAAAGTATAGATACACTGTTTCATATATTTTCACCACATTTTCTATAGAAAGAATTATAAAAAATCATTACAAATCGCAATTGGTGATAAGGAATAGAGTAGGACAAATTGTATGCATGGTGCGTAAGCCTAAACAAATACACTGTACAACAAAGTTTAGGGTTTTGCTTGGCAGTTGGACATTTCCTGGGCCAAATGATCGCACTAGTTGAGTGTAGGCCGCAGTGTAGCTACACTTTGTTCATGTGCGTGGCAAATTTGAGTTTTCTTATCCGATACTGTCCAAAATAAATTTATAAATCGAGTGTAAATATTGAATTGAACGAATTCTTGTGATAACATTTGAAATTTGACAAGGATTATTTTCGTAGAATATTCGAATGTTCTATTTCGAAGTTTAAAGGGTCCTTTTCATCATTTGTTCAAAAGGTACCAACACTGTACATAAAATGATCAGTTCCGAATATCTTTACGAATTCATTCCTCATAAAATTTCATTACGGGTCGTCACAGACAAAATTCTCTATGCTTATTTCCAGAATTCCTGCAAATTCAAGATGAAGGATTCTCGTCTGGGAAATCTTCTGATGAAATTTATTCGATAATAAATTTGTAGAACATTTGGATATTTTGGCGGTCATTTTGATGCAGTTTCCTTGACCTTGTTTCAAAAAAGTACCTCTAAAAATAAAGATAGAAAATTTTGGTCTTTGACACCCCACAATGCAATTTAATGAGAAATTAATTCGTTAAACATTCTGAATCCCTAGCTTTTCATTTTAGTGTACATTTTTGATACTGTTTGTACAAAAGACAAAAATTACCAATTAAACTTTGAAATAAAGCATTCAAATATTCTATAAATAATCCTTGACAAATTTTATTTGAAGACATATTATCACAAGAATTCGCTCCATTCAATATTTACACTCGGTTTTTAAATTTATCTCGGACAGTATAGGGAAAGAAGACTCAAATTTGTCACGCCCATAAAAAATAATATTGTAGCTACACAGCGGTCTAAATTTTTGGGGTTTGACTACACAGAAAAAAATATTGGCCTGTAAATTTCAATTAAAAATATAATTGAATTTTTTCAAAAAATTCAATTAAAAATTAAGTGAATCAATTAAATTTGTAATCATATTTACAATTTATTTTTTGAGTTTACAACAGAACTTGGAGTTGGCAAGGCGCAAATCTACGGCGCTAAAAATGTTTAATTTTTGACTGCATTATCGAATTTTTGCTGTGAATCTTTCTAAATTAATATAAATATGCACGATGCGTTCTTAACAAACCTTAGTGTAAATAATTTTTGTAAACAAACATTGTTGTGTTAAAGTATTTTACAGAAAGTTGAATTTTACAGCGCCGTTGGGAGGCAATATATGTGGCGGCTGAGTCAACAGCCGTCGTCGTCACTTTTCGTACGGCCCTAGTCTTCGATATATGTACATACAACACTGTTTTGTGTACTTAAAGTATAATAGAGCATTTCCATTTTAAGTGAACACAGCAAAATCTGGTTATGTCTGCGATTTCGATGAAATCTGGCATATTGGTTGTGTTAAGTGTGAGTATGACTAAAGTAAAATAATTTTCGAAAAAATTATAAAACACGCCTAACAACTTTAAATTTTTTGATATTTCGAAATAGAGATCATTTTGAAAAATCGTTACTTTTTTCTTGTAAAGCTATCAGTATGCGTTTTATTGTTAACTACTAAGTAGATAATGAAGTTTGAAAAGAAAATTGAAGAAATTTTTTTTATAAGTTTTTATAAAAAAAAAATTCAAACTAATTTTCTGAAAAAAATCCCCTTTTTATTTTTTTAGTTTTTTTTCTAGTGATATGCTGTAGTGTTTTTTTACATATATGTCAAGTTTCAAGATGGTATGTTTTTTATTCGCGAGATATAATTAAAATTGTATGACAAGTTCGTCTCAATAATATACATTTGGATGTACAATATAAAAAAAAAACAAGTAAAAGTGTTAAATTCGGCTGTGCCGAATCTTTGATACCCTCCACCGTAGTGTTAACCAGCAAAATATTAAATTTTAAAAAGGACCTTTTTTAAGAAAATTTACTTTTTTAAAAAAAATAAAAATAAGTTACTTGTTCACAAATGCAATTACTTGTTCACACATACTTAAGAAATGTACATTTCTTAAGTACGTAAGAAGAAATATACTTGAGAAGAAATGTACTTAAGAAATGTACTTAAGAAGAAATGTACTTAAGTAAGAAATGTACTTAAGAAATGTACTTAAGAAATGTACTTAAGAAATGTACTTAATAAAATGTACTTAAGAAATGTACTTTGAAATTTACTTAATGTACTTAATGTACTTTGAAATGTACTTTGAAATGTACTTTCTTTTAAGAAAATTTACTTTTTTAAAAAAAATAAAAATAAGTTACTTGTTCACAAGTAAAATAAAAAAGCATTTTTTGAAGAACTGTTAAAAAAAAAAACAAGCTGGGACGAGAGTTGAACCAGCAACCCTCAGACTCCAACGCGTAACCATTTACCCATCAGGCCACAGCGACCTTAAGTAAAGTGTGACAAAATTCATATAAATGTATGAACACATGAAATACATGTAAACATTCTAAAGTACTTACCTATTATAAAGAACAACAAAGATTTTCAACATGGAAATTCACCACACGGCAAAAGGAGTAGTTTAGTATAAAACTACAGAAATTAATGTGAAAATTTTATGAGTTTTTTTACGTTTCCAATCATAAAATTTTTTCCAATAGACCAATTTCGCTGATTTTTCAATACCAAACTGCTCAGGAATACGTGGAACATTCTGGCCAAAAACACAAACCGCGTTATCGCCGATTGAAGTCGTGAGAATGTTTTCAACAGACGGACAGACGGATATGGCTATAACGAATCCGGTTGTTATAAGGATCAAGAATATATTTACTTTATGGGGTCGCAAAGCCTTATTTCTATATGTTACAATCAGAATGACAAACTGATATATACCCTCTATCACTTACAGTGGAGGGTATAATAAATGGTTTCCCGTTACATCCCATGAAGGGATTAGGGAGAGTTTCTCACAACCAGTAAGCTGTGCGCGTTCCAGTTTTATACTCACTGATTGGGACCTACAGTTTTACACCGGTTCCGAACGGTATTTTGAGAAGCTTTTTCATGGCTAAATACTCGATAGTGTCGCCGTCACTAAGCGAGGTGACCGCCGTCGAAAGAAATTTTTAGGTGGTCAGAGTAGGGATCGATCGAACCCACGTCATCATGCACAAGACCCGCGCACACTACCATTGCACCACCGACGGCCACGGATGTACAATATACATTTGTATTTATACTAGTACATACATACATACATACAAGGTGGCGCAAGAGGAAACTTCCGATGTTTTTTGGCTGTAATTTAAAAAAAAAAATTAAAAACTTTGATTCTTTTTGTGGATTATTTTTATTTGGTCTTTTAATTTTTTTTACATCAAGTCGAGAATATGATGTCATGTAAATGGCCGCCGCCACAGTTGATTGTCATTTGAGCCCTTTTTATGACATTTTCCATCACTTTGGCCAAAACTATACAGAGCACTAGCGATACGTCCTCACATTCTTCACGGATATTGTCTTTAAGAGCTGCAAGAGTCTGAGGCTAGTTGACATAAACCCGCGACTTCAAAAAGCCCCACAAAAAGAAGTCTGGAGCGTTCAAATCAGGCGATCTTGCTGGCCATTTCAAATCGCCAAAACTGGAGATTAGGCGCCCGGGAAATGCATCATTCAGCATATCGGTTGTGGCACGTGCAGTGTGTGCCGTTGCACCGTCCTGTTGGAACCACATGTTTTCCAATCCCAATTCATCAAGTTGCGGCAAAAAGAACTCGTTGATCACTGCTCTGTAGCGCTCACCATTCACAGTAACCGTTTGGCCCGCGACGTCTTCGAAGAAAAAATGTCCGATGACTCCTCCAGCGAAAACAGCGGGTGTAATGGCTTTTCGTGGGTTACACGCGGATTTTCAGTGCCCCAGAAGCGTAAATTTTGCTTATTTACGTACCCGCTAAGATGGAAATGGGCCTCATCACTCATGATTATTTTTGATGAAAAATCATCTTCCTCTTGGTGGTGATTAAGGATGGCTTGAGCGTATAATAGACGCGCTTGGCGGTCAGCAGCTAACAGCTGATAGACCGTCTGGACTTTGTACGGAAACATCTTCAAATGTTGTACCAAAATTCGCTGTAAAGACCGTCGACTGATACCCATTTGCGTGGCACGTCGTCTGGTCGATGTCGAGGGCGCATCCATGACATCCTCGGCTACAGCAGCAATATCTCCGGGGTCTGCCAGCATCTCGTGTTGTGCCAGTCTCTTCGAGGCGAGCGGCTAAACGTCGCAGTGTTTCACCAGTAGGCGTTGGACGGCCAGGAAATCTGCGACGAAATTCACGTTGTGCCTAAGTCACCGACCGATTATTGCTCAAATAAACAGTCAGCAATATTCCGCGTTCTGGAGCAGTGTTGCGTAACATTGTTTATTAACGTGTATTTCGCATGTGTTTACTACACAAATGTCAAAACAGAACTGACATTAGGGGCCAATCGCAAAATCTATAGCATTTTCTGATAGGAGGATTACTTTTGCGCCACCTTGTACATATATCGGTACCTTTTATTAGGACTAACACAAACAATTTTTGATGATGTGTTTACTAATATGTAAACCGATTTGACAGTAAATTAAAAACAAAACAGAAAAAACATACAGATTAGTAAATATTTTTTTAATGTAAACCTAATTAAAAAAAATATCTTATAAATCGAGAATATTACTAAGTTTAACTAAATATATTAAATAAATTTATCTTCACATTTATTGCATTGAATTATTTGTATGTTTACAAGTTTTTTTTATTGATAATAATAATATAATATTTTTTTATGAATGAAAAAAAAAAATATACGTACATATGTAAATTTGAACATAAAAATATATTAATTCGACTTCTTAACATAATTTATTTACAAGGGTATTGTTTTTAAAAAGAAGTTACTTGAATCAGAAAAGTTCTATGTAATTTTAGCTTCTTTTTCTTAATCGTTGCAGGTTGAGGTATGTCAACATCATTCGAAAATATTTTCGCAACTGTTTTAGTTTTTGAATACGGTAGAAATGCATGAAGTTCTGGGTTCAGGGAATCGTAACGGCTTTGCTAAATCGGGCTCTTAAAAATTCTTTCTCCTTTGCGTACTCTTCTAGGTCACAGAATGCAACATTTATATTCTCCAATGTTTGAGCAAAAATATATAAATCTTTGGCGTTTACAATTTGGTTGTTCATAGGACGTTTTAAACTTGCGAAGGCTGCTGATCTCTTGAGTGACCCTCCAACTCCAAAATCGTCTTCATGATGAGTTAAATTTACAAAATTTTTTCTATTTTTGTACTGAGCTGCACAACCGTCTGAGAAGTAAGTAATTTTATTAAGGCTTAGATTTGTACATTCTCTCAGAAACTTGATAAGCTTTTTTTGAAAAAGATGATCAGCAACAGTGTTATGCTCAAAAATATCAGAAATTATCACAAAACTGATATGTTGGACTTCTCCGTCAGAATTTTTAAAATATGTCACGAAAGGATGAATTGTGGCTTGGCTATTATTCCAGTAATAGACCTGTACGGAGTCTTGGACTACAAACGAATAATTTTCCGCAAAGTCGCAGATTGTAAGGCACTCTCCATCATTTAAATTGATTTTGACTTGTTGTAAAAATTTATTCTGTTCTGATGTAATAATTCCGTGCATTTTTAACTTTTTCATTAGGTCCGATAAATAATCAACGAATTCATCCACAGGCATGCACAATGTCACGAGGTTTGATCGATCCGTTTGAACCCATTGTTTAAATGTTATTGATTCCGAATCATTTAATGAAAGTGCAGTTTGCAAACTATCTTTTAGATGTTCATCACCCGGACAATTCGCGCATTGACCTAGATAACACTTTACTGTTGACGGATTGCATATTGATAATGCTGTCCAGTGCTGGTATGAAGGAAAATTTATATGGTTGTCTTCTGCCAAAGTTTGTAATTGTCCTCCTGAAAATAAAAGCTTCGTATTTTGATGAAGAGCGCAAACGCAAATGGAGTGTGTTCCACTTCCTCCAATCAAAATACACTCCTTGGGCCTAAGTTGTGCAAACTTTGAAAATCCGATTTGGAGCTGGGGATTTGCTTCCTTAAATATTTGATACAGCTCTTTTCGGCTGCACGGCATCAATCTTTTCTGTTCTTTAACCTTTTTACCATCGTAATTCGAAACGATTTTGTAGTCCCTTTTTCCGGGCATGATTTTGCTATGCAAGTCGTTTCTGCAGAAGCTTTCAACCTTAACTATAATCGCTTGTGAAATACCAGGACGTATTTTTTCTTTTGAAGTTGACAAAAAACCTCCATTTGCGATCAAAGCTTTTGCGTTTCGAGCCATGCGATTTGAAGTCTCAAAAATATTTTGAATTTTCCTAACACTCCACGAATTTGGTAATATTGAGAGTATCTGCAGCTGTGGGCTTTTGAGTTTTTCGCATTTTTTGAAATTGTCTTTTAAATGCCGTATCATTTTGCTATCATTATGATCATCAGCATTATGGACACTATAAAGTTTAGATTGCAATAAACAGAAAATATTATTTTCACAACCTTTGGTGGTATTTTTTATTTTATTTTCATCGAACGGAATATTTAGATGTTCTAAGCACTTCTTGAAGTGGAACAAGGCCAATTCCTTGTCGTCAACGACCGTTATGGGTTCAGATGTGTCGAAATTTTGTTGAGACATTTCTGAATCTGAAACATCATCAACTCCTTCCACTTCTCCAGGAACCGTGAACTTCCTTTCATTTAATTGTAAACGACATGTATTGCAGATATATTTATTAAGACCGATATCGGAATGGTATCTAAAGTTACCGGCCTAATGTTTTTTCGATGTCTGGAATGCTTGCACATCTTTAAAGGATTACAGCAAACTTTTTCATATTTCATATTGAACAATTTTAGAAATTTGAGAAATCTGTACAGCAAATATTATCTGTGCATTCAAAAAGTCCACAAAATCTAGTGAATTCAGCAACAGACAGCCAGCTAATGATGCCATCAAACAATGGATGTTGCTAAACACGTGTCGGCAACAGTCGTATGAGTACAAAAATAAATACATTCCCAATGCTACTTCTGTACAAACACGGTTGCCACAGTTGGTAATATGCAACCAAAATTGGTAACATTTAAACGGCTTGGTAACATGGTAACATTTTACAAATTTTGGTAACCTTTTGAAATGAAATAATTAGTATAAGAAAAAGCATTTGATTTCATACTTCTATTAGAAAATTTGACGAAATATGATCTAAAATGTTACCTACAAACCGAAGGAAACATGAAGCAGTGGCAACACTATTTGTGGGAATTAACCAAAATAAGCGCTTGTCGTCGTTCGCACTAAATAACCAAATATATTCGTCTCTTTCGCACTAACGAACTCCTAGGGCTTTGATTGGTCTGAATATAAAAGTGTTAGAATATCGTACTTTTGCACTAAATAATTTTGCATTGCAATTGAAAGGCAATTGCTTTTGCTTTTTGCTTTTTTAATCTCTATATATTGATGTAGGATGATAAACAACCTTCTCATAATACCGTTCGGAACTGGTGTGAAACCGTAGGCTCCAATCAGCGAGTATAAAACTCGAAAGAGCACAGCTCACTGGTTGTGTGAAGCTCTCCCCGATCCCCCCATGGGATGTAATGGGAAACCATTTATTTATTATTTTTTATTGATGTATGTGTGTATGTAATATGATTTTCTGTAATGAATTATTTTAAATAAACATTTAATGTTCTAAATAGAAAAATTTTAAAATTTGGTAATTTTTGGTAACTTTTTGGAAAATTCTGGTAATTAAAAAATTATCCCTGTGGCAACCGTGTGTACAAAGCCTAGTGATAACGGTAAATACAGCAAATCATCATATAAAGGGGCCCTTAGACCTGTGGATAAGTTGCAGCGACTTCAAGTTGATATGAACTTATCCATGGTGTAAGGTGAAGTTGGTGGCTTGTACAAACTAGTTGATGTAAAATCAAAGCCATTTTGATTTTTTGAAGTTGATATCAACTTATCCACCAGTGTAAGGGGAAGTTGCAACAACTTTCATACGCATTTCGGTGAGAAACGTTCATGAGACAACATTATCGGCAAAATGTAAATAAATGAACCAAAAAATATATAAATTAAACAGTATCGGAAAAATATATACTAATTAAAAGTGTTATTTATAGTGTTATTTATAAATATTTCAAGAAAATAAAAATATTTTTTTTTCCTAAAATTGGTGATATTTTCGCAGTGCGCTCACCACCTTTCGTTTCGACATCTGACAAAAAAATGAAGTTGCCTCAACTAGTTTGAGAGTGTAAGGGCAAAATCGAAGTTGATGTCTAGTTATCGAAGTTGATGTGAACTTGAAGTCGAGCAACTTATCCACAGGTCTAAGGGCCCGTTAATAAAACGTATACGTAATACACGAAACACACAAAAACAAACAAAAAATATGAAGCCTTTGTTAGATAACACGGGCGCGCATAGGTCAGACGTAGAATACGTTAGTCATTTTGCAATTAAAATATATGAATTAAATATAATTTTTGATAAATGATTTAAATCTATCAAATTTACCTTTAATTTTTATGTTAAAAATTTAGGATAGTTTTTAACAAAATTTGGGTACACTTTATATCAATTCGATGCACTTTTGAAAACAAGTGCAAATACTGCATGTGGCAACACTGGTTCTGTAATGTTCACATAAAACATGCATTGTCATTATACTTCATCTCTTTCTCACACTGGTTCTGTGATGAACACACAGATAATCGTACTGCTCTTACACATGATGTTATAATACATAAAATACAAAGCATATGAAAATTAATACAAAATTTGAAGGAGTTAAATTTTGATTTACTTATAGAATCAAAAAAATTATATGTAGCAATATGATTATTTAAATACAAATCAAAAGAAGACATATTAAATATGTTACGACCATACTTGAATTTTCTTCAATGCATGCATAAAGTATAAAAAACTTATAATGAAAGTGACAAACATTTTCTCAAAATTTTGTGCTCCAGATCAACACCCCTACCTTACCGTATAACGTATTCTACGTTAAAATACTTTTTTGTTTCGCGAGCGTTGGAATGTTCGTTTTCGTTGGTGAGAGATCGCCTGTAATGATTGGATTTTTCTGTTTTATCTTTAATTTAGTGTCAAATCGGTTTACGTATTTGTAAACACATCATCAGAAATTGTTTGTGTTATTCCTAATAAAAGGTACCGATATATGTGTATGTATGGATGTATGAACTAGTATAAATACGTACGTATACATATGTATATGCACATTGTACATCCAACTGTATATTATTGAGACGAACTTGTCATACAATTGTAATTATATCTCGCGAATAAAAAAACATACCATCTTGAAACTTGACACATATGTAAAAGACACTACAGCATATCACTAGAAAAAAAAACTAAAAAAATAAAAAGGGGATTTTTTTCAGAAAATTAGTTTGAATTTTTTTTTTATAAAACTTATAAAAAAAATTTCTTCAATTTTCTTTTCAAACTTCATTTTCGACTTAGTAGTAGTTTACAAAAATAACGCATACTGATAGCTTTTGCATGAAAAAAGTTACGATTTTTCAAAATGATCTCTATTTCGAAATATCAAAAAATTTAAAGTTGAAGATTAGGCGTGTTTTTTAATTTTTTCGAAAATTATGTTACTTCAGTCATACTCACACTTAACACAACTAATATCTGTGGTCACAAACAATAACAGCCTAAGTCGATTCTAAAATTTTTCAGGGAGAGCAGTTTAAAGTTTAATATCTTTACTGGAAATCAGGAGTCGGAGTTTTTGTGATAACTTTGCTACAGATAACAAGGAAACGAATTCTTTTACTTACTTCTTAACAAAAAAGAGTTGCTTATTTGAGCACGGTGACTTCTCAAATTTTTTTTTTAAATTTTGTCCTAACTCGAGTTGGGCTGTTATTGTTTGTGACCACAGATATGTTAAATTTCATCGAGATTTTGCTGTGTTCACTTAAAATGGAAATGCGCAATAGTATTAAATTGTCTTGTTTCGTGGTTAAAACTGGGTTTTTTGTAATTGCGTTTAATTGGCAAGTGTTTTTGAATAAATTTTATTGGAAATGATTGCTTGCGTCGAGAGTTTTGTTTGCAATAGAAAATGTGGCTGTCCCCAAACATTTTTTTATGCACTTGAAAAGACACAATTTGCCGCCTTATGTCACATACAATTGTTTACAAGAAAATTGTTTTAAAAAGTTTCACGTAAAAAGAAACTTTAAGACTCACCTCCTTTGACATTTTGAACGTCTGTAAGATGAGTGCCCTAAATTGGATAAAAGCAATACATTTCTCCCACAAAGGTGTGATTATGCAGAAGAGATGGAATGCGACAATGGCATTTGCTTTGTTGCTTCGGAAGGAGCAAATAAATTGAATGTTTCTCCAGAACCACCAGAGCAGTTCCACTCTTTCAGTTATAAAAACAAAATGAAAATAATTTGTGACAACGCAATGGGATTTATTTTTGAATTACATTCCCTCAATAACTGTTCTCGTTTAAGAATACCGGACATTAGTTCCGATTATGAATCCAAATTCCAAAAAAAATAATTTTTTATATTAGTTCATGTGTATCGGAGAAACCTTGAATAAAATCGTTTAAAAATAGAACATTTTAGTTTTGTTAGCGTCGTCGCAGGGGGTCTGGCTTTCATGCTGAAAAAAGCAATAGCGGTTTTAATTGATTCAATTCAAAATTTAATCTAAAAATACGAAAAAAATCAATAATTTTTTTATTACCTTCATTACATACTTAATCAATATTTTTGAAAAAATGCAATAAATATTTTTAAATCAAATTTACAAATTTTTTTATTGAAGTTTTTTTTGACAAATATACAAATACATTTAATTAATATTTTCATTTTCGTGATTACACCAAAATCAATTAAAAATTAATCAAATAAACTATTTTTTTAATTGAAATTGATTTTATTTTTTTCTGTGTAAACACTCACCTACACAAAAAAAAATAAAAATTAATTTCAATTACAAAATTTGTTATTTGATTAATTTTTTAATTGATTTTGGCATAATCACGAAAATAATAATATTAATTAAATGTATTTGTAAATTTGTCAAAAAAACTTCAATTAGAAAATTTTTAAATTTGATTAAAAGATTTATTGCATTTTTTCAAAAATATTGATTAAGTATGTAATCATGTTAATTAAAAAAAATCATTTCCTTTTTAAGGCTAAGAGATCATGTTTTCTCCGGTTAGTGAAACAAATGTAAATGCCGCAGGTGGGATTCGAACTCACATTCGCTGTTTTTGAAGCATCATATTCTAGTCCGTTAAGCCACTGCGGTGTGTATTCACACTGTCACTAACCGAAGTTATCATTTATTGTGCAGAGTGATTGATTGTCACAACTTACACATTGCTTTCCTACTTACACGCACTGAGGCCGAAGTTTTTCGAAAGTTCTATTTATAGAACGCACTATTCTAATTGTAGTTGTCTCGTTCTGTTTTGGTTTGGCCCAACCATATTGTCCAAATTTAGTTGTCTTATAGATCCTCGTTATTTTTAAAGTTGTAATTTCCTTTTTAAGGCTAAGAGATCATGTTATCTCCGGTTAGTGAAAAAGAAAAAAATGAAATTAAACGTTTTTAGCACCGTAGAGTCGTATTTACAAAAAAAAAATTGTAAATATGATAAAAACTTTATTTGATTCAATTAATTTTTAATTGAATTTTTTGAAAAAAAATCAATTATATTTTTAATTGAAATTTACAGGCCAATATTTCTTTCTGTGTACTGTCATCATTTGGCGTTAGAATCGACCACCCCCAAAATTGGTGCTGCACAGTGATAAAGCAAACATAATATTTTTTTTAAATTCATGGAAATTTTCTTTACGAACAACTTTTTATTAACGAAACTTTAGGTAGCATTTTGCCAAGTTATGAGGAGGGGGAGGCTGTCAAATACTCAATATATGCCAACATATTTGATACATTTTTAATATCTACCGAAAGAAACTGAAAGAATTATTTTTAAATTATATTTATCCATTCTTTTTCACACCAAAGCACATATAATATTAAAAAAATCAATGAGTGCTCGAACTCACGGGCGATGTGTAAATACCTTTTTGTTACGCGGCACCTGTTCGATTTCTATGAACATATTAGTAAATGTTACATTGGAAAATCAAAAAAGAATAGTTTTTGTGCTGAAGGGTCTTTTGCTATTGCACTTTCTATTTTCTTACATCTGCTTTACCATTAGATGTAATATTGTTACGAGTAAAATAAATAAAACAATATTAAGCTTACTGAAATAATTGTTTTTGTTTTGTCGTAAACAGAGCGACGACAAAATGTATTGAATAGTATAGAGACCTCATTGCACTCTTTGTCCTCTCTCATGTAGAGAGTCTGAGTAAAAGAGCATAAGCGGGTCTTATTCTCTTTATAGAATATTTCAATATAAATGTAACATGTTAGTACATAAAACAATACAAAAAGCATAAATGTTTCAAAAGGCATCAATGTTTCACATCAAAATTACACTGTAAGTAAAATTTGAAGTTTTGAAATGACACACAAAAACACCGAGACACCCCAACTAAATTTTGGGTCATAGAATCCACTGATAGTATACTCCGTTTTAAAAAGTTGGCTCAAAATAACGAGATTATTTCGATTTTAAATTTGTAGTAGATTTAAGGTGATTTTTGATTTAAAAACCTGCAAAACCTGTTGTTAAATCAATTATATATATTTTTTTTCGACAAAATGTAACCATTGAAATAATAGACATCTATTTGGAAGCAGAATTAGTTTACCTCTTACAATTTGGGGCCATAATAATCATAATAATTTTGGGATTCGGGATTTTGGGATTGGCATCCCTATTACAAACAGATGCTACAACATATAAATCAAAGTGTTCACTTTGACAGATTAGTCCCTACCCTCCGCTATAGATGTTAACAACATTTATTGACCATTTTGAAAAAATACAAAAATGAGTGACGAAAAATGCAGATCACATTGCGAAAAATTAAATATGTTTTGTTTTGTGTGTGGAAAATTTACACCGAAATATCATCGACGACATTTGGTTGAAGATGCCCTCAAAGCTTACAATCAGTATTTTTTGGTTACCCCCGCTGAAGAAATGCGAAATGTTGATCATGCACCTGAATTTACGTGCATCACATGTTTTAGTGCATTAAACAAATGGTGGAAATTACGGCGATATTCGATGCCATTTGGACTTCCAATGATATGGACCCATCCAGGGGAACATGATACAGAAAATTGCTACGCGTGCAAGAACGATGTAAATGGTCTCAATCGAAACAGTAAATTCAGTTAGATATCGTAGACTATATATGGAATACACAATAATCCGGTTTTATATACAAAGGTGTGCCAAGTGCTCACGTACCAGTTCCACACACTGATGAAACACGATCACAAACTTCAGCAACATCATTACATCATGCTGATTCTGATTACCTTTAGCCAGTTATACAATATCCATCATTAATTTCGCAGGAACATTTAGATTGAATTGTTCGAAGTCTGAAGCAATCTCAAAATAATGCAATGACTTTGGCTTCGCAACTAAGAAGCGTCAACGTGCTGGCACAAGGTGTAAAAGTTACATCTTACAAATAAGTTGTAAAGAATTTTTTAAAGCGCTTGGTTCGCGTTAGCGAAAATGCATTACCATACTTGAAAAACAACGCTGTTCCAAAATTATCAATTGAAAAATTAAAAGAGGGTAATTTTGTGTAACTAACAGTGTGTGACTGCAATATATTCTATATATCAATTTTTTTTTTAGCAGGTGTAGTTAACGGTCCAGATATACGGAAACTTTTAAGGGATGCGAGTTTTTCTGAAATGTTAGATGAAACTGAACTAAACGCATGGAACTCAATTCGTGCGGTAATGGAAAACGTTCTTTGCAAACATCGCTCACCAGAGTACCGTGTTTATATTGACAACATGATGAAGTCTTTCCACAAACTTGGCGTTAATATGTCGTTGAAAATCCACATGTTACTTGCACATTTCGATTTTTACGAGCGACAATTGTCCACAGAAACAGACGATACTGGCGAAAGATGTCATCAAACCAAAACAGCATTCGAAGACCGTTTCGCTGGAAAAAGAATAGACTCAATGCTTGCTGATTTCTGCTGGTCGATTGCAAACAAAGAGTAAAAATTTAACAAATCCAAAAAAATTTATAAAATCATCAAAATAAGAGCAAATATAGTTGTCCATGTCCGCTTGAAAATGGACGTCCATTATTTCTAGATATAAATTTTGACAAATAATTAATAAACAAATTGATTTTTAACAAGTTTTTAAAGTTTTTTCATTCAAATAAAATCAAAAGTCGCCTTAAATCTACTACAAATTTTAAATCGAAATATCTCGTGATTTCGCGCTAACTTTTCAAAACGAGGTACACCACTGGATTCTACGATCCAAAATTAGATTGACGTGTCTCGGCGTTTTGGTGTGTCATTTTCACCTACTTACAGAGTTATGAATGGACCAAGTTATGACAAAAAGAGAGAAATACGTTTTGAGTCATTCGCCAGATGTCGCCAGTGCTTTTGAGTCATACAATTCGTTCCATGAGTTCTCTGTTCTATTCAATACTCTTTCGCGACGACGACTTGGTTGTTTGTTCGCTGCCGCTACATTAATACCATCGTACTTAGTTATTTTCAGGCAGAGACTATTGCTGTACAACAACCATGTATGTGATGCTAACGCTGTGTATTATGTGTATGGCATCACTTGGATAGGTTGCTCTATCCGTGCCCATAGATGTTAACACATCAAAAAAATACCTACAATTTTAAATTAGCAGCCAATGCCCGATGCTGTACGTTAAGTCAGCGCTCACAAGCGAGCATGGGTGAGTCGATCATAGGGCAGTAGAATGGAAGTTTTTATTTTCAACTTTTGATTTTCCTGAAATATCGGGCGGTTTCTTTTGACGTTTGGACTAAAACTTATTCTCTGTAAATTTGAGCCAAATCCGAAAACTCTAAGCCGTGACGCATAGAGGTTAAAGTTCAAATTTTTGATATTTCTTGAATTTTCTGGGTAACTTGGATAAAATTTAAGAAAAGTTCAAAGAAATTGATCAACATTTAATAATGGGTTTTTCAATAAGAGCGCTACAAAAGTTTTTTTAAATAAAACAAAACCGGTTTTACATACCAAGGAAATTCTTTATTCCTGTGAAAGTACGTTCGATGCCATTATGTATGGAACTCGATTTATTTTGCATGGCCACCACGGGCACGCTTGCAGAAGTCCACACGCTGAACCCAATTTTCGACGGTTTTCAAGCATAAATCGGCCGATACTGCTGCAATTTCAAGTTCATCAATCGTCGCTGGCTTGTTGGCATAGACCATAGACTTGACGTAGCCACACAGGAAATAATCTAACGGCGTCAAATCGCACGACCGAGGCGGCCAATCGACTGGGCCATTTCGTGAGATAACACGTTCACCAGACTTGGTTTCCAATAAATTGATTGTGGCATTCGCTGTGTGGCTTGTGGCGCCATCCTGTTGGAACCACATGTCCTCCAAGTCCATATTATCCAATTGGGGCCAAAAATATTCGGTTATCATTGAACGGTAGTGATTCGCATTCACAGTAATGTGCCAGTCTTGATCGTCACGGAAGAAGTACGGCCCAATGACGCCGCCGGCCCATAAACCGCACCAAACCGTAATTTTTTCGGGATGCAATGATGACTCATGGATTACGTGTGGATTGCTGTCTGACCACTAACGCATATTTTGCTTATTGACGAAGCCATTCAGCCAGAAATGAGCCTCATCGCTGAAGATGATTTTTCGTTGAAAATTCGAATCATTTTCAAGTTGTTGCTCAGCCCAATTCACGAACATTCGACGCTTATGGTGGTCAAGCGGCTTCAGTTCTTGCGTCAATTTAATCTTGTAAGGATGTGGGGCAAGATCTTTTCGCAAAATTCGCCACAACGACGTCACAGAGATGCCCAACGCTTGAGAACGACGTTAGAGAGACACATTTAGGCTTTCTGGAACTGAAGCCTCAGCGGCAGCAATATTCTCGACACTACGGGCACTTATTTGTCTCACTGACACGGGAACATTTTGTACTGTGCCTGTGGATTCAAATTTTTCCACTAGACGCTCAATTGTTGATCTGGTAGGACGATTATGACGACCATAAATTGGACGTAGCGCTCTTAAAGTTGAGGCCACTGACTCCAAATGTCGGTAGTAAATTTTAATAATTTCGACTCGTTGTTGGCTCGTATATCTTTCCATGATGGAATGGCAAACCTTACTGAAGAGAAATGTCAAAAGAGCGGGAAAAAATATGGCGTCGTTTGCTGTCCCTATCGATTTACTTTTGTAGCGTCTCTGTTGAAAAACCCTTTAGATTATTGTACTACATCATATAGGCTACATATGCCGTAATGCTCGTATACCTACTAAAAGTAAACAAAAATCTGAGCAAAACCTAAGGCATTTGTATGATAAATGGAGACAATTAGTTCGAAATCAATCTAGAGAGAATGAAATTCTGAAAAAAAGAAGAGAGGAATGGATGGGTGCCCTGAAAAATTTGTTCGCCCACAATAATGCACTTAACATGATGAGAGCTGAAGGGATCCAAAGGACGTCCAGGCTGTATGTTAAGGATAGACGTGTCTCAACTAAGGAACGTTAAGCAAACATTACCAGGAACGGCTCGAAACAAAAAACTTTGTCAACATATCCCATCAACTTCAAAAGGTAACAATCTAAGCTCATTGCAAAAATGTTTTCTGGTGAATGTATTGCAAACGATGAGGAAGATTTACCAAAAAGTTAATTCTTAATCCACAAATTATTTCGAATTTCGTTGCTAAGGACAATTTAGCAATTTTGGAATTTTTATTTTCGTCCAGAACAAAACGTTTAATATCTCAATGGATTTCTTAAAATCTGACCCAAATACTTGGCACGAAATGGGTGATTATAAAAAAGGGAAATATATCGTAGACAATTTAAAAGTTGTAAATGATTGCGCCGAAAGAGAAATAAAACTTATTCAGGAGTATCATGAACAAATTACCAAAGATGAGGGAGGACTCAACAAAAACAATATTTTGCCCTGCGTTGACATTGGGTCTCCTGATATTTGTGAGGAGGATATTTTACCTGCCATCTCTAAGCTTAACAATTCTTTCAAATCTGATTCATATGGAATTTCTTCGTTTCTTCTGAAAAAATGCTCAATAACCTTTTTGGTTCCTCTAAAACTTTTGTTTCAAAAATCACTTTCTTCTGGATATTTTATTCAGAAGTGGAAATCTTCGACAGTTTTTCCAGTTCTTAAATCTGGAGATAAAACCTTAGTTACTCACTATAGGCCTATATCAAAATTGCCTAATATTGCTAAAGTTTTTGAACATATTGTGCATGAAAAAATATTTTTTTTTTAATTAAGAGAGATATTAACCCAAGACAGCATGGGTTCGTTTCTGGACGTTCTACAAACATTAATTTAGCGGTTTTTTCTAGTTTTTTGAATAAATGAATTTGAAAGTGATGTTCAAGTTGACACGATATACACGGATTTTTCGAAAGCATTTGATAGAAGTCACTATGATATTCTTTTATTTAAGCTTTATAAGTTTGGTTTGCATTCTAAGGTTTTAAATTGGTTGAGTTCCTATTTGTGTAATCGGGTATGTACCGCATCTGTTGATGGTTATTATTCAAGTTCTTATTTTTCTACCTCTGGTGTTCCACACGGAAGTATTCTAGGCCCATTACAGTTTAGTATTTTTGTAAATGATATTGCCGTGTGTTTAAAAAATTCGCAACATCTTATGTATGCGGATGGTTTAAAAAGTTTTATTTTTTATTAATCAATCCGTACCTTAAATGATGTCGCTTTGTTACAGGAAGATTTAGATAGAATTGCTACTTGGTCAAAAGTTAATGATTTGCCATTCAATACTTATAAATGTTTTAAAATGACATTACGTCGTTGTAGAGCTGCTATTAATTCGTCATATCACATTTATTGTCAAAACTTGGATGGAATTTTTGAGTATTCTGATTTGGGTGTAATTTTTGATTTCAAAATTTTAATTCAGAAGTCACCTAGACGTCATCATCTCTAAATCATACTCGATGTTTTATTTTATTCCCAGAAATATTTCTAAATTTTCTTATCGATACACAAAAAAGGCTTTGTTTCCTGTTTTTGTCCGATCCAAGCTCGAGTATGCATCGATTATTTGGAATCCAGTTGCGGCAATTCACTCCTTGCGGATTGAAATAGTACAGAAAGTTTTCTTAAAGTTTGGCTTATTATTACTTAATTTTACTTTACCTTTACGAGCATATGAAAAAAAAGCGTCTATTATATTTCTCCATGCCATTGTTTTAGGATCTATTGATTGTCCAATGTTACTTTTACTTATACGCTTTAATGCTCCATCTCGCTCTTTCCGTCATATGTATACATTTAATATAGAATTACATTCGACAAATTATGCTTCCAATGAGCGAATTAATAGATCTATGGTATGTTTTAATTCATTTTGTAATAACATTGACTTTTGTCTGCCTCAAAATAAGGGTTTTTCAACAGAGACGCTACAAAAGTAAATCGATAGGGACAGCAAACGACGCCATATTTTTTCCCGCTCTTTTGACATTTCTCTTCAGTAAGCTTTGCCATTCCATCATGGAAAGATATACGAGCCAACAACGAGTCGAAATTATTAAAATTTACTACCGAAATTTGGAGTCAGTGGCCTCAACGTTAAGAGCGCTACGTCCAATTTATGGTCGTCATAATCTCTGGCTGAATGGCTTCGTCACTAAGCAAAATATGCATTATTGGTCAGACAGAAATCCACACGTAATCCATGAGTCATCATTGCATTCCCAAAAATTTACGGTTTGGTGCGGTTTATGGGCCGGCGGCGTCATTGGGCCGTACTTCTTCCATGATGATCAAGACCGGCACATTACTGTGAATGCGAATCGCTACCGTTCAATGATAACCGAATATTTTTGGCCCCTATTGGATAATATGGACTTGGAGGACATGTGGTTCCAGCAGGACGGCGCCACAAGCCACGCAGCGAATGCCATAATCAATTTATTGGAAACCAAGTTTGGTGAACGTGTTATCTCACGAAATGGTCCAGTCGATTGGCCGCCTCGGTCGTGCGATTTGACGCCGTTAGATTATTTCCTGTGGGGCTACGTCAAGTCTATGGTCTATGCCAACAAGCCAGCGACGAGTGATGAACTTCGTACGAATATCGAACGTGAAATTGCAGCAGTATCGGACGATTTATGCTTGAAAACCGTCGAAAATTGGGTTCAGCGTGTGGACTTCTGCAAGCGTGCCCGTGGTGGCCATGCAAAAGAAATCGAGTTCCATACATAATGGCATCGAACGTACTTTCACAGGAATAAAGAATTTCTTTGGTACCACTAACCGGTTTTGTTTTATTTAAAAAATCTTTTGTAGCGCTCTTATTGAAAAACCCTTTAATTTTAGACAACTCCTATGTAATTTAATTAATTAAGTTTATTTTGTTATTCTTGTTAAATAGTTATGTAAGATATTTTCTGGTCGGTAACGAAATAATTATTTATTTAATTATTTCAATAACCGAGCCCATAAGGCCATATGTGGTTACAAATTTCTACTAAACATATCTTCAAGCATATAAAAAACTATCAGAATATAAAAACTATCAGAAAATATAATACCTCAAATTAAATCTTCACATTAAAGCCTATACTAGTTTCATACAATAGCTTATATTTAATTTCAAATGGCATACTGATTAAAGAATTTAAAAATTCAAAAACTATTAACGATTACATGTAAGATTAAAGGAATTATGCTCTCGAATTTAAAACTTCAATATAGTTCCAACTAGATTAATATAATATTTGTTTCAACACGTACCACTTCTACCGTTTTCACCATTATAGCAATTTTGAATTATATTTGCGTTAAACAAATTTCATTCAAAATAGAAAAATAGCAAAAACAGCAAAATAGTACGTGCGGAAACAAAACTATTACATATATATGTATGTATTTGTAACTGACATAAATTTAATAATAACTGAAATTGAATAACAACTTGAATAATAAACGATGTAAATAATAGTTTAAAAAATAAAATCGCTAATGATGCTGTAATATCTTGTTTAGTGACATTAGTTAATCATATCCCATATGGCACACAAAATAAAAATATAAATGGAGGTTAGAATAGGGTAGTGCTACTAGTTCACATCGATTTTCATGCGTTACTAAACAATCTTAAAATTATTCACCTAACTGTCATAAACATAAGTTAAATCAACAAGGACTAATGAAATCAGAGATTTACTGGATGTTTGCCGGAATTAGCAAGACGTGGTAAAAAACTCACATATCCTATAAACCAAGTAATTAAATCTACCACCTATCTGATAGCCCAGAGGAAAGAGCTGAAGGTGTAGAGCTTTGTATACCATGGAACATCAAACATATCATTATAATAAGCAGCGTATGCTATGATGTGGCTTAATACATATTTTGTGAATTTATTGCAAAAGTAGTTGACGTATTAGTGGGAACTGTATATTAACCTAGTGTTGATATCAATACATAAGAAGTGCATATCTGATATTGGCGTTGGGCACCCAAACCCACTATCATGATAGACTTGAACAATAATTCCTTAGACTTAGGAAAGTCAGCGGTAGTGAGAAATGCTTGCAGAGGACTAAATCTATCTGTACTTCATAATTCGGCGACAACTCAGCACAACATTTCGCATGGGCCGACACCATTACCAGATCATTGCCGTTGTCATTTTCTGTCTTGGATTCCATAATCAATTATGTATTTTGAATCATATTATTAAAAGAAGACTTTACCAATATATGCAATTCTTCATGCATTTAACATCATGTACTGGTAAAGTCTTCTTTTAAATGTATGGAAAGAACAATCAAATGTCCTGAGTGTGCCGGGCAAGTTGTTGTACAACCGTGCCACCCTAACAAGGAAAGAACGATCCATCCAAGATGATATCCTAGGTATTACAATTTGTCTATTTCTTGTCGATCTTCCAAATTCAATCATATTCAACAAAAACAAGGGAGTTTTAGTTACGCTAATCTTATAAAGATGCAACAAGCTTCTCATGTTAATATAATTAGAAAAAGAACAACCTAAAAATTCATCCACATAATTGGAAATATGTGCATGCCAACCAACAGAATATATATATCTCATTACTCTATTAAAGACTAAGCGGAGCTTCCTCAATACGTAACCCAAAGCTCCTGAGTATACCTCCATTCCATATAAGAAAACCGGCATTATTAAAGCATGCACCAAATTTATTTTAACAAACCTTGGAAGGGATAGATCAAGACTGTATAACTTCCTTAAAATAAAATTAACTTTTGATGTTAATGAATTGACATGCAATTCAAACTTAAGTTTGCTATCAAGAATGACACCAAGACAATCAAAACTATCCACAACTTCAACAGATCGACCATATATAGAGACAGATACAGCATCCCGGTGCAAATTACCAAAAAACATCAATTTTGATTTCTGAGGGTTAATCAAAAGCCTATTATCAATCATCCACTCAGACAAAACATCTATTGTGAAATTAATAGTACTCTGTAGAACATCTAAAAACACAAAATCACCTTTGAAAACTATCTGTAAGTCATCTGCAAAGGCAAAAGGAAGACAGTTATTGCTCAAAATACGTTCAAACAAATCATTTACAAACATAATAAAAAGCAGTGGACCCAATACAGAACCCTGGGGAACACCACTGCTCACTGTACAAACACTAGACATAACACCATCGCATGAAACATATTGCTTTCTACCAAACAAATAGGAATACATCAACTTACACGCGGTGGTAGAAAATCCGTACAAATAGTGTAGCTTTTCCACAAGAATAGCATGGTCAATTTTATCAAACGCCTTTTCAAGGTCAAGTGATAGCAGCACACAGCAACCTCCATCGCCAACTCTTTGTCTTACCTTGTCAGTAAGACCAATTAACAATGAAGTAGTACTCCGGTTGCACCTAAATCCCAGCTGACAATCATTTAAGAGCGAGTTACCATCCAAATGGCTGACAATCTGTATTTTCATAATATATTCCACCATCTTCGACAGTATGGGCATTATAGAAATAGGTCTATAATTATCCATAGAATCTGAATTACCCTTCTTTTTTCTTGGAACGACTTTGGCCATTTTCCAATCTTCCGGAAAGGTTGAAGTAGTAAGGATAGTATTAACAATGTGCCAAACATGGCATCCTACAAACGGAAAGACTAGCTTCAAAAATTTCAATGTTAACCCATCGCACCCCACTGCCGTTGATTTAATCATGTTAAAGGCATCAACAACTTCAACATAATCAACCCCTCTAAAAGAGAATCCACCATACGCTTCAGGAATGCATGGATGCCTTCGGCTATTATGCGATTGGTTTGACATAAAAATTCCACTCAATTGCTCAACATCAACATCACTAACTATTCTACCACTATCACTCACACCATAATCATTCAAAACATTCCAAATTTGACTAGTCGACTTATTAAAAAACAAATCACCATGTACACGTCTTTTTATTTGTCTAATTTTTCTTTTAACTCTATTTCTACATCTGCAATAGGACTTCCAATTATAATCTGTTTTTTCAAACAAATAGGCTCTTAAAGCGAGATCTCTTAGTGAAATTTGATATTGAATTTCAGGGCAATTAAACCAATCAACCCCAACTCTCTTACACAAACGTCTCTTCAAAGGTACAATATTGTGAATGTGCCGCAAGTTTTCACTAAGTACTATTATCTGTTCATCAACACAATGCGTGTCATAAATGCCCTGAAAACTGCATTCCAAAACTATGTCCTCCACCGAGCGTGTATTAACACTATCATAATCAAAAAACTCATAATATAACTGCGTACGTGGTTTCTCAATATGTATGGATAGGAATATGAAAGCATGGTGCGATATACCAGGACAAACGAATTGATTAGACAGTGTCAAGACACAAGCCGGTGACAACAAAAAGTAATCAATCAATGACGTCGACATATGCGCAACATCATAATGAGTAGGCTTTAAATTATGAACAACAGACACATTCAGCCCTCTACAAAAATTCCGCACTAATGCCGACTTGTTCAAATCAAACAAATTATTATTAAAGTCTCCCATCACAATAACATTAGGATACCGAACCACTATATCAGATATTTGTTCCTCTAAAGTTGCAATATTACCATGAGGCAAGTAAACTGTACCAACCAAAACTTTTACACTATTAACAATCAATTCACAAAAGATAAACTCACATATACCATAACTACTTCCACTAGCTACTACTCTATGCTTGATATTCTTAGACACATAAATGGCCACACCACCCCCTCTAGCGCCAGGACGATCATTTCTATGACAGACATAACCAAATACATCAATTGCCCTAGTAGATATGTACGGTTTTAACCAAGTCTCACTAACCCCAACAACATCCAAGTTGCCACCCTCCAACACATTTCTTATCTCATGAATCTTTACCGAATTCTGATTCAACTTATAACTCTGACAGTTGAAGTGCCCAACATTTAGATTATTTCCAAGATTGCCTAACTGGGATGACAAAAAACTATTGTCACTCACAACATTACCCAAATTGGTAGACAAACTCATTCAAAGTATAAAATATCAAGTGAAGCAGTTCCCAAAAAAATAAATAAAATAATATATAAACATTCTTCCAATATTCAAAGCATTAAACATAAAAAGAGCTACTAATTAATCCATATTCAACTACTAAAATGAAAGAAAAAAAAAAATATGCAAAATATAATTCAATATGAATCAAAAATACTAGAAATGGAATACGTATGTATGTATGTATGTATATTTCACCAGTCATGCAACAGATCATCCGAAAACTTCACTCGACATTGCAGCTGCAGTTATCAAAGTATTATCGACAGGGGCTGTATCAGTAATCGGCGATGTTTGGTTCGGCACTGTAGAGTTGTCAGGAACCCCATCAAGTAATTGGAGACACTGATGTATATCAAGTGATTTAACAGCACCATCCAAAAAAGTAACAATCACCTTGGGTCTATCCGCGCTCACAAGTTTGAACTTCATTATCATATTTCGGCTTCTTAACATTCGGCACACATACATAAGTTTTCCCGTAGCACTATTGAGGTGATCATTAAGAAACACACGGCTTCGAACATCGTCGCCAGTGACGTCGCAGAGGAAAATGGGCCGGCCTCTGTGGTAGTTAGCCATTATTGAATCTCTTATGTATACTGCATTGAATTTTACCAAAACCGATTTACCGTTAGCAATGTAGCAGCAGTGCTGTATGTCGGCTGGAGATAGTTCAATTCCGCAAATCGAAGCAACTCTAACAACTGGCTGCCTCAAATCCACAATTCCAGCAGGTAGACCATTGATTATTATATTCGCCCTATTAAGCCTTCGTTGCATAATATCAATTTGCAACTCCATGTTCTGAATTGCATCGGAATGATTTTTATCCATATGGTTAATTAAACGAAAACAGTTCTGGATATCATCTTCCAGCTTTTCAATTTTCGATGTGAGTTCATCCTTCACTTTATTAACAACCTCCTCAAGTTGTATACGATGATCTTGTAACAGTTTTTCAATGTTGAGATTATACTCTCTCTGCTTTTGCTCAAGTGCAGCTGAAAGATCAGTGAAACACTTGTTAAGCTCTCCAGATACCTCATCCACACGCCCTGGTAACACATTTTCAGTGGCACTAGAGTTACTGGCTGCACTAACATTGACTGTTGTCGTATTCATACAATTTTTACACTTGAAAAGAAAGTTTTTATTTCTATGTAAAAATGAATGCTGATCCTTGGTTATCTTAACACAAGCAATGTGGAAATATTCATCACAAATGCAACAGCCAATGCTATTTTGGTTACGCGTAATCCGCTTGCTACATTTGGGGCATTCAAATACAACTGAGCTGCTCGCCATCATCACAAGATACAAAACCAAATTTTACGTAAATATTTTGTTTAGGTTTTGTTTACAAAAAGGAAAATCATCAACAAAAGCAAAGAAAAGGCGGTTCTTTCAGTATCTTCTTCTTCTTCTTCACACAGCCAGGCGATCAATAATAGTTAATGTTGCAAAAATAGTGAAAACTTCAGATATCCGCACGAATTTCAACAGCATGCAATTAATTTAATGTCCATGAGTTATAAAATAAACTTTAAACTACTGTTTATTAGTTTAAACTAATATTTTTTAAAAATTTTCCGGGAACACACAAATTTATCTATCTTGACATTTCAGAGTTCCATAGACTTAAATAAAAGAAATGAAAATGAAATGAAAAATGAAAAGCAACATTTATGTAAAGTAATACCACATTCAAATATTGTCTGTATTTAATTATATTATTTTCCCAATTTTTTGCAGGTTGTTCACAATTACAGACGACAATATTCAAAAGATGCCATTTTGAAGAGTTTAAAAAATAATTTTGATTCTAATATTATTTAACAGTTCTTTTAGAAAATTATTTACTAGTCCCCTAAATTACATAAATATTAGGACGGGTTAATGTTTTTTTGATGAAGCGTATAGCAAAAACGTAATCTATAGGTGATTTTGAGAAATTTTTCTCAAGAGACCATAGCTCTAAGTCGGATTTGGAGCCCCCCAAAATTTCAAAATAGATCTTTTTCCATATATATGTACATAGAAGAATTTAATTAAATTCGTCATAAAATCGGATAGAATTATAGTAGATTTCTCAATGTTTTGCAGATTATGAAAGTTCAGATAATTTCCAACAACTTTGTTTACGATCAATTTTTTGTTTTCGAACTCCTTTTTGTAGGAAAATTGATCTGAAAAAATCAACATTTTCAAGGTTTCAACAAAATACACTATTAACACTATTATATATTTTGAAAATTTGGGGGGCTCCAAATCCGACTTAGAGCTATGGTCTCTTGAGGAAAATTTCTCAGAATCACCTATAGATTACGTTTTTGCTATACGCTTCATCAAAAAAACATTAACCCGTCCTAATATTTATGTAATTTACGCTCCTTTTCAAATAATATCGTTCCATAAAATTTGACCCGCCCTAATAAATATATATCCAAATATATACAAAATGGTTCCTCACAATATTTTTTCGTTTTAAGCAACATTTGACGTAAGTAAGCACTTTTTATTTAATATCTCATTAAATAGAAAAATATCCATAATTTGAGCTATGACCTTGCGGCTTGGTTTAGAGTTTATGGATTTTTCTTTAATTCACACCAAATATAGCTAAAGTCCTGTGGTAAAATATAATATAGATTTTTTTTTATCAAATTCTGTCCTAAGTTTGTTGTGATTAAATTCAAATTTCCTAGAAATAGCTAAAATTCCTAAAATTTTAATTTTGACCCCGCTGCGTGATCGTTTTAGAGTTGTTCGATTTGACTTAAATTTACCCTAGGTGTAGATTAGATCTTGTACTACCATAATCTATCCAATCTAAACCAATTTCTGTTCTAAGTTAATACTTTGTTAATAAAATTAGCAAGATATAGTAAAAATATCAACAATTTGAATTTTTGACCACTATGCGTCACGGCTTAGAGTTTTCGGATTTGGCTCAAATTTACAACATGTGTAGCCCCTATGATGTAGTACAATAATCTATTAAATGTTGATGAATTTCTTTCACATTTTCTTCAATTTGAAGCTACTTACTCGAAGATATAAAAAATATCAAAAATTTTAACTTTGACCTCGATGCGTCACGGCTTAGAGTTTTCGGATGTGGATCAAACTTGGCCTGAATAAGTTTTAGACCAAATGTCAAAATAATTTTGCCGATATTTGAATATCGGAAGATTAAAATTTTTCTTCATACAAAAAACTTCCACTCTAATAGGGCAGTGCTAAAAACTACTACCAAACCTAATCTTAGCAAATGTAACATATTCTGTAGAAAACACTTAATCAAATACAATTAACAGCAGAGTGAGTTAAAATTCCCCCCACGGGCCGAAAAACTTCGCACCTCCTCAATATAAAACTCTCACTCCGAGGTTAACAAATTTAAAATCTCGAGCGAATTTAATTTTTAAATTTTTTGTTCATTTAAATCGCACCCGACGGAGTCAAATATAAAAAATTATAAATTCACTTGGAAGTTTAATTTTTATTATACTCGCAGTGAGAGCTTTATAGTGCAGAGGAGCCGAACTCTTCGACACGCGAGTGGAATTTTTTCGAATATGTATATTCTTAAGAGGCAGCTGGGACAAAAATCGATTGGAATGTTGTGGAAGGTGAGGAAAATGTTCAATGTCTATCAAAAAGAACAGAATCATAAATGCGGACAAAATCGGATGGAAAGATGGGGAATGTGCCCATATAAAGTGAACAGTATAGGTGGTGAAAAACAGCAAATAACGAGAACATTCGTTTGGAAAGTTTGGGTCTAGAGTTCGACTAATAATTGGAATATAAGTTTAAATAAGGCTACAAAAGGCAGAGCAAAATTTTGGTTTGTGCAATGGTTGGGGATATATAAATAAAAATGGGGATCCACAGGGTGATTCAGGAAGTTCCGCACAAATTTCTCCAGCGTATTCCTTGGCTCATTTCATGAAGAAAAATCCACTAGGACCATGTCCGAAAATGCAAGGGTGCGAAATTCAAAATTTTCGGATTGGTGGTCGGAGGGTAGTAGGGTAAAGTTGCTACCTTCTGAGCCAGTGGACGGATTTTTTTCTTTTACCTTTCCAAAATGATCTAAACGAAGCCCAGAGGTCTAACCGTTCCAAAGTTATGACCATTTTTATGACCATTTTTGCCGAAAATTTCACTAAAATTAAATCTTAAACGTGTTAATTTACAGAAACAAATAAGTGTGTGCTGTTATTTCGCTTCCAAAAACAAAAACAAACATTTTAGCATTTCAGTAAAATGGTCTTATCTTCAGAACGGTAAGACCTCTGGGCTTCGTTTAGGTCATTTTGGAAAGGTAAGAGGTATGGCTATCTTTCAAAAAACATAAGTTACCTGGCATCTGGCTGAGAAAATTGAGATTATGTGAATGTTTTTTCCATTTCTTCCGAAAGCTCTGTATCTCGGCGATTTGATTTTTTTCTACTTTTTTTTATTGATTCTGAAAGGCCTCTTAAAGACCTTTCCAACACGCCAAACAAGCCCAAAAATCCGAACACTGGCTCAGAAGTGAGCAACTTTACCCTACTACCCTCCGCCCACCAATCCGGAAATTTTGAACCCGCTGCCATTTCTCACCCCTGCATTTTCGGACATGGTCCTAGTGGACTTTTCATCATGAAATGAGCCAAGGAATACGCTTTAGAAATTTGTCCGGATCTTCTTGAATAACCCATATAGAAAATGGGCATATACTATAAAAACAGGCAAAAATTTACGAAAAAAATGTGGACTTCCCTGATATATCCTCCGATAATAAATTGTAAAACGTAGAACCAAATAGCACCGCAAAACAACACGCCATTGCCAACAAGTACCAGGAAAGCAGTTTATATATCAACTCCTTCATTCTGCACGTATATACCACCATTATTGGAAGGCAAATAGGCACTGAAGAGTAACATATTAAAGCTAAAAAATGATTGCAAGAAATTAAATGCATTTCAACAGTTTTTTTATACAAAGACACTTACCGACTATTCTCACAGGTAATGAAATCGGCTACAAAACGCAGTTTTAACATTTATTCAGAGATTTAGAATATTAGTTTTCGTCTTACCTTCTTTATTCTATCACATTGGATATCGAGCAACTCATCGAAGTAAAACTCGTTGGACGTCAGATCATAGTGTGGCGTATTGCATGAAGAAATGTAACTCTAGAAATAAAATATTAAAGCGGGAGAATGTTAGGAAGATAACTCGGCTTGCATTAAATTTCCTACTTAAAAGGACTATGCAAAAAAATCACAGTTTCTTAGGAAAACTTAGGTATGAAAGTTGTATTCACTCCATCCCCCATGAATAGGGTATAAAACGGACTATTGTATCGCACATGGATTGATATAATAATATAAAAAGTTTTTATAGCGGATAGCTCCTTTTGCATTTAAATGCGAATAAATTTCAGACTTTAGCGGGAAATTTTAGGAATCTCCATACAAACAAAGGAATGCTTGCGAAATAGTGATGGCAAATTTTCGCCAGTGTACATTGAAAGAACAACGCTTCGTCGCATGGATGAAACATTTTCGTTAATGTTTTTACGTTGCTCCAGTGAAAAGTGTTGTATATCCGACATGTTGGTAGTCACTGCAACGAAAAATTTCATACTTGACTTCTTTGACAATTTTTCATTTCGTTGCTGCAACAACTTACTTTTAATTTGAATTTGGTTGAAAAATGGGTTAAAAATTAAAAAAAAAAAACAGTAAAGGCATGATATTTAAACTACTGGTATTTGGTTTATCTCTTACTTTTTATAGTTTTTTTTTATTATTACATTTATAGTTGACGAAACAATTTCGTCATTGCAACGAAACGAATTTTTATGAGGATAAAGAGAAAAGCAGTCGAAAAAATGAGCTAGCGTAAAAACAGGTCAGCAAGAGAAAATGGTGAGCGTGAGTGGTGGGTCACGTGCACATCTTAAATCAGTTCCTTTGCAACAGCCGAAACTTGTAGACATATTTCTCCGCCGGAACAATTTAAATAAATTTGTTAAAACAGACTAATTAGTTAAACTTAGTAATAATTTTTATTGTGAAAACTAAATTGTGTGAATTTATGTGTTTGCTGTGATTGTTTGTGTAACTTGCGAATCTATAAATCACGAACCACTTGCTTAATTTTCAAACAAATTTTAAAGAACACTTACATACTATATCCAAAACATTGTTCGAAAAAAGAAATTTGTAAGATACGGCGAATAGAATCGAATTGTGGCAGCGGTTCGAAAATTTTCGGATTGGTGGTCGGAGGGTAGTAGGGTAAAGTTGCTAACTTCTGAGCCAGTGGTCAGATTTTTTTGTTTTTGGCTTGTTGGAGTCAAATCGCCGAGATACAGAGCTTTCGGGAAAAAATGGAAAAAAAAAATTCACATAACCTCAATTTGCTCAGCCAGATGGCAGGTAACTTATGTTTTTTTTTTCTGTTGAAACATAGCCATACCTCTTACCTTCTGCCAAAAATTTCAGTAAAATAAAATCTTAAACGTGTTAATTTACAAAAACAAATAAATATGTGCTGTTATTTCGCTTCCAAAAACAAAACCAAACATTTTTGCATTTCAGTTAAATGGTCATAACTTTGGAACGGTAAGACCTCTGGGCTTCGTTTAGGTCATTTTGGAAAGTGTACGAGGTATGGCTATCTTTCAACAGAAAAAAACATGAGTTACCTGGCATCTGGCTGAGCAAATTGAGGTTATGTGCATTTTTTTCCTACACATATTTTTTTGACACACATCTCGTATTGCTAAGGATTAAGAAAATTAAAAAAAAAATAAACAGCAGACAGTTGGCCGAGGCCTTCGGCCACGGACTGTCCCTACAGGCTGTGTCAGAGACACGGCCATTAAGTTTAACGTAGAATACTCCATCCGATAAGACAGAAAACATATATACATTGTTGATGTTGCGCCTACAAATTAAATAAAATTTTTAATAAAAATATATATAAACAAGGAAACACAAAACTTACCTGAGTATTTATATCTGCATAACAACCACTCGTTGCTTTCTTGTATTTCGTGTAGGTGCCATTTTGATTAGTAGTTTTTATTTTAATTTGCTAAACGTCAACTATCAGCTGCTGTCAAACAGCATCAAGCAGCATTGTTATTTTGCTTACTTGGCAGCACTTTCATTTAACATAAAAATGTATGAATTAATTTTTTCATATATTTTTTATAATTATATATCCATGTTAAATTCAAATTCACATTTAACATTTTAATACATAAGTAAATAAACGAAATTTCAATATTTCATCAATCAAAACAACAGCCGAAGGTTTGTGTCCACACTGAAACAGCAGCATAGTTTGTGTTCACGCTACAAACTCAAACACTCAACCAAACACCACACATATGTTTGAGTGTATGTGTTTAAACAATTTTCATTTGAGAAATTTAAATATTAGGAAGATATCAACCAATATGAAATGTATATCAAACGAAAGATACCATCTTCATTTACCTACAAAAAAATTTGTAAAAAAAGTTATCTCGCCGTTTCCTCATAATCAATGAAATAAAGATTACAACAATAACAATCTGACATGACTCCCTATACCGTAAGGTAAGACGTATTCTACGCCAAAAAAATTCAAATCTCTTTCGCCAAAAAGTCTGGTCGTCAAAGGGTTAAGCACCATTGGCGTAATCTTATTATTTCTTTCATTTTTGGTTGTCGTGTGTGGGTGCGGAGCACTCTCAGAGCAAAGAGAATAATGACGTGGTTATCACTGCTGCCAGATTTGACGATTTATCGTCATTGTGACGATTTTAAAGTCCACACTTGAACATGTGACGATTTGACGTCTTTTGCACTAGAATTGACGATTTTTGGAGAAACGTAGTAAATATGGTAATTACTTCTGCAAATAAATTCAGATACATTATAATTATCTTTCGAACGAATAGTCTCAAACGTTTTGAGTAGTTTGAAGACATTCAAAAAATTTTGGATATACGCCCAAAAAAAATGTTACATCCAAGACAACCAACCATCGTGTTTCTGGAGGCTGTTGTGGTTCGAAAATAAAAATTTACTTTGCATTTGCTTGCAATATTGATGAAATTGACACTGGGAAAACAATTTATACCAATCTTTACGCCACTAACGAAATTATTTTTCTCGTTCTTGTAATACAGTCTTGGAATTATAGAGTAAATAAATTGTTCCAAATTGAAGATACTGAAATACACATTACTACTGAGAACAGTAATGAGCAATTTTATAAAACATAATTTGCTACAGAATGTGCATATACATTTAATTGATTTTGTTTGTCTCTCAGTTTTCTCAGTGACGGACGTGTTTTTTTTTTTTTTTGTTATCTACTCTAATGGCTAAATTTTGTGGTAAATGCAGAACCGAAATTGCTACGACAGATTATTTAAGCACATCATTTGACTTTGTTAAATGTGTATCAATTTGTGGACGAGTTTTTCACACAGAGTGTGCTAATTTATCATCGGATCATATAAAATTGCTAACAAATAATACAAACTTTTTGTGGCGATGTGATTGCTGCATTGTTATGTCAAATGGTGCTCCAAACAAAATCGAAGTGCTTTCAATACAAATGAGAGAAATGCAAGAGAAATTTGCCGTACTTGCACGCAAACTGGAAGATGTCAATAATAACAACAACTCAAAGAGAAATAACTCAACAAAACATAGCATTATGTTTAGTCTATGTTTACACATGCAACTTTAGGTCTGCAACTTTGAAAAACTCTGCCGACGTTCTTGAGTTTTTAGGAGAGAGAGAGGTAAGAAGAACGGAGGGGGGAAAAAGTAGCAAGTGCTTTGCAACTCCGTTTTGTTTTCTTTCGCAGTGAAGTTGGCTGTAAAATAATTTGACGTTTTTTTTTTAAAGTTGTTTCTTTTTATGGTTGAAACAACGACGCGTGTAAATAAATAAATAAAATAAAATAGTGATTTGTAATAAAGTGTAGCGAAGACGAAGTAATTTGTTAAAAAAAGTGTAACTCCGTCTAAAGGAATAAAATAGTGTTTAATGCAAATGAAAACAAAAGTTATTTACAACTTAAAATTATGTACGAATGTCAGAAGCAGAGTGGGCAAACAAACGAAACGTTTAACGAAACATTCGCGCTAGCTAAAAAACTATTCAAATGTTTTGTATCGGTTATTATCGAAAGATAAAACGAAACCACTAACTTTATATTATCGAAGAGCACAAACAAAACGATTGGAATATCGCTCTCCCGACAGCTTTACTGCCTTGAAACGTTTGGGAAGAAAACACATACAAAAGAATCGTATGTGTAATGATCAGCATTCAGTTCGACTTAAAACTTCAAGTGCGATGGAGAAATTTTAAGTAGCCCTGCAAGCAATTTAGAACGGCACTTAAAATGTGTGCACTCTGATAGTTCCAACAACTACTACTCATTTTTTGTTACTATATTATATTTTATAGAAGTACATATATAGGTATTTGTTTTTTTAGTTTTCATTGTACTCATTCATTTTCTTTTTTACTTAAAAAAATAAAGCTGCCAGCGGCAAACGACAACAACAACGCTGAGAGAAACAAAGAAGTAAACACAAGAAAAAAGACAGAGGATATACAAATTGAGCAGCAAACGTTTCCGAACCATTCCCCTGCTTATATATCGTTCTGATTCCATTTGTCTGCTTGTGAGTGTGAGCGCTTTTCGTTTTACGTTTTAAGAACTCGAACTTAGCGGGAACTCATTGTTTTCTTTGTTAAATTTTTTCGGGTTTCGTTAGTATTTCGCTCTCTGCAAATATCGAAACGAAACAAATGAGAAACGTTTCTTTTCGTTAGTTTGCCCGCTCTGGTCAGAAGTAACAACATTGAACACAAGATTTTCACAATTTCAAACGCGAACAAGTTGCACGTGTAAACACATACTACAACTTCAAAAGAGAATTGTAAAGAGCTGCAGCAGAGTTTTTCAAAGTTGCAAACTTAAAGTTGCATGTGTAAACTCAGACTAACGAGTCTGCGAATATCAGCAATGATAAACAAAAAAGTGTTTCTGAAGCCCCCCTTGCTTCGCCATCTGTTGTGCATGTTGTGGAAGAGAGTGAGCATTTTGAAGATGCTATCAACGATAATGTTAACAGTGTTGCCAGTTTAGGAGATTTATCCCCAAATTTGGGATTTTTTTTCAAAACGGGATTCTTTTTTTGGTCTGGGGATCTGGGGATATTTTGGGGATGTAAATTTAAGATTTTTAATACGCTTCTTTTGTATCATTGTTTGAAAGTTTTGATCTAGCACTACCTAAATCAAAGCAAGCATACACACACAAATAATATTTGGTTTTGCGTATGTGTGATTGCACAAACAAAGAGAAGAAATTTAATGTGGCAAGTCTATACTGTTTTTTTTTGCGTTGCCAGTAAACACTTGCAAATCATTATTCCTAAATGTTGTCAGCAAAATATGCATACACTTGCCCATAGACTAATTACTATACTAGACTTAACAATTCTCTCAGGAAATTTATGACATTTGGCCTGGTGTGATATTTACGTTGGATGTTGAAAAGAATTGCTTTACTAATACCAGATAGAGGCAATGGTTCAAAACAAGGAACAAAATAACAACAACGGCATTTCGTTTTATGTGTTAAAATTATTGTGTTAAATACAACAATAATAGTCAATAAAAAAGTTTAAAACACATTTAAACTTCAAAGTTTTTCACCAAAACGACATGAAAAATTAAAGTCACAAGTTATTGTAATTCCACCTGGTGTATGTCACATTTCGTCAAACTTCTCTCTATCACACCGACCGCATCACGAAGAGTGTGAAAGGAATCATCAGATGAATTAAATATTCTCTCTAGTAAGATTTACTCTATGCACTTGAAAAAATGTTTTACTGGCAAGGCTGTACGTGATGACAACAATAAAACGAGTAACAAAAATTTTTGATATTTGGCGTCGCTGAAAAGAATGGAAGCAGTGAAGAAGAAATAACGAGAAATTCCAAAACTACCTACAAAACTAATATGACTTTTAACCAATGCCCAGATCAAAATCCAGATCCCATTTGTCATAATCTTTTTGTTATAACTAATTATTATTAAAATAATAATATAATATTTATAATTTAATAATAATATAATAATTTATTATGTTTATATTTTTGAATATTTAAGTTTTCGTTTTGTTTGTTTTGTTAAACTGAATTCTAAATAAATTTTTATTTTAAAACTTAATACTTTCTAGAACTTCCTTAAAACTAAACTTCACTTTGTTAATTTTAAACTTGGTGTTCCTGAGCCATTATATTCAAAGGTTTTTAATAAAGAATTGTGGCCGCTATCTATTAAGTTGAGCCATTTCATTCTAAGCCAAAAAACTTGAATCCTTTGGGAGACGTAAACCAAACGGAAAATCTACCCCCATTGCGAATTCAACAACAACTGGCCCTGAATTAAATTCTTTAGCTGTCTTTTTTCATAATGCCGGAGGTTTACGCACTAAACTTGTACCTGGCAGACATGGTTAACATCGCATTTTTTTATCCAGTGAGATATTCGCCTCTTCATATAATGTCTGTAGACGGGATCGAGTACTTACCAACAATATTACGAGAGGAGGCGGCAGTTTGTTGGCAGTTGATTCTAAATTTAGCAGTAAGGAAATTGAACTTCCTCATAATTTAATGGATGTTGAACAGATCTGTGTTTCAATCTCACTTCCTAATACATCTTCTCAAGGCAAACGAGAAATTATTTTTACTGCAAGCTACATTCCTCCGCGTAGCAGCTATGACATGTATCACATGCATTTATCAAATATTGACTTTATACTGTCCGCGCTCCAGGAACATCAGGCCCCCTGTATACTTCGTGATTTTAATCTGGGCAATATCGTTTGGAAATTTTGTGAAGCAGAGCAGGTACTGATGCCGTTTAATATTACGAATAACATTGAGACTTATTTCTGCGATAAGCTTTATTCGCTGGGACTTCTTCAAGTGAATAATGTGCTTAACGATATTAATCGTATCTTGGATTTGGTATTTGTTACTGAATGCCATAAATGTAGTATCCAAAAATGTGATATACCACTTACAACTGAATCAGTCAATCACAAAGCGTTGGAAATAATCTTCACTTTTTACGATTGTCATATAAGCAATGACATGGAAGACTATTATTACGATTTCAAATCATCCAACTACTTAGATATAAACGATTTCTTCAATTCCATATGTTGGGGCCAGTTTTTTTATGGACTTGATTTGGCTTCTATGTACGAAATCTTCAAGGGAATTCTGAGCGAATGCTTTCACCGATATGTTCCAGTAAACAGAAGGAGGAAGCATTATAATCTTCCTTGGTACAATTCCAGATTGATGCATTTGAAAAATCGCAGAAACAAGGCACACAAAACATACAAAAACATCTGGTCTACGACAAGACAGAGATTTTTCATACAGTTACGCAACGAATTCGAGTTTTTTTCAAGATTTTTGTACAAAAGATATACCGCTGAAATGGAATCTAGAATCATTAACAACCCTAAAAGTTTTTGGATATTTTTCAATGCAAAAAGAAAAACAAATGGAATCCCTAAATCTATGTTTCATGGCCAACTATCTGCATGTGATGAACAGGAAATAGCTAATCTTTTTGGTCAATATTTTTCATCGCTTCATGACGACGCTATCGAATCCGAAGCTTCCTCTAACGTTTTAAATTACATTCGTGAAGTTGTTGTTGCTATTGCCGAAATGCACTTAGAAGTTTCTGAGATACTGGAAGCATTATCTGACTTGGACAGTAATAAAAGCCCTGTACCTGATCTTATACCGCCTTCTTTTTTTTCGGAATTGCTCAAATTCGCTTGCTTATGCTCTTACGACAATATTCAACCAATCTCTTTCTGGAGGAATTTTTTTGAATGAATGGAAACACGCTTACATATCGCCAATTTTCAAATCTGGACGCAAGGATTTTGTAGACAATTACCGCCCTATTGAAAAAATTATCAATTATTCCGAAGCTGTTGGATAAAATAGTCAATCGGCGACTCTTTGGAGCCCTTAAAAATCACATTTCTACTACTCAACACGGATTCTATCATGGAAGATCGACTGTCACAAATCTTTGTTTATTTACGTATTATTGTATTAATTTCATTCAACCGGGCATGCAAGTAGATGCTCTTTGTACTGACATTAAAAAAGCTTTCGATAAAGTAAATCATTCAATATTATTATGGAAGCTCTTCAGAATGGGAATTCATTCCCGCTTTTTGGCCTGGTTAACTTCATACATAACAGATAGAGTTTTATTCGTTCAAATTGGTAAAGCATTGTCAAAACCCATTTACGTAAAATCTGGCATTCCGCAAGGTAGCCATTTGGGCCCTTTACTTTTTCTTCTGTTTATAAACGATATAACTAATATATTTAAAAATAGTCAAGCCTTATTATATGCTGACGATTTGAAAATATTTGAAAGCATTTCCTCCACTGAGGACTGTATAAATTTTCAGCAGGATATTTCATCGCTTATATCATGGTGTCGAAATAACCAGCTTTTTCTTAATATTTCTAAATGTAATATTATAAATTTTTCTCGTAAGAAATTGCCTATCGTTTATGAATACACGTATGAAAATAATCTGTGCTTTTCACGAGTTAACATTATAAAAGATCTTGGAATTTATTTCGATTATAGTCTGACTTTTAAGGAACATATGGACTATGTAGTTTCTAAAACTAATTCCCAACTTGGGTTTTAAAAAAGAAACACAAAAATGTTTTTAAATTTAAAGACCATTACGGTGCTGTTTGAATCTCTTGTTAGATCTCAAACTGAATACGTAAGCTTTGATTGGAGTCCCTTTTACGAGAACAACATTAATCGTATTGAGAAAATCCAAAAACGCTTTTCAAGATTTGCTCTTCGAAAACGCTTTTCTTTTGAGAACATGCCATCTTACGAAAATCGTTGCCAGTTGCTCGGCATTCAAAAATTAACAGACCGTAGAAAGCTTCAAGGAATTCTTTTTATTAAGGATATTATTGATTCTACTACAGATTCAGCTGAATTACTAGCTACCCTGCCTTTTCATATCCCAGGTCGTTCCGTAAAGGAAAACCACTTACTCGCTGTACCATTTCACAGAACTAATTATGGAATGAATGAGCCATTATGTAGATGTTTTCGAATATTTAATTTTGTTGCTAATACTGTAGATATTACTCTTAAAAAATTGCCATTTAAACATGCTGTATTAAGAATTTTGGATACTTGTCAAGAATTTTAAAAACATCAAAAACGAGTAAAATGATTAATATTAATTTAATTCATAGTATATTCGGAATTGTATTTATGATTGATTAAACTACTGCGCACAATGTGATATTTTGTATATATAGTTTATAAGTTCATTTGCTAGTCTGTAAGAGCTTTGCTCGGTAGATGGAAATAAATAAATAAATTAGTTTAAAGACAGATTCGATTTACCTGGGAATATTTGCAGCAAATTTAATATCTAAATGTAAATAAAGTAAATATGAAACATAAGTTGCAAACATTTTTATATAGAACTGTGTAAAAAGTCTTTAGGTTTATTGAATCAAACCCATATAATGAACAAGAACTTCTCTTCTTACAGTCAGTGAAGACTTTCCTTTTATAGATGAAAGTGAGCCTCAACAGTTAGATTCGGAATTTAGAGAATTAAAGTTACTGGATTTTGAAAGCTTTATTAAAATTAGAAGCCTTTTGGAAAAAAATATTCGAAATTAATCGTGGAGACCCAACACCTGTCTTTCCAGAGCTACCTGTTTTTGTCCAAAAACTATGGATCTTCCTCAGTCTGCGGCAAATTTAGAACGTATTATTAGTCAAGTTAATTTAAATCAGACAACAATTCGTAATTCTCTTGAAACTGAGTCGTTGGGGGCTATACTTTATTCTAAAGATTATATATTTAAAATTTAATAATTCAAAATCATGCGATGTAAATATAAAATCTGCGCTTTTACAAAAACTAAATTGCAAAATATATCAATAATTTATTTTGTTCACACTTCAACCAATTTACAAACATTTAAATCTTTTTATCACAAAAACCCCATGTAACATTTTTGTACATTCAATATTTAATAAATGAAATTTTACTTTAAAACATATACCTATTTATTCACGACTTTATGCAGCAAAAAAATGAATTAATAAAAATAAATACCATTACAAATACTGAATTTGTACGATTTTTTTTGACGATTTCTGTTAACCTATATGACGAATTTGACAATTTTTTTCGTCTATTTGCCGATTTTTTTTATCGAAATTATCTGGCAGCCCTGATGGTTATACAGGGTGCGGCTAAAGTTACTATATGATGTAAAACAATTGTAACTTCTGTGCTTGCGAGTATTTAACTTTTTCTTTTTTCCTATTTCAGAAATTAAACTTGGGAGAATATTTAAAAATGGAACGCTATACAATTGCGCAAAGAACTAAGATTGTTTTTCTATTCATTGAAAATCATCGTTCGATAATTAATACTCAACGTGCATACAGAAGATTTTATGGTGTAAGAACTGCTCCAACGGGTCCAACCATTCGTTCGTTGGTGAATAATTTTGCTGAATATGGGACTGTCGGAGATTCAAGACGTACGGGCAGACCTCGAACTGGCAGATCGGCCGAAAATATTGTTGCACTCAACAAAGTTATGGAAAATGACATAAAAAGAGCACATTTTTGCGTTAGAGAAAACGGTTCTCATTTAACTGATATTATTTTTCATAATTAATGTAAAAAAATAACATAAAATAAACTTTCTTTTTATCATAAATTTTTTTGTTTTTTTCATTCCATTCAATAGTTATTTAAAAAACAAATCATATAGTTACTTTAGCCGCACCCTGTACGTATATAAAAATGAGATAGCAAGAGAGCAACGAAAATTGTGTGAGCTTGTGTAGCGTATGTACGAACATAACAATGTATGTATTCTCTTTGCATTCTCTGTTTTTTTGTGGGAATAAAACAAAAAGTATTAAGTGAGAAAATAATGACACATGTGCTTGTACTTGTCTTTAAATAATTTTAAGTATTAATATTACTTTTATTGACTACCAGCTGACCCGGCAGACTTCGTCCTGCCGTCAAAAGTATTTATAACATCAGATGGTAAACAATGATTAATATCTCGACGTGGGCGCCATCTATTTTATCACGGTGCAAAAACACAAAAAAACTAAATATTGCGCCATCTGTCGGACGAACTTCAAACTACACAGAAACACTACTCACGGCCCATATAGCATGCATATAAAATTTGGTCAAAATCGGTCCAGTAGTTTTTGAGTTTAGCGATCACGAACATACACGTAATTTTTATATATGTAGAGATATTACAACCTCATGAGGTCAGACGTCTTACACATATTAATTAAACAAACAACTTAAACAAATTTCAACATATTCTTCCAACTGGCTCTATATCCTTCGCCTTTTCTCGCCAGTTGGTAACACCAAGGATACGAAGGGATTCTTCTGCCTGGTCTCTCCAGCGGAGTCTTGGCCGTCCTCTTTTCCTGCTTCCATCGGGTACGTTATCAAAAACCTTTTGCGCTGGCTCATCTTCATCCATTCTGATAACATGGCCTAGCCAACGCAATTGGCCCACTTTGATTCGCCTAGCTACATATGTCCACGTCAGAATATAGATTATATAGCTCTGCATTCCAGCGACGTCGGTACTCGCCGTTTTTGCTAACAGGACCATATATTTTACGGAAAATTTATCTCTCGAAAACTCGCTGGTGTTTTCATCCGCTTGCGATATGACCCTAGTTTGGGAGCCATATGTCAAGACAGGTAAAATGAGAGTCTGATATAGCTGGACTTTTGTCCGCCGAGAGACCGCTTTGTTCCTAAACTGCTTGCTGAACCCAAACTAGCATCTATTTGTAATCACAATTCTCCTATCTATCTCCAGGCTGACGTTGTTGTCCCTGTTCACGGCGGATCCAAAATAGACAAATTCATCTACCACTTCAAAATTAAATCGGTTGTCAACGCTCAAGTGCAGACCAAGTCGAGGAGTTTCTCTACTCGTTGACACTATCAATTTTGTCTTGCCCTCATTAACAGCAGGACCCACCTTCGCTGATTGCTTTTCGATTCTTGGAAATACAGCAGTAACCTCTCGCAAATTTCGCCCGATGATGTCTATTTCGTCAGCATACGCCAGCAACATACGGCTTTTCGTATTAATGGTCTTTTTCGTATTTACTGCAGCCTTTCTCATTATTATCTCCATTAAGGTGTTGAAGAGATTGCACGAAAATGTGTCGCCTTGTCTAAGTCCTCGCTTGGTACAGAATGGTTCAGTGCGGTCTTTCCCCACGTTCAGTGCTGATTAGGTGTTTGTCACCGTCATTCTACAGAGGCGAATCAGTTTTGACGGAATACAAAGTTCAGACATAGGTTGGTACAGTTTCCCCGTATGGGGCTATCGCATGCAGCTTTGTAATCGACAAAAAGGTGGTATGTATCGATTTGCTTTTCGTGGGTCTTTTCCAGCATTTGGCGTAGCGTGAATCACTATCTTCCACTATCATTACCTCCTGATCTTCAGTGGAAGAATGCCTCCACATTTTTAGCACACACTGCTTCTCAGTCACCAGATTCCCAATCTCGTCCTTGCAGGAGAGCTGCCATTATTATCCCGTTATTCGATTTTCTTACCCTCTGGAAAAAGTTTCGGGATTCACCATTCATCCTGCACATTTCGTTTCTTTCACTCTCTCTCTACTCCCACTCTCAGTTGCCACAGGGATAATATTTTAATTACCACAATTTTCCAAAAAAAATAACCAAAAATTACCAAATTTTTTATATGTTAACATCTATAGGCGCGGTCTAAATTCACAAAGTGAATATATCCAAACACTCACACAGATTGTCCGACAGCGATCACACATTGTTTGTCGTTAAACTCCTCCGAAACGGCAACACCGATATGTATGAAATTTTGTGTGCATATCGGGTAGGTCTCAGAATCGGCCAACATCTATTTTTCGTACCCCTAAATGAGAAGGGTGACCCACCCCTATAAAGAACACAGATTTGTCCGACGGCGAAACACAGTTTGTCAGACTGTGAAAAAACACACACACTGATGTACCGGCAGCGAATAGTTGTATTGTGTGGGTGCGAAGCACTCTCAGAGCAAAGAGAATAATGACGTGGTTATACGTATATCAAAATGAGATAGAATGAGGGCAACGGATATTTTGTGAACTTGTGTAGCATATGTACGAACATAACAATGTATGTATGATCATGTGTCTTTTCGCTGTAGGAAATGTCTATAGTGAAACAGTACTGACTTACTATTGACTGTGTCACCAGTACTACTGACCAAATATACCCCAGGCAATGTAAAATTATATTGACATTTAACATGTGCTTGTCATTGAGAATGAACTACTGACACAAGAACTACTGACTAGGTGGTACTTTTGGAACCATATGGAGACATTGGAACCAGTGAATAAGTAGTCCATTGTCGCTATTTTTGTCAACACTTGTGATTTTTTACCAAATAAAAAGACGTAAAATTCAAAATTAAAATCATATTTATTATCTAAATTACATTGCTTTTTTTCAAAATTCACTTTTAAAACTCACTTTTTTTTTTAAATTATTTTTCAACTAAATGTACGCGACACCACGTGTTTTCACAACCAAATAAAGCGAAACAATGAAAAAGAAGAAGAAGCATTGACGTTCATTTGTCATAAATTTCTCTACACATCAAAGCCAGACAAATATTTGTAGACAAATTGTCGACAATGCCACCATAATAGTTGACAAAAGTGGTGACATGGAGACACTTGTCCCCAGGCTTCCTACAGGGTTGCTTTCCATTCTCTTTGTTTTTTGTGGGTGTAGAATAAAAGGTATTAATCAAGAAAATAATGACACTTGTCTTTAACTAGATTTAAGTGTTATTAAGTATTAATATTATTTAAATGAAACGTCATCATATGATTGAACGCCTTTTTAAATTCTTTATATTAACTTCACCTGTCTGTATGCCGAAAAATCTTTGGATTGATTTTTAACCCTTTTCCCGTGATCCAATCGTGCTGAACTTTCGCAGGTAAACTAATGGCGATGACAAAAATAAACTATCAAAATGTGGGCGGGATTGGATAAAGAGGCGTGGTACCTCCCATACAAATCACAAATTAAAAATCCATTATTTCTGCACCTGTTAACGGTATTTGAACAAAATTGGGTATGTTGGTTAGGTTTACATATTCTAAGATCTGCTGCAAATATGGGTGGAATTGGACAGAGGGGCGTGGTCATATATAAAGAATTTATAGTCAAAAACTATTGTTTTTACGGGTTGGTTTTTTATTATTGTGAAAGGTAAGTCAAATAAAATGTGGGTGAGGAGCAGTGTTGCCAGAGACTGACTAAAAAATTATGCCAACTGTCCACAAAAATTGTGCTGTTAGCGAAACCATTATGCTAAACTTGGCTTTTAGTCTTTTTGTAAGTATGTGTCCAGAACACACAGTCACTCCCAGAAATGTGTGCTTATCTCCATTTGAAAATTTAAACAGCTGTTATAACTAACCTGACCAACTGATTGCGACCAAAAAGCGGGACACAATGGGTAAGAAAAAACTTATTTTTTGGGTTTAAAGAAAAATACATGCATTTAGTTAAAATAAGACTAAATATATAAATAAAAGCGATTAATTTTCTATGGAATCATTTTGTTATTATAGGTTCAAGTCAGGCTGCGACACCTAAAATGCGGGATATTCGCGCATAAAGCGGGATGTTCGCGCATAAACCGTTGTTGTACACATTAACTCTTCAACTTAAAAGGAAGTATTAAAAGAAGTATTATTTTATATAAATCTTTGAAAAAACCCATTGTTTTAAAATTTTTTTTCAATCTTCTTGTAGAGAATTTTCCAAGTTTTAAATAATTGCTTTTGGAATCCGTTCCACTGATCCTAGAGAACAGTGCTCCAATCGTCTACTTCGCGGAGGAGTCATAGTTGTATTATGTGTATTTGATGCAAACAATTTGAAACAATAAATATTAGACGTTTCGATGTTGGATAATGTATAAGAAACAGTGTTCACTATTTTGTGAAGCCGTCGCTTTGGCGAAAATACGCTTACATAGGTATGTAGGAACCTTAAAATGTGGAATTATACCACAAGATACCGATATTTATTACAGCAATAGGTTTTACAAAAAACATTAAATTAAGAAAATTTTTGTACTGAAAATTATGCCGTTTACAAAACAATTGTGCTAAAAAATTACATTTAAATTGAAAAAATTTGGGTAAATTGTGCTAAACGGCACTTGGCATAATTTTTCAAAATGCAAGTGCCAAAACCAAAAAATTGTGCCAAAACGGCACAAATTTCTGCCAACATGGTAACACTGGTGCACTCTCTCAGAGCAGAGAGAATAATGACGTACTATACGTATATAAAAATGAGATAGCAAGAGAGCAACGAAAATTTTGTGAACATGTGTAGCGTATGTACGAATATACCAATGTATGTATGTATATACAATTGTCTGTTGCTTTGCATTCTTTGATTTTTGTGGGAATAAAACAAAAAGTATTGAGCAAGAACATAATGACAAATGTGCTTGCACTGGTCTTTAAATAATTTTAAGTATTAATATTATTTAAATGTAACGTCATCATATCAATCGAATAGGTACCGTGTAGCAAAAAGGTGTTAACACATCGCCCTTGAGTTCGAACACTCATTGGATTTTTTTTATTTTAATGTTTATTTAAAATAATTCGGTATTGAAAATCACATAACATACATACATACATCAATAAGAATAAAATAAGTAAATGGTTTCCCATTACATCCCATGAAGGGATCGGGGAGAGCTTCACACAACCAGTGAGCAGTGCTCTTTCGAGTTTTATACTCACTGATTGGAACGTACGCTTTTACCCCGGTTCCGAACGGTATTTTGAGAAACTTTTTCATCATCATATATCAATATAAAGATACTAAAAAAATCGAAACACAAAATATGGCATAACAAATCATAATCTTCACTTTCTTTCCATTTTATTGCCTTTCAATTGCAATGCAAAATTATTCAGTGCACAAGTATTCTAACACTTTTATATTCAGACCAATCAAAGCACAAAGAGTTCGTTAGTGCGAAAGAGACGAATATATGTATTTGGTTATTTAGTGCAAACGACGACAAGCGCGTATTTTGGTTAGGCCCATAATCATTCAATTCTCCCATCTAGTGTTGCCACTGCTTCATGTATCCTTCTATTTGTAAGTAACATTTCATATCCCATTTCGTCAAATTTTTTTAATATCAAATGCTTTTTCTTATACTAATTATTTCATTTCCTAAGGTTACCAAAATGAATAAAATGTTACTATGTTACCAAGCCGTTTAAATGTTACCAATTTTGGTTGGATATTACCAACTGTGGCAACCGTGCTCCCACTGCCATTTTCTCCGCCTAAATAGTTGGTTTTCCTCCCTTCTCAGCTTCTTGTACCGCTCACTCGCAGCACGCGTTGAACTGTCTGTTTCGTTGCCATACGTGCAGCGTCTTTTTCATCAGTTGCAATGCGACGTTCTTCGTCGTACCATGGCGTATCCTTCTGGGGTTTTTGATAGCCAAGTTCAGTCACTGCAGCGATTTCCCAAGAATGGGAGATGTGCTTCCACTGCGCATCTGGGCCTTCGGGAGGGGGGGGGGGGGGGTATTCTGCTCTAGCAGGAGAGTGAGCTTCGGTCGATAGAACATTGATATCTCCGGTATTTGTAGCTAATATCCAGCTTTTCCTGTGTTCGGCTTCGTACGTTTTTCGCCCTGCTCCATCTCGTGCGAACTTTCGCAGCCACAAGGTAATGAGCCGAGTCGATATTGGCACCTCGAATCACACTTACATCCATTACACTAGAAGAGTGCCTGCCATTTATTACCAAGTGATTAATCTGGTTCTTCGTCCGTTGATCAGGAGATCAGGAACCATATATTCCTGGATCGCAGTGGTGTCAGCTTTATATTATCCGAGGACATCCGCCAGTTGGAAAGTGACACCAGTCCTGTATAACGTTCGCACATTGCAGGTACATATCCTTAAATCATGGTCCTTGTAACGTTTGCGAGGGTCGTCAACAGTTGGGGGTTTCTTTGTTCAATAATTTTATAGTGTATTTTCATTGCCAATATAACGGTGGTGGGAGACAAACCCAGCCCACCGTGGTTTGCATTTTACCTACTGCCAGGATGATTATGTTTCAGCCGCCCATTATGGATCAGACGCTGACCCGAATGCAGTGTGTCGAAACTGGATTTTGGTTTCTTCAATTTTGATCCGCCGTTGGCCGGGTTGTTGGCTCATCCGCCTTCAAAGTACAGAAGAATATGTCCACTACTTCGAAGAGCTTCAGTGACAGGGCCACCTAATAATCCTGAGACATATCAGTGATCGCATTACCACTCACGTTGCTCATTCGTTTCGCCTTCTCACTTTAGCTAGCTAACGGTGGTTTCCGATAAGTCACTGCCCAGGACATACTGCGTGGAAGTAGTGAGCTGCTTGGACTGCCCAATGAAAGAATAATTTCTGGCCACTCCCAAGTGAATGGCTATCAGAAACTTTCCACCTCCAAGGACATTCCTTTTTATAAGGCTTGCATTTCTGAGCCTGAATTTTCTTATTGCATTTTTGCATCAGAAGTTATAATGGAAGATATTAGAGAAAACATTTGTCCTGCGGAAAGGCGGAATTTTATTGATGGTACTTTTAAAGTTGTCCCTTGAGCATGTTGTGAGAGTTTTTCCATCCAGAATTACGCCGAATCAGAAATTCTTTCAACTCTGTGTGGTTTCAGCAAGATGGTGCAACTTCTCACATAGCCCGATCTGTTATGACAGAATTGCGACGAAAACTTCCCAAGAAGCGGATATCCAGAGACTCCACATTCCGTTGGCCCCCAGGTAGCCTGACCTTACTGCACCTGACTTTTTCTTGTGGGGTTATTGCAAACAGAAAGTCTACAAAGCAACAAATTTTAATGAACTAAAGAAATACATTCGAGAAACAATTGAGGCTATTCAACTTTTTGGTAAGATGCCACACATGCATCAACGAGCATTATTTTTTAAACTATTTTTTAAACTATTATTTTTTAAAACTAATTAAGCTTTATTTAACAAAATTGAACGAGCTTTCACATGAATAAAAGAAAAATGAATTCCATACACTGAAAAAAAGTTAGTTGAGTTTCTTAATATAGCAATATTCATCATCCACTCTGTATTTAAAACAAGCACACAATAGATTTTTCCTAAATTTAAAAGCGTTAATATTTATTAGAAAATTTATGTAACATCAACTTCATTTATAGTTCTTCCACCCCATAGTTGTATACAAAAGATTTATATAAATGTAAAATTAAGTTAATTTATATTTCGTTATACTTCAAGTTCAATATAGACCTAAGCCCACTTCTTTTCAATTGAAATTACAATTTTTTATATAAGTGTAAAATTTAAGTTTAAGAACATTTATATATAATTCATTCAAATTCAAATTCGGAACTATTTATATGTATAAATGTAAAATTAGGTACAATTATACTATACGAGGTAGTCCAAGGTACAAAAAAGTGTTTTCCAAGTGACATATAACCGATTTTCATGAAATTTGGTGGAAAGTAAGCCTATGCCAAGAAAGGCTCAACCCCAAAATTGAAGGTATTCTTGAGCTGTTTTGTGGGTTTTATAAGCTTTCAAAAGAATCAGTATCGTTTTTTTTTTTATATTTTCAAATAACTCGAAAACGGTAAAAGCTAGACATTTGAAATGTTCCACGAACGTTCACAAGTAAGTTGGCTTTAAAAAAAATTTCAAATTTTTTTTCCAAAAAACCTGTGTGAATGTTGTTTAATAATTGAATCGGTCATTTGAGAAACACCTCATGTCCACTTTTGGCCAAAATTGAGTTAGACATATTAAATTGTTGGTGAAGGCTAGACAAATCCAATACGCATAAAAAAAACTCATCGCCACTTGCTGATGGTGATGATGATGGTGATGGCGCATTTGAAAATATCCAGTCCTTTGAGAAACACCTCATCTCCTGGAAATGTGTTGTTTCTCAAATGACTTACAAAAAAAATGGGGCTTGTGGCAGCACTGTTTTTTGTTATTCTATTTTAATGTGGCTGGTGGCAGCACTGTTTTTTTTTATTCTATTTTAATTCAAACAGCTAAGTAGCTGTTGTGCTGTAGTGTTCATTTTTGCTGTTTAAGGTTAAAATGAGTTCTAGTGAAAGCGAAAGTAATTATTCCACACGATTAAAACGTAAAAAGGGGAAGCAAGTTGAGTATAAGTGTGAAAGAATAAAAAAGTCCCGTGTTAAGAATGAAGAATATACAAACTGGAAGGGAAATGTAGTGAAACCGAAAGAACATGGATTCGCTTGCAGGTATCTTAACCTAGAATATTTATCATAGGCCTAGAACATCTTAGTCCCAATCCACACAGGGAAACTTTTGTCGCCGGAGACACGAGTTCGTGGTAGGGGAGGCGAGAAATAAGAAGAGGCGTACTTACGTCGTCCCTCTCTCTCCAACGAACTCGAGTCGCCGGCGACAAAAGTTTCCCTGTGTGGATTGGGACTAAGATGTTCTAGGCCTATGATAAATATTCTAACCCAGAACATTATTCTAGGGAATTTTATCTGTATAGCCTAAGATTGTAAAATTTTGTAAGTTTTACGTTATTTTGAACTAGTCCTAATGAGGTTTGGTTATTTTAGGTGCAGATGGAAATGTATACCGAAAAAAGGTTACAGAGGACCAACAAAATGAAACTTACACCAGGTTTATTGATTTTAACACAAAAAATGAACAGGATGCATACCTCCAATCATTGATTGAGTGTAAGCCAATTGCACGGAAAAGGCGAAAATTGGATGATGAAGAAATAATTAGTAAACCAAAGTCTCACTCATTTGTGTATTACGTATCTACGTCTACTGGAAAAGTACAGATATGTAAACGTGCATTTCTATCGATCTATGGAATATCCACTGAACGTGTCAAAAGACTATATAAACTACTCTCTCAAGGCAAGTCACCAAAGGACTTAAGAGGGAAAAATGCTTCAGGTACCGCTAAATCAGGCCGGAGTTCATGTTGCGGAACTCCTTGTGCATAAAAGGAGATCAAAAAAAATTTTCAAAGCCATTGAAAATATTAGACAACAGTGTTTAACGGATAAAAAAGTAGGTGGGATCTGCATGGACTTTATGCAAAAACTTCATGTGTGTGAAGTTATCCACAGTATTCCATCCATAAAATTTTGTGGAAGATGTCTGTGATATGTATGTGGAACGTAAGTAATTTTTCAAAACATTCATCGTATTAGCAACAATCTGTTCACAAAATAATTAAATCTTAACACATGGTCAAAAAAGGATAACGCTAACATTTATATTTCTTCTTCCCTCCGATCATTTGGAAGAAAAGATTGGTATAAATGGACTCTATTGGAGTCCCACATACACATCTGATAGGTGGTACTTGGGGCATATTCCAGAGTCCTTATCCACAAGGCCGTCAAATATGGTCAAAAAGGATGACGCTAAAATTTGTGTTTCTTCTTCCCTCCGATCATTAGGAAGAAAAGATTGGTATAAATGGGCTCTATTGGAGTCCCACATAAACATCGGATAGGTGGTACTTGGGGTATATTCCAGAGTCCTTATCCACAAGGCAGTCAAATACGGTCAAAAAAGGATAACGCTAAAATTTATATTTCTCCGATCATTTGGAAGAAAAGATCCAATAGGAGTCCAATAGAGTCCATTTATACCAATCTTTTCTTCCAAATGATCGGAGGGAAGAAGAAATATAAATTTTAGCATTATCCTTTTTTTTACCATATTTGACAGCCTTGTGGAGAAGGACTCTCGAATATATCCATCAGGGCACATGCGAAATATTAATACTGGACTCAGATTTATTTTGTTGTTAGTGCTTGCTTTATCTAACTGATGGAGGGACACAGAGAACAGTGTTGACTGTTCGCCCACAATAGTCACATTTGTGTTAGTAGATACTAATAATAATATTCAAATACAAATCGCATTTTATTAAAAATATTTTTTGTGTTAAGATTTAATTATTTTGTGAACAGATTGTTGCTAAAATGATGAATGTTTTGAAAAATTACTTACGTTCCACATACACATATCTCAGACATGTTCCGCAACATTTTATGGATGGAATACTGTGGATAACTTCACACACATATACCTTCAACTTAATCATACTCCAGTTCAAGAAATATTTTGCTTACGGCAGTTGACAGTGAATGTTTTTAATATTCATGATGTTGCAACCAATAAAGCCAAGTTTTATGTATATCATGAGGGCTTAGCTAAGAAGGGGCCAAATGAAATTTGTTCATTTTTAGTTGATTATATCAATGAAGTTCTTGATGCTGGTGTTAGGCATCTTCATGTTTTTTCCGATGGTGTACCTGGACAAAACAAAAACACCTTGGTTGTGCGTTTTTTTCTTGCCCTAATAGAATCTGGCCGATTCAACAGTATTCATCACTATTTTCCTATTCGGGGTCATTCGTACCTTCCGTGTGACCGCGACTTTAGTGTAATCAAACGAAAAATTAAAACAACTGATCGGGTTTACACAGTAAAACAGTATGCTGAACTTTTGTTGCACTCTGCTGCTTTGCAGGACAAGTTCCTGGTGGAAATAGTAGAAAGTGAAAAAGTAAAGGATTATAAATCATGGTGTGGTAAATTTTGTAAAAAAAATTTAGTATCTACGGAGAATCAAGCAAGGAACATCCCAAAGGCAAATAAAATAAAATTGAACATTTCAACTTTTATGGAGTTTTATTACTCTAATAAACATGTAGGCCAAGTTAAAGTAAAACACTTTATTGGTGAACTCAATGAACAAACTTTTGACTTGAAAAACCGGGAACTGGTTTACCAGCGCTTCCAAAAAACAGTACCTACTCGCAAAAATGTGTACCTATCAATATCAACAAAATCAATTACCTCAAGAAAGTCGAAGCCTATATACCTGCAGACATTGTTGATGAATTTTATTCAAAAATTTATGATTGGCCAACTATCGATATGGATGACATTGAACTGTTTTAAGAAACATTGTTTGGAAAATGTGTATATGTAATTTGAAAAATAAAATACTTATTTTTAATAAAAATTTGAATTGTTTTACCTTTTATTTCATACCTGATAACATATCGTTTAGTCGGTCATTTGAGAAACAACACATCTCCAACAACGTTTATAATTTTTTTAAATATCAGACCAAAAATAATAAAATTTTAGTTTGGTATAATTAGCTTCCCAAACCCCTGTAGAAACATATAAAAAAAATTAAAAAAATATATGATGTTAAATTATGGACCAGCTGGGTTTCTTTTTTCATTTCCCGAAAGTTTACTTTTTTGGCTATGAGGTGTTTCTCAAATGACCGATTCAATTGTATGTAAAATATATATTACTGTAATATTTTGCTAAAGAACAGAATGAAACCCACGTTCTTATGTTTAAAAATCGCGCACACTAACCATTGCACTACAAGGAGATCACTTATATAGGTTATGTATATTGTTAATGATGAACACATATCTGTTTTGTGCGTACCTGTCGTATAAAGGATGTGTCGCATTCCCCATACTCAACTAATTCCATCGTCTCACTTACAGTCTTATTGTCATTTAAAAATGCAAACCACGCAGCTTTGTATTTGTCGGGAATATCCCAACAACGCTTGGATCTGCTATCGTAGAACTGTGTTTTCTCACAACACAATTCTATGCATTTTAATTTGGGATTTTTGCATTTGGTTGATGACACAATTGTTAATATTGATGAAACTATTAGAAAAGTGAGCACTTGCATTGTTTCTATTACAACGAGTCTGTACACGACCAAGGCCTCAGTGAAACTGTTGCACTGGCTGAAATATTTCAATATCATACCATCATCACTACCACAGATTCGTCACCGATTTGTTAATGCAACTTGTGTATATTTAAAACGGGTATAACCACAAATGTGCAAGTTATTGCACCACAAGATCGATAATGTTTATATTTAACTGGCTGTTTAACAATCAAACATTTGTATTTATGTTTCTAAAAATATAAAAGAAATTCAAATGATTGGGAGAGAAAACACAAGGATCAGATGCAAAATGTGGTATGTAAAACGTAGAATCCACGCCTACGGAGATTCTCTACTGGAGATAGTTTCTCTATTTAAAACTAACTGCCCCACTGCCGTAATTAGGCCGAAGACCGCCTCATTATTAAACATTTCTTTGTGGCGTTATTTATATCTGTGCGGTAGTCATCTCGTAGGGCCAAAAATATATAGAAAACCCGACAACTTGAAATCGGAGATGAGTGACTTCCCACGTTGTCGCGAACATTCCAAGGGACCAGACACTCGGCCTCCCAAGAGTACTTCCAATGTAAGAGAATCCTCGAATGACAGTGATAAACTCATATATCTAAGCTACTCGATATATTGCGTGGAAGGTTACAATGTCATATGCAGTAAACAGCATCACAGCTCATCAAGATTGCGAAGGTGAAACCACCCAAATCGTCTCTGAAGTTGGATGGCTGCTGCTACGGAACTTAAGTTGACAAAAACTGTCGCCTTCTCTGACTGCGTCACCTGGAGATCACACGAATGTCAAATGTTCTCCCCCGAATACAAACGCTGAAAAAATTTTTTTTATTTGTCGTTTGGATGCAAATATAACGTGTATGTAGCTTGTCGCAAATATAGTATACTTGTGTTCAAACACATTGTGTTTGCTGTTCAATATAACATGTTTGGGGCTCAATGATTAATAGGTTATAAAATATGCATTTGTGATCCAAATGTGGTTTTGTTTGTTGAAAATTGCTGAAAACATTGCTGTCTGTCACCATAAAGAAACAAAAAGCAGCAGATCTTCAATTCACTAAGGCAATGCTTGCAAACATGTACATGGCTCCTGCAATATGTTGCTGTGGCCGATATTTTTCAGCGTGTAGGACGTCTGAAACTTATTACAGTGCTGGAAGGTACACAGTGGAATCCTAAGCTTAGAGGCGACGAAGATGCTCCGTTCAGCAAATAGGCGAGCAAATCAACGAAATTTTGGCTGAGTGAAAGATTTACCAAATGGAAATCACATTCTTCGACGAACTAGTGCGTCGCACAGTGGCACCAATGGAAAAAGAGTGACAATGATATCAGGAATTCTAAACTTTTGGTCTGATTATTGTAGAAAGAACTAAGTATTTGTAGGGAGGGAGTTAGGCTTTGAGAATATGGTATGTAAAATCACCCTGCATCAACGCGCGACCACCTTGGTAATGTTTTGAATGTTATACCTTTCTTACAACAAATTTAAGAAAACACTGAAAGATGGTGGTACCTTTACGAAAAAATTTCGTTTTGTTCCGGTTGCAACACATTTCAACTTTGACAAGTTTTCGTTACCTAAGTTTCAATTAATTTAATATTTTGTTCACCTTGCATTTCGTAGCTATCTTTCCAATATACCTGCGTTTCTGACACCACATTTTTACTCAAAATTACCAACCCGCTGAAAAATCTGTCGTTTTTGTTGTTTGGATGCAATTAAATATAAGTTGTGTTTGGAGCTTGTTGCAAATATAATATACTTGTGCCCAAACGCATTGTGTTTACTATTCAATATTACATGTTTGAGACACAATAATTAATATGTTCTAATATATATGTTTGCGACCCAAATATATTTGTGTTTGTGAAATACAGCGGTGTTTGTTGCAGTGTGTATACTCTCTCGAGAGCAAGAGAATAAAAGAGGGACAACGAAAGAGTTTATCTTGTAAGTGTGTATCTGTATTTTTGCATTATTCTCTCAGTCACCCAGCAAACAATATGAGTCCTAAAAGAGTCTGTTTTGACTCCTTTTTATGAGCAAAACCCTCAGAAAAAAAGCTCCTAAAACCCCCAGATATGAGCGTGTTTTCCTTTGAAACCATCAAAAAAATTTGTACTGAATATGAACGTTTTAGGACTCCTAAATTTAACGATTTGTATGGAAAATTGTGAGCCTTTTTGCTCACAAATCAATCATAAAAGCCTCTTAAAAGAGTCATAAAAGAGGGATTTCGTAGCCAAAAAAGAGTCATATGGGTGTGTTTCTTGTCCTTGAAATTAGGGTATTCAGCTTCATTTTTTTCATTTGTTTCACTTTGCAGATTCGTTGAATTCACTTTTCGTTTTTTTATTTCCTTAATTATTTGGGCTGAACGCCTCTTTTCGCCAGTTGTTGGATACATTTTCTCTTTTTATTTAACAACACAGAAAATAAACTTTTTGCATAATTTTATCAAAACCACAACCGAACAGCGCAAAATGATCACAATAATGACAGACAAACGCAAAATATTAAAAATATCAAGAAAAAGAAAACAAACTACCGTTACCCCTCAGAAAATCCTCATAAATAAGAGTTTTCTAGGAGTGTGCTCCTAAATTGCTCATAAAAAAGAGTCTTTTCGGAGTCCTAAATTCTGCAGGCTCCGAAATCAATCATAAATGCTCATAAATTAGGAGGGTAATCACAAAAGCCTCAGAAAAAGGAGTCTTTTTAGAGTCATATTTAGGAGCGCTCCGAAAATTGTTTTCTGGGCAGTGATTCATAAATATTCCTGAATGTGCGTGTTAATTGCAGATGAAGTGAGTGTTTCTTATTTTGGCTAATGTAGTGCGTTTTATTTTCAGGTACTCAGTTGACAGAGGATATCCAAAGCGCTTGATCAGTGGAAAAATAATAAACAAACGCTCGGACGGTTAAATGGTTTGTGAGGTTGCTTTGGTTGTGTGTATGTATGTGAGAAACGATTTTGAGGAAGGAAACTGGAAAGGGCAACAACGTGAATCTTTTTTTCTGCCCGAACCTCTACCGAAAAAATCGGAATGGCGGACCATTTGTGAAATATAATAAAAAAAAAGAACAAGTATTTAATGCACGCCTATCTTCAATGAACAAGAGTTGTATATAATTATATTCTTTGTGTAGCAACGCATAGTGATAACCAAAGCATAGTTGAAACCTGAAAACAAAAACGTGAGAGACAACAAAGAAAGGAGAAACAAAAGAGCACCAGATTCTCATTTCATAAAAAATTTAATTTCATTTTAATTTCTCTTTCTATTTAATTTCTCATTTCATTTTAATTATTTTAATTTTTTGTATTATTATTTATAAATGTGGACATATTTTGATAAAATTAATTATAATAAATAACGCAAGAAAGAATAATTCGTTTCTAAATATTATTATGTTTGGGAGTAAACACGAATATGTTTCCACGTAAATATATGAACTTTTGGGGGAAACACACGAATGCTTCCACGTAAGTATATGGAAGTTTGGGATGAAGCGCGAATATGTTTCCACGTAAAAGCATACATATTTGTCAGTAAACATGCTAATGTTTGCATATAAATACACCTGAGTTTGGGACTTGCAAACATATACATGTTTGAAGTGTTTTCCAAACATATATGTACGTGGTACTTGCAGAACATGTTTGGCAGAATATGTAACAGAGGCCGTCTTTTTTCAGTGTGAAGTTACTGCCAAAAACCAAACAAAGTCATTGCAAATATTTACATTTAAATTTCAAATAAGAGACGCCACACATAGCGCAGCATAGAGTTGTTTACCCTGCTCAGTAGATTCGCAGAAACAAAAAATCGGCTTACAAATTTAGAAGGTACATGCCATGAAAATCTGAACATCACCCTGGTAGTCTAATTTTATACCCTATAGCACAACCTACTGTGAATCAGGGTGCATCTAACTACCACATTCTGATAGTCTCACTCTTCCCCTACAAATACCTAGTACACTCTAAAGCCATCAGGCCTATAGTTTAGTTATTTCCACTTTGCAATCGGCCTCACTGTATGAAATATAATAAAGGGTGTTTTTTCGTTAACATAGAATTTACGAAAGCGTTAGCTGTCAAAAGAATTCATACACTGCGCTCACGTTTTAATACTTCTCTGGCACTTCGCCAGATTCATGCTTCAACAACGCATCCCAAAATATCCAATTTAACATCAATCATTGATTCGCGCAACTTAGAGATGACTTCATGAGTTTTATGGCGCACATAATCCTCCATCTGAGCACGCCATCCGTCGGGCGATGGAAAGATTTCATACCACATACTCTCTAAATGATGCAAGAAATCCAACACGCCGAAGGAATATACGTACTGAAGAGAATATCGCCGTTGTAACCGAAAGTGTGGAAGAAGTTCAAAATTTATCGATGCTGTAGCAGGAATTGAGGCTCTGTCCGTGCACTACGTGGTAAATTTTGCGCAAAGAGCTTGACCTGTACCCGTATCACATCCAGCTGGTGCAGGAATTAAAGCCATGATACCATCATACGCATCTTTCTTTCGCCGGTTAGCCTCTAAAGCAGTTGGTAACTGCTCCGATGTTTTATCGCAAAATTGTGTTTTGGCTCATCGGGTTTGTTAATAAACAAAATCCGTGAAATATTACTTAATTACTTATCCGGTCTCGAACAACCCCGGTGGGTCAGGGACCTTACAAAACGAAGATAACATATTTCGCCAACCAGTTCGATCTTTTGCTTTATTTCTCCAGTTGGCAATACCAGGTGTACGCAGGGATTCGTCAAACTGATAACTCCACCGAAGTCTTCGTCTTCCTATTTTTCGTCGTCCTTCGAGTTCGGTTTCGAAAGCCTTTCGTGCTGGATCGTCTTCATCCATTCTACTGATATGGCCAAGACAGCTCAATCGCGTTATTTTGATCCGCTTAACTATGTCAATGTCGGGATGAAGCACATACAGCTTACGGTTCCTGCGTCGCCGATACCCGCCATTTTGGAGTATTTTTCTCTCGAAGACTCCTACAGATGTTTTGTCTGCTTGCGATAAGACCCAGGATTCTGCGCCATAAAGCAAGACAGGTTGTATGAGAGTCTGCTATAATTGGACTTTTGTTACTCGAGAGAGGGCTTTATCTCTGAAGTGCTTGCTTAGCCCAAAATAACATCTATTCGCAAGCACAATTCTCCGCTTGATCTCAAGGCTGACGTTATTGTTTTTGTATACGGCAGAACGGCAGATCCGAGGTATATAAATTCGTGAACCACCACGAATTTATATCGGTTATCAGCGTTCACGCTTTGGTCTAATAGCGTGGGGGTCCTGCTCGTTGAAACCATTAATTTTGTTCTGGCCTGATCTACGGCCAGACACATTTCCCTGACTCCTTCTCAATTCTCGAAAACACAGCAGTAACTTCGCTAATTTTGCGCCCAATGATATCTATATCATCAGCATACGCGCAGGATGTGACTTTTGCTACTGATGGTTTTATTCATGTCGACTGCAGCTTTTCTCATAATGATCTCCAGTAAGATGTTAAAGAAATCGCCCAATAGGGCCAGAGGCCTCGCTTAGTTTCGAATGGTTCAACAAGATCCGTGCCAACTTCATGGCGGATGTGGTCGTCGTCAAGGTCGTCATGCAAAGGCGTATGAGTTTTGCAGGAATACCAATCGCAGACATTGCTTCATAGAGTTTCTCCCGTATAGGACTATCGAAGGTCGACTTATAATCGATTAATAGATGATAGGTGTCGATTTGTTTTTCATGTGTCTTATCCAGGATTTGGCGTAGCGTGAAAATCTATTCAGTGGTCGATTTTCCAGGCCTACATCCACACTGGTATAGTCCAATCAGGTCAGCGATAATTTGTTTTAGTCTTTCGCACATTATACTTGATAGAACCTTATATGCTATGGATAACAGGCTTATTTCACGGTAGTTGGCACAGATACTTGGGTCACCTTTTTTAAATATGGGACATAGTACACTGAGACTCCAATCGCCGGGTATGCATTTATCTAACCAAATTTTTTTGCTAATGAGCTGATGCGTGCACCTTATCAGCTCATCGCCGCCAGCCTGAAACAGCTCCGCCGGTAATCCATCGGCTCCTGCGGCTTTGTTGTTCAGCAATAGCAGCAATAGCTGTTCTGACCTCGTCTTGGTTGGGAGGGGGGCAATCGACGTCGTCGTCCATATTGTGATCGATCATTGGATATCTCAGGTACTAGTAACGCGGAGAAATGCTCTCTCCATATTCCCAACATGCTCTGAACATCTGCGATGAGATTTCCGTCCTTGTCTTTACAGAAGGGGGGCCCTGAACGATGTCCATTAGTTCCGTTTTTGACTTTTTGGTAGAATTTTCGGGCTTCGTTCTTCCTTCTGTATGTCTCAATTTTCTCGCTCTCGCGCTTTCTCCACTGCCATTTCTTAGGCTTAACGAGACGGTTTACCTCCTTTATTTTTTCCCTTTACCACTCAGTCGCAGCTCGCGTTGCAATTGACTGAAGCATTACCATACGTGCAGCGTTCTTTTCATCATTTGCAGTGCGACACTCTCCATCGTACCATGGTTTGTTGCGAAGCGGTTTTTCAAACCCACGTACGGTTGTTGCGGCAGTTTTTATAGAGTCGGAAATTGGTTTCTACTGCGCATCAGGATCGTCATCGGGAGGGGGTGGGTTCTGTGCCAAAAGTTGCGAGAGCTTCCTTGAGTAGGCTGTGGCTACCTCTGGTAATTGCAGCTTTCCGATGTCCAGCTTCCTCTATGTCTGGTTTCGTACGATTTTCGCACTACTTAATCTTGTGCGAACCTTTGCTGCTACCAGGTAGTAATCAGAATCGATGTTAGCTCCTCTGATCACTCGTACGTCCATTAGACTGGATAAGTGCATTCCATCAATTATCACGTAATCAATTTGGTTCTTCGTTCTTCGATCAGGGGATACCCAAGTAGCCTTGTGGATGTCTTTATGCTGGAATCTTGTACCACTAATGACCATGACCACTAATGACCAAGTCAATCAGTCTCATACCGTTGTCGGAACTGTCAGCATGTAGACTAAAAATGTCAATACTTGGATGAGAAACATTCCCTGCCCTTCCTTTGGCATTAAAATTGCCTAGTACAATCCTAATGTCATGGCCAGGGCAGCGGTCAGACGTTTCCTCTGGGTGCTCACAGAATATGTCTTTGGCATCATCATCTTTCTCTTCTGTCGGGGCATGCACACAAATTAGGCTTTTATGCGGATTGTGGCTATACGTTCACTTACAGTATTGAACATAGGGACTATATTCATATTTTTCTCATGGCAACTGTAGTGAAATATATTTGGTTAAAATAGGAATTAACCAGGAATTAATTTAGAGATTAAAATTCGTTTATTTCATATAGATCACAGAATCGAAAGAGAACGGACGTCTTTATTAAGCTCTACAATTTATTAAAATTCTCCCCCGAATAAAAAATTATATGTTTAATTCGTTGCGTCTTTTGATGTGGCGCTAATTTTTACTTTGTGCCAGTGTTAATTTTGCTTATAATAGTGTGTTTTTTTTACCCCGCTAAAGTTAATTATAGCTTAATTTGTACGGGACAGCTAAGCGATATTAAGTGGCATTTCAATTTCCCACTTAAATTCCGACTTGAGCAATGACAATGTTGCCACATGTTCTATTTCAAGAAATGGCAACAAAAAGTTATCTTAGATACATTTTGTTATCATTTCTTGTGAATGCAAATGTTATCAAGGAGAGACTCAAAAGCAGAAATGTGTTAAATCGCTTATACATTTTAAGTTCATTAAACTTATTTTATTTAATGGAAGACTACTTGTACTTTTATATCTCTAAATTTGAAGGATAGATTTTTATTTGCGATTGAAAACAAAATTGTAAATTAAATGTTCACAACAACGCGCGGTAAATGTTATACATATTGAACATGGAGGAATTACCTATCAGGTATAGTCGTCTAAACAGGGGATGTAATGTTTTCCACGTCATTTTTCGTTTCACTTGTCAAAATCATTTGTATTTTAATTTTATACTTGTTTGTATTCTTGTATTGGTGGTATATATATATGTGTACAGTTTGACAACTGAAACGAATGAACGAAAATAAAATGTCTGTTGTTGCTGCTTACAATTACAACAACATGTACTGCTACCATGTAATTATTGGCACTGTGTTGGCACGTGTTGCCATATCGAATTACAGCAAATGTTGCCACATTTCGTAGTATTAATTGTGGATCGCTTTATTTGGAAAGTGGTAAGTGGCGATAGCTTAATGGTATAAAAAAACAGCCTCAGTATGTAAGGGTTTTTCAATAAGAGCGCTACAAAAGTTTTATTAAATAAAGCGAAAGCGGTTTTAGATTCCAATGAAATTCTTTATTCCTGTGAAAGTACGTTCGATGCCATTATGTATGCAACTCGATTTCTTTTGCATGGCCACCACGGGCACGCTTGCAGAAGTCCAGACGCTGAACCCAATTTTCGACGGTTTTCAAGCATAAATCGGCCGATACTGCTGCAATTTCACGTTCGATATTCGTACGAAGTTCATCCATCGTCGCTGGCCTGTTGGTATAGACCATAGACTTGACGTAGCCCCACAGGAAATAATCTAACGGCGTCAAATCGCACGACCGAGGCGGCCAATCGACTGGGCCATTTCGTTAGATAACACGTTCACCAAACGTGGTTTCCAATAAATTGATTGTGGCATTCGCTGTGTGGCTTGTGGCGCAGTCCTGTGGGAACCACATGTCCTCCAAGTCCATATTATCCAATTGGGGCCAAAAATATTCGGTTATCATTGAACGGTAGCGATTCGCATTCACAGTAATGTGCCGGTCTTGATCATCACGGAAGAAGTACGGCCTAATGACGCCGCCGGCCGATAAACCGCACCAAACCGTAATTTTTTCGGGATGCAATGATGACTCATGAATTACGTTTGGTTTGCTGCCTGATTTTTATTTTGCTACTGACGAAGCCATTCAGCCAGAAATGAGCCTCATCGCTGATTGTTGAGGCCTCTTAAAGTTGGTCTTTTAAAGTTGAGGCCACTGACTCCAAATTTCGGTAGTAAATTTTAATAATTTCAACTCGTTGTTGGCTCGTATATCTTTCAATGATGAAATGGCAAACCTTACTGAAGAGAAATGTCAAAAGAGCGGGAAAAAATATGGCGTCGTTTGCTGTCCCTATCGATTTACTTTTGTAGCGTCTCTGTTGAAAAACCCTTTATAAGAAAAGCATTTGATTTCATACTTCTATTAGGAAATTTGACGAAATGTGATCTACAGTGGTACTTACAAACAGAAGAAAACATGAAGCAATGGCAACACTATTTGGGAGAATTGAATGATTATGGGCCTATCCAAAATACGCGCTTGTCGTCGTTTGCACTAAATAACCAAATATATTCGTCTCTTTCGCACTAACGAACTATTTGTGCTTTGATTGGTCTGAATATAAAAGTGTTAGAATACTTGTGCACTGAATAATTTTGCATTGCAATTGAAAGGCACTAAAATGGAAAGAAAGTGAAGATTATATTTTGTTATGCCATATTTTATGTTTCGATTTTTTTTTTATATCTTTATATTGATATATGATGATGAAAAAGCTTCTAAAAATACCGTTCGGAACCGGTGTAAAAGCGTACGTTCCAATCAGTGAGTATAAAACTCGAAAGATCACTGCTAACTGGTTGTGTGAAGCTCTCCCCGATTCCTTCATGGGATGTAATGGGAAACCATTTATTTATTTATTTTTATTGATGTATGTAATATGATTTTCTGTAACGAATTATTTGAAATAAACTTTTATTGTTCTAAATAACAAAATTTAAAAATTTGGAAGTTTTTGGTAACATTCTTGGATAATTCTGGTAATTAAAAAATTATCCCTGTGGCAACTGTGGTCACTCTATATCAGAGGCATGGTAAAATAAGTAACGCAAACGCACTAGGAATTGTTACAACAAACACAGGCTTTTTTTATTTGTTTGGTGTCCATAATCTGTCAAATTTTCTTCATGTGTGTATCTAATGTAAAAGTGAACAAAAAAGTACAGAAACAAAATGCATGTGAATTTGACACCTAAGCAAAAATATGTTGAAATCAGCTGTTCTAACGAGTTTACCTTACTGATTTTACCATGATTAGAGGCAGTGTTGCCGTTTTGGTCGGAAAAAATTTAAAATTTTTAATTTGGTCGGATGGTCGGACTAATAATTCTCTAATCACAAATAATTTTTTTCTTTGCAAAATTTATTTAAAATCTCATATATTTTATTTTAAAAATACTTTTTCCACACTGTTTACCATTTACCAATAAATTATGCACTTCAATGACGGGTAAGTAGTTATTAACGACGTTTATATTAGATCAGTGACAGTGAACTGTGAACTGTGCGATACGTTAACCGAATTCCGCTGTTGGCCATTAAATTATAAACGACGCTTAGCTTAACTTAGTGACAGCATTTTGGAAAAAACACTGGATAGGAAAACAATAAAACATTCTGCATGTGCATTAGAGGATTGAACTAAGGATAAGTATGCATAAATATTATTCAACAAAATCTTTTTTTTATTAATAAACATCTATTTTAGATACATAACAAAAAAGAAAAAAATGGAAGCAATAACCGAAAACAACAATGACGCAGCTTATAGGTGAAGTTGTTTAAATTAACAAATTTTGATAAAATAATGTATCTTTTTCAAATTTAGTTATTTTAGATTCTCGTTATGTTTAAAGTTGTAATTTTCCTTTAAGGTTGTAAGAGATCATGTTTTCTCCGGTTAGTGAAAAAAATTTAAATTCCGCGGGTGGGATTCGTACTCACATTCGCTGGACGATCGTTTCGACGTTTGTGAACCATCATCTTCAGCAGCGTCTAGCCCGTTAAGCCACTGCGGTGTGTATTTACACAAGTCACTAACCGAAGACATTTACCGATTGTGTGCGGAGTGATTGTTGTCGCTACTTACACATTGCTTTCCTACTTACACGCACTGACGCCAATGTTTTTGCTGATAATCCGCAATGTTCTACAAGGAAATTTAGAACAGAATGGCTTACTACTTTCGAATGGCTGCAGGAAAGGGATGGTACTCCTTTTTGTACTGCATGCTTCAAGCCACTTACTGCACATTTGACAAATCTGAAAATCATGAAAAGACAACAGCGCATGTACAAAACTATGACACCAAAAAGAAACATTTGCATATTGACAAATTTTTTAAAAACGAACAACAAAGAAAATCGCAGCAGGTAAAACATGTAGAATTCACGTTGGTCATGTATTGCATTACGTACAATTTACCTTTCATATTGATGCATTATTGGTTGAGTGCTGCCCGGACAAACTTTCTTTAATTGTGGACGGAACTACGAACCTTCTATGAAGAAATGGTTTGTTTTAATCGCGCGTTATGTAAATTCAACGTTTGAAATCCAAGATAAGTTTCCGACAATGTTGGAATTAACTAAGTCAGACGCGCGCAGTCAACATTTGATAAAATTAAAGAATTTTTTGTGTTATGTGAAATTCCTTTCAAGAACCTAATAGGATTGTCAACAGACGGAGAAAAAAGGAAGTAGAATTATTTTACATTGAATGCTCCTGTCACGCTTTACATCACTGTTCCAGTTACGCCACAAAAAAATTGCCATCGTCTATCGAAAAATTGTGTATTTCTATTGTTCAGTTGCACCGCATAAAATTTTAGGTATATCCAGCACCCGTTGGCTTTCGCTGGAATGCGTTGTATTCAGAATCGTTGAGCAATGGTATAGCCGAACATTGTATTTCATTTCCTGTGTATACGAAGTTCAAAGAATTTCTGCTGGTGTTATTGCGGAGGATATGACAAGCCAAATGAAATGTAATTTTTTATTTTTGACACATTTTCTACCCACTGCCAATAATCTTAACAAAGAATTTCAAGCGGAAAGTTCACGTTTACCGTATTTATACACTAGCATAAAAGCGAATTTTCTTTTAATATTAAGCAATTTTATTAAAAAAGAACTAATAAATAATATAGAAATTGATTACAAAAATAAGCAGCATCAGCTTGATACTTGTAAAATATTTATTGGCACTAAGGCAGAAACATATGCGGAAACTTATTTAAATAAGACTGAAATTTATTAAATAAAATCTGCCGTTTTAGAATTTTATATAGAATTTCTTGATCAGTTCGAAAAGCGATTAGATTTAAAAAACGATAGTATACAACTTTTAAATTTGATAACTCCTGATAAGGTACTTTCAAACCACGACTTAGCAATTCTGGATCTTGTTTTAAAATTCCCTAAGTTAGTTGACTGTGATCCCGATTTAATAGTTGCTGAGTGGAATTTGCTGCGGCTCAGTGATATAAAAACGTTGGCCGTCGGTGGTGCAATGGTTAGTGTGCGCGGCTCTTGTACATGAGATCCTAGGTTCGAACCTTGCTCTGACCACCTTCAAAAAAAAAAAATTTCTTTCGGCGGCGGTCACCTCGCATAGTGACGGCGACACTATCGAGTATATAGCCATGACAAAGCTTCTCAAAATACCGTTCGGAATCGGTGTAAAACTGTAGGTCCCAATCAGTGAGTGAAAACTGGAAAGCGCACAGCTCAGTGATTGTGAGAAGTTCACCCCGGTCCCTTCATGGGATGTAATGGGAAACCATTTATTTATTTTTATACCCTCCACTGTAAGTGATAGAGGGTATATATCAGTTTTTTTTAATTTAAACATTAATGCTTTTTGGCAAAAAAAATAGCTTTCTCAAATATTTCTTATTTAATTTTTAACTTGTTATCTCTGCCACATAGTTCCACTGCCGCTGAACGCAAATTTTCCACACCAGCGCTAATAAAACTAAACTAAGGAATAAACTAGAAGTAAATACTGTCAACGGTATTATGTCGTGTAAAGAAATTATCAAAAGGAATAATCCGCGCTATGTTTGGTCAGCCAAAAGGGACTACCTACATAACCAAATGTAAAATCAAGAACTTTTAACTTTTTATTTTTAATGTGATGTATTTAGTACATGCCCGAATTATAACATAAGTAAATGAAAACAACATATGTGATCTGCTCCACGAAGGGGGGCATCTGCGCCGAAAAAATTTTTTCTTTTTGAGTGATTCTTATAGGAAAAAAACGCTCTTTCAAATGCCGCAAACCGCAAGTTTCTATGTCTTTTTACAAATCACCTTTAAAATTAATCAAATTTAAAAAAAGTTCAATATCAAAGGCACAAAATTACAAAAATATCAAAATTTTACTCTTTTTTACTCCTAACACGCTTTTTTGGTGGTTCTTCTGCATTTTGCTTCTTTTCACTTTAAGGTTGAAGGAAGAGTTGCATAACCATGCGCATAACACGAAGCGCTTTTTTTAAACGCGTTTTTATCAATAACTTCTTTTCGGCGTGGAGGTCCCTTTTCGTGGAGCAGGTCACATATGTTAAAAAGACTGAATAAAAATTTTTTACTTACAATTTACAATTTTAATGTATTAAATTATTAATGCAAATATGTTGTATCTGAAATCTTTATTTTACTTAAATATTAAATAAAATGTACATCACAAAACACAAATATTAATTATTTATATTTCGGATTTTGTGAAAATTTTGGTCGGAAAAAGAATTTTCAAACGGCAACACTGATGATGACCACTGGTATAGATACATTTATTCTCTCATCTGAGGTTTCATTTCACACTCTTCGTCGTAGGTTTGTGGAAATGAGAGAAATTTAATTTAAAATTACCTTACACCGGGTGGAGTTACAAAATATGTTCACTTAACTTTTTCCCGTCGTTTTGTTGTAGAACTGAAAAATTTAAATGTATTTTGCACTTTTTTGTTGACTTTTATCGTTGGTATATTTAACACAACTAGTTTGCCACAAATACACGAAATTCGGTTGTTGTTCCTCTGTTGATTGAAAGTCAAGGCGCATTGACGAGGTGGTGTAACTACGACAACATACACCGCAAGCCAACAAATAAAGGCATTTTGTTTTGTCTAGTATTTTTTCACAATCAAATTCAGCTCAAATGTACACCAAGCATAAAAGTAAACAAATAAGTACAAAAACAAAATATATTTGAATTTGAGAAACAAGAAATAGCTAAAAAAAAATTGCAGACAAAATGTGTAGACTGTTTTAGTGGTACCAGCATTTCAATTCTTCTTGATTGAATTTCATTTAATACTTTTCATGCGTAGACAGAAAAAACTGGGAAGCAAAACTTGGCAACAATATTTTTATTCAAAAATAAAATTTATTGTGATAAATGGTATTTGTCGATGTGATTAAAATATTAGTCAAAAACAAACTTTTTAAAAATAGCACTCGATAAAATTAAGTGATAAATATATTTATCAACTGCCAACATGAATTTGAATAAAAAGATAGTCAATTGGATTATATTATGATTTTTGTTTGTCTGTTTTCCGTTACATTTGTTATTTGTTTGTTGTTACTATGCTAGATTAAAAGACGTTACAAGAAAAACTTCATCACGTTCATCCTTGCTCCTCTGCATACGATTGCGTATGTTTATCCAAGAATCGTGCGACAGCGAATGATGCAATTCTTTATGTTTTGTCATATTTGAGTTAGTGTTTTAGATAACATCAACGCGAGCAGACGTTTATGTGTAAAGTCTATTTCTAAGTGAAAAGTGTTATAACAATTAAGATTTATATTATTTTACATGTGTTAAATTAACCACTAAAATGGTTTGCTTTGTTAAATGTTCATTTTGCCAAGAGACGTTCGACTCTTCTTCAATATATTTTGACCACCTTAAGCAACATTACACACCAGTTGGTGTCGATTTTATATGCAACTTTGATGAGTGCTTTATGAAATTTAAAAATAAGGACAGTTTTAAGAGGCATATTTTAAACCATTTTTAAAAAAATCCATTTCAGTCCAAACTGTGTTTGTCGGAAAAAGGTAAAAGAGCAAATTGTGATGAGAATTGTGAAAATGCAATGAGGCAATTTTTAATAAAAAATTTGATTATGAAGAATCTCTAAATAGTGTAATTGAGTTGGCTAACAGATTCATAATTCAGTTACACTCCAATAATAATTACAGTCGTTCGGATGTTATTTCTTTACAAAAATCGATAGAAACGTTTATTGTATCTCCAATTTGCAGCTTTGTAGAAAAAAGCATAAATAGTGTGGTTCTCAGTGATGACTTTGCAGCGAAAATGGTTACTGAAATAAAAGGATTGTTCAAGAATGTACACTCAGACTATATACTCGAAAAATCGTTGGTTGAACGAGACCTCATAGAAAATATACAAACGTTTGGTATTGGTGATTCACTAAATTAACTAATTAACGCTACTACTTGTGAATAATTTGTTTCTTCACGTAGGAATATTATAACACGGGCAAGAGAGGCAAACTTTATAATAAAATATTTAACCTTAAGCGGCTATCAAAGGGCATATTTGACGACAACGAAGAACCCAGTAGCAATATGCTAGATACATTCGGTTAGATTTTGAACACCTTATATTTAATTTTATAATTTATAATCCAAATTCAGTTCCAGAAACCGATGCTGCTTTATCTGTTCAATTTCTTCGAAACGGAAAAGTATCAAATGAAGAACTGGACTTATATTGGAGAAAACGTTCACAGCTTCGATTTCTTCAAATAGAAGAGTCGAAAACCACAAGCGAAGTATTCAAATTATGGCCCGAATATGTAATGCCTTCTGGCTACGAACTTGTAAAACTGTCTTAAAACATTTAAAGTCCGTTTTTTTAATGTTCAATATTTCTTTAGATTGACATCGATTTTAAGCTCAAATACCCACGGGCAACCGATCTTAAACTGAAATGGTCTTGTTCGGAAAGCAAATTGCTTAAAATGCTTCAAACAAAGGTGACCTCTGGAACAGCTTCAGCGCTCCTTAAACAATTGCGTGAAAATTATGAAGGTAAGATATTATTTAAGCCTTACAATTATTAATTCGAATTAAACTGTTTCATTTCTCTTTCTAAAATCGAAAGTATTTTCTATTTTGTATACTTTACATAATCTACTTCCACCTCAGCTTAAGGTTGTCAGCGCAAAAGATGGATCAAAGACCAGAAAAAGTTTCACAGTATCAGACTCACAAGAATCCTTTGCCATAGTAGCGGAAACGATGCAAGAAATTAATATAAAATTGAGCCTTCTTAAATTGCAAAAGCAAAACATTCAGCCACGGTTATTAGTTTTGGGTGAACTCAACAATATTAAAGAAATTTTTGTATATTTTGATGAGACAAAATATCCTATAATGCACATAGTAACAGCTGTTGATATTCTTTTTAAAATATTTTTTGTATTTAATTTGGAGTTTCCAAGCGAATCGGATATATTTTATACTTTTTTACAAACTTTTTTTTATGAAATAGACAGTAATAAGAAAAATTCTAAGGTACTAACTTTCATTAATGATATTATGCACAAAGACTAAACTTCTATTTTTATTGCTAAACTTGTGTTCCTTAAAAGTACAAACAGAATTTAAATGTAAATAGAAAAATATATATACATACTTTAATAATATGTTTTAAAAATGGAGTATTTTTTGAGTTTCTTTAAAGAACTAATAGAATTTAAATGTAAATAGAAAAATATATATACATACTTTAATAATATGTTCTAAAAATGGATTACTTTCTGTTAAGTTTAAGTTTTTACGCCTAAATAAAACAACATTAAACTAAAAAATCTTTTAATTTACAATAAGACAAAAGGTCATATCTGTGGAAAAAATCAAAAGAAAAATAAACAAACTAACAAAATTATTTGTTAGATTGATAAATAAATTATATAATTTTGTTTCCAATTTGAGAAACATTTTAATCAAGTGAACAAATAATTTTGTTGGTAATTTTTATTAAATTGATCAATGTTCTTGTTAGTACAACGATCACTTTTGTTATATTGTTTTAAGGGAATCAACAAATTTTTTTTGTCAATATGATATTTTCTTTATCGAGTGAAAATAAAATGATTTTCGATAAACAACTTACAAATTCTGTAGTCAATATGATGTTTTCTTTATCGAGTGAAAAAAAAAATATTTTCGATAGGTTGAAAATTAAAAAAAATTTTATTCAGATCAACGAATTTCGTATTCAAATACGAAATTTATTTTTTCCTGTGTAGTGTGAAGTAAACCAGCGTTGAATAAAGCAAATTATGTATTTTTTTCGTGATTTTCAGCCAGCCGAGAAAAAATATCCTATTTTCTTGAGTCTGCTTAAAATCAAGAAAATCGATGTCAGTGCGAATGCCGTATGATCATTATACCCCTGTGCAATTTTACCCAATTTCGTGGTCTGATATCAGCGGCAAAAATGGCAATAATTTTCAGATCTATACAATGCGTAATGGGTAATTTATTCAATGTATTATGTTTGAAACTTGTATGCATTTAATTGTGTAGTTATCATTTTATAGCAACAAATATTTGTCGTTGGTTTAAATTAAATTGTTTATATAATATTTATAATTACTTTGTTATAAACGATTACATTAGGGGTGTTTTTTTCGTAACCTATATAAGTTAACATCAACTGTTACGAAAAAAAAACGCATACACGTTGAGTATAATCTACTTGACTTCATCAGATAATTATTTATTTTTATTTATCAATTTGTTTATTTAAAAGTCAAAGAAAAAAATTCTAAAGAATACAGGTGGTTCTACTGCATCGACACTACAATATACTTATTTGAAGTAGCAGTGAATTATTGGACTGAAAAATAGATGTTTGGTTAAACGAAATCTCCAAATACGAGGTTACGATTGACATACTGGGGTACCGCTCTATTCAAAAATAAATCAGGCAGCGTAAACGAACGCTCATAGCCCAAAATATACGACTCGAGAGCACGTGCAAAAATAAAACGAAATAAAAACAGCAGACAGTTGTCCGAGGCCTTCGGCCACGGACTGTCCCTGCAGGCTGTGACATAGACACGGCCATTAGGTTTAACGTAGAATACGCCATCCGCTAAGATAGAAAACATATATAACAATAAATGATAAATAACATAAGCAAATGCATTTATTTATTTGATAGTTACTTTTGATTATATATGTACATAAGCTTATGGTAGGAAAAATAGGATAAATATGTTTATAAATTAACATTCAAATTTCTCGCAAAAACTAAGTCAATGGTTGTGAGGAAGATATCAACCAATATGAAATGCATATCAAACGAAAGATAACATCTTCATTTACCTACAAAAAATTTTTAAAAAAAGTTATCTCGCCGTTTCCTCATAATCAATGAAATAAAGATTACAACAATAATAATCTGACATGACTCCCTATACCGTAAGGTAAGACGTATTCTACGTCAAAAACGCCCGCGTCCCCGAGCTAGCCGCGTGCTCTTCTTTATATAGGCTTCTTCGCCCTCTTTTATATTTTGAATAAGTAAAACGAGGAGTTCGGGAGCAGATCTCGTACCGCAAGCGAGATATAAAAAGCTATTGTGTCGTGGTATGAGAAATTGGCTCCAGGTAATGAATGTGGATTGGATTGTTCACCATAACTTGTTCGAAAACTACATAAAATTTACCACAAAGTACATCAAATGTACCAGAAACTACATACTTGTACAATATTTATTTAACGTAGTATTTTCCATTAAAGTGCATAAAATGTACAACAAAATGCACATGAAAATTTACCACAAAATGTACCACATGTACAAAAAAGTCAATTGTACTAAAACTTCACCAAAAGTACTTAAAGTGTAGTAAAAGTACTAAAATGTGTACCAAAAGACATACGGGTACCAAAATGTGTACCAAAAAGTGCATAAAGTATATCATAAAATTGTATAAGGTGCAGTAAGCAGACAGAACCGTGGTGTTCTTGCGAGACATGGGAAGATATCGGTTAAAGTAGATACTTATATTTTGAGAATCGAAGTATTCTTCGGTTTTCTTTGTACACTTCACTTACTTGTGGGATCGCTTTAGTAGTTTAATAGTCTCCAGTATTGTCTTGGAATTATTCTTCTTGAAGAAGAAAAATCAAAATATTTTATTCAACTTTTTACAAATTTTGATTAACTACCCCTAATATTTACATCATCATTTTCGAAACATCGTGGAAATATAAGAAATGGGAATGACATACATTTTGTATTTTCCATACAACACACTCGAACTTGGTAACACTTTTTTCATCGGGGTTATTCTCAACTTCTAAAATTATACATGTTAACGTGCAGGTTGTCATTTTGTATGACTTAACGTGTATAAGTTACGAAAAAAAACACCCCTATTATAACAATAAACTTGCACGATCCCTGGGAGAAGTGTAAATGTGCCATCTATATTGTCACTGTTGTAGACCCCAACCACAACCATTGCCAACTTGACCAACCGTCCCGCTTTTGCGGGATTGTTCGGCTTTTTGGTGTCCCCTCTCGATGCTTTATTTTATATACACCAATACCTCATTTTGCGTCGTGGTTACGTTCCAAAAAAAAGCGACGCAAATTGAAACAACGCAAAGTGAATTATGATTTTCTATAGCAAACTATGTAAAGATCGAAGATAGGTTCCAGGGTTACGAAAATATTACTTTTTAAAAAGTAAATTGAACAAAGTAAACATTTAAAAAATAAAAATAATATAAAATTTTATTACATACATACCAAAAACAAAAAAAAAACCAATTCAATTAAAACAAAATAAAATATTCAATTAATTTATAAAAAAACAAAATAAAATTTAATCACTGTCTGATGAGTCCGTAGTGGCTGTTGTCGTAAGTCGGCTTTCTTTCACAAAAAATTGGTCCCATGTTTGCTGAACAGCTTTTTTTTTCAACGTAGAATAAATTTCCTTGTAGCAATTGATATTCGTAGTTACCGCCTGAGACATTTCAAAACTTCTTCCGCTGTCAGGATCGTTTTTTAAAAAAATATCCATAGCTTCGTCAATTAAACACATCGCTTTGGAAATTTGTTTGGAAGTACAATTTTTTTCTTCTGAGATTTCTATTGAACCAGTCACTGTCATCTTCTACATTAGCAAATTGCAATTCCAGTTGCAATAGTTCTTCATTAGACAATTTGCTCGAAACTTGAATCTCTCAAACCAGCCTGACTAGCTTCAAATGCTTCATTCTTGTCTGTATTACTACCACTAGCATTATCGTTGGATACTGCTTTACTTTTTATGTCATCTAATAAGCTTTTTCCTTTCGTCTGAATTACCATTTTACCTAATGGTATTCTCTGCGCAACTTGATTTTCAATCCAAATAGAAAGCAAGGACTCCATTTTAATCATCAAAGCACTCCTTGTGCGGGTCGTCGTTTTAGCATCTAATGATGTTGCAGATTTTGCAGCCTCTCTTATTTTATCCCCATCTCGATCTCTAATAGTTCTGACAGTTTTTGCAGCCAGACCAACAGTCTTTTCTATCTCCACAGATAAAAATTAAAGACTGGAACCCAAAATTAAAGACTCGAACCCAAAACAACGCAACTTTGAAAATCTTACGACGCACAGTGAAAATTAGTACTAATTCAACAGCGACGCAACTTCGAAAAAACGCAAAACGAAACGACGCAAAGCGAGGTATTGGTGTATTTAGACTTATTTTAGCTAATTACATGTATTTTTATTAAATAAACTAAAAATTTAATTATTAAAATTTTTTTCATTACAGAGATCGAACGAGTTTTCAGTCAACTAAATATTGTTAAAACTAGGTTACGAAACAGATTAATAACAACTACTGTAAATGCTGTGCTTAATGACAGGTAAGTTGTAAAATTAATATACATACATACGTATATTTCCAACAATATTTTTCTCGTTTTTTTAAATTTCGGATATGGTCTCACATGTAATGACAAATGTTGTTACGAGTCTGAAGTTCCAACATCATTACTTAACAATTTCGTCACACTTGCCGCATATAACGGGGTTTTCAATAAGAGCGCTACACAAGTTTTTTTAAATAAAACAATACCGGTTTTAGATACCAATGAAATTCTTTATTTCTGTGAAAGTACGTTCGATGCCATTATGTATGGAACTCGACCTCTTTTGCATGGCCACCACGGGCACGCTTGCAGAAGTCCAGAACCTGGCTGGCTTGTTGGCATAGACCATAGACTTGATGTAGCCCCACAGGAAATAATCTAACGGCGTCAAATCGCACGACCGAGGCGGCCAATCGACTGGGCCATTTCGTGAGATAACACGTTCACCAAACTTGGTTTCCAATAAATTGATTGTGGCATTCGGTGTGTGGCTTGTGGCTCCGTCCTGTTGGAACCACATGTCCTCCAAGTCCATATTATCCAATTGGGGCCAAAAATATTCGGTTATCATTGAACGGTAACGATTCGCATTCACAGTAATGTGCCGGTCTTGATCATCACGGAAGAAGTACGGCCCAATGACGCCGCCGGCCCATAAACCGCACCAAACCGTAATTTTTTCGGGATGCAATGATGACTCATGGATTACGTGTGGATTGCTGTCTGACCAATAACGCATATTTCGGTTATTGACGAAGCCATTCAGCCAGAAATGAGCCTCATCGCTGAAGATGATTTTCCGATGAAAATCCGAACGTAGCGCTCTTAAAGTTGAGGCCACTGACTCCAAATTTCGGTAGTAAATTTTAATAATTTCGGCTCGTTGTTGGCTCGTATATCTTTCCATGATGAAATGGCAAACCTTACTGAAGAGAAATGTCAAAAGAGCGGGAAAAAATATGGCGTCGTTTGCTGTCCCTATCGATTTACTTTTGTAGCGTCTCTGTTGAAAAACCCTTTATATTAAGATATTAAAAATATATAGAAATATATAACAAATGAGTATATATTTTACAGATATGTTATATATTTTACAGATATGTTCATAAAATTTGATTAGTCAACTATGACGGATATAACCATCAACTGTGATTAATTGTCATATAATCTTGCATTAGTTAACAGCAGTAGAGTGAGCAGCTCAGATACATGGTTTATACGCGAGGTAGATGCAATATCACACGTACACAAAAGTTTCCATCAACTTTTCATATTGGCTTTAGGTAAGTGATAGAAACATTGATGGATATTTCCATCAACACTGACGTTCAAATAACTGCCACTGCTCTTGTAGGGGTAATTAAAAAAAAACCCGAAAATCGGTTAGTTGACGCCAGTCAAACGGTTTTATCCAATTTGTGATAACTATCCTTGCAACAATTTAAAAATTAAACAAAAGGAGATATGTTTTTCAAATATTAATAATTTTTTTGGAATTAAGAAGCACCATACGATTTTTCAATATAATTGTTTAGCTTAAATAAGTGCTACACAAGATTCTAGAATTGTTTCCTAATTTCAAACTGGGTTATAACTTGAATAGCAATTAAATAATTTAAATTAGAATATAAATTAACTTTGTACATTTTATAAGATTAGGGAACTTTAAAATTATATCAAATTCAAGTATGATTTCCAAATTTTTTCAAATTTTGAACTCCAAAATTAGAACATCTCTTTGAGAATTCACAGTAATTACATAAAATGTGCATGTGCTGTTGCTCTTTGAACAACAATATCAAAAATGCTTAGAATTAATCAATGTGAACGAACATTTCAAAATATCTTCATATCTTTTGTGGTTGTTTTATTGATTTGTCTACGAAGTCTCAAATCTACTAGTTACACATCCAACTCTGTAGCGTTTCACGTTTCCACCCGCTTTCTACAAGAGCCACCACATCTAAATGTAAAGAAAAGAATAAAAATTATAATATTAAAAAATAATCTAAGGTTTGTATAAGCAATTGCTTCAGTACCCAAAAATCCATCTAAAGCAACCCGTTGGTTTCCACACCAACACTGTAAAGACCGTATAAGGTTCCAGGATTAAAAGATATGTGAATAGAATACGGTTGTAGTCACAAAACATAGTCACGGTTGCCACTGACATTCTGGGGATTCCCATCACGAGACCTAGGCGCAGTATAAGAATTGACCTGAAAAACAGAGGCAGAACATATGTGTATTAGCCATCAATATAACATAAGACTCAAAAAAAATTGCATAATGTGTCAGGTTACATCCAGTTGGAAGGAAGTTCCTTTCGCTAAAAATACGATAATTTAAATGGATCTTTTTTAAAAAAAGTATATATTCTTAGGTCGTTTTTGTAAGAATTTGTATTATATTTTCCCGAAAAGGTAATGTTTTTTTAAGAAAAGGTACTATTTTTAAAACGAAGTACTTTCTGTAAGAAAAAGCCATAAGAGTACGATTTTTCAAAAATTAAATTGTCCGAGCGTTTGGTCGTGTTTTGTTTTTCATTTCTAATTAATAATATATATAATTAATTAATAAACACGACCAAACGCTCGGACAATTTAATTTTTGAATACACTATGAAAGGTCGGATAAATCATCACTTAATCACTATGATTTTTTTTACGAAGAACTTTTTTTAAGAACAGGTACTTTTTATAGAAGTACAGTGTGTTTCAAAAGTGAATACCCTATTGGAAGATGCTCTTATTTATGCAAATGGCCGCCAATGTCAAATCTGTTTTGACATTTGTGGACTAGACAGATGTAGAATACAAATAAACCAGCCATGGAGCGATACACTCTCCAAGAACGCGGAATAATCGTGTCTATTTTTTTGCGTAACAATTCGTCTGTGCTGTTAGCGCAGCGCGAATACCGTCGCCAATTCCCCGGCCGTCGGACACCGACTGCGCAGACACTGCGCCGTTTGGCCACTAAGCTTGAAGAGTATGGGACCACACGAGACGTTGCCAGGAGTGGCCGGCCCCGGAGCGCCCGTTCTGCCGAGAATATCGCCGCTGTTGTCGAGCTGTCGCCGAAAACATCGACCAGACGCCGTGCCTCGCAATTAGCCATCCGCCGGTCGTTCCTATGGCGAATTTTGGTCAAAGACCTGCGCATGTTCCCATACAAAGTCCATTCCGTGCATTAGTTGCTGCCTGTCGACCGTCAAACTCGTGTAACCTACGCCGAAGCCATCCTCAATCTCGTGGACGAAATGGACGATTTTTCCACCAAAGTCATAATGAGCGATGAGGCTCATTTCCACCTCAGCGGGTACGTGAAAAAGCAAAACTATCGCTTCTGGGGTACCGAAAATCCACGAGTGATGCACGAGGAGCCATTACACCCGCTCACAGTGACTACAAGGTGCGCTATTCACGCTGTAGAAGTCATCGGGCCATTTATTTTTCGAGACCGGCTAGTTTTTTCTGCCGCAATTCGACGAACTAGGTCTGGAGGACATGTGGTTCCAACAGGACCACATTCAACCGATATTATGAAGACGGCGTTCCCGGTTCGTCTTATCTCTCGTTTTGGCGATTTGCACTGGCCCGCAAGATCGCCCGATTTAACCATTCCACACTTTTTTTGTGAGGTTTTTTGAAGTCCCGTGTTTACGTGAACAAGCCCGAGACCCTGGAAGCCCTCAAGGTCAAGATTCGACACGAGTGCGAGATTCTGTCGCCCGAAGTTCTCGCCAATCAGTTGTAACGGCGCCCATTTGAACGATATCATCTTCTCAGCTTAACCAATAAAATTCTAAAGGTTCAAATAAACATAATTAAAAACCAGAATCGAAGTTTTCCACTTAGAAAAAAAATGAAAGCCAATCAATATCGGATGACTTCTTTTGAAACACCTTGTAGCAGTATTTTTAGCAAAAGTTTATTTTTTTTAAGAAAATTTACTTATTTTCAGAATTATTTTATTTATTATTTTCTCAAGAAGGGAAAATGTATTATTTTATTTCAAAGAATAAAAATTTTCGTGGGGAAAGTTTGTTTTTAAGAGAAGGTAATTTTTTGAAGATTATTAATTATTTTTTTTAGGAAATGGAAACTTTTTTAAAATTGGTCCTGTTTTCAAGAATAGGTACATTTTGAAGAGTAGGTACATATCTCAAGAAAAGTTATTTTGTTTCACAAAAAAGGGTGCTCTTTAAAGAAAAGGTAGTTTTTTAAGAAAATGCAATTTGTTGTAAAAAAATTTAGATTTTTAAGAATAATTTATTTAAGGAATTTTTGAGTATTAGGGAAAAAATATTTAAAAAAAATTACTTTTTTTAAGAAAAGGTACTTTTTGTAAGAAAATTTACTTTTTTTAAGCAAAGGCACTTGTTTCAGATAAGGTATTTTTTAAGGAAAGCTACTTTGTTTAAGAATATGAATAGGTTTTTCTTTTGAAGAAAATTTACTTTTCTAAGAAAAGGCACTTATTTAATGTGCCTTGTGCATGAGAACGTGGCCTTCGATCCCTGCTCTGACCACCTTAAATTTTTTTCGACGCCGGTCACCTCGCTTAGTGACGGCGACTCTATCGAGTATTAAGTCAAGAAAAAGCTTTCTCAAAATACCGTTCGGAACCGGTGTAAAACTGTAGGTCCCAATCAGTGAGTTTAAAATTAGAACGCGCACAGCTCAGTGGTAGTGAGAAGCACTCCCTAATCCCTACATGGGATGCAACGGGAAATCATTTATTTATTTTTCACTTATTTAATAAAATTTCCTTTTTTAAACTTCTTGCACTTTGGATTTTCTAAATTTACTTTATACTAAATATTGGTTACAGGCTCCACCTAGAAAACTTCCCATTAAACAAGAAATTTCCCAACATATGTGAGACATCTAGTTAAATTCTTTCTCTATGATCCAAGCCGTTAGTCTAGACACAAACCTAAGCAAAAGTAACCAATATAGTTGATAATAGTGGCTTGTAGCATAATAGTGTTAAAACAAAATACGATGCTGAAGATGATGCTTCACAAACAGCGAAACGATCGTCCAGCGAATGTGAGCTCGAATCCCACCCGCTGCATTTACATTTTTTTCACTAACCGGAGAAAACATGATCTCTTATACCCTTAAAGGAAATTACAAAAGTAGTTTATTTTTTTCATTTAGCCCCCATCCCACAACGAGCCATAAGGAACTTTGTTCCATAAAAAAAGAGTCCAACACAGGGAGGATCGAGTTCGTTGGTGGATGTATATTTCTGTAATGCAAACTTCCATTGCTGCATTGATGACATTCAAGATTACAGTTTGCCATTCATCGTTTCGTTGCCGCAATAATTATATTTTCGTTGCTGTAATGAATACGTTGATTATGCATCTTGGTGAAGAAAAATGGGTCAAATGTTAAAAATGGTTAATTATGTTGGATTTAAACAACTGCCATTTTACTAGCTGGAATACCCGACGTTGCCCAGAATATAAACGTAAACGTAAACAAGTAAATTTTCCCGAACTGTAATATCCGGGTTTTCTACACGTGGAGCACGGTACTCCATCTATTCTCCTAGACATCGACTGGAACGTTTTCCGTCACATCAGGAGAGATGTTGCCCCATTCTCCCTGAGAGACTTCCCCAGATCGCACCTGTCCGAAATAACCCTATTCAATAAATCCATACCACCGAGACCTGAAGCCGCCTATTCCGATTAAAAGTCTGAGCTCAATCACATGTACGAGTATCAGCATTTTAACTGCAAACCCTGTTTCGTGGACGATAACATTGATGCTGCAGCGGAAGTGGATGGAATACCATTTTTATGTTGGAATTATAGGCCTTTCAGTGATTTTGATACTTAGGGGATCTTCGATCGATGCTAATTCGCACATGTGAATTGCAGAATTGAGTTTGTATACAGGGTGATTCAGGAAGTTCCGGACAAATTTCTCCAGCGTATTCCTTGGCTCATTTCATGAAGAAGAGTCCACAAGGACCATGTCCGAAAATGCAAGGGTGCTAAATGGCAGCGGGTTAAAAATTTTCGGATTGGCGGTCGGATGGTAGCAGGGTAAAGTTGCTAACTTCTGAGCCAATGGTCGGATTCGGAAAGGTCTTTAAGAGGCCTTTCAGAATCAATAAAAAAAGTAGAAAAAAGTCAAATCGCCGAGATACAGAGCTTTCGGAAAAAAATGGAAAAAAAAATTCACATAACCTCAATTTGCTCAGCCAGATGGCAGGTAACTTATGTTTTTTTCTGTTGAAAGATACCTTTCCAAAATGACCTAAACGAAGCCCAGAGGTGTTACCGTTCCAAAGTTATGACCATTTTACTGAAATGCAAAAATGTTTGTTTTTGTTTTTGGAAGCGAAATAACAGCACACATTTATTTGTTTTTGTAAATTAACACGTTTAAGATTTTATTTTATTGAAATTTTTGTGTGAAGAATCAAAGACATAAGGAAAAAGAAACATTTGATGTTAAAGGAAGTTTTCAATGTGGTTGCCATTTGCTACTAAATACAATTGCAGTCGTTTGCGAACCACATCCGCCACGTTTAGTTCACTCATCTTTTAACGAACTTTCACCGGAGCTTCCTCAATGCGTGCAAGTACCTGCTCACGATTGTGGATCTGCACAGAATACACACATTCTTTCATGTAGCCCCACAAAAAGAAATCAAGTGGTGTGAGATCTGGAGATCGTCGCGGCCATGCGATTGGTCCAGCTCGTCCAATCCAACGTCAAGGGAAATTGGTGTTAAGCCAATCCCGCACAATAAGCCCCTAATGCGCTGGAGCACCATCTTGTTGGTAGAAAACATGATTTCGTACCGCAAGAGGTACTTCCTCTAGTATGTCTGGCATGACTTCCAAGAGACAAATATAATATATAAAAAAAGCCAAATAATTTTGCGAATTTAACCTGGGCGGAAGTAATTTTGGCCCAATCAAGGTGTTGTCGATGATGCCAGCCCAAACGTTGACGGCAAATCGGCGTGGAAATGCTGTTTCTTTCTTGTTGTGGGGATTGTCATGGGCCCATTCGTGCAAATTATGGAAACTAGTTGTGCCGTCTCTCGTGAATTGCGCTTCGTCGGTCCACACAATCGAACGTAAAAGCATAAATGCGTGTACATCACGTTGCAGCATCTCACGGCAAAAGTTGACGCGTAGTGGCAAATCGGCCGCCAAGAGTTCTTGAACTGGTGTAAAGTGGAATGGATGGTTTTTTTCTTTGTGAAGGACGCGCCATACTTTTGATTGTGCCACACCAACTTGGACCGCGATTCGTCTTGTGCTTGTTGTTGGGTTCTCTCTTGTCTATCGCATCCAAAATTAACTCTTCAACTGCAACGTCGTGTTGTTCATTTCCGGGACGCTCCATTTGTGTAAACAACGTACCTTCACGAAATCGGCGGTGCGTCTCACTGAATGTTGTTCGGTTTGGTGTTCGTCGATTAGGAAAACGTAATGCATATTCACGCGCACCAGCTCTTGCATTACCATCGCAGAATCCATACATGTAATGAATGTCTGCTAATTCTTCGTTTGAATAAGTTGCCCCATTTTTACTAATTCAAAACACAACGTACTCGAAACTGTTGCTGCAGCAGAGATTAGCGCAAACCTTTACTTTTTTGTCGTTATTCACTTTTAAAAAATCGGACAAAAATCACTCGTACTTTTCGCGTTCGTAGACACTTGTTGAATGACAAAATTCTATCAATGAATACCTATAAATACTACTTACTTTTTTAATGGACGCTTACTTGATTAGGTATGGACGCTTACTTGATTAGGTATCAAAATTTTGTTTTAAATCTGAGAACCATAAAAATCTCATCATGTGTGGGTGGTTATTTAGAAATTGCCCTAAAAGAAGCCCAGACATTTTTTTCCTTTGTGTTTGATTCTTCTGCCGAAAATTTCAGTAAAATAAAATCTTAAACGTGTTAATTTCCAAAAAGAAATAAATGTGTGATGTCATTTCGCTTCCAAAAACAAAAACAAACATTTTTGCATTTCAGAAAAATGATCATAACTTTGGAACGGTAAGACCTCTGGGCTTCGTTTAGGTCATTTTGGAAAGGTAAGAGGTATGGCTATCTTTCAACAGAAAAAACATAAGTTACCTGCCATCTGGCTGAGTAAATTCAGGTTATGTGAATTTTTTTCCGAAAGCTCTGTAACTCGGCGATTTGACTTTTTTCTGCATTCTTTTTGTTGATTCTGAAAGGCCTCGTAACAACCTTTCCAACAAGCCCAAAAAATCCGACCACTGTCTCAGAAGTTAGCGACTATACCCTACTACCCTCCGACCACCAAACCGAAAATTTTGAACCCGCTGCCATTTCGCCCCTTGAATTTTCAGACATGGTCCTAGTGGACTTTTCTTCATGAAATGAGCCAAAGAATACGCTGGAGAATTTTATCCCGAACTTCCTGAATCACCCTGTATATACGATTGATGATCAACCGGTGGTATCAATTCAGGCACTGTAGTTTGGCATCTGATGATGAACTTGTCACGGGGTTTAAAACTAGTCATGCCAGTAAGTGTGCGTTGAACTGAATTGTCTATTATTTCCAACAAAAACCAACCATTTTTCAATTCGAAAAATGTTCATGACTTCTAAGTTTGTAGTGTGAATTTCTCATACATTAACCAAATACTAACAAAAATCGGTCAATAAAATTCAAATTGAAATGAATTTATTTATTCGCTCTGAAATAATTTCAGTTAAATCTTCTGATAAATGTTGATTTAGCCAGGCATGCAAAGTAACTGTCAGGATATAGAGGTTGCTCTCAGAAATTAATTAGTGTTTGAATAAAATCACAACTACTGATACGATGCACAAGTAAGCAATATCTACATTCGTGCTTTAGTCCTTTCGTCTCCAAGGGAAGTAACAACATTTGGTCGTCCGCAAAAGGGTAAGGGTAATTCACAATTTTCTGTATCATTTCTAATTGTGGGCGATGAAATATTTGCCGACCAGGTGGATATATTCCAATTTTTTGGCTGAATATTTGGATAATTTGGCATCCGACTTGATGCCAGAACGGGTTTTTCAACAGAGACGCTACAAAAGTAAATCGATACGGACAGCAAACGACGCCATATTTTTTCCCGCTCTTTTGACATTTCTCTTCAGTAAGGTTTGCCATTTCATCACGGAAAGATATACGAGCCAACAAAGAGTCGAAATTATTAAAATTTACTACCGAAATTTGGAGTCAGTGGCCTCAACTTTAAGAGCGCTACGTCCAATTTATGGTCGTCATAATCGTCCTACCAGATCAACAATTGAGCGTCTAGTAGAAAAATTTGAATCCACAGGCACAGTACAAAATGATCGCGTGCCAGTGAGACAAAGAAGTGCCCGTAGTGTCGATAATATTGCTGCCGCTGAGGCTTCAGTTCAAGAAAACCCAAATGTGTCTCTCCCAGGTCGTTCTCAGTCGTTGGGCATCTCTGTGACGTCGTTGTGCGAATTTTGCGAAAAGATCTTGGCCTACATCCTTACAATATCAAATTGACGCAAGAACTGAAGCCGCTTGACCACCATAAGCGTCGCATGTTCGTGAATTTGGCTGAGCAACAACTTGAAAATGATTCGGATTTTCATCGGAAAATCATCTTCAGCGATGAGGCTCATTTCTGGCTGAATGGCTTTGTCAATAAGCAAAATATGCGTTATTGGTCAGACAGCAATCCACACGTAATCCATGAGTCATCATTGCATCCCGCAAAAAATTACGGTTTGGTGCGGTTTATGGGCCGGCGGCGTCATTGGGAGGTACTTCTTCCGTGACGATCAAGACCGGCACATTACTGTGAATGCGAATCGCTACCGTTCAATGATAACCGAATATTTTTGGCCCCAGTTGGATAATATGGACTTGGAGGACATGAGGTTCCAACAGGACGGCGACACAAGCCACACAGCGAATGCCACAATTAATTTATTGGAAACCAAGTTTGGTGAACGTGTTATCTCACGAAATGGCGTAGTCGATTGGCCGCCTCGGTCGTGCGATTTGACGCCGTTAGATTATTTCCTGTGGGGCTACGTCAAGTCTATGGTCTATGCCAACTTCGTATGAATATCGAACGTGAAATTGCAGCAGTATCGGCTGCAATTTTTAGCATTTAAATGGCAATGTCACGTGATGTTGTTGTTAGTGTTGATATTGTAGAATTGTTTCACGATTGATGCTTTTGTCGCCGGGGGTGACCAGTCCCCTACTTAGTACAAAGTAAAAACTGGGAGCAGCTTCACTGCGAAACTCGGACCAGAGAGTATGCCTATCTGGTAGCACGGGTGGTGTTGGCCCCCTTGTGGGAGATCGTGCTGGCTGTGGTTGCCACAAAAATCGCTGGTAGAGGCTATGTAGTTGCCTTGTATATCAGTTACTTGTAACGAAGTATGCTAGGCAGGTGCATATCCTCGAAATATGGGATCCGTGGCCCTTATCACGGAAGAGGTTTGGATAGTACCTCCTCTTTACCAAGGAGGAGTAGCTCATGTACAGAGAGTTTACTCAATTGGTAGCTCGTGGACGGAAGAAAGAAGTCGCACTGGCGGATATGCGAATACGGGGCGTTTGTTCTCCCACGTAATCGTGTATACCAATGGTGTAAGGCTTCCTATTCCTGATCTCTTGGCTGCCCCTCTATGCGGGGTAGCACGGATATCTCACGGGCGGCGCTAACAGTCGTATCAAACATGTTCTTGGTGGGGCGGTGCTCACCTGTGGTTAAGGACTTCACGTTGAGAACCACATTAAATCACGCGGACTCTGTTGGTACCTAACGTGTGCCATTTGCATCCACCGGTTAAGGATAAAGATACAAAAACTTAGTCGGTATAAAAATAAATCTAGTCGTTTCCAAAATTTAGGAATAAACTAATCTAAAAATCAAACATTTCTGTGAACAAAGGTAAGACGCCTTTAGTGAATTAAACAGTACAATGATTCCGAAACAAATTAATCGCAACAATGAAACATATTTGTCGCTGCAACGAAACTTATTCGACACAGCGACGAACATAGTTAGTTAATAAAATCATTATCATTAGCTCACTCTCAATGAAAGTATTATTTGAGGCGACGAACACATTCACTCGTGTGGAGATGCTTATTAAATTAAATTAAAATTTAAATATTTGCTGTTGGTAAAAAATACTTAAATAAATTTAGTTATTTTCGAAATTGCCAAAATAAAAATCTCCCAATTTGAAACGGCAAACTGTGGAAAAACAAAATCAATGTAACAAAGAAGTATTTTTGATTTGCAGGTATCCTTTTCATTCGGGCAATTTTCATTGTATGATTAAACATTTTCGTTGAAGTGAAGTACAATTTTACTCACAGTTTTCGCTTGAAGTGAACCTCGTCTGTCAGTTTGATAACTCTACAACGTGTTATGCAGATATTCAATGATAAAATGAAATACGTCACCAAATTAAAGCATAGGATCTCAATAATTATATTACCAGCTATAATATGATACCACTGCTTATCTAGAATAATAAAAAAGTATACAAATTATATTTCGGTTCGCGAATACCTTCTTAAACTGAGGGATTACTTAGTGGTAGCATCTCTGGGCTGGTAAGTATCGCTGCAAGACCCCAAACAAATAAGGAGTAATAAACGAAACGTCTTTGATCCTTGTCCGAATTATTTTGGAGATTTTCTGCCTTAAATGCTGACCATACTTGGAAGCCGATAACATTTTGCCATAGATATGTTGAGAAGAAAAAGAATAGATGCACTCGTTCATATATTTTGAAGACATCTTCTATAGAAAGAATTATAGAAAATCATTACAAATCGCAAATGGTGATGAGGAATAGAGTAGGATAAATATTATGCATGATCCGTAAGTATAAAAAAATACACTGTGCAACAAAGTTTAGGGGTTTGCTTTGGGGTTGGACGTTTCCTGGGCCAAATGATCGCACTAGGTGAGTATAGGCCAACCCCTAAAATTTAGACCGCTCTATAGCTACAATTTTTTTTGTATGGGCGTGGCAACTTTGAATTTTTTTAATCCGATTCTGTTCGAAATAAATTTATAAATAGAGTATAAATATTGAATTGAACGAATTCTTGTGATAATATTTCTGCAGTGCAATTTGACAAGGTTTATTTCCGTAGAATATTCGAATGCTCTGCCACGAAGCTTAAAGGGTCCTTTTCATCATTTGTTCAAAAATTATCAAAAATTTACATAAAATGACCAGCTCAGAATGTCTTACGAATTTATTCCTCATTAAATTTCATTTCAGTGGGAGAATTGTGCATGAAAGTAGATGATATTTTGGATTCAGCGTGCATTTTGAGGAACAACGCTCTCTCTCGACGGACAAAAGTCCAGCTATATCAGACTCTCATTTTACCTGTCTTGACATATGGCACTGAAACTCGTGTCATATCGCAAGCGGATGAAAAACACTCGGGAGTATACGAGAGAAAAATACTCCGTAAAATATATGGTCCTGTTAGGGAAAACGGCGAGTACCGACGTCGCTGGAACGCAGAGCTATATAATATATATTCTGACATGGACATAGCTAGGCGAATCCAATTAGGTCAGTTGCGTTGGCTAGGCCATGATATCAGAATGGATTAAGATGAGCCAGCGCGAAAGGATTTCGATAAAGTACCCGATAGAAGCAGGAAAAGAGGACGACCAAGACTCGGCTGGAAAGCCAAGGCAGAAGAATACCTCAGTATCCTTGGTGTTACCAACTGGCGAGAAAAGGGGAAGAATACAGTCAGTTGGAAAAATATGTTGAAATTTGTTTGTTTAATTAATATGTTTAAGACGTCTGACCTCATGACGTTGTAAAATAGTCAATAAAAGTACACTGAACTGAAACGCATCGCAATGTTCATCACCCCAACAACGTTTGTCATCGAAAGTGAGCTAACGTACAGTTTCATTGCCGCTATGAAAATGTGTTCATCAACTGCAAATTGTCCGTTACAGTGGTGAAATTATGGTTGTTGCTGCAACGAATTTGCTGCATTATTGCAACGAATTGGTTTTATTGCTGCAATGAATTTGTTTCAATGTTGCAACGAATACGTATCGTTCTTGCGACGAATTTATATCATTGCTGCAAAGAACTTGTTTCATTACAGCAATGAATTTGTTTCATTAATGCAACGAATTTGAGTCATTGTTGTAATAAATACGTTTCATTACTACAATGATGTAGTTTCATTGCTGCAATGAATGTTTTGAAGTGTGTTTGAAAGTATTTAGTGACAATTGTACATAAATATACTGTTAGTATTACATTGCAGGTAGTTTGATAACAATTTTTTTAATTTTTGTTTTGGAAATTTTACTTGGTAAATAGATTATATTTATTCTATGTTGATACACTCGTCTGGAGAAGATTGTGGTAGTCGAGGGGTTGAGTGTTATTGTGGCCGTCATATTCAGGTCCTGCAATTAGAAACTATTTAAGATATGTACATATGTATCATATCTTACTGTCGGAGTCGAATTTGGATGTGGATTAGCCGCGAGGTCTGACCAGAGGCCTGTTTCTGGTACCGTGTGCTGTTTGGGATTGACACGTGGAAGGTCTCGAACTCGTGACCTTTCAGTTTGTGTCTTGTTGTTGTTGACCCACGGGGGCATCATCGGGCGAAGCCTGAAGATTGGCTGCCGGTCGCTGTTATTGACCGGAAGAGGTGGAAACAGCCTTGCTCCCACGGTGAGAAAGCTGCAGCCGTCTGACTGTAGTTATTAGACCGTTTAAATTGCAATTTTTAGCATTTAAATGGCAATGTCACGTGATGTTGTTGTTAGTGTTGTATTGTATAATTGTTTCACGATTGATGCTTTTGTCGCCGGGGGTGACCAGTCCCCTAAATAAATAAATAAATGGTTTCCCATTACATCCCATGAAGGGACCGGGGAGAACTTCTCACAATAACTGAGCTGTGCGCTTTCCAGTTTTCACTCACTGATTGGGACCTACAGTTTTACACCGATTCCGAACGGTATTTTGAGAAGCTTTTTCATGGCTATATACTCGATAGTGTCGCCGTCACTAAGCGAGGTGACCGTCGTCGAAAGAAATTTTAAGGTGGTTGGAGCAGGGATCGAACCCAGGATCTCCTGTACAAGAGGCGCGCACACTACCCATTGCACCATGGACGGTCACCAGTCCCCTACTTAGTACAAAGTAAAAACTGGGAGCAGCTTCACTGCGAAACTCGGACCAGAGAGTATGCCTATCTGGTAGCACGGGTGGTGTTGGCCCCCTTGTGGGAGATCGTGCTGGCTGTGGTTGCCACAAAAATCGCTGGTAGAGGCTATGTAGTTGCCTTGTATATCAGTTACTTGTAACGAAGTATGCTAGGCAGGTGCATATCCTCGAAATATGGGATCCGTGGCCCTTATCACGGAAGAGGTTTGGATAGTACCTCACTCTTTACCAAGGAGGAGTAGCTCATGTACAGAGAGTTTACTCAATTGGTAGCTCGTGGACGGAAGAAAGAAGTCTCGCTGGCGGATATGCGAATACGGGGCGTTTGTTCTCCCACGTAATCGTGTATACCAATGGTGTAAGGCTTCCTATTCCCGATCTCTTGGCTGCCCCTCTATGCGGGGTAGCACGGATATCTCACGGGCGGCGCTAACAGTCGTATCAAACATGTTCTTGGTGGGGCGGTGCTCACCTGTGGTTAAGGACTTCACGTCGAGAACCACATTAAATCACGCGGACTCTGTACTTACCACGAACATAAGCTCTACTCCCCTATGCTCTACTCCTTTGACATAGAACCACATCATTGTTTTGTTAAATTATGCAATTGTTGTTGTGTTGAGGGTTTTGATATTCAATTGTAGCGCCATATCTGCCCGCCATTACGCCAGTGTTCGCTCTGTAAGCCTTTTCTTGAACTGCTCTTTTATTTATTTTAACCAAATTTGTTAAAAGCTCGATTGCATTTATTTCATTGTACGTTAAATTGTTACTTTTTATGATCGTCTTACTTGAAACATTTTGCTCATCGTTTTCATTGACTTCGAACCAAAATACTAATACAACGAAACAGACGCGACCGAATTAAGGTTAAAACACCAAACCACGAACATTTTCTTACGATTTGTACCGTCACGTTCATACACACACACACAAATGTTCAGTTACATATTTCGGGGTAGTTTTTCTGCTATCCATGCGTCATTTTATTTCATGTCGTGCTGCTCCTTGCCATTTCAATTATAGATACACAATTTTAACAAACGATCACAGCAAACACATAAATTCACACAATTTATTTTTCTGAACAAAATATTATTACTGTACTAAGTTCAACTAATTAGTAGTTTGTTTTAAAAAAATTATTTAAATTATTCCGGCGGAGAAATATGTCTACCACTTTCGATTGTTGCAATGGAACTGATTTAAGATGTGTACGTGACCCAGCACTCATACTCACCATTTCCTCTTGCTGGCCTCTTTTGTACGCTCACTCATTTTTATGGCTGCTTTTCTCTCTTTACCTTCAAAAAAGTTACTTTCATTGCAATAACGAAATTGTTTCGTCAACTATAAATGTTGGCAAAACTCCAAAATAAATATATAAACAAAAAATCAATAAAAAGTAAGAGATGCACCAAATATCAATAGTTTAAATCTAATGCACTTCCTTTTTTTAATTTTTAACCCATTTTTCTACAAACTTCAAATTAAATAAAATTGTTGCAAGCACAACAAGTAAGTTGTTGCAGCAACGAAATGAAAAATTGTCAAAGAAGTCAAGTATGAAATTTTTCGTTGCAGCGACTACCAAATTGTCGGATATACGAAACGTTTCATTGTAGCAACGTAAAAACATTAACGAAAATGTTTCATCCATACGACGAAGCATTATTCTTTTAGTGTAATTATAGGTTCATTCGAGGCGTAGTTAGTTAAATGCACATTAATGTTAAAAGTGTTAAAACGACACAATGTGCGAGATGGAGCATTGAACCGAATATAAAGGGGTTTTCAACAGAGACGCTACAAAAGTAAATCGATAGAGACAGTAAACGACGCCATATTTTTTCCCGCTCTTTTGACATTTCTCTTCAGTAAGGTTTGCCATTTTATCATGGAAAGATATATGAGCCAACAACGAGTCGAAATTATTAAAATTTACTACCGACATTTGGAGTCAGTGGCCTCAACTTTAAGAGCGCTACGTCCAATTTATGGTCGTCATAATCGTCCTACCAGATCAACAATTGAGCGTCTAGTGGAAAAATTTGAATCCACAGGCACAGTACAAAATGGTCCCGTGCCAGTGAGGCAAAGAAGTGCCCGTAGTGTCGAGAATATTGCTGCCGCTGAGGCTTCAGTTCAAGAAAGCCCAAATGTGTCGGAGGGTAGTAGGATAAAGTTGCTAACTTCTGAGCCACTGGACGGATTTTTGGAAAGGTCTTTAAGAGGCCTTTCAGAATCAATAAAAAAAGTAGAAAATAGTCAAATCGCCGAGATACAGAGCTTTCGGAAAAAAATGGGAAAAAAAATTCACATAACCTCAATTTGCTCAGCCAGATGGCAGGTAACTTATGTTTTTTTTTCTGTTGAAAGATATGTACCTATACCTCTTACCTTTCCAAAATGTCCTAAACGAAGCCCTGAGGTCTTACCGTTCCAAAGTTATGACCATTTTATTCGAACACTGGCTCAGAAGTTAGCAACTTTACCCTACTACCCTCTGACCCTCAATCCGAAAATTTTTAACCCGCTGCCATTTCGCACCGTTGCATTTTCGGCCATGGTCCTAGTGGACTTTTCTTCATGAAATGAGCCAAGGAATACACTGGAGAAATTTGTCCGGAACTTCCTGAATCACCCTGTATATGGCAAATTTACATACTGAAACTTTAAACTTCAAGTCAGAACTCACAATGACCAAATCCAATAACCTACCTAGTTTATTGAAAGTTCTATTTACTTGATGAACATCTATACTGAGGAAGGAATCAATGAGATCAATTTCAAAATATTTATTTAAGATACTCGGAAGAAACTTTCAAGAATTATGAATTTCCGACCAGACTATGCTATTTAGGTTAAAATCACCAACAATACAAAGTTTATCGTCATATTACAAATTCTGCGATAAGTGAGGAATATTTCAAACATGTCGAGAATAAACATCATCCAAGCTATTTGGAGGAATATATGAAGCACAGAAAAAAATACTACCTTTTGTACTTTTTTCAAACAAGGTCAAGAATACTGCACCAAAATTAAATTAAATATCCAAATTTCCAAACATTCTACCAGTTTATTGTCGAATAGATTTCACCAGAGGATTTCGCAGACGAGAATACAGGACGTATCCCTATTTAATAACACTGTGAGACTAAATTAGATTTTTTTCAAAATTCTGTCAACGGATTCTGGTAGAAAGGCATACAATAAAATGTACATGTATCGGCGTTTTGCAAGATCTGATTAGAATTTTTTTTGAGGGCGGGTCAAAGTTTCCACCCCACGGAACTTTCCTGCAATATATCGGCATGCAAAATTGTGTGTTCCTTACTTCTGAGGTACAAAATATGTTCAGAAGTTTTATAGAAAAGATTCAGATAAACATTTTTATGCAACCAATTTACCCTCTAACTGTCACGTATAACCATAATTTTGACTTTTTTTTGAAAACTCGCAAAAAACTGCTCCAAAATGACGGGGCGCGTGGTCAAAATGTTCTACAAAAATTATCGCCCTAAAATTTTACTGTATGTGTCCGAACACTCCAAGACACCAATCTTAGTCCAAGTGGTAGATAATAAGCATAAACTAACTGCCTTCTAAGGGTTAATAATGAATTTTGTCATTTTGCTGTTTCCATTAAAAATAGTCCACGTAATATAATGAATTTTGTCTCCCGTGTAATCATTTAATATATTACAATAACTTGAAAAACAGAAGATTTAAATAAGAAGACCGCATTTCAAACGCCAAGGCAACTTGGTGTTAGCGTTCCCCGTGTTCATCTGATTTGGAGGCCAATTGTTGACTAAAATAGTCTATGCAAATATGAGGATGCAAATAGTATATTTTAGGAGACATATGTACACCTACTGTCGAAAAGGTCCTAAGTATATTTGCGACAGATACTTGGTTATACTAGAAACCAGTGTTGCCAGAAGCCGTCAAAAAAATTGTGCTAAATGACCAAAAAAATTGTGCAAAATGTAAAGAAATTATGCTAAAAACAACAAAAAAAAAATATAAAAAATGCAAAACCATTATGCTAAAATTAAAAAATTTAATTTTGTATACAGGGTGATTCAGGAAGTTCCGGACAAATTTCTATAGCGTATTCCTTGGATCATTTGATGAAGAAAAGTCCACTAGGACCATGTCCGAAAATGCAAGGGTGCGAAATGGCAGCGAGTTCAAAATTTTCGGATTGGTGGTCGGAGGGTAGTAGGGTAAAGTTGCTAACTTCTTAGCCAGTGGTCGGATTTTTTTGTTTTTGGGCTTGTTGGTAAGGTCTTTAAGAGGCCTGGACGTTGCCATTTCGCACCCTTGCACTTTCGGACATGGACCTAGTGGACTTTTCTTCATGAAATGAGCCAAGGAATACGCGGGAGAAATTTGTCCGGAACTTCCTGAATCATCCTGTATATTTGCCCCTGTGTGTATTATTTAGTACCTACTATAGCGTTTGTAAGCATGATTTTTATTCACGAAGTCGTATAATTTTTATAAACAAAGAAAAAAACCTTTTGAAATCAGAGATTTGTATTTTTGATAGAAAAATTTCCATAGAAACATTAAAATAAAAAATCAGTTTTGTTTAAAAAACTGTGATTTTTATAAAACTAAAGCTCCGATGATTTATCAGGAGTTTCTTGTGTGTTTATTATAAGGCAATTTCCATTTTCGGTTTTCATTTGTAGCTACACTTATTAGTAGGAAGTCGTGAAATTTTAATCTGGAATCTATAACTTTTTGAGAAACAATGCAAACATACCTACGGGTTTGTGCTTTTCATATTAAATGTTTGAAAAACATTACTCTATGATAAGGATTTTTGAAATATTTTTGAAATATATGAGCAAAAAAATGTATTGAACAGATGTTTCATTTATCATCCTTTGGTGTGTGTTGGTCCGGTGTGTTTTCTGCCTAAAGATTCGATATTTATTCAAAAATATAACTGTTACATGTTATTAAAATGTATAATACAACAAAATTTTGATTGAAAATTGTGCAATATCTAAAAACTTAGCATAAAAACATTTTTTGGAAAAAAATCATGTTTCAAAAATATTATGCTGACGCTAAAAAAATTATGCTAAAAAAGCATTAATTATGCTAAACTGGCAACACTGCTAGAAACGGTGTTTTCCTAACAACCCGTTGAGTACAACATACTGGCGGATCAATAAGTCCGTGACTTTTTGAATGAAACACAGTTTTTTTTTGCACAAAAAATTTAGTTTTCAAAATACTCCTAATCTCCTTTTAGCTCAATACACTTAGTCCAACGTTTTTCCAATTTTGGTATCCCTTCCAAAAAATATAATTTTTCGGCGTCCATAAAATAGGCATTTGTTTGATCAATAATTTCATTGTTGGAGCTAAATCTCTTTCCACCAAGCCATTTCTTTAGGTTTGGAAATAGGAATTAGTCACTGGGGGCTAAATGCGGGGAATATGGCGGATGAGGTACAAAATCGGAGCCAATAAAGTGTATGGTCCATTGAGAGCACACGCGGCACCCATCTTGCAGACAGCTTTTTTAACATCGAAACCACACTGCCGTATGAAATGCTTATAGCATCAAAGATCTCACGCACTTTTGCTCTTCGATCGGCCAACACCATATCGTGCACTTTTTTGACATTTTCGGGTGTATTGATCTCAATTGGCCGTCCAGAACGTTCAGCGTCATTTGTACTTGTGCGACCACAACGAAAGTCAGTAAGCCACTTTTTTACCATTGAAATCGATGGTGCGGAGTCCCTACAGTATTTATCATGAATTTCCTTGTTTTCTCGAAATTCACTTTTTTTAATTTTTAAAAAAATTCACGAGGTTGTATGTTGTGAACAGCTGTTAAACGCAAAGTAAATGACGGACCTTGCTCAAAAATTGACAGTAGTCTATTAACAGGTGGTACTTGATGGCAGCAGTGTTGGATTTTATATAACTACGAGGGAAGTTCGAACAGTCAAGGACTTGTTGATCCGCCCTTATGAACTTCTGAGGTGATTATTGTTAAATAAATTTGAAGTACTATAGTATTAGTTAGGTATTGGTAAATGAATTATTTAATAAAGTTAATGAATTGAATTTAATAAATAAAATTAATTATAAGGATAAACAATTATGCGCGCCATCTGGTAGATTTGACAGCAATGTTAGTGCCACAGCGCCATCTGGAGGGGAGTAGCATTAACATGAATTTATCAACATCTGACCATCAGCTGATAGTGAAACTGACAATAGCAGCTGTGACACCTAACATCAGCTACCAGCGCGCATTTTATAAAAGGCGAATCAACTGAGTACCCGAGGCGATTAGGTCTGCAGACTTTGAAGAGCCAACATAACCGTAGTAGTGTATTAGACATCTTAGTTCAAACGTAGATAGTATAGTAATCTGTAGCCAGCCGTCCTCCCGCTGGTTCAAGCCCGAGATTCCCTACCTGTGGGGTCTTGAACTTGTTACCCGTGTTTGACTTTGTTCCCCTGGTTCAAGTGAGACATTCCCTGCCTGTGGGGTCTATAACTTGGCACCTGACTGTTCGCGTGTTTGACCTTGTTCTCTAGTTTCAGTCAGAGATTTCTTGCCTGTGGGGTCTTGAACTGGGCGCCTGCCTGTTTCTGTGTTTGTGTTTGTTCTCTCTTTCAAGTCAGATATTCAGTGCCTGTGGGGTCTTGAACTTGGTACCTGTCTGTTCCCGTGTTTGTTTTTTTTCTCTGGTCCAAGTCAGACATTCCCTGCCTATGGGGTCTTGAACTTGATACCAGCCTGTTATCGTGTTTGTTTTTGTTCTCTGGTTCAAGTCAAAGATTCCCTGCCTGTGGGGTCTTGAACTTGGCACCTGCCTGTTCCCGTGTTTGTCTTTGTTCCCTGGTTCAAGTCAGACATTCCCTGCCAATGTGGTCTCTACCTTGTTGCCTACCTCTCCCGCTGGTTAAAGCCAGAGATTCGCTGCCTGTGGGGTCTTTAAATTGGCACCTGAATGTTCGCGTGTTTGACCTTGTTCCCTGGTTCAAGTCAGAGATTTCTTGCCTGTGGGGTCTTGAACTTGGCACCTGACTGTTCCCGTGTTTGTCTGTGTTCCCTGGTTCAAGTCAAAGATTCCCTGCCTGTGGGGTCTTGAACTTGGCAGCTACCTGTTCCAGTGTTTGTCTTTGTTCCCTGGTTCAAGTGAGAGATTTCCTGCCTGTGGTGTCTTGAACTTGGGACCTGCCTGTTCCCGTGTTGTCTTTGTTTCCCCCTGGTTCCAACCAGAGATTCCCCTCCTGTGGCGTATTGACTTTGGTCCCTACAATTGTTCCCGCGTTCGTCCACATTTTCGCTGGCGTAGTATAGACAGAGGCTCTCTACTTGGTTGCTAAACGCCAGCGCACAAAAGCCTGGCCGAACCATCGATCACGACAACTGCAACGACCCATAGACTACGCGTCACTGTCACTCACCCACGAGTTACCGCAAACGATCTCCGCCACCGGTAACCCTCTGACCGATTCGTCATCATCTGCCAGCCGCCAACGCCTACAGAATCCCACCGCTATTTTGCCGCTCCACGCTGAGAAATGTACCCTAATATTATTATTATTAGAGAGATTAATACGTTAAAAATAAAATTTATCTCTATACAAAATATTTCTAGCGTTCTACTCTTTCTCTCAGAGAAATAAATGGAATGTAACGAACCCCTGGCGACCACTGAGTATGCCTCAGCTTCAAAGGGAAAGCCCGTCGTTATAACTTGGAAATAAAGCATTCAAATATTCTATAAATAATCCTTGTCAAATTTGACTGAAGACATATTATCACCGGTTCAATCCATTCAATATTTATCCAATCAATATTTATACTCTGTTTTTAATTTATCTCGGACAATATAGCGAAAGAAAACTCAAACTTGTCACGCCTATAAAACAAAACTGTAGCTACACAGCGGTCTAAATTTTTGGGGTTTGACTATGCTCACCCATTGTCATCATTTGGCGTTAGAACCGGCCACCCCCAAATTTCGTGTTGCACAGTGATGTCGATTAAAATCAATTTTTTTTAAATTCAAGGAATTCATTAATGTCATTAACGAAACTTTAGGTAGCATTTTGGCAAATTATGTATAGGGGGGGGGGAATACTCAATATATGCCAACATATTTGGTACACCTTTAATATCTAGCGAAATACACTGAAATAAATATTTTTAAATTATATTTATCTATTCTTTTTCAAACCACAGCCCATATAATATTCAAAAAAATCAATGAGTGTTCGAACTCACGGGCGATGTGTTAACACGTTTTTATTACACGGCACCTGTTCGATTTCTATGAACACATAAGTAAATGTTACATTGGAAATTAAAAAAATGCAAGCTCTTTTAAACATTAATAAATTCATTTAATAAGTATTGATAAAGGTTTATTTGATGCCCAGAATGCAGTCAATTCCAAAAGCCATTATACGATGTATACGTACTTCTATTATACATAAAATGTAGTTTAAAATTGGTTTGCTGTGGTTTGAAATCGTTCTTTTGGGGCTGAAGGCTCTGCTGCTAATGCACTTTCCTTTTTCTTACATCTGCTTTAACATTAGATGTAATATTGTTAAAATAAATAAAGCAATATTTAGCTCACTGAAATCATTATTTTTGTTTTGTCGTAAACAGAGTGACAACAAAAAGTATTGAATAGTATAGAGTACTTATTGCGCTCCTTTTCCGCTTTCATGTAGAGAGTCTGAGTAAAAGAGCATAAACGAGTCTTATTAGCTTTATAGAATATTTCAATATAAATGCAGCATTTCGACAATGTTATTACATAAAAAAATATCGTACAAAAAGCATAAATATTTCAAAAGGCATCAATGTTACACATTAAAATTATGAATGAATCAAGTTATGACAAAAAGAGAGTAATACGTTTTGAAAAATTCTCAAGATGTCGCCAGTGCTTTTGAGTCATACAATTCGTTCCATGAGTTCTCTATTCTATTCAATATTGGTCATTTAAATCGCTCCCGAGTGAGTCAAATATAAAAAATTAAAAATTCACTTGGAAGTTTAATTTTTATTATACTGGCAGTGAGAGCTTTATAGTGCAGTGTAGCCGAACTCTTCGACTCGCGAGTGGAATTTTTTCGAATATGTATATTCTTAAGAGGCAGCTGGGACAAAAATCGATTGGAATGTTGTGGAAGGTGAGGAAAATGTTCAATGTCTATCAGAAAGAACAGAATCATAAAAAGCGGACAAAATCGGATGGAAAGATGGGGAATGTGCCCATATAAAGTGAACAGTATAGGGCACATTCCCCATCTTTCCATCCGATTTTGTCCGCTTTTTCTGATTCTGTTCTTTCTGATAGACATTGAACATTTTCCTCACCTTCAACAGCAAATAACGAGAACATTAGTTTGGAAAGTTTGGATCTAGAGTTCGACTAATAATTGGAATATAAGTTTAAATAAGGCTACTAAAGGCAGACCAAAATGTTGGTTTGTATAAAAAATAGTGTCTGTTAAAAAAGAGCCAAAAATTGTGGAAAAACTTTGGACTTCAAAGCGTAAAAAAATGTGTTTGGAATAATTGCGAATATGTCTGTGGGTACAAAGGGGGAACAATTGGTAAAAACGATACAACTTCTACTAACGATAATAATTTTTTTTAGAAATTTTTTAAAAATAGTGTGTGTGGGTAAAAGGTGTAAGAGAGTCATGAAAGGGTAAAACTTCAAAATCAGAGAAAAATCGTTTCCTGCTTCGTTTCGAACACCCATTTGATTACTTCAATTAAAATTACCTGATATATCCATAGACAAGAAATCATACAACGTATAACCAAATAGCATTGCAAAATAACCCGCCATTGACACCAAGTACCAGGAAACTAGTTTAAATGTTAACTTCTCCTTTAACTCCTTCTTCTTTCTGCACGTATATACCACCATTATTGGAAGGCAGATAGGCATTGAAGAGTTACATATTAAAGCTAAAAAATGATTGCAAGAAATTTAATGCATTTCAACAGTTGTTTTATACAAAGACACTTACCGACTATATCCCAAGATAATGCAAGCGGCTACAAAACGTAGTTTTAACATTTATTCAGAGATTTAGGATATTAGTTTTCGTCTTACCTGGTTCATTCTATCACATGGGACATCGAACAACTCATCGAGGTAAAACTCGTGGAATATCAGATCATAATATGGCGAATGGCATGAAGAAATGTATCTCTAGAAATAAAATATTAAAGCGGGAGAATGTTAGGAAGAGAACTGGGCTTGCATTAATTTTCATACTTAAAACGGCTGTGCAAAAAATCACAGTTTCTTAGGAGAGCAAAATCGTCGTTTTATTCACTCAGTATGATAGCTTTATTCACTCCATCCCCAATGATTTGCGTACAAAACGAACTATTGCATCGCACATGGATGCAAATAATAATATAATATGTTTCTATAACGGATAGCGCCTTTTGGCAAACTTTCGTCAGTGTAGCAGACAATGACAGAATGCCCATTAAGTGTGCTGTTGGCCAAATATGTACAATAGGGCTATAACTTTAGAACAATTTTTTAAATTATCAAAAAATACCTATCCATGCCATATGGACCATGAAAATCTATGATGAAAAGTGGGGTCATTTTTTTGCGGGCGTAAAAAATTCCCCCCCAAATCACTTTGAAGTTTAGTATATAGAATTTTTTTTTTTTTTGTTTATTAAAAATACGATATCCTTATTATAAAAACACAAACCAATTGTACCACCAATTATACTACATCCAAAGAGTTAAAAGTAGGGGGGCACAGTGGTTCAAAATTCGAATTTGAGCCCTTAATAAACTCATGATTTCATGTTTTCTATTGGACAGTTTTTTTTACAATATTCTTCAACTTTTCTCAGATACAGTTTATAAAAACTTCACTACTTCGATGTATTTAAGTTAGTTTGTTGCATGGACAAATTTGTTATAATAAATATTCGCTTGTGGAAGACTTTTGCAGGGGGTTTCTACGGATCTCTCAAAAATACTCAATAATAATAATAAATATTCAATAATTTGTACATGTTCTTCCAGGTTTTCGGGATTTCGTTCATTCCTTAAAATAACAAGGAAACTCTTTTTTTTGAACAAAATAGAACCAACCTCACAATCCCAATTGTTTACTTTTATTTTCATTTGTTTACAGTTTCGCTGAGACAGATAGGTTCTCTATCCCATATACTCGTTGACTTTTGTGTTAGTGCGTAGTGACATTGAAGTTTATAAGATGTTTTATAGAAGTGCTCTAATTTGTAACCGGGAAAATTCGGATATCTGGACCCAAAATTATTCGAGAAGTTGAAAATATCGAATACCCACTATGTGAATTAAACCAAGTACCAAAAAAGAAAATAGTTGTAGGAAGATTTAATGCGTTGCTCCAATTACACAAATAAAAAATAAATAGATGTGAGATTGTACCTCAAGAACTATCCGACTTGTGGATTAAGTTAAATATTCCCAAAATGGCTATGTCCTCTATATATATAAAAAAAAAATGGTTTCCCATTACATCCCAGGAAGGGACCGGAGACAACTTCTCACAATCAATGAGCTGTGCGCTTTCCAGTTTTCACTCACTGATTGGGACCTACAGTTTTACACCGATTCCGAAGGGTATTTTGAGAAGCTTTTTCATGGCTATATACTCGATAGTGTCGCCGTCACTATGCGAGGTGACCGCCGCCGAAAGAAATTTAACGGTGGTCAGAGCAAGGTTCGAACCCAGGATCTAATGTACAAGAGCCGCGCACACTAACCATTGCACCACCGACGGCCATATATAGAAAAGTAAAAAAGTTGATTTTTGTGTGTCAAAAAAATCAAAAGCATCCAAAGGCCAATGAGTTTGAAAACCATTTTGATATTTCCAAGCAAACTTTTGAACCAATACCCGAAACAAGCTCACAACGAAATCTCTCCGACTCAGATTCGACAATGATGGCGAAGACTCATATGATGGTGATGACGATTACACGCCATCTTCAAGACTTAAAGCAAATAAGCGGTCAATAAAACCAGCTATTACTTCAGTAAACAATGTTAAAGTAAGTACCAAAAAAGCAGCTAAAATATGCAAGGATCTAGCTGAATCAGAGGTCAACATCTCAACTCCATCCCAACCAGCAATTTATAAGGCAGTAATTAAATCTGCGGATAAAAAGATAGAGATTCTAAAAAAAATTTTAAAATACGAAAACTGGTGCGTTCAATTGATGGGCAGAAAATTGTAAAAAAGGAAATACAGGTTATTACGCTTAAAAACCAATTACGGGAAATAAAGCTACACTGAAAGAAAAAACCCTCATACCTTTAATGAATTCTTACATTGCATCAATGAAAATTGTCATTGTTTTTGAGCCAATGTCGGGCTTCATTAATGCTATGAACAATGTTACATTAAACGAAAAATGTTTCATAGACCTGAAATTAATGTAAACTTTCTAACCGGAATGGAACATAATCATTGTATTAAAGAGAAATGCTACATTGGTATTATAAAACGTTTCATTGATGTAATGAAATATAGTCATTGATGTTATGATGATGCTATGAACATGTTTCATTAATGTAATGAACATATTTCATTGATGGTATGAACATGTGTCATTGAAGGTCTGAATATGTTTCATTGATTATATGAACCGGCTTCATTCATGGTATGAATATGTTTCATTAAGGGTATAAGACAGTTTCTATAACTAAATGCAATTTTAACTTTTGCCACACAATCATGTAAATTATTTGGGAAAAAATGCACCCCCGCGGCCTTTAAAAAACATAAAATAGAGCAAAATAAGGGGAATTCAAAAACCAATGTTTTTGTCGGCCGGACCAATGGGGCCCCATAGGGTCCAAAAATGGTCAGAAAAAATTTTTTGGGGGGGGGGGGGTAGAACACGCGATTCTAAGCAAAAAAATTGAAATGAAGAAGTTAGAGGGAATCCCTATTTTAGGAGTTATAGGCCTCCAAAGTTTGGGATTTTTGTGGCACGATTTTTTTTTGACGATTATTAAGTTTTCTGGGACGGGGCCAGGGAGAGGAATATCACTGTTGTAAATTTTGGATTTCGGGACTTTTTGATTTTTGGTAAATTTTTTGGACCTTGTGGGTTCCAATAGGTCCGGCCGAAAACGTTGGTTTTTGAAATCCCCTTATTTTGCTGGATTTTAGTTTTTTTTAAATGGTGCGGGAATCTGCATTTCAGCCTTTTACTTTTTTCTTATTTATTCCTTATCTCATACTGGCACTCATATATTGTGTCACAACTACTGTACATACATAAATGATACATAAATACATACATTTATACAAAGCGTACCTACATATGTACATATTATCCTTTAACCAAATTAATGAATCGTTCAAAATTAATGAAATTGTACATTTTTAGAAAAAAAAATTTTAAATTCAATAAAATTTGTGTAATGTAAAGGCTGGCCTATTTAATAGATTCTACTGTACAATGTCGATAAAATGTATGCAATTTTTTTCTATAGTTTCCCATATTTACATGAAAAACATACTTCATTCCATCAATGTAAAAGGTTTCTCAGCATTAATGACGGTCCACAAATTCAAAAACTGTAGCAATGAAGGAGTTCATTGAAGTAATGTAACATTTCATAGAATCAAAGAAACTTTTCATTGCATCAATGTAAACCCATTAATGTTACCCATTCATTGTTGCTATGAAGCGCTATTCTTTCAGTGTGCTCACTACATTTTATTTTCAAGGAATGTGGTGTTACTTTTGGTCGTTAAAATCACAGACATAGATTTGTTATCCGTCTCATCTGATATTTCTTTTTGCGTTTCTTCAATAAGGAAATGAACTTCTGTTGGCAACATCGAACAAAATCTTCCATTTTTAGATTGGAGCATTCACGATGTTCATATATTTTCAAATTTTGAACATTCGCAGTAACAATTTCAGCTGTGTTTATCAAACCTCAGTGATAGAATTCTTCTCTTGACGTTCAACCTAGCAACTTCAACAAGTTCATTTCCCTTCAATCATTAAACCGATGAGTGAGTTGACAAGTCTATTTATAAATAATCCAAAATTATCAAAATGTCAAAATTCCAGTCCATTATAAAGCAGTTGTTTTCGTACGAAATAACTTTGGCGTAGCAACCCTGTTATTGATCTTGCCTACGAAATTTTCGCAACGAGCTGAGTACCAAGCAAATGAAAAGTGAGCGAAATTTTCGGTTGATGAAATTTCCATTATTTTTTACACACGTACTTTTGATGGCAACGGAAATTTCATAGAAACTGACTACCGCTCTTAACTCAAGGGCAGCTTCTCAATATAAGATTTACAATAAGCCGAAGCTTTAAATTGTAGCAACATTACCCGCTATTGTGCAAAGTGTCTGGCTACAGCAAAGACTGGAGGAAACAGAAAGGAATAAAAAAAATATGATAAAAAGAATACCACAATTTCAGGGGTAGCACAGATGTTAGGTTCCGTGTATGAAAATCTACCTTGGATTAAGCTTACAATGTAGTCAAAAATCAATAAACTGGACTACTTAGACGAAAACCCTTAGAACTCCGAAAAAACTGTTAATTTTTAGGTTGGATCTTTTTCCAACCTACATGCACTTTTTCCTGGTTTCGCCGCATTTACATTTATTAAATTAAAGCAACAGTCGTACTTCGGCTTTTTGCTATTGCTGTCGCTTTGCTTTTGTGCTGCAGAGATCTTCATAGTACAGCAACAGTCGAGTTGAGATTTTTTCATATTGCTGTCACGCTGCAAGTTTCTTCGCAGTAAAACGAGAGCTATAGTGGTCATCTGTGCGAGAGTGTTAGTGAGTTTGTGTGCGGTAACTGGTTTGTTCATAGCATCGTTGCTGTGATCGCTGTTGTTGTGCAAGAACGGTAACTTGTTTACAACTTTGGTTCGCCAATTTTGTAAACAAGTGGTTATAGTGCTTCTTATAGTACATTTTGTTGCTAGTAAGTAACGGCAATTCTGGTAAGTGTTTACTTTTGAATTCTTACTTGGACTAGTTGTTGTTGGGAATGGTTAAGCGCCGTAAGCGGCGGGGCCAGAGTGGCAGTGGCGGCAGCGCTGCTGCTATGTCTGGCTCGATGACTGACGGAGAGTCATCGACGTCCTCAGCGGTTCCCAAACGGGTTCTGAGTAGTAGCAGCGCCAAGTTGGTTGCTGGCACCAGTGGTGTCAGTACGTTGGCTGAGGAGATGAGGAGCACTATTAGTAAGGTTAGTGAAGTTTTGAGAGCTGCTGGTACGCCGAAAGGCGTATTGAAGGGTCAGCTGCCAAGTGTGCCTGTTGGTACGGCAGCCCCCGCCAGTAGCGATGGTGGTCGCGGCCGTAGCCGCGTAGGTCCCAGTGGACTGGGTGACGTCAGTGCCGCTGTAGAGCGGACACAGGCGGTCACCCGTAGGTTGGTCTCCGATTTAATGGAGGCCAATGTTAGCAAGGAATTGGTTGCGAGGGTCCTCGGTTACTCTTCGGAGTACGAGGCACTCGTAGTAGGTTTGCTGGCTCAAAACGAGCGCCTTCGGGGCCGTCTTGATGCCAAGCCCAGGGAGAGCAGTAGGAGTGCCGTTCGACCCGCGGTTCCCACCGCGCCGGCAAGGTTCCTCGCACCGGCTCCAGTGGCGACTGCCCCTGTAGCTGTGGGAGGAGGTTGTTCGGTAGTAACTGCACCAGTTGTGAAGCCCGTCGAGACCTGGTCCTTGGTGGTGCGGGGCCGTAAGGGCCAAACTGCCAAGGATGTGGCCAGCAAGGTGGTGAGTGAGGTGGGGCCCACTTTAAGAGAGCGGGTCCATGAGATCAGGGCGCTTCGTGGTGGTGGCGTATTAATACGCACACCATCTGTAGCGGAGAGTGCGGGTATTGCCAAGAATACCAAGTTTGAGGAGGCTGGGCTCACCGTTACGGTGCCTGATAGCTCAGTTGTGCGGGTGGTCGTCCAAGGGGTCGACTCGAAGATCACTCATGACGAGTTCATGGGTGACGTCTTCGAGAAAAACCTCAAAGACAGGATCTCGCTCGAGGAGTTCAAGAGTGGTGTCCGGCTCACTAGTCGGCCGTGGGATAGTTCCAAGAGCGGAACAACGAACGTTGTCTTGGAAGGGCGGGCTTCGCCCTTGAGCCTTTGCTAGCATCGCGTCGTTGCTACGTGAAGTGGTTCTCATTCCGCGTACGACCGTTTGATCCGGTGCCAAGCTGTTTCAGGTGTTTGTCGTTTGATCACTACGTTAGGGAGTGCAGATGGAAAGAGAATGCCTGTTCTCGGTGTGGACAGCAGGGTCACTGTGCAAGGGATTGCGGTAACGCAATTCACTGCAGAAACTGCGCTTTCCAGGTGAGACCCTCGGCTCATCGTATGATGACTGAGGACTGTCCCATGTATAGCGTTATGCTGGCTAGAGCGAGGGCTAGACATTAAGTATGGGACACACAATCTTACAAATAAATTGTGGTAGGGCAATGTGCGAGGTAGGAGAGGTAATGGTAGAACGACAGTGTAGTTTTGCTCTCATTCAGGAACCTGCTAGTGGCCATGGTGTCATTACAGGTTTGCCTGCGAGTATGCGGGTCTTCGCTGATTTGAGACTTAACTCCGCGGTGGTCGTGAATAACGGTAACGTAGAGTGTACCGTAGTTTCTAGGACCGACTTGGGGGTTTGCCTGTGTGTAGAAGGGGGTTTCGGACGGATATTTTTGTGTAGTATTTACTGCAAGTTTTCTGAGCCTTTAGAGCCGTATTTGGCATATATGGACACGGTACTACTACTTGCGAGTAGTAACCCTCTCGTCCTAGGGATAGACGCTAACGCATCAAACCCGCTATGGTTTAGCAAAACACCCAGACTTTCGACTGGGTCGCAAAACCATTACCGGGGAGAGATGCTAAGTGAATGGATTGTTTCGGGCCGCCTTCATGCCTTGAATGAGCCGAGTGAGCAGTACACTTTTGATAATGGTAGAGGAGTTAGCGGTATAGATGTGACGATTGCGAATAGCGCAGCTTTGAGAACGTTTCAGTTTAGTTGGAGGGTCAGACCGTCCGTAAGTGATCACAATTACATTGTAATTGATTTCACTTACGAACGGACTGAAGTTAGCAGCTTAGACATCGTGCGGTGGCGCACCAGGGATGTGAACTGGGATGTGTATGGAGAATTCATCGCAGCTGAGGCTAGCGAGATTCCAATAGAAGTCTTTCGTCGTAGGACCGTAGATGAGCAAGTCTCGTGTTTACGCGAAGTTGTTCATAGGGCTAACGACGATCTCCTTGAAAGGTGTCGCAAGAAAACTTTGAGAAGATTACGATGGTGGACACGTGAGTTGACACTCAAGCGGAGGGAAGTGCGCCGTCTCAGGAAACGTTTCCAGAGAGGCAAACGGAACGAAGCTAGTGATCTTGACCAGCTCAGATCAGCGTACAAAAGTTGCCTCAGCGATTACAAGGATATGCTTGTAAACGTGAAAGAGGAAGATTGGCGACAGTTTGTTGCCTGCCATAGGAATGATCCTTGGGGTCATGTGAATAGAATCTGCCTTGGCAGAGGTAGGAGGACAGATCTCTCCGGGTTGAAAGATGGCGATGCCATTCTTACTTCCTGGAGTGATTGCGTCAAAGTTTTGCTGCGGGAGTTCTTTCCGAGAGCGGAGGCAGTGGCCTCTTCTTCTTCTTCTGGGGAAGTTGAGACTGTTGCACCCGAGCTGGAAAGATCAGAGATCGCAGAAAGCATGGCGTTAGTTAAGTCGCGAAAGTCACCTGGTATGGATGGAATAGCTGGAGAGATGATGGGCGGTGTGTACATGAGGGACATTTTCCACGCGAGTGGAAGGTAGCCCGTGTCATTGTACTCTTGAAGTCAATCGATAAGGACAGGAGTAATCCTCGTTCTTATCGGGGTATCAGTCTCTTACCAGTATTTGGAAAAGTACTGGAGAGGATTCTGGTGCAGAGACTAAATGAGAGAGTCGCTGACAGCATGTGCCGTTGGCAGTTCGGCTTAGTAAGGGGCCGAAGTGTCGAAGATGCCTGGGCGCACGTGAGGAGAACTGTTGTAGAGTGTACTCAGAAGTATCTTCTGGGTGTTTTCATCGACTTTAAAGGTGCGTTTGATTATCTGAGTTGGGCGAGCGTGGAAGAAAGACTAGCGGGGCTAGGGTGTCAGGAAGTAGCACTCTGGAGAAGTTACTTCTCTGACAGAAAAGCAGTGATAGTCGGGTCAAATAGTTCTGAGTGTGTTGATGTGGTCCGAGGATGTCCACAGGGTTCCATTTGTGGACCGTTTGTGTGGAATCTGATGATGGACTTGCTTTTCCATGAGCTTGAGGCCGAATGCAAGATATGTGCTTACGCTGATGACTTGCTTATCATGGTCGAGGGTAGTTCTCGTTCCGAGTTGGAACAGCTATCCTCGGCTATGATGAGTATTGTCACTCGGTCGGGCGAGCGTGTAGGAGTTAGTTTATCGGTGGAAAAGACAGTGACCATGTTGCTGAAGGGTAGTTTCAAGTCCCATTTTCCAATCGTGCGTTTGAATGGTGGTGGCACAATCCGTTACTCCACGGAGGTGAAGTACCTCGGAGTCACCATGGGAGAAAGGATGAACTTTTTGCCTCATATAGGGAGACTTCGCGAGAAACTGACGAGCGTTGTAGGAAAGGTTAGGCGTGTTATGAGGAGTGAGTGGGGTCTGAGTCGTCAAGCAGTCAGGACCGTGTACAGGGGCCTTTTTGTTGCCATGGCAACATTTGGGTCTTCTGTTTGGTGCGAAACTGCTAGAAGCGTCTTCCGGCAACGTCGATTATTCTCTGTTCAGAGAGTAATGATATTGGCATGTATGCCAGTATGTCGTACGGTATCTACAGAGGCCCTACAAGTTTTGATGGGTGCCACTCCTCTTGATCTAGAGGTGATGCGTCGTAGCATGGACTTCAAAATCAAGAGGGGGTACGCACTGGGTGAGTCAGATTGGCTCATAGTTGGAGCAGAGAGCATGAGTAGAAGTGAGCGGCGGGCTCGGTTAGATGCGTTAGTCACATCTGAGTGGCAGGGCCGTTGGAATTCCAGTACCAACGGTCGAGTAACGTATAAATTTATACCGGATGTAGAATTCGTCGGGAAGAACCCTGAGTTTAGTTTCAATCTAAGCCTTGGTTTCATACTGACAGGTCACGGGTCGTTAAATGCATTCTTGCACAGAATGAGACTTGCGGATCGGGAGTCGTGTGATTGCGAAGCGCCAATCGAAGATTGGCTCCATGTTTTGTGCGAATGTCCCCTTTACGGGGCTTTTAGGGATTTAGTCGGCATGGGTGTCACCAGATCCGGTGGTGAGTGGTGTGTGAGTAGTATGCTTCTGTCTCCGGATGCGTTGTGTGTGGCAACGCGGTTTGCCTCTCGTGTTTTCGCGAGTCGGCGCGCTAGGACGGTTTAGTTGTTGTTGTGGGTTTCACTGGTCTCTATCGGTGTCTCCCTTTTGTAGTGGTTAAACGGTTTTCGTGATCCTGGCTTTTTCAAGCTAGTTATTCAGCCGTTTAGGATCTCGTTGTCGGTACTGCTGAACCCTGCGAATACAGGGATTGCCAGTCCCGGACTTCGTCGGAGTCGAACTTGGAAGTGGATTAGCCGCGAGGTCTGACCAGAGGCCTGTTTCTGGTACCGTGTGCTGTTTGGGATTGACACGTGGAAGGTCTCGAACTCGTGCCCTTTCAGTTTGTGTCTTGTTGTTGTTGACCCACGGGGGCATCATCGGGCGAAGCCTGAAGATTGGCTGCCGGTCGCTGTTATTGACCGGAAGAGGTGGAAACAGCCTTGCTCCCACGGTGAGAAAGCTGCAGCCGTCTGACTGTAGTTATTAGACCGTTTAAATTGCAATTTTTAGCATTTAAATGGCAATGTCACGTGATGTTGTTGTTAGTGTTGTATTGTATAATTGTTTCACGATTGATGCTTTTGTCGCCGGGGGTGACCAGTCCCCTACTTAGTACAAAGTAAAAACTGGGAGCAGCTTCACTGCGAAACTCGGACCAGAGAGTATGCCTATCTGGTAGCACGGGTGGTGTTGGCCCCCTTGTGGGAGATCGTGCTGGCTGTGGTTGCCACAAAAATCGCTGGTAGAGGCTATGTAGTTGCCTTGTATATCAGTTACTTGTAACGAAGTATGCTAGGCAGGTGCATATCCTCGAAATATGGGATCCGTGGCCCTTATCACGGAAGAGGTTTGGATAGTACCTCACTCTTTACCAAGGAGGAGTAGCTCATGTACAGAGAGTTTACTCAATTGGTAGCTCGTGGACGGAAGAAAGAAGTCTCGCTGGCGGATATGCGAATACGGGGCGTTTGTTCTCCCACGTAATCGTGTATACCAATGGTGTAAGGCTTCCTATTCCTGATCTCTTGGCTGCCCCTCTATGCGGGGTAGCACGGATATCTCACGGGCGGCGCTAACAGTCGTATCAAACATGTTCTTGGTGGGGCGGTGCTCACCTGTGGTTAAGGACTTCACGTCGAGAATCACATTAAATCACGCGGACTCTGTACATACATACATAAATAATGTATTTAACATTTATACAACTCGTACCTACATATGTACATATTTAACCAAATTAATGAATCGTTCAAAATTAATGAAATTGTCCATTATATTAAAGAAAGATATTTCATTATTGCTTTTTTAGGAAAAATATTTTAAAATTCAATAAAATGAGTGTAATGTGAAGGATGGCCTATTTAATAGATTCTACTTTACAATGTCGATAAAATGTCTGCAATTTTTCTCTATAGTTTCCCATATTTACATGAAGAAGATATGTCTGAAGAAGACGACACTGAGGATCATATGCAGAATAGCCAGACGACGGAAGTCCTAAAATGCATTATATGGATGCCAGGACCATAGTTTTGCAGCCATGCATGCACTTCAAAATATGTTCCAGCTGCTACGACAAAATGGAGCAAAATTCAAAAAAAATAGTTCACATTTTCTTTGCCCATATTGTCGGCAAATTGTTGATTCTAAATTACAAATATTTCAATAAGTTTTATGTTATTTTCAAATTTTTCATCTGTAAATAAAATTACAAAAACTCTTAAATTCAAATGTTTTACTCTCATGGTCCCATGGGCGTTATGGCACACCTAAAATGGACATAAAGCCCATGGGCCTTATGTCACACCTGAAATGGACATAAAGCCCACCGGCGGAGCGACATAATGTCCGTGGGCTTTATGTCCATTTCAGTTGTGACATAAGGCCCATGGGCTTTATGTCCATTTTAGGTGTGACATAACGCCCATGGGCGTTATGTCCCTGGGCGTTATGACGCGTCACCTTCATTGATGCTATGACGCGCTTTTCTTTCAGTGTAGGCGTTTTAGTACTGGAGAATGGAAAATCGTGTAATATTTTTAATGGCATCAGAGAAAAATTTGAGGTACTGAAGTGTATAAAAATGATAATTTGTAATACAATCAGTGTCCATACTGGTAAAAGAAACGGTGTTGTTAAGCTACTGCGGAACCATTTTGTAGCAATTTCTTTGCCTCCACCTCAGTACATTGGATGTCAGCCCCATGTTTGAGATCTTGTTGTAAGACATGTTATGGATGCTTCGTTAGATGGAAAAAGTACTTCTCCAAATATTGCTTTCGATTTCTTTGACGAATTCGTAAACAACTACGCCCATTTGAAACAAATATACCAACAAAATGAGGAACGAATAAAAATTGAAAATATAAAGTGGCGAGACGACATGCAATATTTGTACGAATTAAGTAAAGCTTTTAGATACTTCATTGACGTGAAAAAATTCCCATTCATAAATTTTAAAACGATACCGCCGATAAGTAATGCAAGATGGAATTCCAGAGCAATACTTGCAATTCTAGCATTTATACTCATTGCGAAATATCGTGAAAAGTTATACAGAGTATGCGAATTTATATGTGGAGCCTGGTGTAACGTTTGGTTTTCTGACCACTCACTGCTTTAATGAAATTGATTTTGAATCTTTAAAGCAATCACTGGAACAATTTACACATGCTCGGGAATGCTTTCTTAAACATTGGGTGAGAGAAGACTCTAAAATTCACAAACAACAACGAAGTAACATTTGCGCGGAACGTGGAATCAAACTTGTGCAAGATATTTTTCAACTTTGCTAAACAACACACACTTTAAACATAAAGTTTATTTCCTTCAACAAAGATAGTTTGTAGTATCTGAAGTTAATATATAGTACATAACTGTATGAATGGTATTTGAAAAATAAAAATTCAAATATTATTATTTTTTGGAATCTTTTAGAAAAAACGGTTTGGGGGGGGGGGGGACGTTTTTTTTACAAATTGATCTCAAAAAACTGTTTTCTTGATATACACATCAGTGGCCACACCGTTGTGATAGGTATTTTGTTTGGTTATACCCCTAATGTACAAGTGTGAAGAGTATACGAGCAATAGAGGTGGAGAACTATCGATAGCACTATCGGCATATCGATGGTTTGGCACTATCGAGCTACCATCGATAGCAGCCAGACATTTTCGATAGTATCGATAGTTTGGTTTTCACATAATCAAAAATTAAAAAGTTGCGCGCAGAGAACTCAGTCGTGACGGCGCAAATCGGAATCACCGCCGCCGCCGATAATTTTGGCTCGGCTAAGTTCTCTGTTGGTGCGTTTATTTGTGGCGTCTGCTAAAAAAATATTGGTGTAAAAATTGTGACTAAAATAGTGAAAGTAATATTTGTGACTAAAATACTGATACCTGCAATAAAGAGAAATGGATCGCTTTCTTCAAAGAGGTATAATGGTTACTTTTAAAGTGATTATGAAGTATTTTGACTATATGTCGAATTTAAGGTAAACGTCGTGGCTCGCTCACACTCAGTGTCTCGAGCTCTGAAAGGCAGGCATGCGATTGCAGCAGCACGGACTCGGAGAAAGATTTGGCGACCGAGAGGCCAACACAAAAAAAGAAAAGTAAGATCTCGCAAGTATGGAAATACTTTAAAAGGTCAGATGGCAAAAAATTTGCAAAGTGCATTAACTGCGGAAAGGAGTACAAAACCAGCGGAAATACTTCAAATTTGCACGATCATCTGAAAAGATTTCACCCTGGCTTGGAAAATCATGTGCCAGATTCCAGCACTCCAGCTGCAGCTATATCGGCCGATACTGATAACATCGCATCGACAAGCGGCAGTTGCTGATCGTAGATGAATTCTGTAGCTTTTTACTTTAAAAGAGCCGTTTTGTACGACACAAACTCAAAGCGAAAGAATGACATTGACAAGGCTTTGACCGAAATGATTGCCAAGGATGTGCAGCCGTATAACATAGTTGAAAACGAAGGTTTTGTTAACTACAGTCAGACATTGGATCCCCGATACAAGCTGTCAAGCAAAACACACTTAAGAGGTGTGCTGATGCTTAATATGTTCAAGGAAACATCAGCTAAATTAACCACAATGCTAGAAGGTATTTCTGATATATCGGTCACTTGTGACTTGTGGACATCGAGAGCCAACGATAGCTTTTTGACCGTCACATGCCATTTTGTGCATGATTATAATTTAAAAACAGCGTCATTAACCACACGAAAACTATTGAACACAACTAACCACTCGGCGCAAAATATTGCAGACACTTTGCAAGATATTTTAAATCATTGGAATGTGCTCAACAAAACTGTTTGTATTGTTACGGATAATGCCAGCTCAATGCTTAAAGCATGCGAAATATTAAAAGTTAAAAACCTTTCATGCTTTGCTCACACGTTGAAAGATGGTCTAAAATGCAAATTTTTCAAGCAAAGCACCATAGCGGGCGAAAAATTTAAATTGGCACAAGAAGACTTCTCTTATACTTTGCTACAAGAAATGCCAATAAGGTGGAACAGTTTTTACCTAATGATCAAGCGAATACTAGCAACAAATGATGCCATCGTTACAGTTTTACTATCAACTACCAAAGCACCGCTACCTTTTACGGCTGAAGAAATAAATATCTTAAAAGATGTAGAAAAAATATTTTCATTTTTCCAACAAGCAACTGAACAGATTTCTGGTGAAAAATATGTGACTCTTTCGCTGATAATACCCATGGCATGTGGGCTCTACCGCAAAGTGGAAAATCTTTTACCACAACTTCAAACTTTGCAAGGATAACATATGCAAAATACTTTATTAGAGTCTATAAAAAAAAGTCTATCAATTTATGAGCTACGGTCAGTAACTAGGATGGCTACTATATTGGATCCAAGATTCAAAAAGAACGGTTTTCAGTATAATTCAAATGCTGAACAAGCATCAGCACTTTTTGAAAATGAGCTTGTGAATTTGTCAGTTAAAGAAAACACTGTAAATTTGAACCCGGCAACAGAGACTAAAACTCAGGAGACATTATTTGATTTTTTAGATGATAGGCCCATTAGCAAACACGCAAACGCACGATCAGATGCCATTATTATTAAGAGACAATATCTGGAGAGAGCTATAGCCGCCCAAGACATGGATCCTCTTTTATGGATTAAGGTAAACTAAAAAAAAAACAAATTATCAATACTCAAGTAATGTATATTTATATAAAATTATATTTCAGGTGAACCAAACGGATTTTCCCTTGTTTAAAAGGCTGTTTTTTAAATACTTGTGCATCCCCGCAACATCCGTTGACTCCGAAAGAGTGTTTAGCAAGGCGGGCCAAATTGTTTCGGAAAGGCGAACCAGGCTCAAGGAAGAAAATGTGAACGTTCTTCTATTCTTGAACCAAAACTTTTGGATCAAAAAACATTAATATACATACTACATAAGTATATGAATTTTCTTGTTTCAAAATTAATATGAATATATAATATGAATATTATTGTGGACGGGACTATCGTCAACTATCGATAGTACTATCGTCAACTATCGATGGTTGTGGAATTACTATCGTCGACTATCGATGGCGCCGACTATCGATAGTTCTCCACCTCTAACGAGCAAACCAGACACCATACGCAAAGTATTCGTACCAACTACAATTTGAGTAACTACAAATGTATGCCGTCGATGTCCAGTATCCGCACATACTCGTAGTACATGAATAACTACAAGTGGTCACAAGTGTCGGATGCGTTGGGTGCTAGTTGTACTTATCGAAAGTAAACACAGACACTCTAAAGTATCGGGGTGGCACATAGAGTACTCTCAGTACTTTTTCAAAACATGTGAAATGTCTTCTTTACTTGTTTTGTAAAAATTATATGTATAACGTATATATGTATATATGTATATGTATAATGTATATATGTATGTATAACGCCGATTGGACATACATGGTAATAATATCACAACATTTCATAATTAAAGCAGGGTTTATATTTCGTGGGTTTGTACCCACGGTAACCCAATATTATTGCCGTGGGGGAATGGGTACTGATCGTTTACCTAATACCCACAGGGTATGGGGAAAATAATAGGTAGCTACTAGGGATGCCAAACGGGATTGATTTTAAATAATCCCGGGATTCGGGATATTCGAAATCCCGGGATTTTTCGGGATTGTATTTTTATTTTTTTTTTTTGCGAACAGGTCTATTTTACGGCTTGCACTCCAAAAAACAACAACCAGAGGGGTAGAATTACGTTATTCTAAGCAAAAAAAAGTAAAATAACAAAATCGGGGCAAATGCATAGTTTCGGAGTTATTAACGTACCGTGTAAAGCCATTGATATCAGTTTTTTGTATAAAACAGTTCAAAACAAACTGATAAAATAATGCACCACTTTTTGATAAGTCGCTTAGTTATCGAATTATCGGATGTCGACATTTAGAAAAATTATCGATTATTTTACTCTCTCAAACAGAAACAAAAATTATTTTAAAACATCGCCCGATTTTTCGAATATTTTTTTTTGTACTTTTTTCAAACAAAAACAAAAAATTTTTTTAAAAAATTTTCTAAATTTTTGTTTGAGAATCGTAAACATTCGATAACTCGATAACTAAGCGACTTATCGAAAAATGCTACATTATTCTTTGAGTGTGTTATGACTTGTTTTATACAAAAAAGTGAGTGGAGTGAGTTAGTGGAACAAGTATCAGAAATGTCGGTGTCCATATGCATTTGCCCCGATTGCTTACAATTGCTTACATTGCTTACAATAACATGTTCTACCCGACGCAATAAATTTTGTAATTTTTGGAGAGTAAGCGGTATAATAGACGTACATATGCTAAAATTAACTTATGTTAAAATGTGTTACTAAACCTTTTTGTAGAGCCGCCATTGTTTTTTAAATCCTTTTTGCACAATTTGCATTTAGCTTGAGGTGCACCTTTCGACACTTCAAAAAAATAACACCACACTGAACTTTTGTCATTGCTTTTAGTTTTATGTTCTTCAAAATTAATAATAATCCCGAAACAATCATCAATCCCGAAAAATCCCGGGATTCGGGATTTCCTGTTTGACATCCCTAGTAGCTACCCACGACAATGGTGAATTACCCATCACGACTACCCATTACCCTCAGGGTAATGGGAGGAAAAATGAGTAGTTATCCACAGCGATGGAAAATTACCCATCACGATTACCCATTTCCCGCAGGGTAATGGGGAAAATAATGGGTAGCTACCGACGACGATGGGTAATGGGTTACCCAGTGTAACCCATCCGCATTTTTGTTCGAAAATATGAAAAAGTTAGAAAAAATTTCTATATCTCGGAAGCGGAGCGTCCAATCGAAAAAATAACAAATTTTTTCCGGTTTCGAAGGGTTTTTCATAAAGTGGTTTCATAAATTCGTATGGAAGAATTTTTTTTTTCAAAAATCGCCAAAATAAGAAAAGCGCTAAAATAAAAAAGTGGCTATAACTCGAAAACGGTGCGTCCAATCGAAAAAATAATAAAATAAATAATTAACCAATGGGTGTCTCACATTTTAAAAAAAAGTCGCTAAATATAAAAGTTTTCAAATAAAATCGTTGAAACGCCCGACCATCCCCGTTTTCATTTCATGAAAATATGTCCATCTACGACCATCTCCGAAGATGTAAGGGGACGAAATGGCAGCGGTTTGAAAATTTACGGATTGGTGGTCGGGTAGTTGGGCAAAATTGCTAAGTTCTGAACCAGTTGGGCTTGTTGGAAAGGCCTTTAAGAGACCTTTCAGAATGATTAAAATTAAAAAAAAGTGCACTCGCCGAGATACGGAGCTCTAAAATGTGGAAAAAGAAGACACAAGAACGTGTACATAACCTCAATTTTCTCATCCAGATGGCAGATAACTTATGTTTTACCCAAAAATTTCAATAAAATTAAATCTTAAACGTTTTAATTTAAAAAACAAATAAATGTCGGCTGGTATTTCGCTTCCAAAAAAAAAGTTTTGCATTTCAGTCAGTCAAATAGTTATATCTTTGGAACGGCAAGACCTCTGGGCTTCGGTTAGGTAAATTTGGCCGAAGTACGCGGCTTTTCAGGAACTCTCATCCGTTTTTATCGATTGGTCGGTTGACCGCACTACACACTATAGGTGAAATTCGTTCTTCAGCCGTACAGTCCGTATGTCGAATAAACTACCGGCTAGTGTATTTCCACCAATTGTGACATACAAGGATTCAAAGCAAATGCCAACAGCCACTACTCCCTCTTTCCATCCTCCACTACACCAATTTTCCTTCGCTCCAACAATGCACTGGATATATAGGGGGCATCCCTTGAGTATTGGTCTGAAAAAAAAATCTGGATGAGAAAATTGAGGTTATGTGTACGTGCTTGTCTTTTTAAAGCTCCGTATCTCGGCGATTTCACTTTTTTTTTAAAATTTTTTAACATTCCGAAAGGTCTCGAAAAGGCTTTTGCAACAAGCCTAAAAACTAAAGAATCCGACCCATGGTTCAGAACTTAGCAATTTTACCCTAGTACCCTCCGAACACCTATCCCAAAATTTTCAAACCGTTGCCATTGCGCCCCCTTGTATTTTCGTGGATGGTCGTCGATGCACATATTTTCATGAAATTAGCCAAGGAATACGCTGGTGAAATTTTACCAGTCCTGACTGAACCACCCTGTAGATATTTTAATTTCATAAAAAATACTATTTTTATTATAATATTTAATATATAATATTTTTTTATTTTAATATAATTCTTATTATAATATTTATTTAAAAACATAACTTTCCTCTAATATTTGGTATAAGACCTACAGGAATATCCTGTAGGGCTACGGTGCAAACTACATGTGTTCCGAATATCCTACTTCTCAGTCCTGCCAGAGCAGGGCACTCCAAGAGAAGGTGTTTCGTCGTTTCCTCGCCCTCTTCCATGCAGCATCAACAGAGAGTAGAGTTTCTATGTCCCAATCTTAGGGCGTGTTTTCCTACAAGACAATGCCCCGTAACCTGCCTCTCGGCAAGTTAAGTAGTTGCCTAGCCCTCTCCTGTCCACCTGTGGCCAGAGAACCCTGGCTTGTTTGCAAGTTGAAGTAAGTCTCCACTTGTCCTTGAACATATTATCGGTCCACTGCCTGATCTGCAAACGGCAGGTAGATATTGGCATACTAACACCTTCTTTTGCCGGAAGAACCTGTGCCATAGTGCCCTGTCTAGCTAACGCATCCGCTACGCAATTGCCTGGAATGCCGATGTGTCCCGGTACCCATATGAGCCCGATGTCAAAATACTCTGCCTTCACCCTAAGTGATGAGTGGCATTCTTTCACTGTCAGGCATGTAGCAAACATGGCTTCCAGGGATTTTATGGCAGCCTGGCTGTCTGTGTAGATACATATTCTCCGGAGGGTTGTCACACTACTTTTCAGTAGTTCAGCAACCTCCAGTATGGCGGTTATTTCCGCCTGAGATACACTACAGTGATCAGGCAGCTTGAAGGAGATATTTATATTTAGATCCGGTGAATGGACCACATAGCCTACTTACTCGTCCAACTTTGATCCATCCGATAAAAATCTGATACTACAGGTATCCCCTTCCAATGACTTTTCCCAGGTATTCCTGTTCGGAATAGAAGTCCTTAGATTTGTCGCTGTTAGGAGGTAGGGCATACAGTAGTTCGTTTTTACGGGAATAGATTTGATCCGGTGTAGTAATTCAGCGTGTCCGGAATGCCCCTGATATCAAAACGCCACAATCTCTGATTCTCACCAGGGATGCAGCAGCTGCCGATTCGGCCGTGATATCAGGAGTTCAGATGTTCAGGCTAGCACCAAGTGCAGTACCCGACGTCGTGCCCATTGCCCCACAAACGCTAATTAGTGCCCATCTTTGAATTTTCATCAAGGAATTCAGAATATATTTATTTTGGAGGGACCTCCACCAAACTACGATGCCATAGAGAAGTATTGGTCTGACTATAGCCGTATAAATCCACATGATGATCTTAGGAGACAGTCCCCAGAGCTTTCCTATCGCCCCTTTACAGCAGTAAAGAGCAACAGACGCCTTTTTCACCCTCTCCTCCACATTCGGTTTCCAAGACAGTTTTCTGTCGAAAATTATCCCCAGATACTTGACCTTTTCCGTCAACTGTAATTGCACCCCATTAACTGACGGTATTTCAAATACGGGAATTTTATATTTCCGAGAGAACAAGATAAGCTCGGTTTTAAGTGGGTTAAGTGATAGTCCGTTGTTAGCGGTCCAGTTCAAAATCAGACTAAGTAGGCTGGTTGTACGAATGCTAAGTAACTTGAGCTTTCTACCCGTAGAGATGATAGCAATATCATCGGCATAGGCAAAGACCTGGCATTCGGCCCTGTCCAATTCAAGAAGCAGTTCAGTGACAGAAGTTAACCATAATAGTGGAGACAGAACTACCCCCTGCGGTGTCCCCCTGTTAACGTTCCTAGCAATTGTAACACCACCCCATTCACCTTTGACGGATCTATCCACCAGAAGGTTCCAAATTAGGCGCGTCACTATGCTGTCGACTCCTAGATTATGTAACGACCTAAGAATCGCCAAAAGTTGAATGATATTGAAGGCTCCCTCGATGTCCAGGAAGGTCCCTAGAGCGAAGACCCTATTCTCAAGAGTGTTCTCTATTATTCTGACTATAGAGTGGAGAGCCGTCTCAGTTGACCTGCCCTTGATACAGGCATGCTGAGAACTCGATAGTAGTTTCTGTGGAAGATTACTTCGAATGTGAATGTCCAGTAACCTTTCAAATGTCTTAAGAACAAAGGATGATAGACTGATTGGTCTAAAGTCCTTTGGTTTGACATGAGAGCATTTGCCCGCTTTCGGGACGAAAACCACTTTGGTTTGCTTCCAAATGCTAGGAATGACTCCCGCATAAGGCAGCCCTTGAAGATTGCCTCCAACCAACTACAAGATAGGTATAGTGCCTCCTGTAGTTGCGCGGGTATTATCCCGTGAGGTCCGGCTGATTTATAGGGCTTAAAGCATCTAATGGCCCATATCAGATTTTTTCTGCTCACTATTGAGCGAACTTGCTCTAAGCTAGGTGAGTTTCCGTCTAGCTCTTGTGGCTGATGACCAGCATTCCGGTCATGGTTGGGAAAGTGAGTATCCAGGAGAATCCCAAGAGACTCTTCAGACGAATACGTCCACGTTCCATCATCTTTCATTACGAACCCCGCACACTGTGGGTTTTTAGCGAGCACGCATCTTAAGCGTGCAGTCTGGTTGGTTCCCTCAATGGATTCACAGAAGTTCGCCAGGATTTCCGTTTGGCCTTCTTGATTTCACCTTTATATAGACTAAGACTAATCTTGTAAACGTCCCAATCCCTTTCGTCGCCGCTCTTTTTGGCCTTGTTAAAAAAGCCGCCTAATGGACGATCTTAGATCCTGAAGCTCAGCGTTCCACCAATGCGGTTTTTTTGTTACCCTTGGCAGCATTATAACCACTGGTCTTACAGGACTCATTGAGCGCGTTTCTGCACGCATCATTAAATTAACCAACTAGTTCTTCCAGCTCTGGCACATTAGTCGGAATATTCGGATAGTTACCTCAGAGTAACCATCCTTTTTCAAAGGTTCAATATTTATGTGGAACTGTAGATATCCATGATCAGAAAATGAGTGATCAGAAAGTACGCTCCACTCGGAAACAGTTACATAGTCATAACCAAGTAGTAAAGTTAGGTCTAGTACTTCCCTCCTAACCGAAGTTATGAAGGTCAGTTCCTCGCCTCTATTACATACAGTCATTTGGTTCGCTCCTTTGGTTCGCTGCATGCCGGGGAATGGTAAAGCAGGATAACGATCATTTGCAAAAAAATATCTCATTGAATGTAGGTTACAGTGGAGTGAAGTCTGCAAGATTTGCCTCATAGTTTCTTTTTGGTGTGTGAGCAGGAAATCAAACCAAATTTTGATTTGAATACTCCAGTTTTTGTGTGTGTTAAAATACATAGCACGGAACGTTTGGCAACAATATTCGATGCGGTAAGTTGCAAATCTGATTGAAATATTAGAACGGACACATCAAACGATGTCAATGAGATTACTAGTGAAAAATGGAAACGTTTTGTTTTTCTTCTTAAACCCTTCTAGTTACATATATTTGTATGCCCCAGGCAAATCGCTTGATATTTTAATTCTGAGGGACTGAATTCGAAAATTGTTCCGTATTTGACAATGGTGACAGTGTGAAGGTGAGAATTTCTAAAATTTTGCATTTTTTATTATTTTTCCGATTGGAGTTATAGCCACTTTTTTATTTTAGCGATTTTCTTATTTTGGTGATTTTTCGAAAAAGAAAAATATTCCATACGAATTGGACCACTTTATGAAAACCCTTTAGAAACTTGCAAAAATTGGCTATTTTTTCATTTGGACGCTCCGTTTCCGAGATATAGAGGTTTTTCCTAATTTTTAGATATTTTTGATCAAAAATGGGGTTGGGTTACCCTGGGTAACGAAGATAATGAATTCACCCGCTGGGTACAAGCATGAATCCATTATCTCAGTTGCAGCTCTCCTAATCCTCACGATTTCCGCTTGGAAGACACTACAATTCCCACCCAAACTCATCGAGAGCCCGAGTTGAAGGTCCTTACTGAAGATCCCCGCTCCTGTGCCCGATTTCATTTTTGAGCCATCTGTAAAGATCAGATGACCAGAGAGTGAGGGAGGTGTACCTCCCACCCAATCACTCCTATCTGGCATCATGATCTCCGGGCATTGCCCAAAGTCTACAGTCGGCAGCATGTAGTCAGTGGCCTGACTCAAACACTCGTCCGGGTAATTCTCAATCAACTGGCATGTCCCTCAGGGGACAACAATCATGTCCTCCAAAAGACAAATTCGTAGAGTACGATCAATCCCTTCTTCATTCGCTACCCAGTGTTTCGCTTCCAGTTCAATTTTTGATCAAGAACGATACCGAGATATTTCGCCTCAGAAGATAGAGAAAACTCAATGCCTTCCAACCTTGATTTCCTAAAAAATCCAATCTTTCGCCTGCGAGTAAAAAGAACCAGCTTCGTCTTTGCCGGGTTAACACCCAGGCCACAGTGTCTGGCCCAAACTGACAACTCACCCAGGGGATCCTGCATGAGGTCACTGATCGTAGGCAGAGATTTTCCACCGACAAGAATAACATTGTCGTCCGAATAGGCAACTATTCTTCGTCCTCTCAACTCAAAGTTCCTAAGAATACCGTCAATCACTAAAAGCCACAGCAGAGGGGATAACACTCAACCCTGCGGCGTGCCCATTGTAGTTAGCTTCCGAACTGAGCTCACCCCAAGGTTCGAATTTACAATGCGATCTCTAAGCATGTTCGCAATCCATTCGACAAGAACTGGAGGCACCCCTGCGGATTCCAGACATTCCCTGATAGCGCTGCATGGCACATTGTTAAAAGCACCACCAATATCCAGGAAGGCAGCCAAAGTGAAGTCCCCACACTTGAAGTTGCGCTCAAGATAACCCACAACATCGTGCAGGGCAGTTTCCACAGATTTACCTTTGAGGTAGGCATGTTGTCTAGCACTGAAGAAGCATGGGCCAATTCGATTCCTAATGTACAAATCAACCATTCTCTCCAAAAATGTCAATAGAAAGGATGAGAGGCAGTTTGGTCTATAGTTCTTAGAAGAGACTAGTGACTAGTCTTACCCGACTTGGGAATAAAAACGACTAGTACCTCCTTCCATTTGTCTGGTATCAGAGAAAGTCTAAGACTAGCCCTATAGATACTATGGGTTTTATAAGCTTTAAAAAGAATCAGTATCTTTTTTTATTTTCAAATAATTCGCAAAGGGTAAAGGCTAGACTTTTGAGATTTTCCATGAATTTTCACAACTAAATTGGCTTTAAAAGGAAAATTTGAAAAAAAAAATTCAAATTTTTTTTTCAAAAAAACCTGTTTTTTTTCAATGAACTTAGCATAGCAAACAAGAAGCATCCCTCAATTTTTTTGAAAAACAATATATCTTAAGGCGGCTTTTGTTCCAAACATTTTGCGGGGTTCGGCATGTCGGTTGGGTGCAACATGAGGGAGTTATAGCCATTTTTGTAAGGTAACCTCCCTAATATGTAAAATCTATATAATTATTAATTATGCATCCAAATAGTTGAAATTTTACTATTTGGATGCGTTTTCTTATATTTTGCTAAAGAACACAATGAAAGGCAGCCAGAACGCCGATTAAACCCACGTTCTCATGTTTAAAAATCGCGCACACTAACCATTGCACCACAAGGAGATCACTATATAGGTTATGTATATTGTTAATGATGAACACATATCTGTTTTGTGCGTACCTGTCGTATAAAGGATGTGTCGCATTCGCCATACTCAACTAATTCCATCGTCTCACTTACAGTCTTATTGTCATTTAAAAGTTCAAACCACGCAGCTTTGTATTTGTCGGGAATATCCCAACAACGCTTAGATCTGCCATCGTAGAACTGTGTTTTCGCACAACACAATTCTATGCATTTTAATTTGGGATTTTTGCATTTGGTTGATGAGACAATTGTTAATATTGATGAAACTATTAGAAAAGTGAGCACTTGCATTGTTTCTATTACAACGAGTCTGTACACGACCAAGGCCTCAGTGAAACTGTTGCACTGGTGAAATATTTCAATATCATACCATCATAACTACCACAGATTCGTCACCGATTTGTTAATGCAACTATTGTATATTTAAAGCGGCTATAACCACAAATGCGCAAGTTATTGCACCACAAGATCGATAATGTTCATATTTAACTGGCTGTTTAACAATCAAACATTTGTATTTATGTTTCTAAAAATATAAAAGAAATTCAAATGATTGGGAGAGAAAACACAAGGATCAGATGCAAAATGTGGTATGTGCAACGTAGAATCCACGCCTATGGAGATTCTCTAGTGGAGATAGTGGCTCTATTTAAAACTAACTGCCCTACTGCCATAATTAGGCCGAAGACCGCATCATTATTAAAACATTTCTTTGTGGCGTTATTGATATCTGTGCCGTAGTCATCTCGTATGGCCAAAAATATATAGAAAACCCGACAACTTAAAATCGGAGATGATTGACTTCCCACGTTGTCAGGAACATTCCAAGGCTCGGCCTCCCAAGAGTACTTCCAATGCATCAGAATCCTCGAATGATAGTGATAAACTCATATATCTAAGCTACTGGATATATTGCCTGGAACGTTACATAGTCATGTGCAGTTGGCAGCACCACAGCTCATCAAGATTGCGAAGGTGATACCACCCAAATCGTCTCTGAAGTTGGATGGCTGCTGCTACGGAACTTAAGTTGACAAAAACTGTCGTCTTCTCTGACTGCGTCACCTGGAGATCACAAGAATTTCAACTTTTCTCCCCCGAATATAACCGCTGAAAATTTATTGTTTATTTGTCGTTTAAATACAAATATAAAGTGTTTGGAGCTTGTCGCAAATATAGTACACTTGTGTCCAAACACATTGTGTTTGCTGTTAAATATAACATGTTTGGGGCTCAATGGTTAATAGGTTATAAAATATGAATTTGTGACCCAAAGGTGGGTTTGTTTGTTGAAAACTGCTGAAAACACTGCTGTGTGCCACCATAAAGAAACAAAACGCAGCAGACCTTCAATTCACGAAAGCATGAATAAGGTTCCTGCAATATGGTGCTGGGGCCGATATTTTTCAGCGTGTAGAACTTCTAAAACATATTACATTGCTGGGACGCACAGAATATTGTATATAAAAGCACCCTGTATCAACGTGTGACCACCTTGGGAATATTTTGAATGTTATATCTTTCTTACAAAAAATTTAAGAAAACACTGAAAGATGGTGGTACCTTTTCGAATGAATTTCCTTTTGTTCCGGTTGCAACAAATTTCAACTTTGACAAGCTTTCGTTACCTAAGTTCGAATGAATTTCCTTTTGTTCCATTTGCAACAAATTTCAACTTTGACAAGTTTTCGTTACCTAAGTTCCAATTAATTTCATATTTTGTTCACCTTGCATTTCGTAGCTATCTTTCCAATATACCTGCGTTTCTGACACCACATTTTTACTCAAAATTACCAACCCGCTGAAAAATCTGTCGTTTTTGTTGTTTGGATGCAATTAAATATAAGTTGTGTTTGGAGCTTGTTGCAAATATAATATACTTGTGCCCAAACGCATTGTGTTTACTATTCAATATTACATGTTTGAGACACAATAATTAATATGTTCTAATATATGTGTTTGCGACCCAAATATATTTGTGTTTGTGAAATACAGCGGTGTTTGTTGCAGTGTGTATACTCTCTCGAGAGCAAGCGAATAAAAGAGGGACAACGAAAGAGTTTATCTTGTAAGTGTGTATCTGTATATGAGTCCTAAAGAGTCTGTTTTGACTCCTTTTTATGAGCAAAACCCTCAGAAAAAAGCTCCTAAAACCCCCAGATATGAGCGTGTTTTCCTTTGAAACCATCAAAAAATTTTGTACTGAATATGAACGTTTTAGGACTCCTAAATTTAACAATTTGTATGGAAAATTGTGAGCCTTTTTGCTCACAAATCAATCATAAAAGCCTCTTAAAAGAGTCATAAAAGAGGGATTTCGTAGCCAAAAAAGAGTCATATGGGTGTGTTTCTTGTCCTTGAAATTAGGGTATTCAGCTTCACTTTCTTCATTTGTTTCACTTTGCAGATTCGTTGAATTCACTTTTCGTTTTTTTATTTCCTTAATTATTTGGGCTGAACGCCTCTTTTCGCCAGTTGTTGGATACATTTTCTCTTTTTATTTAAAAACACAGAAAATAAACTTTTTGCATAATTTTATCAAAACCACAACCGAACAGCGCAAAATGATCACAATAATGACAGACAAACGCAAAATATTAAAAATATCAAGAAAAAGAAAACAAACTACCGTTACCCCTCAGAAAATCCTCATAAATAAGAGTTTTCTAGGAGTGTGCTCCTAAATTGCTCATAAAAAAGAGTCTTTTCGGAGTCCTAAATTCTGCAGGCTCCGAAATCAATCATAAATGCTCATAAATTAGGAGGGTAATCACAAAAGCCTCAGAAAAAGGAGTCTTTTTAGAGTCATATTTAGGAGCGCTCCGAAAATTGTTTTCTGGGCAGTGATTCATAAATATTCCTGAATGTGCGTGTTAATTGCAGATGAAGTGAGTGTTTCTTATTTTGGCTAATGTAGTGCGTTTTATTTTCAGGTACTCAGTTGTCATTCGTTCATCGGACAGAGGATATCCAAAGCGCTTGATCAGTGGAAAAATAATAAACAAACGCTCGGACGGACGGTTAAATGGTTTGTGAGGTTGCTTTGGTTGTGTGTATGTATGTGAGAAACGATTTTGAGGAAGGAAACTGGAAAGGGCAACAACGTGAATCTTTTTTTCTGCCCGAACCTCTACCGAAAAAATCGGAATGGCGGACCATTTGTGAAATATAATAAAAAAAAGAACAAGTATTTAATGCACGCCTATCTTCAATGAACAAGAGTTGTATATAATTATATTCTTTGTGTAGCAACGCATAGTGATAACCAAAGCATAGTTGAAACCTTCTGAAAACAAAAACGTGAGAGACAACAAAGAAAGGACAAACAAAAGAGCACCAGATTCTCATTTCATAAAAAATTTAATTTAATTTTAATTTCTCTTTCTATTTAATTTCTCATTTCATTTTAATTATTTTAATTTTTTGTATTATTATTTATAAATGTGGATATATTTTGATAAAATTAATTATAATAAATAACGCAAGAAAGAATAATTCGTTTCTAAATATTATTATGTTTGGGAGTAAACACGAATATGCTTCCACGTAAGTATATGGAAGTTTGGGATGAAGCGCGCATATGTTTCCACGTAAAAGCAGTTTCCACGTGTCAGTAAACATGCTAATGTTTGCATATAAATACACCTGAGTTTGGGACTTTCAAACATATACATGTTTGAAGTGTTTTCCAAACATATATGTACGTGGTACTTGCAGAACATGTTTGGCAGAATATATAACAGAGGCCGTATTTTTTCAGTGTGAAGTTACTCCCAAAAACCAAACAAAGTCATTGCAAAAATTTACATTTAAATTTCAAATAAGAGACGCCACACACAGCGCAGCATAGAGTTGTTTACCCTGCTAAGTAGATTCACAGAAACAAAAAATCGGCTTACAAATTTAGAAGGTACATGCCATGAAAATCTGAACATCACCCTGGTAGTCTAATTTTATACCCTATAGCACAACCTACTGTGAATCAGGGTGCATCTAACTACCACATTCTGATAGTCTCACTCTTCCCCTACAAATACCTAGTACACTCTAAAGCCATCAGGCCTATAGTTTAGTTATTTCCACTTTGCAATCGGCCTCACTGTATGAAATATAATAAAGGGTGTTTTTTCGTTAACATAGAATTTACGAAAGCGTTAGCTGTCAAAAGAATTCATACACTGCGCTCACGTTTTAATACTTCTCTGGCACTTCGCCAGATTCATGCTTCAACAACGCATCCCAAAATATCCAATTTAACATCAATCATTGATTCGCGCAACTTAGAGATGACTTCATGAGTTTTATGGCGCACATAATCCTCCATCTGAGCACGCCATCCGTCGGGCGATGGAAAGATTTCATACTACATACTCTCTAAATGATGCAGGAAATCCAACACGCCGAAGGAATATACGTACTGAAGAGAATATCGCCGTTGTAACCGAAAGTGTGGAAGAAGTTCAAAATTTATCGATGCTGTAGCAGGAGTTGAGGCTCTGTCCGTGCACTACGTGGTAAATTTTGCGCAAAGAGCTTGGCCTGTACCCGTATCACATCCAGCTGGTGCAGGAATTAAAGCCATGATACCATCATACGCACCTTTCTTTCGCCGTTTAGCCTCTAAAGCAGTTGGAAACTGCTCCGATCTTTTATCGCAAAATTGTGTTTTTGGCTCATCGGGTTTGTTAATAAACAAAATCCGTGAAATATTACTTAATTACTTATCCGGTCTCGAACAACCCCGGTGGGTCAGGGACCTTACAAAACGAAGATAACATATTTCGCCAACCAGTTCGATCTTTTGCTTTATTTCTCCAGTTGGCAATACCAGGTGTACGCAGGGATTCGTCAAACTGATAACTCCACCGAAGTCTTCGTCTTCCTATTTTTCGTCGTCCTTCGAGTTCGGTTTCGAAAGCCTTTCGTGCTGGATCGTCTTCATCCATTCTACTGATATGGCCAAGACAGCTCAATCGCGTTATTTTGATCCGCTTAACTATGTCAATGTCGGGATGAAGCTCATACAGCTCACGGTTCATGCGTCGCCGATACCCGCCATTTTGGAGTATTTTTCTCTCGAAGACTCCTACAGATGCTTCGTCTGTTTGCGATAAGACCCAGGATTCTGCGCCATAAAGCAAGACAGGTTGTATGAGAGTCTGCTATAATTGGACTTTTGTTACTCGAGAGAGGGCTTTATCTCTGAAGTGCTTGCTTAGCCCAAAATAACATCTATTCGCAAGCACAATTCTCCGCTTGATCTCAAGGCTGACGTTATTGTTTTTGTATACGGCAGAACGGCAGATCCGAGGTATATAAATTCGTGAACTACCACGAATTTATATCGGTTATCAGCGTTCACGCTTTGGTCTAATAGTGTGGGGGTCCTGCTCGTTCAAACCATTAATTTTGTTCTGGCCTGATCTACGGCCAGACACATTTCCCTGACTCCTTCTCAATTCTCGAAAACACAGCAGTAACTTCGCTAATTTTGCGCCCAATGATATCTATATCATCAGCATACGCGCAGGATGTGACTTTTGCTACTGATGGTTTTATTCATGTCGACTGCAGCTTTTCTCATAATGATCTCCAGTAAGATGTTAAAGAAATCGCCCAATAGGGCCAGAGGCCTCGCTTAGTTTCGAATGGTTCAACAAGATCCGTGCCAACTTCATGGCGGATGTGGTCGTCGTCAAGGTCGTCATGCAAAGGCGTATGAGTTTTGCAGGAATACCAATCGCAGACATTGCTTCATAGAGTTTCTCCCGTATAGGACTATCGAAGGTCGACTTATAATCGATTAATAGATGATAGGTGTCGATTTGTTTTTCATGTGTCTTATCCAGGATTTGGCGTAGCGTGAAAATCTATTCAGTGGTCGATTTTCCAGGCCTACATCCACACTGGTATAGTCCAATCAGGTCAGCGATAATTTGTTTTAGTCTTTCGCACATTATACTTGATAGAACCTTATATGCTATGGATAACAGGCTTATTTCACGGTAGTTGGCACAGATACTTGGGTCACCTTTTTTAAATATGGGACATAGTACACTGAGACTCCAATCGCCGGGTATGCATTTATCTAACCAAATTTTTTTGCTAATGAGCTGATGCGTGCACCTTATCAGCTCATCGCCGCCAGCCTGAAACAGCTCCGCCGGTAATCCATCGGCTCCTGCGGCTTTGTTGTTCAGCAATAGCAGCAATAGCTGTTCTGACCACGTCTTGGTTGGGAGGGGGGCAATCGACGTCGTCGTCCATATTGTGATCGATCATTGGATATCTCAGGTACTAGTAACGCGGAGAAATGCTCTCTCCATATTCCCAACATGCTCTGAACATCTGCGATGAGATTTCCGTCCTTGTCTTTACAGAAGGGGGGCCCTGAACGATGTCCATTAGTTCCGTTTTTGACTTTTTGGCAGAATTTTCGGGCTTCGTTCTTCCTTCTGTATGTCTCAATTTTCTCGCTCTCGCGCTTTCTCCACTGCCGTTTCTTAGGCTTAACGAGACGGTTTACCTCCTTTATTTTTTTCCCTTTACCGCTCAGTCGCAGCTCGCGTTGCAATTGACTGAAGCATTACCATACGTGCAGCGTTCTTTTCATCATTTGCAGTGCGACACTCTCCATCGTACCATGGTTTGTTGCGAAGCGGTTTTTCAAACCCACGTACGGTTGTTGCGGCAGTTTTTATAGAGTCGGAAATGGGTTTCCACTGCGCTTCAGGATCGTCATCGGGAGCTGGTGGGTTCAGTGCCAAAAGTTGCGAGAGCTTCCTTGAGTAGGCTGTGGCTACCTCTGGTAATTGCAGCTTTCCGTTGTCCAGATTCCTTCCCGTTTCGTACAATTTTCACTCTATTTAATCTTGTGCGAACCTTTGCTGCTACCAGGTATTGATCGGAATCGATATTAGCTCCTCTGATCACTCGTACGTCCATTAGACTGGATAAGTGCATTCCATCAATTATCACGTAATCAATTTGGTTCTTCGTTCTTCGATCAGGGGATACCCAAGTAGCCTTGTGGATGTCTTTATGCTGGAATCTTGTACCACTAATGACCATGACCACTAATGACCAAGTCAATCAGTCTCATACCGTTGTCGGAACTGTCAGCATGTAGACTAAAAATGTCAATACTTGGATGAGAAACATTCCCTGCCCTTCCTTTGGCATTAAAATTGCCTAGTACAATCCTAATGTCATGGCCAGGGCAGCGGTCAGACGTTTCCTCTGGGTGCTCACAGAATATGTCTTTGGCATCATCATCTTTCTCTTCTGTCGGGGCATGCACACAAATTAGGCTTTTATGCGGATTGTGGCTATACGTTCACTTACAGTATTGAACATAGGGACTATATTCATATTTTTCTCATGGCAACTGTAGTGAAATATATTTGGTTAAAATAGGAATTAACCAGGAATTAATTTAGAGATTAAAATTCGTTTATTTCATATAGATCACAGAATCGAAAGAGAACGGACGTCTTTATTAAGCTCTACAATTTATTAAAATTCTCCCCCGAATAAAAAATTATATGTTTAATTCGTTGCGTCTTTTGATGTGGCGCTAATTTTTACTTTGTGCCAGTGTTAATTTTGCTTATAATAGTGTGTTTTTTTTACCCCGCTAAAGTTATTTATAGCTTAATTTGTACGGGACAGCTAAGCGATATTAAGTGGCATTTCAATTTCCCACTTAAATTCCGACTTGAGCAATGACAATGTTGCCACATGTTCTATTTCAAGAAATGGCAACAAAAAGTTATCTTAGATACATTTTGTTATCATTTCTTGTGAATGCAAATGTTATCAAGGAGAGACTCAAAAGCAGAAATGTGTTAAATCGCTTATACATTTTAAGTTCATTAAACTTATTTTATTTAATGGAAGACTACTTGTACTTTTATATCTCTAAATTTGAAGGATAGATTTTTATTTGCGATTGAAAACAAAATTGTAAATTAAATGTTCACAACAACGCGCGGTAAATGTTATACATATTGAACATGGAGGGATTATCTATCAGGTATAGTCGTTTAAACAGGGGATGTAATGTTTTCCACGTCATTTTTCGTTTCACTTGTCAAAATCATTTGTATTTTAATTTTATACTTGTTTGTATTCTTGTATTGGTGGTATATATATGTGTACAGTTTGACAACTGAAACGAATGAACGAAAATAAAATGTCTGTTGTTGCTGCTTACAATTACAACAACATGTACTGCTACCATGTAATTATTGGCACTGTGTTGGCACGTGTTGCCATATCGAATTACAGCAAATGTTGCCACATTTCGTAGTATTAATTGTGGATCGCTTTATTTGGAAAGTGGTAAGTGGCGATAGCTTAATGGTATAAAAAAAACAGCCTCAGTATGTAAGGGTTTTTCAATAAGAGCGCTACAAAAGTTTTATTAAATAAAACGAAAGCGGTTTTAGATTCCAATGAAATTCTTTATTCCTGTGAAAGTACGTTCGATGCCATTATGTATGCAACTCGATTTCTTTTGCATGGCCACCACGGGCACGCTTGCAGAAGTCCAGACGCTGAACCCAATTTTCGACGGTTTTCAAGCATAAATCGGCCGATACTGCTGCAATTTCACGTTCGATATTCGTACGAAGTTCATCCATCGTCGCTGGCCTGTTGGTATAGACCATAGACTTGACGTAGCCCCACAGGAAATAATCTAACGGCGTCAAATCGCACGACCGAGGCGGCCAATCGACTGGGCCATTTCGTTAGATAACACGTTCACCAAACGTGGTTTCCAATAAATTGATTGTGGCATTCGCTGTGTGGCTTGTGGCGCAGTCCTGTGGGAACCACATGTCCTCCAAGTCCATATTATCCAATTGGGGCCAAAAATATTCGGTTATCATTGAACGGTAGCGATTCGCATTCACAGTAATGTGCCGGTCTTGATCATCACGGAAGAAGTACGGCCTAATGACGCCGCCGGCCCATAAACCGCACCAAACCGTAATTTTTTCGGGATGCAATGATGACTCATGAATTACGTGTGGTTTGCTGCCTGATTTTTATTTTGCTACTGAGGAAGCCATTCAGCCAGAAATGAGCCTCATCGCTGATTGTTGAGGCCTCTTAAAGTTGGTCTCTTAAAGTTGAGGCCACTGACTCCAAATTTCGGTAGTAAGTTTTAATAATTTCAACTCGTTGTTGGCTCGTATATCTTTCAATGATGAAATGGCAAACCTTACTGAAGAGAAATGTCAAAAGAGCGGGAAAAAATATGGCGTCGTTTGCTGTCCCTATCGATTTACTTTTGTAGCGTCTCTGTTGAAAAACCCTTTATAAGAAAAGCATTTGATTTCATACTTCTATTAGGAAATTTGACGAAATGTGATCTACAGTGGTACTTACAAACAGAAGAAAACATGAAGCAATGGCAACACTATTTGGGAGAATTGAATGATTATGGGCCTATCCAAAATACGCGCTTGTCGTCGTTTGCACTAAATAACCAAATATATTCGTCTCTTTCGCACTAACGAACTATTTGTGCTTTGATTGGTCTGAATATAAAAGTGTTAGAATACTTGTGCACTGAATAATTTTGCATTGCAATTGAAAGGCACTAAAATGGAAAGAAAGTGAAGATTATATTTTGTTATGCCATAATTTATGTTTCGATTTTTTTTTTATATCTTTATATTGATATATGATGATGAAAAAGCTTCTAAAAATACCGTTCGGAACCGGTGTAAAAGCGTACGTTTCAATCAGTGAGTATAAAACTCGAAATATCACTGCTAACTGGTTGTGTGAAGCTCTCCCCGATTCCTTCATGGGATGTAATGGGAAACCATTTATTTATTTATTTCTATTGATGTATGTAAGTATGTATGTAATTTGATTTTCTGTAACGAATTATTTTAAATAAACTTTTATTGTTCTAAATAACAAAATTTCAAAATTTGGGAGTTTTTGGTAACATTCTTGGATAATTCTGGTAATTAAAAAATTATCCCTGTGGCAACTGTGGTCACTCTATATCAGAGGCATGGTAAAATAAGTAACGCAAACGCACTAGGAATTGTTACAACAAACACAGGCATTTTTTATTTGTTTGGTGTCCATAATCTGTCAAATTTTCTTCATGTGTGTATCTAATGTAAAAGTGAACAAAAAAGTACAGAAACAAAATGCATGTGAATTTGACACCTAAGCAAAAATATGTTGAAATCAGCTGTTCTAACGAGTTTACCTTACTGATTTTACCATGATTAGAGGCAGTGTTGCCGTTTTGGTCGGATCCGGCCAAATTTGGTCGGAAACGATTTAAAATTTTTAATTTGGTCGGATGGTCGGACTAATAATTCTCTAATCACAAATAATTTTTTTCTTTGCAAAATTTATTTAAAATCTCATATATTTTATTTTAAAAATACTTTTTCCACACTGTTTACCATTTACCAATAAATTATGCACTTCAATGACGGGTAAGTAGTTATTAACGACGTTTATATTAGAACAGTGACAGTGAACTGTGCGATACGTTAACCGAATTCCGCTGTTGGCCATTAAATTATAAACGACGCTTAGCTTAACTTAGTGACAGCATTTTGGAAAAAACACTGGATAGGAAAACAATAACCACCGTCGGTGGTGCAATGGTTAGTGTGCGCGGCTCTTGTACATGAGATCCTGGGTTCGAACCCGGCTCTGACCACCTTCAAAAAAAAATTTCTTTCAGCGGCGGTCACCTCGCATACTGACGGCGACAGTATCGAGTATCTAGCCATGAAAAAGCTTCTCAAATTACCGTTCGGAATCGGTGTAAAACTGTAGGTCCCAATCAGTGAGTGAAAACTGGAAAGCGCACAGCTCAGTGATTGTGAGAAGTTCTCCCCGGTCCCTTCATTGGATGTAATGGGAAACCATTTTTTTTTTTTTTTAGGAAAACAATAAAACATTCTGCATGTGCATTAGAGAATTGAACTATGGATACGTAAGTATAAATATTATTCAACAAAATCTTTTTTTTATTAATAAACATCTAATTTAGATACATAACACAAATGAAAAAAAATGGAAGCAGTAACCGAAAACAACAATGAGGCAGCTTGTAGGTAAAGTTGTTTAAATTAACAAATTTTGATAAAATAGTGTATCTTTTTCAAATTTAGTTATTTTAGGTCCTCGTTATGTTTAAAGTTGTAATTTTCCTTTAAGGCTGTAAGAGATCATGTTTTCTCCAGTTAGTGAAAAAAATTTAAATTCCGCGGGTGGGATTCGTACTCACATTCGCTGGACGATCGTTTCGACGTTTGTGAACCATCATCTTCAGCAGCGTCTAGCCCGTTAAGCCACTGCGGTGTGTATTTACACAAGTCACTAACCGAAGACATTTACCGATTGTGTGCAGAGTGACTGTTGTCGCTACTTACACATTACTTTCCTACTTACACGCACTGATGCAAATGTTTTTGCTGATAATCAGCAATGTTCTAAAAGGAAATTTAGAACAGAATAGCTTACTACTTTCGAATGGCTGCAGGAAAGGGATGGTACTCCTTTTTGTACTGCAAGCTTCAAGCCACTTACTGCACATTTGACACATCTGAAAAATCATGAAAACTATGACTCCAAAAAGAAACATTTGCATATCGACAAATTTTTTAACAACGAATAACAAAAAAAGTCGCAACAGGTAAAACATGTAGAATTCACGTTGGTCATGTTTTGCATTACGCACAATTTGCCTTTCATATTGATGGACTATCTTCCTGCGTTATTGGAAGGACAAAGCTCACAGAAATAGCACACAAAATTGGAAAGCAGGCACGGAATGAGTTAATATCCACATTACAAAAAACAAAATTTTCTTTAATTGTGTACGGAACTACGAACTTTCTATGAAGAAATGGTTTGTTTTAATCGCACGTTATGTAAATTCAATGTTTGAAATCCAAGATAAGTTTCTGACAATGTCGGAGTTAACGAAGTCAAACGCGCAGTCAATATTCGATAAAATTAAAGAATTTGTTGTATTATGTGAAATTCCTTTCGAGAACCTAATAGGATTATCAACAGACGGAGAAAATTCTAGGTCTGGTAATGTTAGAGGCCTTAAGGCGTTTTTTGAAAAAGAAGTAGAATTATTTTACATTAAATGCTCCTGTCACGCTTTACATCACTGTTCCAGTTACGCCACAAAAAAATTGCCATCGTCTATCGAAAAATTGTTTCGGAATATATACACCTTTTTTTCTCGTAGTCCCAAACGCGTCAGCGAACTAAAAGAATTCCAAGAGTATTGTTCAGTTGCGCCGCATACAATTTTAGGTATATCCAGCACCCGTTGGCTTTCCCTGGAATGCGTTGTATTAAGAATCGTTGAGCAATGGGATATCCAAAAATTGTATTTCATTTCCTGTGTATATGAAGTTCAAGGAATTTCTGCTGGTGCTATTGCGGAGGTTATGTCAAGCTAAATGAAATGTTATTTTAACGTAGAATACGTTATACGGTAAGGTAGGGGTGTTGATCTGGAGCACAAAATTTTGAGAAAATGTTTGTCACTTTCATTATAAGTTTTTAATACTTTATGCATGCATTGAAGAAAATTCAACTATGGTCGTAACATATTTAATATGTCTTCTTTTGATTGGTATTTAAATAATCATATTGCTACATATAATTTTTTTGATTCTATAAGTAAATCAAAATTTAACTCCTTCAAATTTTGTATTAATTTTCATATGCTTTGTATTTTATGTATTATAACATCATGTGTAAGAGCAGTACGATTATCTGTGTGTTCATCACAGAACCAGTGTGAGAAAGAGAAGAAGTATAATGACAATGCATGTTTTATGTGAACATTACAGAACCAGTGTTGCCACATGCAGTATTTACACTTGTTTTCAAAAGTGCATCGAATTGATATAAAGTGTACCCAAATTTTGTTAAAAACTATCCTAAATTTTTAACATAAAAATTAAAGATAAATTTGATAGATTTAAATTATTTATCAAAAATTATATTTAATTCATATATTTTAATTGCAAAATGCCTAAAGTATTCTACGTCTGACCTATGCGCCCGTGTTATCTAACACAGGCTTCATATATTTTTTTTTTATTTTTGACATATTTTCTACCCATTGCCAATAATCTTAACAAAGAATTTCAAGCGCAAAGTTCCCGTTTATCGTATTTATACACTAGCATAAAATCGAATTTTCTTTTAATATTAAGCAATTTTATTAAAAATGAACTAAATATCAGCTTGATACTTGTAAAATATTTATTGGCACTGAGACAGAAACATATGCGGAAACTTATTTAAATAAGACTGTAAAATATGAAATAAAATCTGCCGTTTTAGAATTTTATTTATTATATTTATTATATTTAAAAAACGATAGTATAAAACTTTTAAATATGATAACTCCTGATAAGGTACTTTCAAACGACGACTTAGCAATTCGGGATCTTGTTTTAAAATTCCCTAAGTTAGTTGACTGTGATCCCGATTTAATAGTTACTGAGTGGAATTTTCTGCGGCTCAGCGATATAAAAACGTTGGCCGTCGGTGGTGCAATGGTTAGTGTGCGCGGCTCTTGTACATGAGATCCTGGGTTCGAACCTTGCTCTGACCACCTTCAAAAAAAAAATTTCTTTCGGCGGGGGTCACCTCGCATAGTGACGGCGACACTATCGAGTATTTAGCCATGAAAAAGCTTCTCAAAATGCCCTTCGGAATCGATGTAAAACTGTAGGTCCCAATCAGGGAGTGAAAACTGGAAAGCGCACAGCTCAGTGATTGTGAGAAGTTCTCCCCGGTCCCTTCATGGGATGTAATGGGAAACCATTTATTTATTTTTATACCCTCCACTGTAAGTGATAGAGGGTATATATCAGTTTTTTTTAATTTAAACATTAATGCTTTTTGCCAAAAAAAAATAGCTTCTATAAAAAACGGATTAAATGAGAAAAGTTTCTCAAATATTTCTTATTTAATTTTTAACTTGTTATCTCTGCCACATAGTTCCACTGCCGCTGAACGCAAATTTTCCACACCAGCGCTAATAAAAACTAAACTAAGGAATGAACTAGAAGTAAATACTGTCAACGGTATTATGTCGTGTAAAGAAATTATCAAAATGAATAATCCGCACTATGTTTGGTCAGCCAAAAGGGACCACCTACATAACCAAATGTAAAATCAAGAACTTTAACTTTTTATTTTTAATGTGATGTATTTAGTACATGCCCGAATTATAACATAAGTAAATGAAAACAACATATGTGACCTGCTCCACGAAGGGGGGCATCTGCGCCGAAAAAATTTTTTCTTTTTGAGTGATTCTTATAGGAAAAAAAAACGCTCTTTCAAATGCCGCAAACCGCAAGTTTCTATGTCCTTTTACAAATCACCTTTAAAATTAATCACTTAAAAAGATGAAATTTAAAAAAGTTCAATATCAAAGGCACAAAATTACAAAAATATCAAAATTTTACTCTTTTTTACTCCTAACACGCTTTTTTGGTGGTTCTTCTGTATTTTGCTCCTTTTCACTTTTGTCTGATAAGGTTGAAGGAAGAGTTGCATAACCATGCGCATAACACGGAAAAACGAAGCGCTTTTTTTAAACGCGTTTTTATCAATAACTTCTTTTCGGCGTGGAGGTCCCTTTTCGTGGAGCAGGTCACATATGTTAAAAAGACTGAATAAAAATTTTTTACTTACAATTTACAATTTTAATGTATTAAATTATTAATGCAAATATGTTGTATCTGAAATCTTTATTTTACTTAAATATTAAATAAAATGTACATCACAAAACACAAATATTAATTATTTATATTTCGGATTTTGTGAAAATTTTGGTCGGAAAAAGAATTTTCAAACGGCAACACTGATGATGACCACTGGTATAGATACATTTATTCTCTCATCTGTGGTTTCATTTCACACTCTTCGTCGTAGGTTTGTGGAAATGAGAGAAATTTAATTTAAAATTACCTTACACCAGGTGGAGTTACAAAATATGTTCACTTAACTTTTTCCCGTCGTTTTGTTGTAGAACTGAAAAATTTAAATGTATTTTGCACTTTTTTGTTGACTTTTATCGTTGGTATATTTAACACAACTAGTTTGCCACAAAAACACGAAATTCGGTTGTTGTTCCTTTGTTGATTGAAAGTCAAGGCGCATTGACGAGGTGGTGTAACTACGACAACATACACCGCAAGCCAACAAATAAAGGCATTTTGTTTTGTCTAGTATTTTTTCACAATCAAATTCAGCTCAAATGTACACCAAGCATAAAAGTAAACAACTAAGTACAAAAACAAAATATATTTGAATTTGAGAAACAAGAAATAGCTAAAAAAAAAATGCAAACAAAATGTATAGACTGTTTTAGTGGTACCAGCATTTCAATTCTTCTTGATTGAATTTCATTTAATACTTTTCATGCGTACACAGAAAAAACTGGGAAGCAAAACTTGGCAACAATATTTTTATTCAAAAATAAAATTTATTGTGATAAATGGTATTTGTCGATGTGATTAAAATATTAGTCAAAAACAAACTTTTTAAAAATAGCACTCGATAAAATTAAGTGATAAATATATTTATCAACTGCCAACATGAATTTGAATAAAAAGATAGTCAATTGGATTATATTATGATTTTTGTTTGTCTGTTTTCCGTTACATTTGTTATTTGTTTGTTGTTACTATGCTAGATTAAAAGACGTTACAAGAAAAACTTCATCACGTTCATCCTTGCTCCTCTGCATACGATTGCGTATGTTTTGTTGTTTTTTTTTTGCAGAGAAATCGTGCGACAGCGAATGATGCAATTCTTTATGTTTTGTCATATTTGAGTTAGTGTTTTAGATAACATCAACGCGAGCAGACGTTTATGTGTAAAGTCTATTTCTAAGTGAAAAGTGTTATAACAATTAAGATTTATATTATTTTACATGTGTTAAATTAACCACTAAAATGGTTTGCTTTGTTAAATGTTCATTTTGCCAAGAGACGTTCGACTCTTCTTCAATATATTTTGACCACCTTAAGCAACATTACACACCAGTTGGTGTCGATTTTATATGCAACTTTGATGAGTGCTTTATGAAATTTAAAAATAAGGACAGTTTTAAGAGGCATATTTTAAACCATTTTTAAAAAAATCCATTTCAGTCCAAACTGTGTTTGTCGGAAAAAGGTAAAAGAGCAAATTGTGATGAGAATTGTGAAATAAGTGATTTAAACTCAGACACAGCCCGATGCAATGAGGCAATTTTTAATAAAAAATTTGATTATGAAGAATCTCTAAATAGTGTAATTGAGTTGGCTAACAGATTCATAATTCAGTTACACTCCAATAATAATTACAGTCGTTCGGATGTTATTTCTTTACAAAAATCGATAGAAACGTTTATTGTATCTCCAATTTGCAGCTTTGTAGAAAAAAGCATAAATAATGTGGTTCTCAGTGATGACTTTGCAGCGAAAATGGTTACTGAAATAAAAGGATTGTTCAAGAATGTACACTCAGACTATATACTCGAAAAATCGTTGGTTGAACGAGACCTCATAGAAAATATACAAACGTTTGGTATTGGTGATTCACTAAATTAACTAATTAACGCTACTACTTGTGAATAATTTGTTTCTTCACGTAGGAATATTATAACACGGGCAAGAGAGGCAAACTTTATAATAAAATATTTAACCTTAAGCGGCTATCAAAGGGCATATTTGACGACAACGAAGAACCCAGTAGCAATATGCTAGATACATTCGGTTAGATTTTGAACACCTTATATTTAATTTTATAATTTATAATCCAAATTCAGTTCCAGAAACCGATGCTGCTTTATCTGTTCAATTTCTTCGAAACGGAAAAGTATCAAATGAAGAACTGGACTTATATTGGAGAAAACGTTCACAGCTTCGATTTCTTCAAATAGAAGAGTCGAAAACCACAAGCGAAGTATTCAAATTATGGCCCGAATATGTAATGCCTTCTGGCTACCAACTTGTAAAACTGTCTTAAAACATTTAAAGTCCGTTTTTTTAATGTTCAATATTTCTTTAGATTGACATCGATTTTAAGCTCAAATACCCACGGGCAACCGATCTTAAACTGAAATGGTCTTGTTCGGAAAGCAAATTGCTTAAAATGCTTCAAACAAAGGTGACCTCTGGAACAGCTTCAGCGCTCCTTAAACAATTGCGTGAAAATTATGAAGGTAAGATATTATTTAAGCCTTACAATTATTAATTCGAATTAAACTGTTTCATTTCTCTTTCTAAAATCGAAAGTATTTTCTATTTTGTATACTTTACATAATCTACTTCCACCTCAGCTTAAGGTTGTCAGCGCAAAAGATGGATCAAAGACCAGAAAAAGTTTCACAGTATCAGACTCACAAGAATCCTTTGCCATAGTAGCGGAAACGATGCAAGAAATTAATATAAAATTGAGCCTTCTTAAATTGCAAAAGCAAAACATTCAGCCACGGTTATTAGTTTTGGGTGAACTCAACAATATTAAAGAAATTTTTGTATATTTTGATGAGACAAAATATCCTATAATGCACATAGTAACAGCTGTTGATATTCTTTTTAAAATATTTTTTGTATTTAATTTGGAGTTTCCAAGCGAATCGGATATATTTTATACTTTTTTACAAACTTTTTTTATGAAATAGACAGTAATAAGAAAAATTCTAAGGTACTAACTTTCATTAATGATATTATGCACAAAGACTAAACTTCTATTTTTATTGCTAAACTTGTGTTCCTTAAAAGTACAAACAGAATTTAAATGTAAATAGAAAAATATATATACATACTTTAATAATATGTTTTAAAAATGGAGTATTTTTTGAGTTTCTTTAAAGAACTAATAGAATTTAAATGTAAATAGAAAAATATATATACATACTTTAATAATATGTTCTAAAAATGGATTACTTTCTGTTAAGTTTAAGTTTTTACGCCTAAATAAAACAACATTAAACTAAAAAATCTTTTAATTTACAATAAGACAAAAGGTCATATCTGTGGAAAAAATCAAAAGAAAAATAAACAAACTAACAAAATTATTTGTTAGATTGATAAATAAATTATATAATTTTGTTTCCAATTTGAGAAACATTTTAATCAAGTGAACAAATAATTTTGTTGGTAATTTTTATTAAATTGATCAATGTTCTTGTTAGTACAACGATCACTTTTGTTATATTGTTTTAAGGGAATCAACAAATTTTTTTTGTCAATATGATATTTTCTTTATCGAGTGAAAATAAAATGATTTTCGATAAACAACTTACAAATTCTGTAGTCAATATGATGTTTTCTTTATCGAGTGAAAAAAAAAATATTTTCGATAGGTTGAAAATTAAAAAAAATTTTATTCAGATCAACGAATTTCGTATTCAAATACGAAATTTATTTTTTCCTGTGTAGTGTGAAGTAAACCAGCGTTGAATAAAGCAAATTATGTATTTTTTTCGTGATTTTCAGCCAGCCGAGAAAAAATATCCTATTTTCTTGAGTCTGCTTAAAATCAAGAAAATCGATGTCAGTGCGAATGCCGTATGATCATTATACCCCTGTGCAATTTTACCCAATTTCGTGGTCTGATATCAGCGGCAAAAATGGCAATAATTTTCAGATCTATACAATGCGTAATGGGTAATTTATTCAATGTATTATGTTTGAAACTTGTATGCATTTAATTGTGTAGTTATCATTTTATAGCAACAAATATTTGTCGTTGGTTTAAATTAAATTGTTTATATAATATTTATAATTACTTTGTTATAAACGATTACATTAGGGGTGTTTTTTTCGTAACCTATATAAGTTAACATCAACTGTTACGAAAAAAAAACGCATACACGTTGAGTATAATCTACTTGACTTCATCAGATAATTATTTATTTTTATTTATCAATTTGTTTATTTAAAAGTCAAAGAAAAAAATTCTAAAGAATACAGGTGGTTCTACTGCATCGACACTACAATATACTTATTTGAAGTAGCAGTGAATTATTGGACTGAAAAATAGATGTTTGGTTAAACGAAATCTCCAAATACGAGGTTACGATTGACATACTGGGGTACCGCTCTATTCAAAAATAAATCAGGCAGCGTAAACGAACGCTCATAGCCCAAAATATACGACTCGAGAGCACGTGCAAAAATAAAACGAAATAAAAACAGCAGACAGTTGTCCGAGGCCTTCGGCCACGGACTGTCCCTGCAGGCTGTGACATAGACACGGCCATTAGGTTTAACGTAGAATACGCCATCCGCTAAGATAGAAAACATATATAACAATAAATGATAAATAACATAAGCAAATGCATTTATTTATTTGATAGTTACTTTTGATTATATATGTACATAAGCTTATGGTAGGAAAAATAGGATAAATATGTTTATAAATTAACATTCAAATTTCTCGCAAAAACTAAGTCAATGGTTGTGAGGAAGATATCAACCAATATGAAATGCATATCAAACGAAAGATAACATCTTCATTTACCTACAAAAAATTTTTAAAAAAAGTTATCTCGCCGTTTCCTCATAATCAATGAAATAAAGATTACAACAATAATAATCTGACATGACTCCCTATACCGTAAGGTAAGACGTATTCTACGTCAAAAACGCCCGCGTCCCCGAGCTAGCCGCGTGCTCTTCTTTATATAGGCTTCTTCGCCCTCTTTTATATTTTGAATAAGTAAAACGAGGAGTTCGGGAGCAGATCTCGTACCGCAAGCGAGATATAAAAAGCTATTGTGTCGTGGTATGAGAAATTGGCTCCAGGTAATGAATGTGGATTGGATTGTTCACCATAACTTGTTCGAAAACTACATAAAATTTACCACAAAGTACATCAAATGTACCAGAAACTACATACTTGTACAATATTTATTTAACGTAGTATTTTCCATTAAAGTGCATAAAATGTACAACAAAATGCACATGAAAATTTACCACAAAATGTACCACATGTACAAAAAAGTCAATTGTACTAAAACTTCACCAAAAGTACTTAAAGTGTAGTAAAAGTACTAAAATGTGTACCAAAAGACATACGGGTACCAAAATGTGTACCAAAAAGTGCATAAAGTATATCATAAAATTGTATAAGGTGCAGTAAGCAGACAGAACCGTGGTGTTCTTGCGAGACATGGGAAGATATCGGTTAAAGTAGATACTTATATTTTGAGAATCGAAGTATTCTTCGGTTTTCTTTGTACACTTCACTTACTTGTGGGATCGCTTTAGTAGTTTAATAGTCTCCAGTATTGTCTTGGAATTATTCTTCTTGAAGAAGAAAAATCAAAATATTTTATTCAACTTTTTACAAATTTTGATTAACTACCCCTAATATTTACATCATCATTTTCGAAACATCGTGGAAATATAAGAAATGGGAATGACATACATTTTGTATTTTCCATACAACACACTCGAACTTGGTAACACTTTTTTCATCGGGGTTATTCTCAACTTCTAAAATTATACATGTTAACGTGCAGGTTGTCATTTTGTATGACTTAACGTGTATAAGTTACGAAAAAAAACACCCCTATTATAACAATAAACTTGCACGATCCCTGGGAGAAGTGTAAATGTGCCATCTATATTGTCACTGTTGTAGACCCCAACCACAACCATTGCCAACTTGACCAACCGTCCCGCTTTTGCGGGATTGTTCGGCTTTTTGGTGTCCCCTCTCGATGCTTTATTTTATATACACCAATACCTCATTTTGCGTCGTGGTTACGTTCCAAAAAAAAGCGACGCAAATTGAAACAACGCAAAGTGAATTATGATTTTCTATAGCAAACTATGTAAAGATCGAAGATAGGTTCCAGGGTTACGAAAATATTACTTTTTAAAAAGTAAATTGAACAAAGTAAACATTTAAAAAATAAAAATAATATAAAATTTTATTACATACATACCAAAAACAAAAAAAAAACCAATTCAATTAAAACAAAATAAAATATTCAATTAATTTATAAAAAAACAAAATAAAATTTAATCACTGTCTGATGAGTCCGTAGTGGCTGTTGTCGTAAGTCGGCTTTCTTTCACAAAAAATTGGTCCCATGTTTGCTGAACAGCTTTTTTTTTCAACGTAGAATAAATTTCCTTGTAGCAATTGATATTCGTAGTTACCGCCTGAGACATTTCAAAACTTCTTCCGCTGTCAGGATCGTTTTTTAAAAAAATATCCATAGCTTCGTCAATTAAACACATCGCTTTGGAAATTTGTTTGGAAGTACAATTTTTTTCTTCTGAGATTTCTATTGAACCAGTCACTGTCATCTTCTACATTAGCAAATTGCAATTCCAGTTGCAATAGTTCTTCATTAGACAATTTGCTCGAAACTTGAATCTCTCAAACCAGCCTGACTAGCTTCAAATGCTTCATTCTTGTCTGTATTACTACCGCTAGCATTATCGTTGGATACTGCTTTACTTTTTATGTCATCTAATAAGCTTTTTCCTTTCGTCTGAATTACCATTTTACCTAATGGTATTCTCTGCGCAACTTGATTTTCAATCCAAATAGAAAGCAAGGACTCCATTTTAATCATCAAAGCACTCCTTGTGCGGGTCGTCGTTTTAGCATCTAATGATGTTGCAGATTTTGCAGCCTCTCTTATTTTATCCCCATCTCGATCTCTAATAGTTCTGACAGTTTTTGCAGCCAGACCAACAGTCTTTTCTATCTCCACAGATAAAAATTAAAGACTGGAACCCAAAATTAAAGACTCGAACCCAAAACAACGCAACTTTGAAAATCTTACGACGCACAGTGAAAATTAGTACTAATTCAACAGCGACGCAACTTCGAAAAAACGCAAAACGAAACGACGCAAAGCGAGGTATTGGTGTATTTAGACTTATTTTAGCTAATTACATGTATTTTTATTAAATAAACTAAAAATTTAATTATTAAAATTTTTTTCATTACAGAGATCGAACGAGTTTTCAGTCAACTAAATATTGTTAAAACTAGGTTACGAAACAGATTAATAACAACTACTGTAAATGCTGTGCTTAATGACAGGTAAGTTGTAAAATTAATATACATACATACGTATATTTCCAACAATATTTTTCTCGTTTTTTTAAATTTCGGATATGGTCTCACATGTAATGACAAATGTTGTTACGAGTCTGAAGTTCCAACATCATTACTTAACAATTTCGTCACACTTGCCGCATATAACGGGTTTTTCAATAAGAGCGCTACACAAGTTTTTTTAAATAAAACAATACCGGTTTTAGATACCAATGAAATTCTTTATTTCTGTGAAAGTACGTTCGATGCCATTATGTATGGAACTCGACCTCTTTTGCATGGCCACCACGGGCACGCTTGCAGAAGTCCAGACCCTGGCTGGCTTGTTGGCATAGACCATAGACTTGATGTAGCCCCACAGGAAATAATCTAACGGCGTCAAATCGCACGACCGAGGCGGCCAATCGACTGGGCCATTTCGTGAGATAACACGTTCACCAAACTTGGTTTCCAATAAATTGATTGTGGCATTCGGTGTGTGGCTTGTGGCGCCGTCCTGTTGGAACCACATGTCCTCCAAGTCCATATTATCCAATTGGGGCCAAAAATATTCGGTTATCATTGAACGGTAACGATTCGCATTCACAGTAATATGCCGGTCTTGATCATCACGGAAGAAGTACGGCCCAATGACGCCGCCGGCCCATAAACCGCACCAAACCGTAATTTTTTCGGGATGCAATGATGACTCATGGATTACGTGTGGATTGCTGTCTGACCAATAACGCATATTTCGGTTATTGACGAAGCCATTCAGCCAGAAATGAGCCTCATCGCTGAAGATGATTTTCCGATGAAAATCCGAACGTAGCGCTCTTAAAGTTGAGGCCACTGACTCCAAATTTCAGTAGTAAATTTTCTCCAAATTTCAGTAGTAATTTCTTCTCGTTGTTGGCTCGTATATCTTTCCATGATGAAATGGCAAACCTTACTGAAGAGAAATGTCAAAAGAGCGGGAAAAAATATGGCGTCGTGTGCTGTCCCTATCGATTTACTTTTGCAGCGTCTCTGTTGAAAAACCCTTTATATTAAGATATTAAAAATATATAGAAATATATAACAAAATCATTAATAAATAATATCGCGTTTTATTATAAAACGATGAGTATATATTTTACAGATATGTTCATAAAATTTGATTAGTCAACTATGACGGATATAACCATCAACTGTGATTAATTGTCATATAATCTTGCATTAGTTAACAGCAGTAGTAGAGTGAGCAGCTCAGATACATGGTTTATACGCGAGGTAGATGCAATATCACACGTACACAAAAGTTTCCATCAACTTTTCATATTGGCTTTAAGTAAGTGATATACACTTTGATGGATATTTCCATCAACACTGACGTTCAAATAACTGCCACTGCTCTTGTAGGGGTAATTAAAAAAAAAACCGAAAATCGGTTAGTTGACGCCAGTCAAACGGTTTTATCCAATTTGTGATAACTATCCTTGCAACAATTTAAAAATTAAACAAAAGGAGATATGTTTTTCAAATATTAATAATTTTTTTGGAATTAAGAAGCACCATACGATTTTTCAATATAATTGTTTAGCTTAAATAAGTGCTACACAAGATTCTAGAATTGTTTCCTAATTTCAAACTGGGTTATAACTTGAATAGCAATTAAATAATTTAAATTAGAATATAAATTAACTTTGTACATTTTATAAGATTAGGGAACTTTAAAATTATATCAAATTCAAGTATGATTTCCAAATTTTTTCAAATTTTGAACTCCAAAATTAGAACATCTCTTTGAGAATTCACTGTAATTACATAAAATGTGCATGTGCTGTTGCTCTTTGAACAACAATATCAAAAATGCTTAGAATTAATCAATGTGAACGAACATTTCAAAATATCTTCATATCTTTTGTGGTTGTTTTATTGATTTGTCTACGAAGTCTCAAATCTACTAGTTACACATCCAACTCTGTAGCGTTTCACGTTTCCACCCGCTTTCTACAAGAGCCACCACATCTAAATGTAAAGAAAAGAATAAAAATTATAATATTAAAAAATAATCTAAGGTTTGTATAAGCAATTGCTTCAGTACCCAAAAATCCATCTAAAGCAACCCGTTGGTTTCCACACCAACACTGTAAAGACCGTATAAGGTTCCAGGATTAAAAGATATGTGAATAGAATACGGTTGTAGTCACAAAACATAGTCACGGTTGCCACTGACATTCTGGGGATTCCCATCACGAGACCTAGGCGCAGTATAAGAATTGACCTGAAAAACAGAGGCAGAACATATGTGTATTTGCCATCAATATAACATAAGACTCAAAAAAAATTGCATAATGTGTCAGGTTACATCCAGTTGGAAGGAAGTTCCTTTCGCTAAAAATACGATAATTTAAATGGATCTTTTTTAAAAAAAGTATATATTCTTAGGTCGTTTTTGTAAGAATTTGTATTATATTTTCCCGAAAAGGTAATTTTTCAAAGAGAGGTACTGCTTTTATTAAAAGCTAATGTTTTTTTAAGAAAAGGTACTATTTTTAAAACGAAGTACTTTCTGTAAGAAAAAGCCATAAGAGTACGATTTTTCAAAAATTAAATTGTCCGAGCGTTTGGTCGTGTTTTGTTTTTCATTTCTAATTAATAATATATATAATTAATTAATAAACACGACCAAACGCTCGGACAATTTAATTTTTGAATACACTATGAAAGGTCGGATAAATCATCACTTAATCACTATGATTTTGTTTACGAAGAACTTTTTTTAAGAACAGGTACTTTTTAAAGAAGTACAGTGTGTTTCAAAAGTGACTACCCTATTGGAAGATGCTCTTATTTATGCAAATGGCCGCCAATGTCAAATCTGTTTTGACATTTGTGGACTAGACAGATGTAGAATACAAATAAACCAGCCATGGAGCGATACACTCCCCAAGAACGCGGAATAATCGTGTCTATTTTTTTGCGTAACAATTCGTCTGTGCTGTTAGCGCAGCGCGAATACCGTCGCCAATTCCCCGGCCGTCGGACACCGACTGCGCAGACACTGCGCCGTTTGGCCACTAACCTTGAAGAGTATGGGACCACACGAGACGTTGCCAGGAGTGGCCTGCCCCGGAGCGCCCCTTCTGCCGAGAATATCGCCGCTGTTGCCGACGATGTCGAGCTGTCGCCGAAAACATCGACCAGACACCGTGCCTCGCAATTAGCCATCCGCCGGTCGTTCCTATGGCGAATTTTGGTCAAAGACCTGCGCATGTTCCCATACAAAGTCCATTCCGTGCATTAGTTGCTGCCTGTCGACCGTCAAACTCGTGTAACCTACGCCGAAGCCATCCTCAATCTCGTGGACGAAATGGACGATTTTTCCACCAAAATCATAATGAGCGATGAGGCTCATTTCCACCTCAGCGGGTACGTGAAAAAGCAAAACTATCGCTTCTGGGGTACCGAAAATCCACGAGTGATGCACGAGGAGCCATTACACCCGCTCACAGTGACTACAAGGTGCGCTATTCACGCTGTAGAAGTCATCGGGCCATTTATTTTTCGAGACCGGCTAGTTTTTTCTGCCGCAATTCGACGAACTAGGTCTGGAGGACATGTGGTTCCAACAGGACCACATTCAACCGATATTATGAAGACGGCGTTCCCGGTTCGTCTTATCTCTCGTTTTGGCGATTTGCACTGGCCCGCAAGATCGCCCGATTTAACCATTCCACACTTTTTTTGTGAGGTTTTTTGAAGTCCCGTGTTTACGTGAACAAGCCCGAGACCCTGGAAGCCCTCAAGGTCAAGATTCGACACGAGTGCGAGATTCTGTCGCCCGAAGTTCTCGCCAATCAGTTGTAACGGCGCCCATTTGAACGATATCATCTTCTCAGCTTAACCAATAAAATTCTAAAGGTTCAAATAAACATAATTAAAAACCAGAATCGAAGTTTTCCACTTAGAAAAAAAATGAAAGCCAATCAATATCGGATGACTTCTTTTGAAACAAAAGTTTATTTTTTTTTAAGAAAATTTACTTATTTTCAGAAAGGCTACTTATCTCAAGAAGAGAAAATGTATTATTTTATTTCAAAGAATAAGAATTTTCGTGGGGAAAGTTTGTTTTTAAGAGAAGGTAAGTTTTTGAAGATTACTAATTATTTTTTTTAGGAAATGGGAACTTTTATAAAATTGGTCCTGTGTTCAAGAATAGGTACATTTTGAAGAGTAGGTACATATGTCAAGAAAAGTTATTTTGTTTCACAAAAAAGGGTACTCTTTAAAGAAAATGTAGTTTTTTAAGAAAATGCAAATTGTTGTAAAAAAATTTAGATTTTTAAGAATAATTTATTTAAGGAATTTTTGAGTATTAGGAAAAAAATATTTTAAAAAAATTACTTTTTTTAAGAAAAGGTACTATTTGTAAGACAATTTACTTTTTTTAAGCAAAGGCACTTGTTTCAGATAAGGTATTTTTTAAGGAAAGCTACTTTTACTTTCTAAGAAAAGGCACTTATTTAATGTGCCTTGTGCATGAGAACGTGGCCTTCGATCCCTGCTCTGACCACCTTAAATTTTTTTCGACACCGGTCACCTCGCTTAGTGACGGCGACTCTATCGAGTATTAAGCCAAGAAAAAGCTTTCCCAAAATACCGTTCGGAACCGGTGTAAAACTGTGAGTGTAAAATTAGAACGCGAACAGCTCAGTGGTAGTGAGCAGCACTCCCTAATCCCTACATGGGATGTAACGGGAAATCATTTATTTATTTTTTACTTATTTAATAAAATTTCCTTTTTTAAACTTCTTGCACTTTGGATTTTCTAAATTTACTTTATACTAAATATTGGTTACAGGCTCCACCTAGAAAACTTCCCATTAAACAAGAAATTTCCCAACATATGTGAGACATCTAGTTAAATTCTTTCTCTATGATCCAAGCCGTTAGTCTAGACACAAACCTAAGCAAAAGTAACCAATATAGTTGATAATAGTGGCTTGTAGCATAATAGTGTTAAAACAAAATACGATGCTGAAGATGATGCTTCACAAACAGCGAAACGATCGTCCAGCGAATGTGAGCTCGAATCCCACCCGCTGCATTTACATTTTTTTCACTAACCGGAGAAAACATGATCTCTTATACCCTTAAAGGAAATTACAAAAGTAGTTTATTTTTTTCATTTAGCCCCCATCCCACAACGAGCCATAAGGAACTTTGTTCCATAAAAAATGAGTCCAACACAGGGAGGATCGAGTTCGTTGGTGGATGTATATTTCTGTAATGCAAACTTCCATTGCTGCATTGATGACATTCAAGATTACAGTTTGCCATTCATCGTTTCGTTGCCGCAATAATTATATTTTCGTTGCTGTAATGAATACGTTGATTATGCATCTTGGTGAAGAAAAATGGGTCAAATGTTAAAAATGGTTAATTATGTTGGATTTAAACAACTGCCATTTTACTAGCTGGAATACCCGACGTTGCCCAGAATATAAACGTAAACGTAAACAAGTAAATTTTCCCGAACTGTAATATCCGGGTTTTCTACACGTGGAGCACGGTACTCCATCTATTCTCCTAGACATCGACTGGAACGTTTTCCGTCACATCAGGAGAGATGTTGCCCCATTCTCCCTGAGAGACTTCCCCAGATCGCACCTGTCCGAAATAACCCTATTCAATAAATCCATACCACCGAGACCTGAAGCCGCCTATTCCGATTAAAAGTCTGAGCTCAATCACATGTACGAGTATCAGCATTTTAACTGCAAACCCTGTTTCGTGGACGATAACATTGATGCTGGATGTGGATGGAATACCATTTTTATGTTGGAATTATAGGCCTTTCAGTGATTTTGATACTTAGGGGATCTTCGATCGATGCTAATTCGCACATGTGAATTGCAGAATTGAGTTTGTATACAGGGTGATTCAGGAAGTTCCGGACAAATTTCTCCAACGTATTCCTTGGCTCATTTCATGAAGAAGAGTCCACAAGGACCATGTCCGAAAATGCAAGGGTGCTAAATGGCAGCGGGTTAAAAATTTTCGGATTGGCGGTCGGAGGGTAGCAGGGTAAAGTTGCTAACTTCTGAGCCAATGGTCGGATTCGGAAAGGTCTTTAAGAGGCCTTTCAGAATCAATAAAAAAAGTAGAAAAAAGTCAAATCGCCGAGATACAGAGCTTTCGGAAAAAAATGGAAAAAAAAATTCACATAACCTCAATTTGCTCAGCCAGATGGCAGGTAACTTATGTTTTTTTCTGTTGAAAGATACCTTTCCAAAATGACCTAAACGAAGCCCAGAGGTGTTACCGTTCCAAAGTTATGACCATTTTACTGAAATGCAAAAATGTTTGTTTTTGTTTTTGGAAGCGAAATAACAGCACACATTTATTTGTTTTTGTAAATTAACACGTTTAAGATTTTATTTTATTGAAATTTTTGTGTGAAGAATCAAAGACATAAGGAAAAAGAAACATTTGATGTTAAAGGAAGTTTTCAATGTGGTTGCCATTTTCTACTAAACACAATTGCAGTCGTTTGCGAACCACATCCGCCACGTTTAGTTCACTCATCTTTTAACGAACTTTCACCGGAGCTTCCTCAATGCGTGCAAGTACCTGCTCACGATTGTGGATCTGCACAGAATACACACATTCTTTCATGTAGCCCCACAAAAAGAAATCAAGTGGTGTGAGATCTGGAGATCGTCGCGGCCATGCGATTGGTCCAGCTCGTCCAATCCAACGTCAAGGGAAATTGGTGTTAAGCCAATCCCGCACAATAAGCCCCTAATGCGCTGGAGCACCATCTTGTTGGTAGAAAACATGATTTCGTACCGCAAGAGGTACTTCCTCTAGTATGTCTGGCATGACTTCCAAGAGACAAATATAATATATAAAAAAAGCCAAATAATTTTGCGAATTTAACCTGGGCGGAAGTAATTTTGGCCCAATCAAGGTGTTGTCGATGATGCCAGCCCAAACGTTGACGGCAAATCGGCGTGGAAATGCTGTTTCTTTCTTGTTGTGGGGATTGTCATGGGCCCATTCGTGCAAATTATGGAAACTAGTTGTGCCGTCTCTCGTGAATTGCGCTTCGTCGGTCCACACAATCGAACGTAAAAGCATAAATGCGTGTACATCACGTTGCAGCATCTCACGGCAAAAGTTGACGCGTAGTGGCAAATCGGCCGCCAAGAGTTCTTGAACTGGTGTAAAGTGGAATGGATGGTTTTTTTCTTTGTGAAGGACGCGCCATACTTTTGATTGTGCCACACCAACTTGGACCGCGATTCGTCTTGTGCTTGTTGTTGGGTTCTCTCTTGTCTATCGCATCCAAAATTAACTCTTCAACTGCAACGTCGTGTTGTTCATTTCCGGGACGCTCCATTTGTGTAAACAACGTACCTTCACGAAATCGGCGGTGCGTCTCACTGAATGTTGTTCGGTTTGGTGTTCGTCGATTAGGAAAACGTAATGCATATTCACGCGCACCAGCTCTTGCATTACCATCGCAGAATCCATACATGTAATGAATGTCTGCTAATTCTTCGTTTGAATAAGTTGCCCCATTTTTACTAATTCAAAACACAACGTACTCGAAACTGTTGCTGCAGCAGAGATTAGCGCAAACCTTTACTTTTTTGTCGTTATTCACTTTTAAAAAATCGGACAAAAATCACTCGTACTTTTCGCGTTCGTAGACACTTGTTGAATGACAAAATTCTATCAATGAATACCTATAAATACTACTTACTTTTTTAATGGACGCTTACTTGATTAGGTATGGACGCTTACTTGATTAGGTATCAAAATTTTGTTTTAAATCTGAGAACCATAAAAATCTCATCATGTGTGGGTGGTTATTTAGAAATTGCCCTAAAAGAAGCCCAGACATTTTTTTCCTTTGTGTTTGATTCTTCTGCCGAAAATTTCAGTAAAATAAAATCTTAAACGTGTTAATTTCCAAAAAGAAATAAATGTGTGATGTCATTTCGCTTCCAAAAACAAAAACAAACATTTTTGCATTTCAGAAAAATGATCATAACTTTGGAACGGTAAGACCTCTGGGCTTCGTTTAGGTCATTTTGGAAAGGTAAGAGGTATGGCTATCTTTCAACAGAAAAAACATAAGTTACCTGCCATCTGGCTGAGTAAATTCAGGTTATGTGAATTTTTTTCCGAAAGCTCTGTAACTCGGCGATTTGACTTTTTTCTGCATTCTTTTTGTTGATTCTGAAAGGCCTCGTAACAACCTTTCCAACAAGCCCAAAAAATCCGACCACTGTCTCAGAAGTTAGCGACTATACCCTACTACCCTCCGACCACCAAACCGAAAATTTTGAACCCGCTGCCATTTCGCCCCTTGAATTTTCAGACATGGTCCTAGTGGACTTTTCTTCATGAAATGAGCCAAAGAATACGCTGGAGAATTTTATCCCGAACTTCCTGAATCACCCTGTATATACGATTGATGATCAACCGGTGGTATCAATTCAGGCACTGTAGTTTGGCATCTGATGATGAACTTGTCACGGGGTTCAAAACTAGTCATGCCAGTAAGTGTGCGTTGAACTGAATTGTCTATTATTTCCAACAAAAACCAACCATTTTTCAATTCGAAAAATGTTCATGACTTCTAAGTTTGTAGTGTGAATTTCTCATACATTAACCAAATACTAACAAAAATCGGTCAATAAAATTCAAATTGAAATGAATTTATTTATTCGCTCTGAAATAATTTCAGTTAAATCTTCTGATAAATGTTGATTTAGCCAGGCATGCAAAGTAACTGTCAGGATATAGAGGTTGCTCTCAGAAATTAATTAGTGTTTGAATAAAATCACAACTACTGATACGATGCACAAGTAAGCAATATCTACATTCGTGCTTTAGTCCTTTCGTCTCCAAGGGAAGTAACAACATTTGGTCGTCCGCAAAAGGGTAAGGGTAATTCACAATTTTCTGTATCATTTCTAATTGTGGGCGATGAAATATTTGCCGACCAGGTGGATATATTCCAATTTTTTGGCTGAATATTTGGATAATTTGGCATCCGACTTGATGCCAGAACGGGTTTTTCAACAGAGACGCTACAAAAGTAAATCGATACGGACAGCAAACGACGCCATATTTTTTCCCGCTCTTTTGACATTTCTCTTCAGTAAGGTTTGCCATTTCATCACGGAAAGATATACGAGCCAACAAAGAGTCGAAATTATTAAAATTTACTACCGAAATTTGGAGTCAGTGGCCTCAACTTTAAGAGCGCTACGTCCAATTTATGGTCGTCATAATCGTCCTACCAGATCAACAATTGAGCGTCTAGTAGAAAAATTTGAATCCACAGGCACAGTACAAAATGATCGCGTGCCAGTGAGACAAAGAAGTGCCCGTAGTGTCGATAATATTGCTGCCGCTGAGGCTTCAGTTCAAGAAAACCCAAATGTGTCTCTCCCAGGTCGTTCTCAGTCGTTGGGCATCTCTGTGACGTCGTTGTGCGAATTTTGCGAAAAGATCTTGGCCTACATCCTTACAATATCAAATTGACGCAAGAACTGAAGCCGCTTGACCACCATAAGTGTCGCATGTTCGTGAATTTGGCTGAGCAACAACTTGAAAATGATTCGGATTTTCATCGGAAAATCATCTTCAGCGATGAGGCTCATTTCTGGCTGAATGGCTTTGTCAATAAGCAAAATATGCGTTATTGGTCAGACAGCAATCCACACGTAATCCATGAGTCATCATTGCATCCCGCAAAAAATTACGGTTTGGTGCGGTTTATGGGCCGGCGGCGTCATTGGGAGGTACTTCTTCCGTGACGATCAAGACCGGCACATTACTGTGAATGCGAATCGCTACCGTTCAATGATAACCGAATATTTTTGGCCCCAGTTGGATAATATGGACTTGGAGGACATGAGGTTCCAACAGGACGGCGACACAAGCCACACAGCGAATGCCACAATTAATTTATTGGAAACCAAGTTTGGTGAACGTGTTATCTCACGAAATGGCGTAGTCGATTGGCCGCCTCGGTCGTGCGATTTGACGCCGTTAGATTATTTCCTGTGGGGCTACGTCAAGTCTATGGTCTATGCCAACTTCGTATGAATATCGAACGTGAAATTGCAGCAGTATCGGCTGCAATTTTTAGCATTTAAATGGCAATGTCACGTGATGTTGTTGTTAGTGTTGATATTGTAGAATTGTTTCACGATTGATGCTTTTGTCGCCGGGGGTGACCAGTCCCCTACTTAGTACAAAGTAAAAACTGGGAGCAGCTTCACTGCGAAACTCGGACCAGAGAGTATGCCTATCTGGTAGCACGGGTGGTGTTGGCCCCCTTGTGGGAGATCGTGCTGGCTGTGGTTGCCACAAAAATCGCTGGTAGAGGCTATGTAGTTGCCTTGTATATCAGTTACTTGTAACGAAGTATGCTAGGCAGGTGCATATCCTCGAAATATGGGATCCGTGGCCCTTATCACGGAAGAGGTTTGGATAGTACCTCCTCTTTACCAAGGAGGAGTAGCTCATGTACAGAGAGTTTACTCAATTGGTAGCTCGTGGACGGAAGAAAGAAGTCGCACTGGCGGATATGCGAATACGGGGCGTTTGTTCTCCCACGTAATCGTGTATACCAATGGTGTAAGGCTTCCTATTCCTGATCTCTTGGCTGCCCCTCTATGCGGGGTAGCACGGATATCTCACGGGCGGCGCTAACAGTCGTATCAAACATGTTCTTGGTGGGGCGGTGCTCACCTGTGGTTAAGGACTTCACGTTGAGAACCACATTAAATCACGCGGACTCTGTTGGTACCTAACGTGTGCCATTTGCATCCACCGGTTAAGGATAAAGATACAAAAACTTAGTCGGTATAAAAATAAATCTAGTCGTTTCCAAAATTTAGGAATAAACTAATCTAAAAATCAAACATTTCTGTGAACAAAGGTAAGACGCCTTTAGTGAATTAAACAGTACAATGATTCCGAAACAAATTAATCGCAACAATGAAACATATTTGTCGCTGCAACGAAACTTATTCGACACAGCGACGAACATAGTTAGTTAATAAAATCATTATCATTAGCTCACTCTCAATGAAAGTATTATTTGAGGCGACGAACACATTCACTCGTGTGGAGATGCTTATTAAATTAAATTAAAATTTAAATATTTGCTGTTGGTAAAAAATACTTAAATAAATTTAGTTATTTTCGAAATTGCCAAAATAAAAATCTCCCAATTTGAAACGGCAAACTGTGGAAAAACAAAATCAATGTAACAAAGAAGTATTTTTGATTTGCAGGTATCCTTTTCATTCGGGCAATTTTCATTGTATGATTAAACATTTTCGTTGAAGTGAAGTACAATTTTACTCACAGTTTTCGCTTGAAGTGAACCTCGTCTGTCAGTTTGATAACTCTACAACGTGTTATGCAGATATTCAATGATAAAATGAAATACGTCACCAAATTAAAGCATAGGATCTCAATAATTATATTACCAGCTATAATATGATACCACTGCTTATCTAGAATAATAAAAAAGTATACAAATTATATTTCGGTTCGCGAATACCTTCTTAAACTGAGGGATTACTTAGTGGTAGCATCTCTGGGCTGGTAAGTATCGCTGCAAGACCCCAAACAAATAAGGAGTAATAAACGAAACGTCTTTGATCCTTGTCCGAATTATTTTGGAGATTTTCTGCCTTAAATGCTGACCATACTTGGAAGCCGATAACATTTTGCCATAGATATGTTGAGAAGAAAAAGAATAGATGCACTCGTTCATATATTTTGAAGACATCTTCTATAGAAAGAATTATAGAAAATCATTACAAATCGCAAATGGTGATGAGGAATAGAGTAGGATAAATATTATGCATGATCCGTAAGTATAAAAAAATACACTGTGCAACAAAGTTTAGGGGTTTGCTTTGGGGTTGGACGTTTCCTGGGCCAAATGATCGCACTAGGTGAGTATAGGCCAACCCCTAAAATTTAGACCGCTCTATAGCTACAATTTTTTTTGTATGGGCGTGGCAACTTTGAATTTTTTTAATCCGATTCTGTTCGAAATAAATTTATAAATAGAGTATAAATATTGAATTGAACGAATTCTTGTGATAATATTTCTGCAGTGCAATTTGACAAGGTTTATTTCCGTAGAATATTCGAATGCTCTGCCACGAAGCTTAAAGGGTCCTTTTCATCATTTGTTCAAAAATTATCAAAAATTTACATAAAATGACCAGCTCAGAATGTCTTACGAATTTATTCCTCATTAAATTTCATTTCAGTGGGAGAATTGTGCATGAAAGTAGATGATATTTTGGATTCAGCGTGCATTTTGAGGAACAACGCTCTCTCTCGACGGACAAAAGTCCAGCTATATCAGACTCTCATTTTACCTGTCTTGACATATGGCACTGAAACTCGTGTCATATCGCAAGCGGATGAAAAACACTCGGGAGTATACGAGAGAAAAATACTCCGTAAAATATATGGTCCTGTTAGGGAAAACGGCGAGTACCGACGTCGCTGGAACGCAGAGCTATATAATATATATTCTGACATGGACATAGCTAGGCGAATCCAATTAGGTCAGTTGCGTTGGCTAGGCCATGATATCAGAATGGATTAAGATGAGCCAGCGCGAAAGGATTTCGATAAAGTACCCGATAGAAGCAGGAAAAGAGGACGACCAAGACTCGGCTGGAAAGCCAAGGCAGAAGAATACCTCAGTATCCTTGGTGTTACCAACTGGCGAGAAAAGGGGAAGAATACAGTCAGTTGGAAAAATATGTTGAAATTTGTTTGTTTAATTAATATGTTTAAGACGTCTGACCTCATGACGTTGTAAAATAGTCAATAAAAGTACACTGAACTGAAACGCATCGCAATGTTCATCACCCCAACAACGTTTGTCATCGAAAGTGAGCTAACGTACAGTTTCATTGCCGCTATGAAAATGTGTTCATCAACTGCAAATTGTCCGTTACAGTGGTGAAATTATGGTTGTTGCTGCAACGAATTTGCTGCATTATTGCAACGAATTGGTTTTATTGCTGCAATGAATTTGTTTCAATGTTGCAACGAATACGTATCGTTCTTGCGACGAATTTATATCATTGCTGCAAAGAACTTGTTTCATTACAGCAATGAATTTGTTTCATTAATGCAACGAATTTGAGTCATTGTTGTAATAAATACGTTTCATTACTACAATGATGTAGTTTCATTGCTGCAATGAATGTTTTGAAGTGTGTTTGAAAGTATTTAGTGACAATTGTACATAAATATACTGTTAGTATTACATTGCAGGTAGTTTGATAACAATTTTTTTAATTTTTGTTTTGGAAATTTTACTTGGTAAATAGATTATATTTATTCTATGTTGATACACTCGTCTGGAGAAGATTGTGGTAGTCGAGGGGTTGAGTGTTATTGTGGCCGTCATATTCAGGTCCTGCAATTAGAAACATATACGAGGAATTTATTGTTAAGATTTCTATTTAAGATATGTACATATGTATCATATCTTACTGTCGGAGTCGAATTTGGAAGTGGATTAGCCGCGAGGTCTGACCAGAGGCCTGTTTCTGGTACCGTGTGCTGTTTGGGATTGACACGTGGAAGGTCTCGAACTCGTGCCCTTTCAGTTTGTGTCTTGTTGTTGTTGACCCACGGGGGCATCATCGGGCGAAGCCTGAAGATTGGCTGCCGGTCGCTGTTATTGACCGGAAGAGGTGGAAACAGCCTTGCTCCCACGGTGAGAAAGCTGCAGCCGTCTGACTGTAGTTATTAGACCGTTTAAATTGCAATTTTTAGCATTTAAATGGCAATGTCACGTGATGTTGTTGTTAGTGTTGATATTGTAGAATTGTTTCACGATTGATGCTTTTGTCGCCGGGGGTGACCAGTCCCCTACTTAGTACAAAGTAAAAACTGGGAGCAGCTTCACTGCGAAACTCGGACCAGAGAGTATGCCTATCTGGTAGCACGGGTGGTGTTGGCCCCCTTGTGGGAGATCGTGCTGGCTGTGGTTGCCACAAAAATCGCTGGTAGAGGCTATGTAGTTGCCTTGTATATCAGTTACTTGTAACGAAGTATGCTAGGCAGGTGCATATCCTCGAAATATGGGATCCGTGGCCCTTATCACGGAAGAGGTTTGGATAGTACCTCCTCTTTACCAAGGAGGAGTAGCTCATGTACAGAGAGTTTACTCAATTGGTAGCTCGTGGACGGAAGAAAGAAGTCGCACTGGCGGATATGCGAATACGGGGCGTTTGTTCTCCCACGTAATCGTGTATACCAATGGTGTAAGGCTTCCTATTCCTGATCTCTTGGCTGCCCCTCTATGCGGGGTAGCACGGATATCTCACGGGCGGCGCTAACAGTCGTATCAAACATGTTCTTGGTGGGGCGGTGCTCACCTGTGGTTAAGGACTTCACGTTGAGAACCACATTAAATCACGCGGACTCTGTTGGTACCTAACGTGTGCCATTTGCATCCACCGGTTAAGGATAAAGATACAAAAACTTAGTCGGTATAAAAATAAATCTAGTCGTTTCCAAAATTTAGGAATAAACTAATCTAAAAATCAAACATTTCTGTGAACAAAGGTAAGACGCCTTTAGTGAATTAAACAGTACAATGATTCCGAAACAAATTAATCGCAACAATGAAACATATTTGTCGCTGCAACGAAACTTATTCGACACAGCGACGAACATAGTTAGTTAATAAAATCATTATCATTAGCTCACTCTCAATGAAAGTATTATTTGAGGCGACGAACACATTCACTCGTGTGGAGATGCTTATTAAATTAAATTAAAATTTAAATATTTGCTGTTGGTAAAAAATACTTAAATAAATTTAGTTATTTTCGAAATTGCCAAAATAAAAATCTCCCAATTTGAAACGGCAAACTGTGGAAAAACAAAATCAATGTAACAAAGAAGTATTTTTGATTTGCAGGTATCCTTTTCATTCGGGCAATTTTCATGGTATGATTAAACATTTTCGTTGAAGTGAAGTACAATTTTACTCACAGTTTTCGCTTGAAGTGAACCTCGTCTGTCAGTTTGATAACTCTACAACAGGGATGCAAAATGAAACTTCTTCAATTGTACCATCAGGCTTCCAAAATTGTACTTTTTTAATACCAATTGTACAAAATTTAAAAAATAACAGGTTTTAAAGTTTTTTACAAACAGTTTATTAAAAAAATAGCGGTAACAAAAAAAAAATAATGGAAAAATAACAATTCAACCTTAGACATTTCTTTTTATAAGGTAGTTTTTTTTAAGAATAAACAAAAAACCTCACAAGTTCTTATGAAAGTCAGATCAATGAAAAATATGTATAAAACTTAGTGTAACATATCATTACCTATTTTAAAATTGTGGCAGCAGGAATTAGATGTTTTTAAAATATCTTTGGTTTGTATCAAGATTGATACAGTTAGCACATGGAGCTTGTTTCTTTCTTTGCTTTGGTTAGAAAAAATTCTTTCTACATTCGCCGTTGAATGTGGAATAGATAACACTGTGTGTAATTTTTTAAGTCATGGCAAAATAACCATATACGGACACCACTACGTGATAAAAGACTAAAAAAAATAAAAGACCCGTGTTTCCCAATTTTTCAAAAAGTAATGCACTTTTTTTTTATGGGCCGCCAAAGATTTGGGGTCTCGGTATCATTTTCGTAAAAATGTGATCATTTTCTCAGGCTCATATCTTACAAACTGTTCAAAATTCTCTGAGGCAAAGTTGTAGCTCTTGTCATTAAGAACAAAAATTGCGAACATATAAAATCAAAAAAACTTCACCTTCCAGATCAAAATCGCAAAAAACTTAAAAAAATTCGATTTTTTTTACCTTTTTTCCCGTGTTCAGGTCCATAGGTAGCAAACCGTTCAAAATTCAAGGAAATAATCAACTACAAAAATTTACCTAAGATCTCAGTAAACAAATTTCTAGAACATATAAACTTCCTAGAGATGATTCTTAACACTGTTTAGGTAGCACGCAAAAGTGAAAAATTTGCCGAAAATTTTTTAATTTCATTTTTTTTACCTTTTTCTCCTGTTTAGGTCCATAGGTAGCAAAAAATGAAATATGTCTGGCCAGAACCATGTGCAGTCTTCAGTCTATGTTGTTGTATTTGTTCATCCACACTTCCTCTTGGCCTCCACGAGTTACATTGGAATTGATTCAGAGGTGAGCGTGAATCCCCATTACAAAGAAAACAAAAGAATTTTGGGAAGCCGCCCTTATCGATGATCCCTTGCAAAATGTTGATGACCTTCAAATCACAGAAAATCTTCCATTTATTTTCGTAATATTTGATTTTTTCCATTATATCTTTCAATGTTTCATAGCTTTCTTTCATGTTGATACCCATTGCTAGCGGAATGGAAGGTTTTCGGTTCGACACATGCAACAACACTGCTTTCAAGCTTGAAACAGAACCATCAATAAATAATCTCCACTCACTAGCGATGTAGTTCATTCCCATTTTTACCACCAAAGCTTTTATATCGTTGCAGTAAGCGAACGAATTGTCATCATTTAGAGTGTAGAGCATCTGAAATTCAGCTTGTCGTTTGCGGTACGCCGTAGAGTTAACATTAGCATGTGTGAGTTTTCTTTGCTTTAAAAAAGCTGTTAAAAATATTGCAAGTCGCTGCGATAATCCCAATATGGTCACAATGAAATCCATTTACATTTGTGTTATTAGTTGTGGTCCATCTCTTCCCTGTTGGGGCTCATAATCGGTATCAAATGGATCTTCATAAGTAACACCACTTGCTCTAGTCATTCCTGTACATTCTGTACTACGATCCGGAGTTGGCGGCCTTGGTGATACAAAATTTTCAGGTGCAAGCACTGGTAGTGTGGCTGTTGCAGTTGCTTTATAAATTTTGTTCTTCTCAGAATGTCGATTTAGACGACATGTGTAATTTACGCATGCATAGCAACTGGTTGCATCATGATCACCTGGGCGATTAATCCAGTTTACCGGCTTACAATACTTCATAGTACCTCTGCCTCCACTCAACCATGCCATGAGATTGTTATAACATTGGCGACACACTGTATTAGGTGTGTAATTTTCACCGGTCAAGTCCACTTCGTCGAAAAACAATGTATATGCTCTTTTGAATTCACTAGTTAAAAGATTCTTTTCCCTCTGAAATCTTGTAGATGTTTTTTTTCTGGTTTGATGACCGCAAACGTAGCAAAATAAATCAATATTTTCACACTGCATATTGAAATTGTCAGTTGCCAATGTTGTGTGCGAATTATACTGTAGCACTTTCACTTTCATGCTGCTGCTGTTTTCTTTGTAATTGGGATTCACGCTCACCTCTGAATTAATTCCAATGTAACTCGTGGAGGCCAAGAGGAACTATGGATGAACAAATACAACAACATAGACTGAAGAATGCACATGGTTCTGGCCATGCATATTTCATTTTTTGCTACCTATGGACCTGAACAGGAGAAAAAGGTAAAAAAAATTAAATTAAAAAATTTTCGGCAAATTTTTCACTTTTGCGTGCTACCTAAAAAGTGTTAACAATCATCTCTAGGAAGTTTATATGTTCTAGAAATTTGTTTATTGAGATCTTAGGTAAATTTTTGTAGTTGATTGCTTCCTTGAATTTTGAACGGTTTGCTACCTATGGACCTGAACACGGGAAAAAAGGTAAAAAAAAAATCGAATTTTTTTAAGTTTTTTGCGATTTTGATCTGGAAGGTGAAGTTTTTTTGATTTTATATGTTCGCAATTTTTGTTCTTTATGAACGGTTTGCAAGATATGAGCCTGAGAAAATGATCACATTTTACGAAAATGATACCGAGGCCCCAAATTTTTGGCGGCCCATAAAAAAAAAGTGCATGACTTTGGGAAAAATTGGGAGACACGGGTCTTTTTTTTTTAGTCTTTTATCACGTAGTGGTGTCCGTATATGATTATTTTTTTTCGTGTTGCACTGTGTAATATACCCCGAACAACTTTTGTTAATTCCGAAAACATGAATTCATCTATTTCATTTTTAAGCAAGGAAACTTTGGCCCAAAAATCTGATATGGTTTCGTTTTCCAAAGATGTGACTTCTTGTAAATCAGCTAAAGCTCTATATTGCGTATTAATAGTTTCAAAATATTTTTATTCATTTGGAAACATTTTTATTAAAAATGGTACTATACTTTGAGTTGCACCACTAAGAACTTCTTTTGGAGCAAATTTTCCAAACCACTTAAGCGATTCATTATTAAAATTTACCTTTGCTCTTAAAACTTCACAAAATTTTAAATAAAATTTTCTCGCATTTTCTTTAAATAACGTAACAACATCATTGTCAATGTTATTTGTAGAAATGTAAAGGTCTGCTTCAGTTCCACAGAAGACGTCTCCGAGTAAAATGTGGTTTTCGTTAAGATTCATGCTTGTTATGTCATTCTGATCAAGTATTTCCTTGATTATAAAATTTCTACCGATTTGACGAAACAAAAATTGTAAGCGTTCTAAAAATATATGCATTCTGGCGTCTTCGAATTGCATTTCTAAGATAACATTAACAATTATTTTAAGTACGTATTGCAAAAATAAGAAATAGCAGGTGGCGCAAAAGTAAACTTCCGATGTTTTTTGGCTGTAATTTAAAAAAAAAGAATGAAAAACTTTGATTCTTCTTGTGGATTATTTTTTTTTGGTCTTTTAACTTTTTTTTATATCAAGTCGGGAATATGATGTCATGTAAATGGCCGCCGCCACAGTTGATTGACTGGGAAATGCATCCTTCAGCATATCGGTTGTGGCACGTGCAGTGTGTGCCGTTGCACCGTCCTGTTGGAACCACATGTTTTCCAATCCCAATTCTTCAAGTTGCGGCAAAAAGAACTCGTTGATCATTGCTCTGTAGCGTGGCACGTCGTCTGGTCGATGTCGACGGCGCATCCATGACATCCTCGGCTACTGCAGCAAGATTCTCTGCAGAACGGCTACTCCGGGGACTGCCACGCCTGGCAGCATCTCGTGCTGTGCCAGTCTCTTCGAGGCGAGCGGCTAAACGTCGCAGTGTTTCACCAGTAGGCGTTATACGGCCAGGAAATCTGCGACGAAATTCAGTTTGTGCCAAAGTCACTGACCGATTATTGGTCAAATAAATAGTCAGCAATATTCCGCGTTCTGGAGCAGTGTAGCGTAACATTGTTTATTAACGTGTATTTCGCATGTGTTTACTACACAAATGTCAAAACAGAACTGACATTAGGGGCCAATCGCAAAATTTATAGAATTGTCTGATAGGAGGATTACTTTTGCGCCACCTTGTATAATTTATAAAGAGGGGTTTTAAATCCAGAATTAAAAAAAGTAAGTTTTCCGTTTTTGAAACCTGCTTCAAAATCGACTAAATTGAAATAATACTGAAGCGGCTCCCACTGTTCAAGTATTCGACTTACTACTTGCCGCGATAGCCATCTTGTTGATGAGTATTTCAAAATCGTATGGAGATCCGTTCCAAAATATTCTTGAAACTTCAGAAAATCATCCCTTTTACATGAGCTGTTGCAAAAATGGTAGTTAATTGTTTTTATAAATTGGTCAACATCATGTGGTATAGCACATTTTGAAGCAGCAGACACCAGATTTAAAATGTTTTTTTTTCAACTGGTTTTTATTGTAATAAAATTCTAAATACATACCACTGGTACACAATAAATACATCTTAATATTACCTATATCTAATTCCCTCACACCCATAGGGTGCCCTTCAGAACCTTCCATCCTCATCAAAAAATCACTACATACATACATCAAATCTTAATAATAAGTTATATACGCTGTAAAGAAAATAATATTATCCCGAAAAAACGATGCAAAACGGGAACGCCTTGTTTTGTCGTCTTGACCTAAAAATAAAAGAAACTTAAAAAACAAATATCAACTTTAAAACTAAATAAAAACAAGAAATCCAGCAAGCCGGATCGCATAAATCAATAGACCAGAAATTCCGAAAAATTTCCAGTCTCCACCTCGGTTAGAAGAAATACTACTGAGTAGTATTATACACAGGATCATCGATACCCAATGTACCTAATCTCCTGTGGTAAAACAACAAAGCCTCGTCCGTTCCTAGATAGCCCCCATTACTGAGGGCCAGAAGGTCCGTTGGTCCAAAGAACCAGCGTGATAGAAGACTGTCCGCATCCGTCGTGTCGAAACATGCCCTAACCAGGTCATTATCCAATTATCCACACCCGCCGCTTTTCCCAGGAAAGATAGGGCAGAGTCCACCATGAACCTGTCAATCCCCCCAAAACCAGCACAATCATATACCCTCCTACAGAAGGGGATTTAAAATGTGACATATGCAACCGTTTTTAAATAAGTGTGACACCAGGTTTCTAAACTTCGATTGCACACCACCTTCTGATCCCATCATAACAGAACATGTGTCAGTTGTTATACCCACCATATTTTTTATGGGAATATTGTTGGTATTTAACAGTTTCGTGGGGGCTTCAAATATACCATTGGATGTGCAGTCATTTATGGTAACTACTCCCAAAAAACGGTCACGGCATTTTCCATCGAAAACTCTAATGACTACAGCAAGATTTGTTTTTACACTCACATCAGTGCTGTCATCAATAGCTATTGAAAAATAATTGTCTTTACAAAAGCTACCAATATTTTTTACATTTTCCGGACCAATGGTGTTTGCTATAATATGTTGTCCTTTTAATCTGTTTATGACCATCTTTTTTGCAATTTGTGAGTCAGGTACTCCTTCCTTGATGACGTGATTTAAATGATCCAAATCTTTAAACGGCAGATTATGTTCCGCAATAAAAAGACTTAACATAATTTCAAGTTTCTTTGCCGATTCCGATATAGGACAAACTGTGGTTTTTAGGAAGGTATTTATTTTAGGAGTCATTTGAACAGTGTTACACTTTTTAATGTGATTTTCACAGGACGCGTGTCGTTTTATATGCACAATACCTCCCATAATATTGGTTTTACACAAACTGCATCTTTTTTGGTTGTTGCTATTCACCAGCCACGGGAATGATTTCGACCATTCGTCTCTAAAAGGAACTACATATGGCTTTGCCATCTTTCTGCTTGTCCTATAAACAAAAACAAATACATATTTCATGTTCATGCGTTTAGGACCTCAAAAAACTTACCCAGCTTTATCAGCTTCCATCCTTTCGTCGAGCTAGATTAATTTTGACAAAAAAATCTTCTACTTCGAACACAAATAATGAAACTAACGCCTAACTATTTCCAACTGAATACTCAAACCGTATACGTAACCGTAACCAAGTAATCGCAGTATACGTTGTTGTAGTTGTAGGCAGCAACAACAGGCATTTTGTTTTAGTTTCAATCGCTTCAGTTGTCAAACTCTACACAATGAAAGAGAGTAAAAAAAAAAATACATGTGTGTTTGACAGCTGAAGCGACAAATTACATTAAAAAACTGAAATCAGCTGTTCTACTGCGATTACTTGGTTATTATACTATGACTCATAGTCTAATAATATAAGTCGACGCGTGGCGTGTTGTTGTAATATGAAACGATTTTGACAGAATTTTGTTGTACTATTGTTATGACAATACACTCGATATGTCAAAATCATTTTATATACGAAGAAGATGCAAAGGAAAAACGCACAAAGTAAATAATTACATGCATAGAATTCCATGTATTAAAAAAAAAAGTAATAGGCAGAAAGTTGGATCGCATTTAAGATCCAAATTGACAAGTATCCATCGGTAAGTCCATACATATGTAGGTAATTTTAGTTACTTCTTCTATATATTTTTAGCCATCAAAAAACTACAGTCGGTGAAACGACCAGCGTAAGCAAAGACGGCAAGGAAGATTCGCTTGACAAAGCTCCACCAGTTGCCATTAAGACGAAGCCAGTGGAAAATGGCTCTACACCATCGGGCCATTTTGGTCTAAAATTGGATCAATATGCTAAGAAACCGGCTGCTATGAAAAATCGTACTGCAGCCAGTATGTCAAGAGTGGACTAATCAAGAGACACTGTTGTTGCTGGAAGGTATGGCGTTGTATAAAGATGATTGGAATAAAGTTTGCGAGCACGTTGGCACTCGTACACAGGATGAATGTATACTACACTTTTAACGCTTACCCATAGAAGATCCTTATTTTGAAGACGATCGCGGCTTTTTAGGTTCACCTGGTTGCCAACCATTACCGTTTATTAAGTCAGGTAATCTCATTGTGTCCACAGTGGCTTTCTTAGCTTCAGTCGTAGATCCTTTTTATTTCTTTTTCCAATTGATTTCAAATTATTCGAACTTATTAGCACTTTACAATTATATTTATATTTCAATTTAATTTGCACAACACTTTTCAAACGTTTAATAACGAACAATAAGAATCAGAACAAATGATGAGACAAGCTTGACACTTCGAGTGTACTACGTAAACAAGGAATGATAAAAAGAAACAACCCAATAACAAAATGCCTGATCAGCTGGGCTTATGCTTCCACTTATATTATTACACTATGCTATGACTCAAACCAAACCAAAATCGAAGTTGGCTGCAGTTACAATGAGAATTTCAGTGGTGCCAGACGTGCCGATTTATCGTCATTTTGACGATTTTTATGCATCAAAACAAATTATTACGATTTGACGATTTCTGATACTGAAATACATAGTCTGTTTCTACACGTGCAATTATAATTGCTGCAATTCGCGAGTTCGTTGGAGAGAGAGGTGAGGAGAATGGAACAAGGAAAAAACTTGCATGTACTCTGCAATTCTTTCAGTTCTTTTCATTCGCAATTTTTTAGTAATGGCGGCTGCAGAATAATTTGACATTTCTTTTCATTTACTCATTCGTAAAAATTTATTGCAGAGTCAAGTGTTTAATGCGAGTGCAAGTGACAAGTGTTTTCAGAGACAAAAAGTTATTTATTAATAATAAAAAAAGCAACATCAACAAACAATATAATAATAATAAAAAAAGAAACATGGCCATTAAGTGGGGACGAGAAGATATACAAAAATTTATTGTTTGCATGCAGCAATATCCATGTATCTACAGCGTCCAATCGTTGGGCTATATGGACCGGACAATGAAGGCCCAGGCATTTAATAAAATATTGTTGGAAATGCAAGAAAACATGCCAGGGATTAGTTTACAAGAACTAAAAAAAAGTGGAGGAATTTGAGGACGCAATTTATGCAGGAAGAGCGCCTGGTATATCGCTCAATGAAAAGTGGTAGTGGAAGGGACGACTTATATGTTCCCAAACTGTGGTGTTACGACCAGCTGGGATTCCTGAAGAACCACATAGTAACGAGACCAAGCTGTGACAACGTGGAGGTAAATATAAATTGTAGTTTGGGTTGTAGTTTTGTAATTATTTTTAATTTTTTCAGGCGTCAAATGTACCCTCCACTAGCAGAGGAGTTGCTTATGGAAGCATTGTGGACGATGAAACCACAACGCTATCGGTAATTTAAAATAATGATAATGAAGTAATTGTGTGAAATTTTACGTTTTAATGTTCAATTGTAGGACTCGGAAAATACAAGTCATAACATTATGGAGGATAAAAGCTCTAGTGGTTTTGAGAGCCAACCTAGAAAACGACCAAAGGTATGTGTAAAAGTAGAATTTTTCGTAAAAGGTACAGCCGTGCATTGAAAACTTGCTTCTCTGTAGAGTTCGTGTGATATGGGTATGGCTTCATTAAGTGAGTTTGCATGGGGAAGGCATCATCGCCAACCACGACATAAGGCAGGCACCGACCATTTCCCACTACCGAATTTTTCGGTATTTGTGTGCCTTCCATCAAAACCGTACTCAGGTTACTTTGGAGGAACACTCCAGCGTCATTGCAGCGGCCATTGCAACCTATATCCACATAAATAAATTTACAATTAGCATCAACTAGAGCCATCAAAACAATGCTGTTGTTGGTCCCTTTATAATTGTGGTAGAACGCACCATCTTTACGGAATGGCAGGAAGTTAATGTGCTTGCCGTCTAAAGCACCGATACAGTTTGGAAATTGTCATCTGATAGCAAATTCTTTCGCCATGGCCTCCCACTCCAAAACACTGCTGGGATACTGTAGAATAAAATAGAAATATGTACGTAACATTCAAACAAACTACAAACTTTAATACCTTCAAATATGTTCCTTTCAATCCCTGCAACAAAATTTTACACACTTCCGGTATAGTAGTTGAAATTGTCGATACAGACACTCGTGTCTGATAGTCAAGGCTTTTAAAACTTTCCCCTGCAAAGTAAAACAAAATTTAGCTTTAATACAATATGAATATGGGCGGGCATCTATTGAAAGTCACCACTGGCAAGGAATCGCAATGTCAATGCTAGCCTTTCTGCTGCCGGAATTGCTTCCCTCATTTCAGTATCCGAACGCGCTGCATGCTGCTGTACTAAAGTTAACAAAAAATTGAATTGCGTTTTTGTTACCCTTAAATAATTCCTGTAAGAAGTTTCGTCACTCAACAGCAGCTCTTTGTTCAAAAACGTGAATGACCCGAGCTCCGCTCTTTTGTGTCTCCATGTCTTCATCCACAACCGCTTTACTCGCTTAGTACGTAAGAGAGTGGCTTCCGTCAATAAATCACTTAATCCTAAAATGTTAATTAAAAATTTAATAATTATCACATTTCTACTCGAATCATGTACTACAAACCAATCAGGATGTCCTCTTTGTCGCTGTCGTTAGAATCCATGTTAGTGGCATGCCCAATGCATTCCACAAGCCCTTTCATTATAATATGTTTATCATTAACATCCATTGTATATTTTTTTTTTCAATTTTCCACACAATTCAATATTTACACACGAATAGTCTGCCTATGGCTCAGATTTGTACGAATGTCAGAAGCAGCAATAATAAGAACCAGAATTGCACAAACACAATTGCGTGCGTGTAAAAGCAAATTGCAATTCCAAAAGAGAATTACGAAGAATTGCAGCAATTACAACTGCACGTGTAGATATAGACATACTTAAAAAGGGAAATGTTAAATTGTAGCAATTATGTCATTGGTGTACCATTGTACTTTTATGAAGTCAATTGTACCAAAAATGGTACAATTGTACCAACATTATCTTCCCTGCTCTACAACGTGTTATGCAGATATTCAATGATAAAATGAAATACGTCACCAAATTAAAGCATAGGATCTCAATAATTATATTACCAGCTATAATATGATACCACTGCTTATCTAGAATAATAAAAAAGTATACAAATTATATTTCGGTTCGCGAATACCTTCTTAAACTGAGGGATTACTTAGTGGTAGCATCTCTGGGCTGGTAAGTATCGCTGCAAGACCCCAAACAAATAAGGAGTAATAAACGAAACGTCTTTGATCCTTGTCCGAATTATTTTGGAGATTTTCTGCCTTAAATGCTGACCATACTTGGAAGCCGATAACATTTTGCCATAGATATGTTGAGAAGAAAAAGAATAGATGCACTCGTTCATATATTTTGAAGACATCTTCTATAGAAAGAATTATAGAAAATCATTACAAATCGCAAATGGTGATGAGGAATAGAGTAGGATAAATATTATGCATGATCCGTAAGTATAAAAAAATACACTGTGCAACAAAGTTTAGGGGTTTGCTTTGGGGTTGGACGTTTCCTGGGCCAAATGATCGCACTAGGTGAGTATAGGCCAACCCCTAAAATTTAGACCGCTCTATAGCTACAATTTTTTTTGTATGGGCGTGGCAACTTTGAATTTTTTTAATCCGATTCTGTTCGAAATAAATTTATAAATAGAGTATAAATATTGAATTGAACGAATTCTTGTGATAATATTTCTGCAGTGCAATTTGACAAGGTTTATTTCCGTAGAATATTCGAATGCTCTGCCACGAAGCTTAAAGGGTCCTTTTCATCATTTGTTCAAAAATTATCAAAAATTTACATAAAATGACCAGCTCAGAATGTCTTACGAATTTATTCCTCATTAAATTTCATTTCAGTGGGAGAATTGTGCATGAAAGTAGATGATATTTTGGATTCAGCGTGCATTTTGAGGAACAACGCTCTCTCTCGACGGACAAAAGTCCAGCTATATCAGACTCTCATTTTACCTGTCTTGACATATGGCACTGAAACTCGTGTCATATCGCAAGCGGATGAAAAACACTCGGGAGTATACGAGAGAAAAATACTCCGTAAAATATATGGTCCTGTTAGGGAAAACGGCGAGTACCGACGTCGCTGGAACGCAGAGCTATATAATATATATTCTGACATGGACATAGCTAGGCGAATCCAATTAGGTCAGTTGCGTTGGCTAGGCCATGATATCAGAATGGATTAAGATGAGCCAGCGCGAAAGGATTTCGATAAAGTACCCGATAGAAGCAGGAAAAGAGGACGACCAAGACTCGGCTGGAAAGCCAAGGCAGAAGAATACCTCAGTATCCTTGGTGTTACCAACTGGCGAGAAAAGGGGAAGAATACAGTCAGTTGGAAAAATATGTTGAAATTTGTTTGTTTAATTAATATGTTTAAGACGTCTGACCTCATGACGTTGTAAAATAGTCAATAAAAGTACACTGAACTGAAACGCATCGCAATGTTCATCACCCCAACAACGTTTGTCATCGAAAGTGAGCTAACGTACAGTTTCATTGCCGCTATGAAAATGTGTTCATCAACTGCAAATTGTCCGTTACAGTGGTGAAATTATGGTTGTTGCTGCAACGAATTTGCTGCATTATTGCAACGAATTGGTTTTATTGCTGCAATGAATTTGTTTCAATGTTGCAACGAATACGTATCGTTCTTGCGACGAATTTATATCATTGCTGCAAAGAACTTGTTTCATTACAGCAATGAATTTGTTTCATTAATGCAACGAATTTGAGTCATTGTTGTAATAAATACGTTTCATTACTACAATGATGTAGTTTCATTGCTGCAATGAATGTTTTGAAGTGTGTTTGAAAGTATTTAGTGACAATTGTACATAAATATACTGTTAGTATTACATTGCAGGTAGTTTGATAACAATTTTTTTAATTTTTGTTTTGGAAATTTTACTTGGTAAATAGATTATATTTATTCTATGTTGATACACTCGTCTGGAGAAGATTGTGGTAGTCGAGGGGTTGAGTGTTATTGTGGCCGTCATATTCAGGTCCTGCAATTAGAAACATATACGAGGAATTTATTGTTAAGATTTCTATTTAAGATATGTACATATGTATCATATCTTACTGTCGGAGTCGAATTTGGAAGTGGATTAGCCGCGAGGTCTGACCAGAGGCCTGTTTCTGGTACCGTGTGCTGTTTGGGATTGACACGTGGAAGGTCTCGAACTCGTGCCCTTTCAGTTTGTGTCTTGTTGTTGTTGACCCACGGGGGCATCATCGGGCGAAGCCTGAAGATTGGCTGCCGGTCGCTGTTATTGACCGGAAGAGGTGGAAACAGCCTTGCTCCCACGGTGAGAAAGCTGCAGCCGTCTGACTGTAGTTATTAGACCGTTTAAATTGCAATTTTTAGCATTTAAATGGCAATGTCACGTGATGTTGTTGTTAGTGTTGTATTGTATAATTGTTTCACGATTGATGCTTTTGTCGCCGGGGGTGACCAGTCCCCTACTTAGTACAAAGTAAAAACTGGGAGCAGCTTCACTGCGAAACTCGGACCAGAGAGTATGCCTATCTGGTAGCACGGGTGGTGTTGGCCCCCTTGTGGGAGATCGTGCTGGCTGTGGTTGCCACAAAAATCGCTGGTAGAGGCTATGTAGTTGCCTTGTATATCAGTTACTTGTAACGAAGTATGCTAGGCAGGTGCATATCCTCGAAATATGGGATCCGTGGCCCTTATCACGGAAGAGGTTTGGATAGTACCTCCTCTTTACCAAGGAGGAGTAGCTCATGTACAGAGAGTTTACTCAATTGGTAGCTCGTGGACGGAAGAAAGAAGTCGCACTGGCGGATATGCGAATACGGGGCGTTTGTTCTCCCACGTAATCGTGTATACCAATGGTGTAAGGCTTCCTATTCCTGATCTCTTGGCTGCCCCTCTATGCGGGGTAGCACGGATATCTCACGGGCGGCGCTAACAGTCGTATCAAACATGTTCTTGGTGGGGCGGTGCTCACCTGTGGTTAAGGACTTCACGTCGAGAACCACATTAAATCACGCGGACTCTGTACTTACCACGAACATAAGCTCTACTCCCCTATGCTCTACTCCTTTGACATAGAACCACATCATTGTTTTGTTAAATTATGCAATTGTTGTTGTGTTGAGGGTTTTGATATTCAATTGTAGCGCCATATCTGCCCGCCATTACGCCAGTGTTCGCTCTGTAAGCCTTTTCTTGAACTGCTCTTTTATTTATTTTAACCAAATTTGTTAAAAGCTCGATTGCATTTATTTCATTGTACGTTAAATTGTTACTTTTTATGATCGTGTTACTTGAAACATTTTGCTCATCGTTTTCATTGACTTCGAACCAAAATACTAATACAACGAAACAGACGCGACCGAATTAAGGTTAAAACACCAAACCACGAACATTTTCTTACGATTTGTACCGTCACGTTCATACACACACACACAAATGTTCAGTTGCATATTTCGGGGTAGTTTTTCTGCTATCCATGCGTCATTTTATTTCATGTCGTGCTGCTCCTTGCCATTTCAATTATAGATACACAATTTTAACAAACGATCACAGCAAACACATAAATTCACACAATTTATTTTTCTGAACAAAATATTATTACTGTACTAAGTTCAACTAATTAGTAGTTTGTTTTAAAAAAATTATTTAAATTATTCCGGCGGAGAAATATGTCTACCACTTTCGATTGTTGCAATGGAACTGATTTAAGATGTGTACGTGACCCAGCACTCATACTCACCATTTCCTCTTGCTGGCCTCTTTTGTACGCTCACTCATTTTTATGGCTGCTTTTCTCTCTTTACCTTCAAAAAAGTTACTTTCATTGCAATAACGAAATTGTTTCGTCAACTATAAATGTTGGCAAAACTCCAAAATAAATATATAAACAAAAAATCAATAAAAAGTAAGAGATGCACCAAATATCAATAGTTTAAATCTAATGCACTTCCTTTTTTTAATTTTTAACCCATTTTTCTACAAACTTCAAATTAAATAAAATTGTTGCAAGCACAACAAGTAAGTTGTTGCAGCAACGAAATGAAAAATTGTCAAAGAAGTCAAGTATGAAATTTTTCGTTGCAGCGACTACCAAATTGTCGGATATACGAAACGTTTCATTGTAGCAACGTAAAAACATTAACGAAAATGTTTCATCCATACGACGAAGCATTATTCTTTTAGTGTAATTATAGGTTCATTCGAGGCGTAGTTAGTTAAATGCACATTAATGTTAAAAGTGTTAAAACGACACAATGTGCGAGATGGAGCATTGAACCGAATATAAAGGGGTTTTCAACAGAGACGCTACAAAAGTAAATCGATAGAGACAGTAAACGACGCCATATTTTTTCCCGCTCTTTTGACATTTCTCTTCAGTAAGGTTTGCCATTTTATCATGGAAAGATATATGAGCCAACAACGAGTCGAAATTATTAAAATTTACTACCGACATTTGGAGTCAGTGGCCTCAACTTTAAGAGCGCTACGTCCAATTTATGGTCGTCATAATCGTCCTACCAGATCAACAATTGAGCGTCTAGTGGAAAAATTTGAATCCACAGGCACAGTACAAAATGGTCCCGTGCCAGTGAGGCAAAGAAGTGCCCGTAGTGTCGAGAATATTGCTGCCGCTGAGGCTTCAGTTCAAGAAAGCCCAAATGTGTCGGAGGGTAGTAGGATAAAGTTGCTAACTTCTGAGCCACTGGACGGATTTTTGGAAAGGTCTTTAAGAGGCCTTTCAGAATCAATAAAAAAAGTAGAAAATAGTCAAATCGCCGAGATACAGAGCTTTCGGAAAAAAATGGGAAAAAAAAATTCACATAACCTCAATTTGCTCAGCCAGATGGCAGGTAACTTATGTTTTTTTTTCTGTTGAAAGATATGTACCTATACCTCTTACCTTTCCAAAATGTCCTAAACGAAGCCCTGAGGTCTTACCGTTCCAAAGTTATGACCATTTTATTCGAACACTGGCTCAGAAGTTAGCAACTTTACCCTACTACCCTCTGACCCTCAATCCGAAAATTTTTAACCCGCTGCCATTTCGCACCGTTGCATTTTCGGCCATGGTCCTAGTGGACTTTTCTTCATGAAATGAGCCAAGGAATACACTGGAGAAATTTGTCCGGAACTTCCTGAATCACCCTGTATATGGCAAATTTACATACTGAAACTTTAAACTTCAAGTCAGAACTCACAATGACCAAATCCAATAACCTACCTAGTTTATTGAAAGTTCTATTTACTTGATGAACATCTATACTGAGGAAGGAATCAATGAGATCAATTTCAAAATATTTATTTAAGATACTCGGAAGAAACTTTCAAGAATTATGAATTTCCGACCAGACTATGCTATTTAGGTTAAAATCACCAACAATACAAAGTTTATCGTCATATTACAAATTCTGCGATAAGTGAGGAATATTTCAAACATGTCGAGAATAAACATCATCCAAGCTATTTGGAGGAATATATGAAGCACAGAAAAAAATACTACCTTTTGTACTTTTTTCAAACAAGGTCAAGAATACTGCACCAAAATTAAATTAAATATCCAAATTTCCAAACATTCTACCAGTTTATTGTCGAATAGATTTCACCAGAGGATTTCGCAGACGAGAATACAGGACGTATCCCTATTTAATAACACTGTGAGACTAAATTAGATTTTTTTCAAAATTCTGTCAACGGATTCTGGTAGAAAGGCATACAATAAAATGTACATGTATCGGCGTTTTGCAAGATCTGATTAGAATTTTTTTTGAGGGCGGGTCAAAGTTTCCACCCCACGGAACTTTCCTGCAATATATCGGCATGCAAAATTGTGTGTTCCTTACTTCTGAGGTACAAAATATGTTCAGAAGTTTTATAGAAAAGATTCAGATAAACATTTTTATGCAACCAATTTACCCTCTAACTGTCACGTATAACCATAATTTTGACTTTTTTTTGAAAACTCGCAAAAAACTGCTCCAAAATGACGGGGCGCGTGGTCAAAATGTTCTACAAAAATTATCGCCCTAAAATTTTACTGTATGTGTCCGAACACTCCAAGACACCAATCTTAGTCCAAGTGGTAGATAATAAGCATAAACTAACTGCCTTCTAAGGGTTAATAATGAATTTTGTCATTTTGCTGTTTCCATTAAAAATAGTCCACGTAATATAATGAATTTTGTCTCCCGTGTAATCATTTAATATATTACAATAACTTGAAAAACAGAAGATTTAAATAAGAAGACCGCATTTCAAACGCCAAGGCAACTTGGTGTTAGCGTTCCCCGTGTTCATCTGATTTGGAGGCCAATTGTTGACTAAAATAGTCTATGCAAATATGAGGATGCAAATAGTATATTTTAGGAGACATATGTACACCTACTGTCGAAAAGGTCCTAAGTATATTTGCGACAGATACTTGGTTATACTAGAAACCAGTGTTGCCAGAAGCCGTCAAAAAAATTGTGCTAAATGACCAAAAAAATTGTGCAAAATGTAAAGAAATTATGCTAAAAACAACAAAAAAAAAATATAAAAAATGCAAAACCATTATGCTAAAATTAAAAAATTTAATTTTGTATACAGGGTGATTCAGGAAGTTCCGGACAAATTTCTATAGCGTATTCCTTGGATCATTTGATGAAGAAAAGTCCACTAGGACCATGTCCGAAAATGCAAGGGTGCGAAATGGCAGCGAGTTCAAAATTTTCGGATTGGTGGTCGGAGGGTAGTAGGGTAAAGTTGCTAACTTCTTAGCCAGTGGTCGGATTTTTTTGTTTTTGGGCTTGTTGGTAAGGTCTTTAAGAGGCCTGGACGTTGCCATTTCGCACCCTTGCACTTTCGGACATGGACCTAGTGGACTTTTCTTCATGAAATGAGCCAAGGAATACGCGGGAGAAATTTGTCCGGAACTTCCTGAATCATCCTGTATATTTGCCCCTGTGTGTATTATTTAGTACCTACTATAGCGTTTGTAAGCATGATTTTTATTCACGAAGTCGTATAATTTTTATAAACAAAGAAAAAAACCTTTTGAAATCAGAGATTTGTATTTTTGATAGAAAAATTTCCATAGAAACATTAAAATAAAAAATCAGTTTTGTTTAAAAAACTGTGATTTTTATAAAACTAAAGCTCCGATGATTTATCAGGAGTTTCTTGTGTGTTTATTATAAGGCAATTTCCATTTTCGGTTTTCATTTGTAGCTACACTTATTAGTAGGAAGTCGTGAAATTTTAATCTGGAATCTATAACTTTTTGAGAAACAATGCAAACATACCTACGGGTTTGTGCTTTTCATATTAAATGTTTGAAAAACATTACTCTATGATAAGGATTTTTGAAATATTTTTGAAATATATGAGCAAAAAAATGTATTGAACAGATGTTTCATTTATCATCCTTTGGTGTGTGTTGGTCCGGTGTGTTTTCTGCCTAAAGATTCGATATTTATTCAAAAATATAACTGTTACATGTTATTAAAATGTATAATACAACAAAATTTTGATTGAAAATTGTGCAATATCTAAAAACTTAGCATAAAAACATTTTTTGGAAAAAAATCATGTTTCAAAAATATTATGCTGACGCTAAAAAAATTATGCTAAAAAAGCATTAATTATGCTAAACTGGCAACACTGCTAGAAACGGTGTTTTCCTAACAACCCGTTGAGCACAACATACTGGCGGATCAATAAGTCCGTGACTTTTTGAATGAAACACAGTTTTTTTTTGCACAAAAAATTTAGTTTTCAATATACTCCTAATCTCCTTTTAGCTCAATACACTTAGTCCAACGTTTTTCCAATTTTGGTATCCCTTCCAAAAAATATAATTTTTCGGCGTCCATAAAATAGGCATTTGTTTGATCAATAATTTCATTGTTGGAGCTAAATCTCTTTCCACCAAGCCATTTCTTTAGGTTTGGAAATAGGAATTAGTCACTGGGGGCTAAATGCGGGGAATATGGCGGATGAGGTACAAAATCGGAGCCAATAAAGTGTATGGTCCATTGAGAGCACACGCGGCACCCATCTTGCAGACAGCTTTCTTAATCCCTACTGATCATTTAACATCGAAACCACACTGCCGTATGAAATGCTTATAGCATCAAAGATCTCACGCACTTTTGCTCTTCGATCGGCCAACACCATATCGTGCATTTTTTTGACATTTTCGGGTGTATTGATCTCAATTGGCCGTCCAGAACGTTCAGCGTCATTTGTACTTGTGCGACCACAACGAAAGTCAGTAAGCCACTTTTTTACCATTGAAATCGATGGTGCGGAGTCCCTACAGTATTTATCATGAATTTCCTTGTTTTCTCGAAATTCACTTTTTTTAATTTTTAAAAAAATTCACGAGGTTGTATGTTGTGAACAGCTGTTAAACGCAAAGTAAATGACGGACCTTGCTCAAAAATTGACAGTAGTCTATTAACAGGTGGTACTTGATGGCAGCAGTGTTGGATTTTATATAACTACGAGGGAAGTTCGAACAGTCAAGGACTTGTTGATCCGCCCTTATGAACTTCTGAGGTGATTATTGTTAAATAAATTTGAAGTACTATAGTATTAGTTAGGTATTGGTAAATGAATTATTTAATAAAGTTAATGAATTGAATTTAATAAATAAAATTAATTATAAGGATAAACAATTATGCGCGCCATCTGGTAGATTTGACAGCAATGTTAGTGCCACAGCGCCATCTGGAGGGGAGTAGCATTAACATGAATTTATCAACATCTGACCATCAGCTGATAGTGAAACTGACAATAGCAGCTGTGACACCTAACATCAGCTACCAGCGCGCATTTTATAAAAGGCGAATCAACTGAGTACCCGAGGCGATTAGGTCTGCAGACTTTGAAGAGCCAACATAACCGTAGTAGTGTATTAGACATCTTAGTTCAAACGTAGATAGTATAGTAATCTGTAGCCAGCCGTCCTCCCGCTGGTTCAAGCCCGAGATTCCCTACCTGTGGGGTCTTGAACTTGTTACCCGTGTTTGACTTTGTTCCCCTGGTTCAAGTGAGACATTCCCTGCCTGTGGGGTCTATAACTTGGCACCTGACTGTTCGCGTGTTTGACCTTGTTCTCTAGTTTCAGTCAGAGATTTCTTGCCTGTGGGGTCTTGAACTGGGCGCCTGCCTGTTTCTGTGTTTGTGTTTGTTCTCTCTTTCAAGTCAGATATTCAGTGCCTGTGGGGTCTTGAACTTGGTACCTGTCTGTTCCCGTGTTTGTTTTTTTTCTCTGGTCCAAGTCAGACATTCCCTGCCTATGGGGTCTTGAACTTGATACCAGCCTGTTATCGTGTTTGTTTTTGTTCTCTGGTTCAAGTCAGATATTTCCTGCCTGTGGGGTCTTGAACTTGGTACCTGTCTGTTCCCGTGTTTGTTTTTTTTCTCTGGTCCAAGTCAGACATTCCCTGCCTATGGGGTCTTGAACTTGATACCAGCCTGTTATCGTGTTTGTTTTTGTTCTCTGGTTCAAGTCAAAGATTCCCTGCCTGTGGGGTCTTGAACTTGGCACCTGCCTGTTCCCGTGTTTGTCTTTGTTCCCTGGTTCAAGTCAGACATTCCCTGCCAATGTGGTCTCTACCTTGTTGCCTACCTCTCCCGCTGGTTAAAGCCAGAGATTCGCTGCCTGTGGGGTCTTTAAATTGGCACCTGAATGTTCGCGTGTTTGACCTTGTTCCCTGGTTCAAGTCAGAGATTTCTTGCCTGTGGGGTCTTGAACTTGGCACCTGACTGTTCCCGTGTTTGTCTGTGTTCCCTAGTTCAAGTCAAAGATTCCCTGCCTGTGGGGTCTTGAACTTGGCAGCTACCTGTTCCAGTGTTTGTCTTTGTTCCCTGGTTCAAGTGAGAGATTTCCTGCCTGTGGTGTCTTGAACTTGGGACCTGCCTGTTCCCGTGTTGTCTTTGTTTCCCCCTGGTTCCAACCAGAGATTCCCCTCCTGTGGCGTATTGACTTTGGTCCCTACAATTGTTCCCGCGTTCGTCCACATTTTCGCTGGCGTAGTATAGACAGAGGCTCTCTACTTGGTTGCTAAACGCCAGCGCACAAAAGCCTGGCCGAACCATCGATCACGACAACTGCAACGACCCATAGACTACGCGTCACTGTCACTCACCCACGAGTTACCGCAAACGATCTCCGCCACCGGTAACCCTCTGACCGATTCGTCATCATCTGCCAGCCGCCAACGCCTACAGAATCCCACCGCTATTTTGCCGCTCCACGCTGAGAAATGTACCCTAATATTATTATTATTAGAGAGATTAATACGTTAAAAATAAAATTTATCTCTATACAAAATATTTCTAGCGTTCTACTCTTTCTCTCAGAGAAATAAATGGAATGTAACGAACCCCTGGCGACCACTGAGTATGCCTCAGCTTCAAAGGGAAAGCCCGTCGTTATAACTTGGAAATAAAGCATTCAAATATTCTATAAATAATCCTTGTCAAATTTGACTGAAGACATATTATCACCGGTTCAATCCATTCAATATTTATCCAATCAATATTTATACTCTGTTTTTAATTTATCTCGGACAATATAGCGAAAGAAAACTCAAACTTGTCACGCCTATAAAACAAAACTGTAGCTACACAGCGGTCTAAATTTTTGGGGTTTGACTATGCTCACCCATTGTCATCATTTGGCGTTAGAACCGGCCACCCCCAAATTTCGTGTTGCACAGTGATGTCGATTAAAATCAATTTTTTTTTAAATTCAAGGAATTCATTAATGTCATTAACGAAACTTTAGGTAGCATTTTGGCAAATTATGTATAGGGGGGGGGGAATACTCAATATATGCCAACATATTTGGTACACCTTTAATATCTAGCGAAATACACTGAAATAAATATTTTTAAATTATATTTATCTATTCTTTTTCAAACCACAGCCCATATAATATTCAAAAAAATCAATGAGTGTTCGAACTCACGGGCGATGTGTTAACACGTTTTTATTACACGGCACCTGTTCGATTTCTATGAACACATAAGTAAATGTTACATTGGAAATTAAAAAAATGCAAGCTCTTTTAAACATTAATAAATTCATTTAATAAGTATTGATAAAGGTTTATTTGATGCCCAGAATGCAGTCAATTCCAAAAGCCATTATACGATGTATACGTACTTCTATTATACATACAATGTAGTTTAAAATTGGTTTGCTGTGGTTTGAAATCGTTCTTTTGGGGCTGAAGGCTCTGCTGCTAATGCACTTTCCTTTTTCTTACATCTGCTTTAACATTAGATGTAATATTGTTAAAATAAATAAAGCAATATTTAGCTCACTGAAATCATTATTTTTGTTTTGTCGTAAACAGAGTGACAACAAAAAGTATTGAATAGTATAGAGTACTTATTGCGCTCCTTTTCCGCTTTCATGTAGAGAGTCTGAGTAAAAGAGCATAAACGAGTCTTATTAGCTTTATAGAATATTTCAATATAAATGCAGCATTTCGACAATGTTATTACATAAAAAAATATCGTACAAAAAGCATAAATATTTCAAAAGGCATCAATGTTACACATTAAAATTATGAATGAATCAAGTTATGACAAAAAGAGAGTAATACGTTTTGAAAAATTCTCAAGATGTCGCCAGTGCTTTTGAGTCATACAATTCGTTCCATGAGTTCTCTATTCTATTCAATATTGGTCATTTAAATCGCTCCCGAGTGAGTCAAATATAAAAAATTAAAAATTCACTTGGAAGTTTAATTTTTATTATACTGGCAGTGAGAGCTTTATAGTGCAGTGTAGCCGAACTCTTCGACTCGCGAGTGGAATTTTTTCGAATATGTATATTCTTAAGAGGCAGCTGGGACAAAAATCGATTGGAATGTTGTGGAAGGTGAGGAAAATGTTCAATGTCTATCAGAAAGAACAGAATCATAAAAAGCGGACAAAATCGGATGGAAAGATGGGGAATGTGCCCATATAAAGTGAACAGTATAGGGCACATTCCCCATCTTTCCATCCGATTTTGTCCGCTTTTTCTGATTCTGTTCTTTCTGATAGACATTGAACATTTTCCTCACCTTCAACAGCAAATAACGAGAACATTAGTTTGGAAAGTTTGGATCTAGAGTTCGACTAATAATTGGAATATAAGTTTAAATAAGGCTACTAAAGGCAGACCAAAATGTTGGTTTGTATAAAAAATAGTGTCTGTTAAAAAAGAGCCAAAAATTGTGGAAAAACTTTGGACTTCAAAGCGTAAAAAAATGTGTTTGGAATAATTGCGAATATGTCTGTGGGTACAAAGGGGGAACAATTGGTAAAAACGATACAACTTCTACTAACGATAATAATTTTTTTTAGAAATTTTTTAAAAATAGTGTGTGTGGGTAAAAGGTGTAAGAGAGTCATGAAAGGGTAAAACTTCAAAATCAGAGAAAAATCGTTTCCTGCTTCGTTTCGAACACCCATTTGATTACTTCAATTAAAATTACCTGATATATCCATAGACAAGAAATCATACAACGTATAACCAAATAGCATTGCAAAATAACCCGCCATTGACACCAAGTACCAGGAAACTAGTTTAAATGTTAACTTCTCCTTTAACTCCTTCTTCTTTCTGCACGTATATACCACCATTATTGGAAGGCAGATAGGCATTGAAGAGTTACATATTAAAGCTAAAAAATGATTGCAAGAAATTTAATGCATTTCAACAGTTGTTTTATACAAAGACACTTACCGACTATATCCCAAGATAATGCAAGCGGCTACAAAACGTAGTTTTAACATTTATTCAGAGATTTAGGATATTAGTTTTCGTCTTACCTGGTTCATTCTATCACATGGGACATCGAACAACTCATCGAGGTAAAACTCGTGGAATATCAGATCATAATATGGCGAATGGCATGAAGAAATGTATCTCTAGAAATAAAATATTAAAGCGGGAGAATGTTAGGAAGAGAACTGGGCTTGCATTAATTTTCATACTTAAAACGGCTGTGCAAAAAATCACAGTTTCTTAGGAGAGCAAAATCGTCGTTTTATTCACTCAGTATGATAGCTTTATTCACTCCATCCCCAATGATTTGCGTACAAAACGAACTATTGCATCGCACATGGATGCAAATAATAATATAATATGTTTCTATAACGGATAGCGCCTTTTGGCAAACTTTCGTCAGTGTAGCAGACAATGACAGAATGCCCATTAAGTGTGCTGTTGGCCAAATATGTACAATAGGGCTATAACTTTAGAACAATTTTTTAAATTATCAAAAAATACCTATCCATGCCATATGGACCATCAAAATCTATGATGAAAAGTGGGGTCACTTTTTCGCGGGCGTAAAAAAATTCCCCCCCAAATCACTTTGAAGTTTAGTATATAGAATTTTTTTTTTTTTTTTGTTTATTAAAAATACGATATCCTTATTATAAAAACACAAACCATTCATTTACATTTTTATGCTATTTCATAAATAAGACTTGTACCACCAATTATACTACATTAGGCTGATTCAAAATGCAAAAACATTAAAATCTTGTGCTCCACAAGGCTGCCCCTATTCCAATCGACAAAGTAAGTATATACAATTTCAAATATCACACTAATCGGACAATATTTAGAGGTCGCTGGAAATTTATGATTTTTCGGGGTTCATGTGAAATTTAAACAAAAATTTGAAAAAGTTGAAATTTCTAGCGACCTCTAAATATTGTCCGATTGTTCCAATTTTTGGTATGCACACTTCTTTTGATGAATGAAACTGGGGCGGCCTTGTGGAGACAAAAAAAATTACATCTGCAAATCCCATACATTGTTGAATCAGTCTAATACTACATCCAAAGAGTTAAAAGTAGGGGGGCACAGTGGTTCAAAATTCGAATTTGAGCCCTTAATAAACTCATGATTTCATGTTTTCTATTGGACAGTTTTTTTTACAATATTCTTCAACTTTTCTCAGATTTGAATACAGTTTATAAAAACTTCACTACTTCGATGAATTTAAGTTAGTTTGTTGCATGGACAAATTTGTTATAATAAATATTCGCTTGTGGAAGACTTTTGCAGGGGGTTTCTACGGATCTCTCAAAAATACTCAATAATAATAATAAATATTCAATAATTTGTACATGTTTACTTCCAGGTTTTCGGGATTTCGTTCATTCCTTAAAATAACAAGGCAACTCTTTTTTTTTTTGAACAAAATGGAACCAACCTCACAATCCCAATTGTTTACTTTTATTTTTATTTGTTTACAGTTTCGCTGAGACAGATAGGTTCTCTATCCCATATACTCGTTGACTTTTGTGTTAGTGCGTAGTGACATTGAAGTTTATAAGATGTTTTATAGAAGTGCTCTAATTTGTAACCGGGAAAATTCGGAAATCTGGACCCAAAATTATGGTCAATTTCAAAATATTCGAGAAGTTGAAAATATCGAATACCCACTATGTGAATTAAACCAAGTACCAAAACAGAAAATAGTTATAGGAAGATTTAATGCATTGCTCCAATTAGACAAATCAAAAATAAATAGATGTGAGATTGTATCTCAAGAACTATCCGATTTGTGGATTAAGTTAAATATTCCCAAAATGGCTATGTCCTCTATATATATAAAAAAAAATGGTTTCCCATTACATCCCAGGAAGGGACCGGAGACAACTTCTCACAATCAATGAGCTGTGCGCTTTCCAGTTTTCACTCACTGATTGGGACCTACAGTTTTACACCGATTCCGAAGGGTATTTTGAGAAGCTTTTTCATGGCTATATACTCGAGCGACAGTATCGACAGTATCGTCACTATGCGAGGTGACCGCCGCCGAAAGAAATTTAACGGTGGTCAGAGCAAGGTTCGAACCCAGGATCTAATGTACAAGAGCCGCGCACACTAACCATTGCACCACCGACGGCCATATATAGAAAAGTAAAAAAGTTGATTTTTGTGTGTCAAAAAAATCAAAAGCATCCAAAGGCCAATGAGTTTGAAAACCATTTTGATATTTCCAAGCAAACTTTTGAACCAATACCCGAAACAAGCTCACAACGAAATCTCTCCGACTCAGATTCGACAATGATGGCGAAGACTCATATGATGGTGATGACGATTACACGCCATCTTCAAGACTTAAAGCAAATAAGCGGTCAATAAAACCAGCTATTACTTCAGTAAACAATGTTAAAGTAAGTACCAAAAAAGCAGCTAAAATATGCAAGGATCTAGCTGAATCAGAGGTCAACATCTCAACTCCATCCCAACCAGCAATTTATAAGGCAGTAATTAAATCTGCGGATAAAAAGATAGAGATTCTAAAAAAAATTTTAAAATACGAAAACTGGTGCGTTCAATTGATGGGCAGAAAATTGTAAAAAAGGAAATACAGGTTATTACGCTTAAAAACCAATTTCGGGAAATAAAGCTACACTGAAAGAAAAAACCCTCATACCTTTAATGAATTCTTACATTGCATCAATGAAAATTGTCATTGTTTTTGAGCCAATGTCGGGCTTCATTAATGCTATGAACAATGTTACATTAAACGAAAAATGTTTCATAGACCTGAAATTAATGTAAACTTTCTAACCGGAATGGAACATAATCATTGTATTAAAGAGAAATGCTACATTGGTATTATAAAACGTTTCATTGATGTAATGAAATATAGTCATTGATGTTATGATGATGCTATGAACATGTTTCATTAATGTAATGAACATATTTCATTGATGGTATGAACATGTGTCATTGAAGGTCTGAATATGTTTCATTGATTATATGAACCGGCTTCATTCATGGTATGAATATGTTTCATTAAGGGTATAAGACAGTTTCTATAACTAAATGCAATTTTAACTTTTGCCACACAATCATGTAAATTATTTGGAAAAAAATGCACCCCCGCGGCCTTTAAAAAACAGAAAATAGAGCAAAATAAGGGGAATTCAAAAACCAATGTTTTTGTCGGCCGGACCAATGGGGCCCCATAGGGTCCAAAAATGGTCAGAAAAAATTTTTTGGGGGGGGGGGGTAGAACACGCGATTCTAAGCAAAAAAATTGAAATGAAGAAGTTAGAGGGAATCCCTATTTTAGGAGTTATAGGCCTCCAAAGTTTGGGATTTTTGTGGCACGATTTTTTTTGACGATTATTAAGTTTTCTGGGACGGGGCCAGGGAGAGGAATATCACTGTTGTAAATTTTGGATTTCGGGACTTTTTGATTTTTGGTAAATTTTTTGGACCTTGTGGGTTCCAATAGGTCCGGCCGAAAACGTTGGTTTTTGAAATCCCCTTATTTTGCTGGATTTTAGTTTTTTTTAAATGGTGCGGGAATCTGCATTTCAGCCTTTTACTTTTTTCTTATTTATTCATTATCTCATACTGGCACTCATATATTGTGTCACAACTACTGTACTTACATAAATGATACATAAATACATACATTTATACAAAGCGTACCTACATATGTACATATTATCCTTTAACCAAATTAATGAATCGTTCAAAATTAATGAAATTGTACATTTTTAGAAAAAAAAAATTTTAAATTCAATAAAATTTGTGTAATGTAAAGGCTGGCCTATTTAATAGATTCTACTGTACAATGTCGATAAAATGTATGCAATTTTTTTCTATAGTTTCCCATATTTACATGAAAAACATACTTCATTCCATCAATGTAAAAGGTTTCTCAGCATTAATGACGGTCCACAAATTCAAAAACTGTAGCAATGAAGGAGTTCATTGAAGTAATGTAACATTTCATAGAATCAAAGAAACTTTTCATTGCATCAATGTAAACCCATTAATGTTACCCATTCATTGTTGCTATGAAGCGCTATTCTTTCAGTGTGCTCACTACATTTTATTTTCAAGGAATGTGGTGTTACTTTTGGTCGTTAAAATCACAGACATAGATTTGTTATCCGTCTCATCTGATATTTCTTTTTGCCTTTCTTCAATAAGGAAATGAACTTCTGTTGGCAACATCGAACAAAATCTTCCATTTTTAGATTGGAGCATTCACGATGTTCATATATTTTCAAATTTTGAACATTCGCAGTAACAATTTCAGCTGTGTTTATCAAACCTCAGTGATAGAATTCTTCTCTTGACGTTCAACCTAGCAACTTCAACAAGTTCATTTCCCTTCAATCATTAAACCGATGAGTGAGTTGACAAGTCTATTTATAAATAATCCAAAATTATCAAAATGTCAAAATTCCAGTCCATTATAAAGCAGTTGTTTTCGTACGAAATAACTTTGGCGTAGCAACCCTGTTATTGATCTTGCCTACGAAATTTTCGCAACGAGCTGAGTACCAAGCAAATGAAAAGTGAGCGAAATTTTCGGTTGATGAAATTTCCATTATTTTTTACACACGTACTTTTGATGGCAACGGAAATTTCATAGAAACTGACTACCGCTCTTAACTCAAGGGCAGCTTCTCAATATAAGATTTACAATAAGCCGAAGCTTTAAATTGTAGCAACATTACCCGCTATTGTGCAAAGTGTCTGGCTACAGCAAAGACTGGAGGAAACAGAAAGGAATAAAAAAAATATGATAAAAAGAATACCACAATTTCAGGGGTAGCACAGATGTTAGGTTCCGTGTATGAAAATCTACCTTGGATTAAGCTTACAATGTAGTCAAAAATCAATAAACTGGACTACTTAGACGAAAACCCTTAGAACTCCGAAAAAACTGTTAATTTTTAGGTTGGATCTTTTTCCAACCTACATGCACTTTTTCCTGGTTTCGCCGCATTTACATTTATTAAATTAAAGCAACAGTCGTACTTCGGCTTTTTGCTATTGCTGTCGCTTTGCTTTTGTGCTGCAGAGATCTTCATAGTACAGCAACAGTCGAGTTGAGATTTTTTCATATTGCTGTCACGCTGCAAGTTTCTTCGCAGTAAAACGAGAGCTATAGTGGTCATCTGTGCGAGAGTGTTAGTGAGTTTGTGTGCGGTAACTGGTTTGTTCATAGCATCGTTGCTGTGATCGCTGTTGTTGTGCAAGAACGGTAACTTGTTTACAACTTTGGTTCGCCAATTTTGTAAACAAGTGGTTATAGTGCTTCTTATAGTACATTTTGTTGCTAGTAAGTAACGGCAATTCTGGTAAGTGTTTACTTTTGAATTCTTACTTGGACTAGTTGTTGTTGGGAATGGTTAAGCGCCGTAAGCGGCGGGGCCAGAGTGGCAGTGGCGGCAGCGCTGCTGCTATGTCTGGCTCGATGACTGACGGAGAGTCATCGACGTCCTCAGCGGTTCCCAAACGGGTTCTGAGTAGTAGCAGCGCCAAGTTGGTTGCTGGCACCAGTGGTGTCAGTACGTTGGCTGAGGAGATGAGGAGCACTATTAGTAAGGTTAGTGAAGTTTTGAGAGCTGCTGGTACGCCGAAAGGCGTATTGAAGGGTCAGCTGCCAAGTGTGCCTGTTGGTACGGCAGCCCCCGCCAGTAGCGATGGTGGTCGCGGCCGTAGCCGCGTAGGTCCCAGTGGACTGGGTGACGTCAGTGCCGCTGTAGAGCGGACACAGGCGGTCACCCGTAGGTTGGTCTCCGATTTAATGGAGGCCAATGTTAGCAAGGAATTGGTTGCGAGGGTCCTCGGTTACTCTTCGGAGTACGAGGCACTCGTAGTAGGTTTGCTGGCTCAAAACGAGCGCCTTCGGGGCCGTCTTGATGCCAAGCCCAGGGAGAGCAGTAGGAGTGCCGTTCGACCCGCGGTTCCCACCGCGCCGGCAAGGTTCCTCGCACCGGCTCCAGTGGCGACTGCCCCTGTAGCTGTGGGAGGAGGTTGTTCGGTAGTCACTGCACCAGTTGTGAAGCCCGTCGAGACCTGGTCCTTGGTGGTGCGGGGCCGTAAGGGCCAAACTGCCAAGGATGTGGCCAGCAAGGTGGTGAGTGAGGTGGGGCCCACTTTAAGAGAGCGGGTCCATGAGATCAGGGCGCTTCGTGGTGGTGGCGTATTAATACGCACACCATCTGTAGCGGGGAGTGCGGGTATTGCCAAGAATACCAAGTTTGAGGAGGCTGGGCTCACCGTTACGGTGCCTGATAGCTCAGTTGTGCGGGTGGTCGTCCAAGGGGTCGACTCGAAGATCACTCATGACGAGTTCATGGGTGACGTCTTCGAGAAAAACCTCAAAGACAGGATCTCGCTCGAGGAGTTCAAGAGTGGTGTCCGGCTCACTAGTCGGCCGTGGGATAGTTCCAAGAGCGGAATAACGAACGTTGTCTTGGAAGGGCGGGCTTCGCCCTTGAGCCTTTGCTAGCATCGCGTCGTTGCTACGTGAAGTGGTTCTCATTCCGCGTACGACCGTTTGATCCGGTGCCAAGCTGTTTCAGGTGTTTGTCGTTTGATCACTACGTTAGGGAGTGCAGATGGAAAGAGAATGCCTGTTCTCGGTGTGGACAGCAGGGTCACTGTGCAAGGGATTGCGGTAACGCAATTCACTGCAGAAACTGCGCTTTCCAGGTGAGACCCTCGGCTCATCGTATGATGACTGAGGACTGTCCCATGTATAGCGTTATGCTGGCTAGAGCGAGGGCTAGACATTAAGTATGGGACACACAATCTTACAAATAAATTGTGGTAGGGCAATGTGCGAGGTAGGAGAGGTAATGGTAGAACGACAGTGTAGTTTTGCTCTCATTCAGGTACCTGCTAGTGGCCATGGTGTCATTACAGGTTTGCCTGCGAGTATGCGGGTCTTCGCTGATTTGAGACTTAACTCCGCGGTGGTCGTGAATAACGGTAACGTAGAGTGTACCGTAGTTTCTAGGACCGACTTGGGGGTTTGCCTGTGTGTAGAAGGGGGTTTCGGACGGATATTTTTGTGTAGTATTTACTGCAAGTTTTCTGAGCCTTTAGAGCCGTATTTGGCATATATGGACACGGTACTACTACTTGCGAGTAGTAACCCTCTCGTCCTAGGGATAGACGCTAACGCATCAAACCCGCTATGGTTTAGCAAAACACCCAGACTTTCGACTGGGTCGCAAAACCATTACCGGGGAGAGATGCTAAGTGAATGGATTGTTTCGGGCCGCCTTCATGCCTTGAATGAGCCGAGTGAGCAGTACACTTTTGATAATGGTAGAGGAGTTAGCGATATAGATGTGACGATTGCGAATAGCGCAGCTTTGAGAACGTTTCAGTTTAGTTGGAGGGTCAGACCGTCCGTAAGTGATCACAATTACATTGTAATTGATTTCACTTACGAACGGACTGAAGTTAGCAGCTTAGACATCGTGCGGTGGCGCACCAGGGATGTGAACTGGGATGTGTATGGAGAATTCATCGCAGCTGAGGCTAGCGAGATTCCAATAGAAGTCTTTCGTCGTAGGACCGTAGATGAGCAAGTCTCGTGTTTACGCGAAGTTGTTCATAGGGCTAACGACGATCTCCTTGAAAGGTGTCGCAAGAAAACTTTGAGAAGATTACGATGGTGGACACGTGAGTTGACACTCAAGCGGAGGGAAGTGCGCCGTCTCAGGAAACGTTTCCAGAGAGGCAAACGGAACGAAGCTAGTGATCTTGATTACAAGGATATGCTTGTAAACGTGAAAGAGGAAGATTGGCGACAGTTTGTTGCCTGCCATAGGAATGATCCTTGGGGTCATGTGTATAGAATCTGCCTTGGCAGAGGTAGGAGGACAGATCTCTCCGGGTTGAAAGATGGCGATGCCATTCTTACTTCCTGGAGTGATTGCGTCAAAGTTTTGCTGCGGGAGTTCTTTCCGAGAGCGGAGGCAGTGGCCTCTTCTTCTTCTTCTGGGGAAGTTGAGACTGTTGCACCCGAGCTGGAAAGATCAGAGATCGCAGAAAGCATGGCGTTAGTTAAGTCGCGAAAGTCACCTGGTATGGATGGAATAGCTGGAGAGATGTGTAAAAGCGTCTGGAAGGCTATTCCGGAATACCTAGAGGCTTTGTATGGGCGGTGTGTACATGAGGGACATTTTCCACGCGAGTGGAAGGTAGCCCGTGTCATTGTACTCTTGAAGTCAATCGATAAGGACAGGAGTAATCCTCGTTCTTATCGGGGTATCAGTCTCTTACCAGTATTTGGAAAAGTACTGGAGAGGATTCTGGTGCAGAGACTAAATGAGAGAGTCGCTGACAGCATGTGCCGTTGGCAGTTCGGCTTTGTAAGGGGCCGAAGTGTCGAAGATGCCTGGGCGCACGTGAGGAGAACTGTTGTAGAGTGTACTCAGAAGTATCTTCTGGGTGTTTTCATCGACTTTAAAGGTGCGTTTGATTATCTGAGTTGGGCGAGCGTGGAAGAAAGACTAGCGGGGCTAGGGTGTCAGGAAGTAGCACTCTGGAGAAGTTACTTCTCTGACAGAAAAGCAGTGATAGTCGGGGCAAATAGTTCTGAGTGTGTTGATGTGGTCCGAGGATGTCCACAGGGTTCCATTTGTGGACCGTTTGTGTGGAATCTGATGATGGACTTGCTTTTGCATGAGCTTGAGGCAGAATGCAAGATATGTGCTTACGCTGATGACTTGCTTATCACGGTCGAGGGTAGTTCTCGTTCCGAGTTGGAACAGCTATCCTCGGCTATGATGAGTATTGTCACTCGGTGGGGCGAGCGTGTAGGAGTTAGTTTATCGGTGGAAAAGACAGTGACCATGTTGCTGAAGGGTAGTTTCAAGTCCCATTTTCCAATCGTGCGTTTGAATGGTGGTGGCACAATCCGTTACTCCACGGAGGTGAAGTACCTCGGAGTCACCATGGGAGAAAGGATGAACTTTTTGCCTCATATAGGGAGACTTCGCGAGAAACTGACGAGCGTTGTAGGAAAGGTTAGGCGTGTTATGAGGAGTGAGTGGGGTCTGAGTCGTCAAGCAGTCAGGACCGTGTACAGGGGCCTTTTTGTTGCCATGGCAACATTTGGGTCTTCTGTTTGGTGCGAAACTGCTAGAAGCGTCTTCGGGCAACGTCGATTATTCTCTGTTCAGAGAGTAATGATATTGGCATGTATGCCAGTATGTCGTACGGTGTCTACAGAGGCCCTACAAGTTTTGATGGGTGCCACTCCTCTTGATCTAGAGGTGATGCGTCGTAGCATGGACTTCAAAATCAAGAGGGGGTACGCACTGGGTGAGTCAGATTGGCTCATAGTTGGAGCAGAGAGCATGAGTAGAAGTGAGCGGCGGGCTCGGTTAGATGCGTTAGTCACATCTGAGTGGCAGGGCCGTTGGAATTCCAGTACCAACGGTCGAGTAACGTAAGTATTTATACCGGATGTAGAATTCGTCGGGAAGAACCCTGAGTTTAGTTTCAATCTAAGCCTTGGTTTCATACTGACAGGTCACGGGTCGTTAAATGCATTCTTGCACAGAATGAGACTTGCGGATCGGGAGTCGTGTGATTGCGAAGCGCCAATCGAAGATTGGCTCCATGTTTTGTGCGAATGTCCCCTTTACGGGGCTTTTAGGGATTTAGTCGGCATGGGTGTCACCAGATCCGGTGGTGAGTGGTGTGTGAGTAGTATGCTTCTGTCTCCGGATGCGTTGTGTGTGGCAACGCGGTTTGCCTCTCGTGTTTTCGCGAGTCGGCGCGCTAGGACGGTTTAGTTGTTGTTGTGGGTTTCACTGGTCTCTATCGGTGTCTCCCTTTTGTAGTGGTTAAACGGTTTTCGTGATCCTGGCTTTTTCAAGCTAGTTATTCAGCCGTTTAGGATCTCATTGTCGGTACTGCTGAACCCTGCGAACACAGGGATTGCCAGTCCCGGACTTCGTCGGAGTCGAACTTGGAAGTGGATTAGCCGCGAGGTCTGACCAGAGGCCTGTTTCTGGTACCGTGTGCTGTTTGGGATTGACACGTGGAAGGTCTCGAACTCGTGCCCTTTCAGTTTGTGTCTTGTTGTTGTTGACCCACGGGGGCATCATCGGGCGAAGCCTGAAGATTGGCTGCCGGTCGCTGTTATTGACCGGAAGAGGTGGAAACAGCCTTGCTCCCACGGTGAGAAAGCTGCAGCCGTCTGACTGTAGTTATTAGACCGTTTAAATTGCAATTTTTAGCATTTAAATGGCAATGTCACGTGATGTTGTTGTTAGTGTTGTATTGTATAATTGTTTCACGATTGATGCTTTTGTCGCCGGGGGTGACCAGTCCCCTACTTAGTACAAAGTAAAAACTGGGAGCAGCTTCACTGCGAAACTCGGACCAGAGAGTATGCCTATCTGGTAGCACGGGTGGTGTTGGCCCCCTTGTGGGAGATCGTGCTGGCTGTGGTTGCCACCAAAATCGCTGGTAGAGGCTATGTAGTTGCCTTGTATATCAGTTACTTGTAACGAAGTATGCTAGGCAGGTGCATATCCTCGAAATATGGGATCCGTGGCCCTTATCACGGAAGAGGTTTGGATAGTACCTCACTCTTACCAAGGATGAGTAGCTCATGTACAGAGAGTTTACTCAATTGGTAGCTCGTGGACGGAAGAAAGAAGTCGCGCTGGCGGATATGCGAATACGGGGCGTTTGTTCTCCCACGTAATCGTGTATACCAATGGTGTAAGGCTTCCTATTCCTGATCTCTTGGCTGCCCCTCTATGCGGGGTAGCACGGATATCTCACGGGCGGCGCTAACAGTCGTATCAAACATGTTCTTGGTGGGGCGGTGCTCACCTGTGGTTAAGGACTTCACGTCGAGAATCACATTAAATCACGCGGACTCTGTACATACATACATAAATAATGTATTTAACATTTATACAACTCGTACCTACATATGTACATATTTAACCAAATTAATGAATCGTTCAAAATTAATGAAATTGTCCATTATATTAAAGAAAGATATTTCATTATTGCTTTTTTAGGAAAAATATTTTAAAATTCAATAAAATGAGTGTAATGTGAAGGATGGCCTATTTAATAGATTCTACTTTACAATGTCGATAAAATGTCTGCAATTTTTCTCTATAGTTTCCCATATTTACATGAAGAAGATATGTCTGAAGAAGACGACACTGAGGATCATATGCAGAATAGCCAGACGACGGAAGTCCTAAAATGCATTATATGCACACTGGATGCCAGGACCATAGTTTTGCAGCCATGCATGCACTTCAAAATATGTTCCAGCTGCTACGACAAAATGGAGCAAAATTCAAAAAAAATAGTTCACATTTTCTTTGCCCATATTGTCGGCAAATTGTTGATTCCAAATTACAAATATTTCAATAAGTTTTATGTTATTTTCAAATTTTTCATCTGTAAATAAAATTACAAAAACTCTTAAATTCAAATGTTTTACTCTCATGGTCCCATGGGCGTTATGTCCCTGGGCGTTATGACGCGTCACCTTCATTGATGCTATGACGCGCTTTTCTTTCAGTGTAGGCGTTTTAGTACTGGAGAATGGAAAATCGTGTAATATTTTTAATGGCATCAGAGAAAAATTTGAGGTACTGAAGTGTATAAAAATGATAATTTGTAATACAATCAGTGTCCATACTGGTAAAAGAAACGGTGTTGTTAAGCTACTGCGGAACCATTTTGTAGCAATTTCTTAGCCTCCACCTCAGTACATTGGATGTCAGCCCCATGTTTGAGATCTTGTTGTAAGACATGTTATGGATGCTTCGTTAGATGGAAAAAGTACTTCTCCAAATATTGCTTTCGATTTCTTTGACGAATTCGTAAACAACTACGCCCATTTGAAACAAATATACCAACAAAATGAGGAACGAATAAAAATTGAAAATATAAAGTGGCGAGACGACATGCAATATTTGTACGAATTAAGTAAAGCTTTTAGATACTTCATTGACGTGAAAAAATTCCCATTCATAAATTTTAAAACAATACCGCCGATGAGTAATGCAACATGGAATTCCAGAGCAATACTTGCTATTCTAGCATTTATACTTATTCCGAAATATCGTGAACAGTTATACAGAGTATGCGAATTTATATGTGGAGCCTGGTGTAACGTTTGGTTTTCTGACCACTCACTGCTTTAATGAAATTGATTTTGAATCTTTAAAGCAATCACTGGAACAATTTACACATGCTCGGGAATGCTTTCTTAAACATTGGGTGAGAGAAGACTCTAAAATTCACAAACAACAACGAAGTAACATTTGCGCGGAACGTGGAATCAAACTTGTGCAAGATATTTTTCAACTTTGCTAAACAACACACACTTTAAACATAAAGTTTATTTCCGTCAACAAAGATAGTTTCTAGTATCTGAAGTTAATATATAGTACATAACTGTATGAATGGTATTTGAAAAATAAGAATTCAAATATTATTATTTTTTGGAATCTTTTAGAAAAAACGGTCTGTTTTCTTGATATACACATCAGTGGCCACACCGTTGTGATAGGTATTTTGTTTGGTTATACCCCTAATGTACAAGTGTGAAGAGTATACGAGCAATAGAGGTGGAGAACTATCGATAGCACTATCGGCATATCGATGGTTTGGCACCATCGAGCTACCATCGATAGCAGCCAGACATTTTCGATAGTATCGATAGTTTGGTTTTCACATAATCAAAAATTAAAAAGTTGCGCGCAGAGAACTCAGTCGTGACGGCGCAAATCGGAATCACCGCCGCCGCCGATAATTTTGGCTCGGCTAAGTTCTCTGTTGGTGCGTTTATTTGTGGCGTCTGCTAAAAAAATATTGGTGTAAAAATTGTGACTAAAATAGTGAAAGTAATATTTGTGACTAAAATACTGATACCTGCAATAAAGAGAAATGGATCGCTTTCTTCAAAGAGGTATAATGGTTACTTTTAAAGTGATTATGAAGTATTTTGACTATATGTCGAATTTAAGGTAAACGTCGTGGCTCGCTCACACTCAGTGTCTCGAGCTCTGAAAGGCAGGCATGCGATTGCAGCAGCACGGACTCGGAGAAAGATTTGGCGACCGAGAGGCCAACACAAAAAAAGAAAAGTAAGATCTCGCAAGTATGGAAATACTTTAAAAGGTCAGATGGCAAAAAATTTGCAAAGTGCATTAACTGCGGAAAGGAGTACAAAACCAGCGGAAATACTTCAAATTTGCACGATCATCTGAAAAGATTTCACCCTGGCTTGGAAAATCATGTGCCAGATTCCAGCACTCCAGCTGCAGCTATATCGGCCGATACTGATAACATCGCATCGACAAGCGGCAGTTGCTGATCGTAGATGAATTCTGTAGCTTTTTACTTTAAAAGAGCCGTTTTGTACGACACAAACTCAAAGCGAAAGAATGACATTGACAAGGCTTTGACCGAAATGATTGCCAAGGATGTGCAGCCGTATAACATAGTTGAAAACGAAGGTTTTGTTAACTACAGTCAGACATTGGATCCCCGATACAAGCTGTCAAGCAAAACACACTTAAGAGGTGTGCTGATGCTTAATATGTTCAAGGAAACATCAGCTAAATTAACCACAATGCTAGAAGGTATTTCTGATATATCGGTCACTTGTGACTTGTGGACATCGAGAGCCAACGATAGCTTTTTGACCGTCACATGCCATTTTGTGCATGATTATAATTTAAAAACAGCGTCATTAACCACACGAAAACTAATTGGAATGTGCTCAACAAAACTGTTTGTATTGTTACGGATAATGCCAGCTCAATGCTTAAAGCATGCGAAATATTAAAAGTTAAAAACCTTTCATGCTTTGCTCACACGTTGAAAGATGGTCTAAAATGCAGATTTTTCAAGCAAAGCACCATAGCGGGCGAAAAATTTAAATTGGCACAAGAAGACTTCTCTTATACTTTGCTACAAGAAATGCCAATAAGGTGGAACAGTTTTTACCTAATGATCAAGCGAATACTAGCAACAAATGATGCCATCGTTACAGTTTTACTATCAACTACCAAAGCACCGCTACCTTTTACGGCTGAAGAAATAAATATCTTAAAAGATGTAGAAAAAATATTTTCATTTTTCCAACAAGCAACTGAACAGATTTCTGGTGGAAAATATGTGACTCTTTCGCTGATAATACCCATGGCATGTGGGCTCTACCGCAAAGTGGAAAATCTTTTACCACAACTTCAAACTTTGCAAGGATAACATATGCAAAATACTTTATTAGAGTCTATAAAAAAAAGTCTATCAATTTATGAGCTACGGTCAGTAACTAGGATGGCTACTATATTGGATCCAAGATTCAAAAAGAACGGTTTTCAGTATAATTCAAATGCTGAACAAGCATCAGCACTTTTTGAAAATGAGCTTGTGAATTTGTCAGTTAAAGAAAACCCTGTAAATTTGAACCCTGCAACAGAGACTAAAACTCAGGAGACATTATTTGATTTTTTAGATGATAGGCCCATTAGCAAACACGCAAACGCACGATCAGATGCCATTATTATTAAGAGACAATATCTGGAGAGAGCTATAGCCGCCCAAGACATGGATCCTCTTTTATGGATTAAGGTAAACTAAAAAAAACAAATTATCAATACTCAAGTAATGTATATTTATATAAAATTATATTTCAGGTGAACCAAACGGATTTTCCCTTGTTTAAAGGCTGCTTTTTAAATACTTGTGCATCCCCGCAACATCCGTTGACTCCGAAAGAGTGTTTAGCAAGGCGGGCCAAATTGTTTCGGAGAGGCGAACCAGGCCCAAGGAAGAAAATGTGAACGTTCTTCTATTCTTGAACCAAAACTTTTGGATCAAAAAACATTAATAAACATTAATATACATACTACATAAGTATATGAATTTTCTTGTTTCAAAATTAATATGAATATATAATATGAATATTATTGTGGACGGGACTATCGTCGACTATCGATAGTACTATCGTCAACGATCGATGGTTGTGGAATTACTATCGTCGACTATCGATGGCGCCGACTATCGATAGTTCTCCACCTCTAACGAGCAAACCAGACACCATACGCAAAGTATTCGTACCAACTACAATTTGAGTAACTACAAATGTATGCCGTCGATGTCCAGTATCCGCACATACTCGTAGTACATGAATAACTACAAGTGGTCACAAGTGTCGGATGCGTTGGGTGCTAGTTGTACTTATCGAAAGTAAACACAGACACTCTAAAGTATCGGGGTGGCACATAGAGTACTCTCAGTACTTTTTCAAAACATGTGAAATGTCTTCTTTACTTGTTTTGTAAAAATTATATGTATAACGTATATATGTATATATGTATATGTATAATGTATATATGTATGTATAACGCCGATTGGACATACATGGTAATAATATCACAACATTTCATAATTAAAGCAGGGTTTATATTTCGTGGGTTTGTACCCACGGTAACCCAATATTATTGCCGTGGGGGAATGGGTACTGATCGTTTACCTAATACCCACAGGGTATGGGGAAAATAATAGGTAGCTACTAGGGATGCCAAACGGGATTGATTTTAAATAATCCCGGGATTCGGGATATTCGAAATCCCGGGATTTTTCGGGATTGTATTTTTATTTTTTTTTTTTGCGAACAGGTCTATTTTACGGCTTGCACTCCAAAAAACAACAACCAGAGGGGTAGAATTACGTTATTCTAAGCAAAAAAAAGTAAAATAACAAAATCGGGGCAAATGCATAGTTTCGGAGTTATTAACGTACCGTGTAAAGCCATTGATATCAGTTTTTTGTATAAAACAGTTCAAAACAAACTGATAAAATAATGCACCACTTTTTGATAAGTCGCTTAGTTATCGAATTATCGGATGTCGACATTTAGAAAAATTATCGATTATTTTACTCTCTCAAACAGAAACAAAAATTATTTTAAAACATCGCCCGATTTTTCGAATATTTTTTTTTGTACTTTTTTCAAACAAAAACAAAAATTTTTTTAAAAAATTTTCTAAATTTTTGTTTGAGAATCGTAAACATTCGATAACTCGATAACTAAGCGACTTATCGAAAAATGCTACATTATTCTTTGAGTGTGTTATGACTTGTTTTATACAAAAAAGTGAGTGGAGTGAGTTAGTGGAACAAGTATCAGAAATGTCGGTGTCCATATGCATTTGCCCCGATTGCTTACAATTGCTTACATTGCTTACAATAACATGTTCTACCCGACGCAATAAATTTTGTAATTTTTGGAGAGTAAGCGGTATAATAGACGTACATATGCTAAAATTAACTTATGTTAAAATGTGTTACTAAACCTTTTTGTAGAGCCGCCATTGTTTTTTAAATCCTTTTTGCACAATTTGCATTTAGCTTGAGGTGCACCTTTCGACACTTCAAAAAAATAACACCACACTGAACTTTTGTCATTGCTTTTAGTTTTATGTTCTTCAAAATTAATAATAATCCCGAAACAATCATCAATCCCGAAAAATCCCGGGATTCGGGATTTCCTGTTTGACATCCCTAGTAGCTACCCACGACAATGGTGAATTACCCATCACGACTACCCATTACCCTCAGGGTAATGGGAGGAAAAATGAGTAGTTATCCACAGCGATGGAAAATTACCCATCACGATTACCCATTTCCCGCAGGGTAATGGGGAAAATAATGGGTAGCTACCGACGACGATGGGTAATGGGTTACCCAGTGTAACCCATCCGCATTTTTGTTCGAAAATATGAAAAAGTTAGAAAAAATTTCTATATCTCGGAAGCGGAGCGTCCAATCGAAAAAATAACAAATTTTTTCCGGTTTCGAAGGGTTTTTCATAAAGTGGTTTCATAAATTCGTATGGAAGAATTTTTTTTTTCAAAAATCGCCAAAATAAGAAAAGCGCTAAAATAAAAAAGTGGCTATAACTCGAAAACGGTGCGTCCAATCGAAAAAATAATAAAATAAATAATTAACCAATGGGTGTCTCACATTTTAAAAAAAAGTCGCTAAATATAAAAGTTTTCAAATAAAATCGTTGAAACGCCCGACCATCCCCGTTTTCATTTCATGAAAATATGTCCATCTACGACCATCTCCGAAGATGTAAGGGGACGAAATGGCAGCGGTTTGAAAATTTACGGATTGGTGGTCGGGTAGTTGGGCAAAATTGCTAAGTTCTGAACCAGTTGGGCTTGTTGGAAAGGCCTTTAAGAGACCTTTCAGAATGATTAAAATTAAAAAAAAGTGCACTCGCCGAGATACGGAGCTCTAAAATGTGGAAAAAGAAGACACAAGAACGTGTACATAACCTCAATTTTCTCATCCAGATGGCAGATAACTTATGTTTTACCCAAAAATTTCAATAAAATTAAATCTTAAACGTTTTAATTTAAAAAACAAATAAATGTCGGCTGGTATTTCGCTTCCAAAAAAAAAGTTTTGCATTTCAGTCAGTCAAATAGTTATATCTTTGGAACGGCAAGACCTCTGGGCTTCGGTTAGGTAAATTTGGCCGAAGTACGCGGCTTTTCAGGAACTCTCATCCGTTTTTATCGATTGGTCGGTTGACCGCACTACACACTATAGGTGAAATTCGTTCTTCAGCCGTACAGTCCGTATGTCGAATAAACTACCGGCTAGTGTATTTCCACCAATTGTGACATACAAGGATTCAAAGCAAATGCCAACAGCCACTACTCCCTCTTTCCATCCTCCACTACACCAATTTTCCTTCGCTCCAACAATGCACTGGATATATAGGGGGCATCCCTTGAGTATTGGTCTGAAAAAAAAATCTGGATGAGAAAATTGAGGTTATGTGTACGTGCTTGTCTTTTTAAAGCTCCGTATCTCGGCGATTTCACTTTTTTTTTAAAATTTTTTAACATTCCGAAAGGTCTCGAAAAGGCTTTTGCAACAAGCCTAAAAACTAAAGAATCCGACCCATGGTTCAGAACTTAGCAATTTTACCCTAGTACCCTCCGAACACCTATCCCAAAATTTTCAAACCGTTGCCATTGCGCCCCCTTGTATTTTCGTGGATGGTCGTCGATGCACATATTTTCATGAAATTAGCCAAGGAATACGCTGGTGAAATTTTACCAGTCCTGACTGAACCACCCTGTAGATATTTTAATTTCATAAAAAATACTATTTTTATTATAATATTTAATATATAATATTTTTTTATTTTAATATAATTCTTATTATAATATTTATTTAAAAACATAACTTTCCTCTAATATTTGGTATAAGACCTACAGGAATATCCTGTAGGGCTACGGTGCAAACTACATGTGTTCCGAATATCCTACTTCTCAGTCCTGCCAGAGCAGGGCACTCCAAGAGAAGGTGTTTCGTCGTTTCCTCGCCCTCTTCCATGCAGCATCAACAGAGAGTAGAGTTTCTATGTCCCAATCTTAGGGCGTGTTTTCCTACAAGACAATGCCCCGTAACCTGCCTCTCGGCAAGTTAAGTAGTTGCCTAGCCCTCTCCTGTCCACCTGTGGCCAGAGAACCCTGGCTTGTTTGCAAGTTGAAGTAAGTCTCCACTTGTCCTTGAACATATTATCGGTCCACTGCCTGATCTGCAAACGGCAGGTAGATATTGGCATACTAACACCTTCTTTTGCCGGAAGAACCTGTGCCATAGTGCCCTGTCTAGCTAACGCATCCGCTACGCAATTGCCTGGAATGCCGATGTGTCCCGGTACCCATATGAGCCCGATGTCAAAATACTCTGCCTTCACCCTAAGTGATGAGTGGCATTCTTTCACTGTCAGGCATGTAGCAAACATGGCTTCCAGGGATTTTATGGCAGCCTGGCTGTCTGTGTAGATACATATTCTCCGGAGGGTTGTCACACTACTTTTCAGTAGTTCAGCAACCTCCAGTATGGCGGTTATTTCCGCCTGAGATACACTACAGTGATCAGGCAGCTTGAAGGAGATATTTATATTTAGATCCGGTGAATGGACCACATAGCCTACTTACTCGTCCAACTTTGATCCATCCGATAAAAATCTGATACTACAGGTATCCCCTTCCAATGACTTTTCCCAGGTATTCCTGTTCGGAATAGAAGTCCTTAGATTTGTCGCTGTTAGGAGGTAGGGCATACAGTAGTTCGTTTTTACGGGAATAGATTTGATCCGGTGTAGTAATTCAGCGTGTCCGGAATGCCCCTGATATCAAAACGCCACAATCTCTGATTCTCACCAGGGATGCAGCAGCTGCCGATTCGGCCGTGATATCAGGAGTTCAGATGTTCAGGCTAGCACCAAGTGCAGTACCCGACGTCGTGCCCATTGCCCCACAAACGCTAATTAGTGCCCATCTTTGAATTTTCATCAAGGAATTCAGAATATATTTATTTTGGAGGGACCTCCACCAAACTACGATGCCATAGAGAAGTATTGGTCTGACTATAGCCGTATAAATCCACATGATGATCTTAGGAGACAGTCCCCAGAGCTTTCCTATCGCCCCTTTACAGCAGTAAAGAGCAACAGACGCCTTTTTCACCCTCTCCTCCACATTCGGTTTCCAAGACAGTTTTCTGTCGAAAATTATCCCCAGATACTTGACCTTTTCCGTCAACTGTAATTGCACCCCATTAACTGACGGTATTTCAAATACGGGAATTTTATATTTCCGAGAGAACAAGATAAGCTCGGTTTTAAGTGGGTTAAGTGATAGTCCGTTGTTAGCGGTCCAGTTCAAAATCAGACTAAGTAGGCTGGTTGTACGAATGCTAAGTAACTTGAGCTTTCTACCCGTAGAGATGATAGCAATATCATCGGCATAGGCAAAGACCTGGCATTCGGCCCTGTCCAATTCAAGAAGCAGTTCAGTGACAGAAGTTAACCATAATAGTGGAGACAGAACTACCCCCTGCGGTGTCCCCCTGTTAACGTTCCTAGCAATTGTAACACCACCCCATTCACCTTTGACGGATCTATCCACCAGAAGGTTCCAAATTAGGCGCGTCACTATGCTGTCGACTCCTAGATTATGTAACGACCTAAGAATCGCCAAAAGTTGAATGATATTGAAGGCTCCCTCGATGTCCAGGAAGGTCCCTAGAGCGAAGACCCTATTCTCAAGAGTGTTCTCTATTATTCTGACTATAGAGTGGAGAGCCGTCTCAGTTGACCTGCCCTTGATACAGGCATGCTGAGAACTCGATAGTAGTTTCTGTGGAAGATTACTTCGAATGTGAATGTCCAGTAACCTTTCAAATGTCTTAAGAACAAAGGATGATAGACTGATTGGTCTAAAGTCCTTTGGTTTGACATGAGAGCATTTGCCCGCTTTCGGGACGAAAACCACTTTGGTTTGCTTCCAAATGCTAGGAATGACTCCCGCATAAGGCAGCCCTTGAAGATTGCCTCCAACCAACTACAAGATAGGTATAGTGCCTCCTGTAGTTGCGCGGGTATTATCCCGTGAGGTCCGGCTGATTTATAGGGCTTAAAGCATCTAATGGCCCATATCAGATTTTTTCTGCTCACTATTGAGCGAACTTGCTCTAAGCTAGGTGAGTTTCCGTCTAGCTCTTGTGGCTGATGACCAGCATTCCGGTCATGGTTGGGAAAGTGAGTATCCAGGAGAATCCCAAGAGACTCTTCAGACGAATACGTCCACGTTCCATCATCTTTCATTACGAACCCCGCACACTGTGGGTTTTTAGCGAGCACGCATCTTAAGCGTGCAGTCTGGTTGGTTCCCTCAATGGATTCACAGAAGTTCGCCAGGATTTCCGTTTGGCCTTCTTGATTTCACCTTTATATAGACTAAGACTAATGTTTTAAACGTCCCAATCCCTTTCGTCGCCGCTCTTTTTGGCCTTGTTAAAAAAGCCGCCTAATGGACGATCTTAGATCCTGAAGCTCAGCGTTCCACCAATGCGGTTTTTTTGTTACCCTTGGCAGCATTATAACCACTGGTCTTACAGGACTCATTGAGCGCGTTTCTGCACGCATCATTAAATTAACCAACTAGTTCTTCCAGCTCTGGCACATTAGTCGGAATATTCGGATAGTTACCTCAGAGTAACCATCCTTTTTCAAAGGTTCGATATTTATGTGGAACTGTAGATATCCATGATCAGAAAATGAGTGATCAGAAAGTACGCTCCACTCGGAAACAGTTACATAGTCATAACCAAGTAGTAAAGTTAGGTCTAGTACTTCCCTCCTAACCGAAGTTATGAAGGTCAGTTCCTCGCCTCTATTACATACAGTCATTTGGTTCGCTCCTTTGGTTCGCTGCATGCCGGGGAATGGTAAAGCAGGATAACGATCATTTGCAAAAAAATATCTCATTGAATGTAGGTTACAGTGGAGTGAAGTCTGCAAGATTTGCCTCATAGTTTCTTTTTGGTGTGTGAGCAGGAAATCAAACCAAATTTTGATTTGAATACTCCAGTTTTTGTGTGTGTTAAAATACATAGCACGGAACGTTTGGCAACAATATTCGATGCGGTAAGTTGCAAATCTGATTGAAATATTAGAACGGACACATCAAACGATGTCAATGAGATTACTAGTGAAAAATGGAAACGTTTTGTTTTTCTTCTTAAACCCTTCTAGTTACATATATTTGTATGCCCCAGGCAAATCGCTTGATATTTTAATTCTGAGGGACTGAATTCGAAAATTGTTCCGTATTTGACAATGGTGACAGTGTGAAGGTGAGAATTTCTAAAATTTTGCATTTTTTATTATTTTTCCGATTGGAGTTATAGCCACTTTTTTATTTTAGCGATTTTCTTATTTTGGTGATTTTTCGAAAAAGAAAAATATTCCATACGAATTGGACCACTTTATGAAAACCCTTTAGAAACTTGCAAAAATTGGCTATTTTTTCATTTGGACGCTCCGTTTCCGAGATATAGAGGTTTTTCCTAATTTTTAGATATTTTTGATCAAAAATGGGGTTGGGTTACCCTGGGTAACGAAGATAATGAATTCACCCGCTGGGTACAAGCATGAATCCATTATCTCAGTTGCAGCTCTCCTAATCCTCACGATTTCCGCTTGGAAGACACTACAATTCCCACCCAAACTCATCGAGAGCCCGAGTTGAAGGTCCTTACTGAAGATCCCCGCTCCTGTGCCCGATTTCATTTTTGAGCCATCTGTAAAGATCAGATGACCAGAGAGTGAGGGAGGTGTACCTCCCACCCAATCACTCCTATCTGGCATCATGATCTCCGGGCATTGCCCAAAGTCTACAGTCGGCAGCATGTAGTCAGTGGCCTGACTCAAACACTCGTCCGGGTAATTCTCAATCAACTGGCATGTCCCTCAGGGGACAACAATCATGTCCTCCAAAAGACAAATTCGTAGAGTACGATCAATCCCTTCTTCATTCGCTACCCAGTGTTTCGCTTCCAGTTCAATTTTTGATCAAGAACGATACCGAGATATTTCGCCTCAGAAGATAGAGAAAACTCAATGCCTTCCAACCTTGATTTCCTAAAAAATCCAATCTTTCGCCTGCGAGTAAAAAGAACCAGCTTCGTCTTTGCCGGGTTAACACCCAGGCCACAGTGTCTGGCCCAAACTGACAACTCACCCAGGGGATCCTGCATGAGGTCACTGATCGTAGGCAGAGATTTTCCACCGACAAGAATAACATTGTCGTCCGAATAGGCAACTATTCTTCGTCCTCTCAACTCAAAGTTCCTAAGAATACCGTCAATCACTAAAAGCCACAGCAGAGGGGATAACACTCAACCCTGCGGCGTGCCCATTGTAGTTAGCTTCCGAACTGAGCTCACCCCAAGGTTCGAATTTACAATGCGATCTCTAAGCATGTTCGCAATCCATTCGACAAGAACTGGAGGCACCCCTGCGGATTCCAGACATTCCCTGATAGCGCTGCATGGCACATTGTTAAAAGCACCACCAATATCCAGGAAGGCAGCCAAAGTGAAGTCCCCACACTTGAAGTTGCGCTCAAGATAACCCACAACATCGTGCAGGGCAGTTTCCACAGATTTACCTTTGAGGTAGGCATGTTGTCTAGCACTGAAGAATCATGGGCCAATTCGATTCCTAATGTACAAATCAACCATTCTCTCCAAAAATGTCAATAGAAAGGATGAGAGGCAGTTTGGTCTATAGTTCTTAGAAGAGACTAGTCTTACCCGACTTGGGAATAAAAACGACTAGTACCTCCTTCCATTTGTCTGGTATCAGAGAAAGTCTAAGACTAGCCCTATAGATACTATGGGTTTTATAAGCTTTAAAAAGAATCAGTATCTTTTTTTATTTTCAAATAATTCGCAAAGGGTAAAGGCTAGACTTTTGAGATTTTCCATGAATTTTCACAACTAAATTGGCTTTAAAAGGAAAATTTGAAAAAAAAAATTCAAATTTTTTTTTCAAAAAAACCTGTTTTTTTTCAATGAACTTAGCATAGCAAACAAGAAGCATCCCTCAATTTTTTTGAAAAACAATATATCTTAAGGCGGCTTTTGTTCCAAACATTTTGCGGGGTTCGGCATGTCGGTTGGGTGCAACATGAGGGAGTTATAGCCATTTTTGTAAGGTAACCTCCCTAATATGTAAAATCTATATAATTATTAATTATGCATCCAAATAGTTGAAATTTTACTATTTGGATGCGTTTTCTTATATTTTGCTAAAGAACACAATGAAAGGCAGCCAGAACGCCGATTAAACCCACGTTCTCATGTTTAAAAATCGCGCACACTAACCATTGCACCACAAGGAGATCACTATATAGGTTATGTATATTGTTAATGATGAACACATATCTGTTTTGTGCGTACCTGTCGTATAAAGGATGTGTCGCATTCGCCATACTCAACTAATTCCATCGTCTCACTTACAGTCTTATTGTCATTTAAAAGTTCAAACCACGCAGCTTTGTATTTGTCGGGAATATCCCAACAACGCTTAGATCTGCCATCGTAGAACTGTGTTTTCGCACAACACAATTCTATGCATTTTAATTTGGGATTTTTGCATTTGGTTGATGAGACAATTGTTAATATTGATGAAACTATTAGAAAAGTGAGCACTTGCATTGCTTCTATTACAGCGAGTCTGTACACGACCAAGGCCTCAGTGAAGCTGTTGCACTGGTGAAATATTTCAATATCATACCATCATCACTACCACAGATTCGTCACCGATTTGTTAATGCAACTATTGTATATTTAAAGCGGCTATAACCACAAATGCGCAAGTTATTGCACCACAAGATCGATAATGTTCATATTTAACTGGCTGTTTAACAATCAAACATTTGTATTTATGTTTCTAAAAATATAAAAGAAATTCAAATGATTGGGAGAGAAAACACAAGGATCAGATGCAAAATGTGGTATGTGCAACGTAGAATCCACGCCTATGGAGATTCTCTAGTGGAGATAGTGGCTCTATTTAAAACTAACTGCCCTACTGCCATAATTAGGCCGAAGACCGCATCATTATTAAAACATTTCTTTGTGGCGTTATTGATATCTGTGCCGTAGTCATCTCGTATGGCCAAAAATATATAGAAAACCCGACAACTTAAAATCGGAGATGATTGACTTCCCACGTTGTCAGGAACATTCCAAGGCTCGGCCTCCCAAGAGTACTTCCAATGCATCAGAATCCTCGAATGATAGTGATAAACTCATATATCTAAGCTACTGGATATATTGCCTGGAACGTTACATAGTCATGTGCAGTTGGCAGCACCACAGCTCATCAAGATTGCGAAGGTGATACCACCCAAATCGTCTCTGAAGTTGGATGGCTGCTGCTACGGAACTTAAGTTGACAAAAACTGTCGTCTTCTCTGACTGCGTCACCTGGAGATCACAAGAATTTCAACTTTTCTCCCCCGAATATAACCGCTGAAAATTTATTGTTTATTTGTCGTTTAAATACAAATATAAAGTGTTTGGAGCTTGTCGCAAATATAGTACACTTGTGTCCAAACACATTGTGTTTGCTGTTAAATATAACATGTTTGGGGCTCAATGGTTAATAGGTTATAAAATATGAATTTGTGACCCAAAGGTGGGTTTGTTTGTTGAAAACTGCTGAAAACACTGCTGTGTGCCACCATAAAGAAACAAAACGCAGCAGACCTTCAATTCACGAAAGCATGAATAAGGTTCCTGCAATATGGTGCTGGGGCCGATATTTTTCAGCGTGTAGAACTTCTAAAACATATTACATTGCTGGGACGCACAGAATATTGTATATAAAAGCACCCTGTATCAACGTGTGACCACCTTGGGAATATTTTGAATGTTATATCTTTCTTACAAAAAATTTAAGAAAACACTGAAAGATGGTGGTACCTTTTCGAATGAATTTCCTTTTGTTCCGGTTGCAACAAATTTCAACTTTGACAAGCTTTCGTTACCTAAGTTCGAATGAATTTCCTTTTGTTCCATTTGCAACAAATTTCAACTTTGACAAGTTTTCGTTACCTAAGTTCCAATTAATTTCATATTTTGTTCACCTTGCATTTCGTAGCTATCTTTCCAATATACCTGCGTTTCTGACACCACATTTTTACTCAAAATTACCAACCCGCTGAAAAATCTGTCGTTTTTGTTGTTTGGATGCAATTAAATATAAGTTGTGTTTGGAGCTTGTTGCAAATATAATATACTTGTGCCCAAACGCATTGTGTTTACTATTCAATATTACATGTTTGAGACACAATAATTAATATGTTCTAATATATGTGTTTGCGACCCAAATATATTTGTGTTTGTGAAATACAGCGGTGTTTGTTGCAGTGTGTATACTCTCTCGAGAGCAAGCGAATAAAAGAGGGACAACGAAAGAGTTTATCTTGTAAGTGTGTATCTGTATATGAGTCCTAAAGAGTCTGTTTTGACTCCTTTTTATGAGCAAAACCCTCAGAAAAAAGCTCCTAAAACCCCCAGATATGAGCGTGTTTTCCTTTGAAACCATCAAAAAATTTTGTACTGAATATGAACGTTTTAGGACTCCTAAATTTAACAATTTGTATGGAAAATTGTGAGCCTTTTTGCTCACAAATCAATCATAAAAGCCTCTTAAAAGAGTCATAAAAGAGGGATTTCGTAGCCAAAAAAGAGTCATATGGGTGTGTTTCTTGTCCTTGAAATTAGGGTATTCAGCTTCACTTTCTTCATTTGTTTCACTTTGCAGATTCGTTGAATTCACTTTTCGTTTTTTTATTTCCTTAATTATTTGGGCTGAACGCCTCTTTTCGCCAGTTGTTGGATACATTTTCTCTTTTTATTTAAAAACACAGAAAATAAACTTTTTGCATAATTTTATCAAAACCACAACCGAACAGCGCAAAATGATCACAATAATGACAGACAAACGCAAAATATTAAAAATATCAAGAAAAAGAAAACAAACTACCGTTACCCCTCAGAAAATCCTCATAAATAAGAGTTTTCTAGGAGTGTGCTCCTAAATTGCTCATAAAAAAGAGTCTTTTCGGAGTCCTAAATTCTGCAGGCTCCGAAATCAATCATAAATGCTCATAAATTAGGAGGGTAATCACAAAAGCCTCAGAAAAAGGAGTCTTTTTAGAGTCATATTTAGGAGCGCTCCGAAAATTGTTTTCTGGGCAGTGATTCATAAATATTCCTGAATGTGCGTGTTAATTGCAGATGAAGTGAGTGTTTCTTATTTTGGCTAATGTAGTGCGTTTTATTTTCAGGTACTCAGTTGTCATTCGTTCATCGGACAGAGGATATCCAAAGCGCTTGATCAGTGGAAAAATAATAAACAAACGCTCGGACGGACGGTTAAATGGTTTGTGAGGTTGCTTTGGTTGTGTGTATGTATGTGAGAAACGATTTTGAGGAAGGAAACTGGAAAGGGCAACAACGTGAATCTTTTTTTCTGCCCGAACCTCTACCGAAAAAATCGGAATGGCGGACCGTTTGTGAAATATAATAAAAAAAAGAACAAGTATTTAATGCACGCCTATCTTCAATGAACAAGAGTTGTATATAATTATATTCTTTGTGTAGCAACGCATAGTGATAACCAAAGCATAGTTGAAACCTTCTGAAAACAAAAACGTGAGAGACAACAAAGAAAGGACAAACAAAAGAGCACCAGATTCTCATTTCATAAAAAATTTAATTTAATTTTAATTTCTCTTTCTATTTAATTTCTCATTTCATTTTAATTATTTTAATTTTTTGTATTATTATTTATAAATGTGGATATATTTTGATAAAATTAATTATAATAAATAACGCAAGAAAGAATAATTCGTTTCTAAATATTATTATGTTTGGGAGTAAACACGAATATGCTTCCACGTAAGTATATGGAAGTTTGGGATGAAGCGCGCATATGTTTCCACGTAAAAGCAGTTTCCACGTGTCAGTAAACATGCTAATGTTTGCATATAAATACACCTGAGTTTGGGACTTGCAAACATATACATGTTTGAAGTGTTTTCCAAACATATATGTACGTGGTACTTGCAGAACATGTTTGGCAGAATATGTAACAGAGGCCGTATTTTTTCAGTGTGAAGTTACTCCCAAAAACCAAACAAAGTCATTGCAAAAATTTACATTTAAATTTCAAATAAGAGACGCCACACACAGCGCAGCATAGAGTTGTTTACCCTGCTAAGTAGATTCACAGAAACAAAAAATCGGCTTACAAATTTAGAAGGTACATGCCATGAAAATCTGAACATCACCCTGGTAGTCTAATTTTATACCCTATAGCACAACCTACTGTGAATCAGGGTGCATCTAACTACCACATTCTGATAGTCTCACTCTTCCCCTACAAATACCTAGTACACTCTAAAGCCATCAGGCCTATAGTTTAGTTATTTCCACTTTGCAATCGGCCTCACTGTATGAAATATAATAAAGGGTGTTTTTTCGTTAACATAGAATTTACGAAAGCGTTAGCTGTCAAAAGAATTCATACACTGCGCTCACGTTTTAATACTTCTCTGGCACTTCGCCAGATTCATGCTTCAACAACGCATCCCAAAATATCCAATTTAACATCAATCATTGATTCGCGCAACTTAGAGATGACTTCATGAGTTTTATGGCGCACATAATCCTCCATCTGAGCACGCCATCCGTCGGGCGATGGAAAGATTTCATACTACATACTCTCTAAATGATGCAGGAAATCCAACACGCCGAAGGAATATACGTACTGAAGAGAATATCGCCGTTGTAACCGAAAGTGTGGAAGAAGTTCAAAATTTATCGATGCTGTAGCAGGAATTGAGGCTCTGTCCGTGCACTACGTGGTAAATTTTGCGCAAAGAGCTTGGCCTGTACCCGTATCACATCCAGCTGGTGCAGGAATTAAAGCCATGATACCATCATACGCACCTTTCTTTCGCCGTTTAGCCTCTAAAGCAGTTGGAAACTGCTCCGATCTTTTATCGCAAAATTGTGTTTTTGGCTCATCGGGTTTGTTAATAAACAAAATCCGTGAAATATTACTTAATTACTTATCCGGTCTCGAACAACCCCGGTGGGTCAGGGACCTTACAAAACGAAGATAACATATTTCGCCAACCAGTTCGATCTTTTGCTTTATTTCTCCAGTTGGCAATACCAGGTGTACGCAGGGATTCGTCAAACTGATAACTCCACCGAAGTCTTCGTCTTCCTATTTTTCGTCGTCCTTCGAGTTCGGTTTCGAAAGCCTTTCGTGCTGGATCGTCTTCATCCATTCTACTGATATGGCCAAGACAGCTCAATCGCGTTATTTTGATCCGCTTAACTATGTCAATGTCGGGATGAAGCTCATACAGCTCACGGTTCATGCGTCGCCGATACCCGCCATTTTGGAGTATTTTTCTCTCGAAGACTCCTACAGATGTTTCGTCTGTTTGCGATAAGACCCAGGATTCTGCGCCATAAAGCAAGACAGGTTGTATGAGAGTCTGCTATAATTGGACTTTTGTTACTCGAGAGAGGGCTTTATCTCTGAAGTGCTTGCTTAGCCCAAAATAACATATATTCGCAAGCACAATTCTCCGCTTGATCTCAAGGCTGACGTTATTGTTTTTGTATACGGCAGAACGGCAGATCCGAGGTATATAAATTCGTGAACTACCACGAATTTATATCGGTTATCAGCGTTCACGCTTTGGTCTAATAGTGTGGGGGTCCTGCTCGTTCAAACCATTAATTTTGTTCTGGCCTGATCTACGGCCAGACACATTTCCCTGACTCCTTCTCAATTCTCGAAAACACAGCAGTAACTTCGCTAATTTTGCGCCCAATGATATCTATATCATCAGCATACGCGCAGGATGTGACTTTTGCTACTGATGGTTTTATTCATGTCGACTGCAGCTTTTCTCATAATGATCTCCAGTAAGATGTTAAAGAAATCGCCCAATAGGGCCAGAGGCCTCGCTTAGTTTCGAATGGTTCAACAAGATCCGTGCCAACTTCATGGCGGATGTGGTCGTCGTCAAGGTCGTCATGCAAAGGCGTATGAGTTTTGCAGGAATACCAATCGCAGACATTGCTTCATAGAGTTTCTCCCGTATAGGACTATCGAAGGTCGACTTATAATCGATTAATAGATGATAGGTGTCGATTTGTTTTTCATGTGTCTTATCCAGGATTTGGCGTAGCGTGAAAATCTATTCAGTGGTCGATTTTCCAGGCCTACATCCACACTGGTATAGTCCAATCAGGTCAGCGATAATTTGTTTTAGTCTTTCGCACATTATACTTGATAGAACCTTATATGCTATGGATAACAGGCTTATTTCACGGTAGTTGGCACAGATACTTGGGTCACCTTTTTTAAATATGGGACATAGTACACTGAGACTCCAATCGCCGGGTATGCATTTATCTAACCAAATTTTTTTGCTAATGAGCTGATGCGTGCACCTTATCAGCTCATCGCCGCCAGCCTGAAACAGCTCCGCCGGTAATCCATCGGCTCCTGCGGCTTTGTTGTTCAGCAATAGCAGCAATAGCTGTTCTGACCTCGTATTGGTTGGGAGGGGGGCAATCGACGTCGTCGTCCATATTGTGATCGATCATTGGATATCTCAGGTACTAGTAACGCGGAGAAATGCTCTCTCCATATTCCCAACATGCTCTGAACATCTGCGATGAGATTTCCGTCCTTGTCTTTACAGAAGGGGGGCCCTGAACGATGTCCATTAGTTCCGTTTTTGACTTTTTGGCAGAATTTTCGGGCTTCGTTCTTCCTTCTGTATGTCTCAATTTTCTCGCTCTCGCGCTTTCTCCACTGCCGTTTCTTAGGCTTAACGAGACGGTTTACCTCCTTTATTTTTTTCCCTTTACCGCTCAGTCGCAGCTCGCGTTGCAATTGACTGAAGCATTACCATACGTGCAGCGTTCTTTTCATCATTTGCAGTGCGACACTCTCCATCGTACCATGGTTTGTTGCGAAGCGGTTTTTCAAACCCACGTACGGTTGTTGCGGCAGTTTTTATAGAGTCGGAAATGGGTTTCCACTGCGCTTCAGGATCGTCATCGGGAGCTGGTGGGTTCAGTGCCAAAAGTTGCGAGAGCTTCCTTGAGTAGGCTGTGGCTACCTCTGGTAATTGCAGCTTTCCGTTGTCCAGATTCCTTCCCGTTTCGTACAATTTTCACTCTATTTAATCTTGTGCGAACCTTTGCTGCTACCAGGTATTGATCGGAATCGATATTAGCTCCTCTGATCACTCGTACGTCCATTAGACTGGATAAGTGCATTCCATCAATTATCACGTAATCAATTTGGTTCTTCGTTCTTCGATCAGGGGATACCCAAGTAGCCTTGTGGATGTCTTTATGCTGGAATCTTGTACCACTAATGACCATGACCACTAATGACCAAGTCAATCAGTCTCATACCGTTGTCGGAACTGTCAGCATGTAGACTAAAAATGTCAATACTTGGATGAGAAACATTCCCTGCCCTTCCTTTGGCATTAAAATTGCCTAGTACAATCCTAATGTCATGGCCAGGGCAGCGGTCAGACGTTTCCTCTGGGTGCTCACAGAATATGTCTTTGGCATCATCATCTTTCTCTTCTGTCGGGGCATGCACACAAATTAGGCTTTTATGCGGATTGTGGCTATACGTTCACTTACAGTATTGAACATAGGGACTATATTCATATTTTTCTCATGGCAACTGTAGTGAAATATATTTGGTTAAAATAGGAATTAACCAGGAATTAATTTAGAGATTAAAATTCGTTTATTTCATATAGATCACAGAATCGAAAGAGAACGGACGTCTTTATTAAGCTCTACAATTTATTAAAATTCTCCCCCGAATAAAAAATTATATGTTTAATTCGTTGCGTCTTTTGATGTGGCGCTAATTTTTACTTTGTGCCAGTGTTAATTTTGCTTATAATAGTGTGTTTTTTTTACCCCGCTAAAGTTATTTATAGCTTAATTTGTACGGGACAGCTAAGCGATATTAAGTGGCATTTCAATTTCCCACTTAAATTCCGACTTGAGCAATGACAATGTTGCCACATGTTGTATTTCAAGAAATGGCAACAAAAAGTTATCTTAGATACATTTTGTTATCATTTCTTGTGAATGCAAATGTTATCAAGGAGAGACTCAAAAGCAGAAATGTGTTAAATCGCTTATACATTTTAAGTTCATTAAACTTATTTTATTTAATGGAAGACTACTTGTACTTTTATATCTCTAAATTTGAAGGATAGATTTTTATTTGCGATTGAAAACAAAATTGTAAATTAAATGTTCACAACAACGCGCGGTAAATGTTATACATATTGAACATGGAGGGATTATCTATCAGGTATAGTCGTTTAAACAGGGGATGTAATGTTTTCCACGTCATTTTTCGTTTCACTTGTCAAAATCATTTGTATTTTAATTTTATACTTGTTTGTATTCTTGTATTGGTGGTATATATATGTGTACAGTTTGACAACTGAAACGAATGAACGAAAATAAAATGTCTGTTGTTGCTGCTTACAATTACAACAACATGTACTGCTACCATGTAATTATTGGCACTGTGTTGGCACGTGTTGCCATATCGAATTACAGCAAATGTTGCCACATTTCGTAGTATTAATTGTGGATCGCTTTATTTGGAAAGTGGTAAGTGGCGATAGCTTAATGGTATAAAAAAAACAGCCTCAGTATGTAAGGGTTTTTCAATAAGAGCGCTACAAAAGTTTTATTAAATAAAACGAAAGCGGTTTTAGATTCCAATGAAATTCTTTATTCCTGTGAAAGTACGTTCGATGCCATTATGTATGCAACTCGATTTCTTTTGCATGGCCACCACGGGCACGCTTGCAGAAGTCCAGACGCTGAACCCAATTTTCGACGGTTTTCAAGCATAAATCGGCCGATACTGCTGCAATTTCACGTTCGATATTCGTACGAAGTTCATCCATCGTCGCTGGCCTGTTGGTATAGACCATAGACTTGACGTAGCCCCACAGGAAATAATCTAACGGCGTCAAATCGCACGACCGAGGCGGCCAATCGACTGGGCCATTTCGTTAGATAACACGTTCACCAAACGTGGTTTCCAATAAATTGATTGTGGCATTCGCTGTGTGGCTTGTGGCGCAGTCCTGTGGGAACCACATGTCCTCCAAGTCCATATTATCCAATTGGGGCCAAAAATATTCGGTTATCATTGAACGGTAGCGATTCGCATTCACAGTAATGTGCCGGTCTTGATCATCACGGAAGAAGTACGGCCTAATGACGCCGCCGGCCCATAAACCGCACCAAACCGTAATTTTTTCGGGATGCAATGATGACTCATGAATTACGTGTGGTTTGCTGCCTGATTTTTATTTTGCTACTGAGGAAGCCATTCAGCCAGAAATGAGCCTCATCGCTGATTGTTGAGGCCTCTTAACGTTGGTCTCTTAAAGTTGAGGCCACTGACTCCAAATTTCGGTAGTAAATTTTAATAATTTCAACTCGTTGTTGGCTCGTATATCTTTCAATGATGAAATGGCAAACCTTACTGAAGAGAAATGTCAAAAGAGCGGGAAAAAATATGGCGTCGTTTGCTGTCCCTATCGATTTACTTTTGTAGCGTCTCTGTTGAAAAACCCTTTATAAGAAAAGCATTTGATTTCATACTTCTATTAGGAAATTTGACGAAATGTGATCTACAGTGGTACTTACAAACAGAAGAAAACATGAAGCAATGGCAACACTATTTGGGAGAATTGAATGATTATGGGCCTATCCAAAATACGCGCTTGTCGTCGTTTGCACTAAATAACCAAATATATTCGTCTCTTTCGCACTAACGAACTATTTGTGCTTTGATTGGTCTGAATATAAAAGTGTTAGAATACTTGTGCACTGAATAATTTTGCATTGCAATTGAAAGGCACTAAAATGGAAAGAAAGTGAAGATTATATTTTGTTATGCCATATTTTATGTTTCGATTTTTTTTTTATATCTTTATATTGATATATGATGATGAAAAAGCTTCTAAAAATACCGTTCGGAACCGGTGTAAAAGCGTACGTTCCAATCAGTGAGTATAAAACTCGAAACATCACCGCTAACTGGTTGTGTGAAGCTCTCCCCGATTCCTTCATGGGATGTAATGGGAAACCATTTATTTATTTATTTTTATTGATGTATGTAATATGATTTTCTGTAACGAATTATTTGAAATAAACTTTTATTGTTCTAAATAACAAAATTTAAAAATTTGGGAGTTTTTGGTAACATTCTTGGATAATTCTGGTAATTAAAAAATTATCCCTGTGGCAACTGTGGTCACTCTATATCAGAGGCATGGTAAAATAAGTAACGCAAACGCACTAGGAATTGTTACAACAAACACAGGCATTTTTTATTTGTTTGGTGTCCATAATCTGTCAAATTTTCTTCATGTGTGTATCTAATGTAAAAGTGAACAAAAAAGTACAGAAACAAAATGCATGTGAATTTGACACCTAAGCAAAAATATGTTGAAATCAGCTGTTCTAACGAGTTTACCTTACTGATTTTACCATGATTAGAGGCAGTGTTGCCGTTTTGGTCGGAAAAAATTTAAAATTTTTAATTTGGTCGGATGGTCGGACTAATAATTCTCTAATCACAAATAATTTTTTTCTTTGCAAAATTTATTTAAAATCTCATATATTTTATTTTAAAAATACTTTTTCCACACTGTTTACCATTTACCAATAAATTATGCACTTCAATGACGGGTAAGTAGTTATTAACGACGTTTATATTAGATCAGTGACAGTGAACTGTGAACTGTGCGATACGTTAACCGAATTCCGCTGTTGGCCATTAAATTATAAACGACGCTTAGCTTAACTTAGTGACAGCATTTTGGAAAAAACACTGGATAGGAAAACAATAAAACATTCTGCATGTGCATTAGAGGATTCAGCTAAGGATAAGTATGTATAAATATTATTCAACAAAATCTTTTTTTTATTAATAAACATCTATTTTAGATACATAACAAAAAAGAAAAAAATGGAAGCAATAACCGAAAACAACAATGACGCAGCTTATAGGTGAAGTTGTTTAAATTAACAAATTTTGATAAAATAATGTATCTTTTTCAAATTTAGTTATTTTAGATTCTCGTTATGTTTAAAGTTGTAATTTTCCTTTAAGGCTGTAAGAGATCATGTTTTCTCCGGTTAGTGAAAAAAATTTAAATTCCGCGGGTGGGATTCGTACTCACATTCGCTGGACGATCGTTTCGACGTTTGTGAACCATCATCTTCAGCAGCGTCTAGCCCGTTAAGCCACTGCGGTGTGTATTTACACAAGTCACTAACCGAAGACATTTACCGATTGTGTGCAGAGTGATTGTTGTCGCTACTTACACATTGCTTTCCTACTTTCACGCACTGATGCCAATGTTTTTGCTGATAATCCGCAATGTTCTACAAGGAAATTTAGAACAGAATGGCTTACTACTTTCGAATGGCTGCAGGAAAGGGATGGTACTCCTTTTTGTACTGCATGCTTCAAGCCACTTACTGCACATTTGACAAATCTGAAAATCATGAAAAGACAACAGCGCATGTACAAAACTATGACACTAAAAAGAAACATTTGCATATTGACAAATTTTTTAAAAACGAACAACAAAGAAAATCGCAGCAGGTAAAACATGTAGAATTCACGTTGGTCATGTATTGCATTACGTACAATTTACCTTTCATATTGATGCATTATTGGTTGAGTGCTGCCCGGACAAACTTTCTTTAATTGTGGACGGAACTACGAACCTTCTATGAAGAAATGGTTTGTTTTAATCGCGCGTTATGTAAATTCAACGTTTGAAATCCAAGATAAGTTTCCGACAATGTTGGAATTAACTAAGTCAGACGCGCGCAGTCAACATTTGATAAAATTAAAGAATTTTTTGTGTTATGTGAAATTCCTTTCAAGAACCTAATAGGATTGTCAACAGACGGAGAAAAAAGGAAGTAGAATTATTTTACATTGAATGCTCCTGTCACGCTTTACATCACTGTTCCAGTTACGCCACAAAAAAATTGCCATCGTCTATCGAAAAATTGTGTAGTCCCAAACGCGTCAGCGAACTCAAAGAATTACTAGAGTATTGTCCAGTTGCACCGCATAAAATTTTAGGTATATCCAGCACCCGTTGGCTTTCGCTGGAATGCGTTGTATTCAGAATCGTTGAGCAATGGGATATCCAAAAATTGTATTTCATTTCCTGTGTATATGAAGTTCAAGGAATTTCTGCTGGTGTTATTGCGGAGGATATGACAAGCCAAATGAAATGTAATTTTTTATTTTTGACACATTTTCTACCCACTGCCAATAATCTTAACAAAGAATTTCAAGCGGAAAGTTCACGTTTACCGTATTTATACACTAGCATAAAAGCGAATTTTCTTTTAATATTAAGCAATTTTATTAAAAAAGAACTAATAAATAATATAGAAATTGATTACAAAAATAAGCAGTATCAGCTTGATACTTGCAAAATATTTATTGGCACTAAGGCAGAAACATATGCGGAAACTTATTTAAATAAGACTGAAAAATATGAAATAAAATCTGCTGGTTTAGAATTTTATATAGAATTTCTTGATCAGATCAAAAAGCGATTAGATTTAAAAAACGATAGTATACAACTTTTAAATTTGATAACTCCTGATAAGGTACTTTCAAACCACGACTTAGCAATTCTGGATCTTGTTTAACAATTCCCTAAGTTAGTTGACTGTGATCCCGATTTAATAGTTGCTGAGTGGAATTTGCTGCGGCTCAGTGATATAAAAACGTTGGCCGTCGGTGGTGCAATGGTTAGTGTGCGCGGCTCTTGTACATGAGATCCTGGGTTCGAACCTTGCTCTGACCACCTTCAAAAAAAAAATTTCTTTCGGCGGCGGTCACCTCGCATAGTGACGGCAACACTATCGAGTATTTAGCCATGACAAAGCTTCTCAAAATACCGTTCGGAATCGGTGTAAAACTGTAGGTCCCAATCAGTGAGTGAAAACTGGAAAGCGCACAGCTCAGTGATTGTGAGAAGTTCACCCCAGTCCCTTCATGGGATGTAATGGGAAACCATTTATTTATTTTTATACCCTCCACTGTAAGTGATAGAGGGTATATATCAGTTTTTTTTTAATTTAAACATTAATGCTTTTTGGCAAAAAAATAGCTTCTATAAAAAACGGATTAAATGAGAAAAGTTTCTCAAATATTTCTTATTTAATTTTTAACTTGTTATCTCTGCCACATAGTTCCACTGCCGCTGAACGCAAATTTTCCACACCAGCGCTAATAAAAACTAAACTAAGGATTAAACTAGAAGTAAATACTGTCAACGGTGTTATGTCGTGTAAAGAAATTATCAAAATGAATAATCCGCACTATGTTTGGTCAGCCAAAATGGACCTACATAACCAAATGTAAAATCAAGAACTTTAACTTTTTATTTTTAATGTGATGTATTTAATAAATGCCCGAATTATAACATAAGTAAATGAAAACAACATGTGACCTGCTCCACGAAGGGGGGCCTCTGCGCCGAAAAATTTTTTTCTTTTTGAGTGATTCTTATAGGAAAAAAAACGCTCTTTCAAATGCCGTAAACCGCAAGTTTCTTTGTCTTATTACAAAAAAAAAGTTCAATATCAAAGGTACAAAATTACAAAAATATCAACATTTTACTCTTTTTTACTCCTAACACGCTTTTTTGGTGGTTCTTCTGTATTTTGTTTCTTTTCACTTTTGTCTGATAAGGTTGAAGGAAGAGTTGCATAACCATGCGCATAACACAGGAAAACGAAGCGCTTTTTTTAAACGCGTTTTTATCAATAACTTCTTTTCGGCGCGGAGGTCCCTTTTCGTGGAGCGGGTCACATATGTTAAAAAGACTGAATAACAATTTTTTACTTACAATTTACAATTCTAATGTATTAAATTATTAATGCAAATATGTTATATCTGAAATCTTTATTTTACTTAAATATTAAATAAAATGTACATCACAAAACACAAATATTAACTATTTATAATTCGGATTTTGTGAAAATTTTGGTCGGAAAAAGAATTTTCAAACGGCAACACTGATGATGACCACTGGTATAGATACATTTATTCTCTCATCTGAGGTTTCATTTCACACTCTTCGTCGTAGGTTTGTGGAAATGAGAGAAATTTAATTTAAAATTACCTTACACCAGGTGGAGTTACAAAATATGTTCACTTAACTTTTTCATGTCGTTTTGGTGTAGAACTGAAAAATATAAATGTATTTTGCACTTTTTTGTTGACTTTTATCGTTGGTATATTTAACACAACTAGTTTGCCACAAATACACGAAATTCGGTTGTTGTTCCTTTGTTGATTGAAAGTCAAGGCGCATTGACGAGGTGGTGTAACTACGACAACATACACCGCAAGCCAACAAATAAAGGCATTTTGTTTTGTCTAGTATTTTTTCACAATCAAATTCGGCACAAATGTACACCAAGCATAAAAGTAAACAAATAAGTACAAAAACAAAATATATTTGAATTTGAGAAACAAGAAATAGCTAAAAAAAATTGCAAACAAAATTGTAGACTGTTTTAGTGGTACCAGCATTTCAATTCTTCTTGATTGAATTTCATTTAATACTTTTCATGCGTAGTGTGAAGTAAACCAGCGTTGAATAAAGCAAATTATGTATTTTTTTCGTGATTCTCAGCCAGCCGAGAAAAAATATCCTATTTTCTTGAGTCTGCTTAAAATCAAGAAAATCGATGTCAGTGCGAATGCCGTATGAGCCGTATGAACTTTACCCAATTTCGTGCTCTGATATCAGCGGCAAAAATGGCAACAATTTTCAGATCTATACAATGCGTATTGGGTAACACTGTGTGTAATTTTTAAGTCATGGCAAGATAACCATATACGGACACCACTACGTGATAAAAGACTAAAAAAAAAGACCCGTGTCTCCCAATTTTTCCCAAAGTCATACACTTTTTTTTTATGGGCCGCCAAAGATTTGGGACCTCGGTATCATTTTCGTAAAAATGTGATCACTTCTCAGGCTCATATCTTGCAAACCGTTCATAATTTCGATTTACTCTCTGAGAACAAAAATTGCGAATATATAAAATCAAAAAACTTCACCTTCCAGATCAAAATCGCAAAAAACTTAAAAAATTCGATTTTTTTTACCTTTTTTCCCGTGTTCAGGTCCATAGGTAGCAAACGGTTCAAAATTCAAGGAAGCAATCAACTACAGAAATTTACCTAAGATCTCAATAAACAAATTTCTAGAACATATAAACTTCCTAGAGATGATTCTTAACACTGTTTAGGTAGCACGCAAAAGTGAAAAATTTGCTGAAAATTTTTTAATTTCATTTTTTTACCTTTTTCTCCTGTTCAGGTCCATAGGTAGCAAACCGTTCAAAATTCAAGGAAACAATCAACTACAAAAATTTACCTAAGATCTCAATAAACAAATTTCTAGAACATATAATCTTCCTGGGAATTATTCTTAACACCGTTTTTTAATTTCATTTGTTTTTTATTTACTTCAACACAGCCTCAGAGAGTAAATCGAAATTCTGAACGGTTTGCAAGATATGAGCCTGAGAAATGATCACATTTTTACGAAAATGATACCGAGGCCCCAAATCTTTGGCGGCCCATAAAAAAAAAAGTGCATGACTTTGGGAAAAATTGGGAGACACGGGTCTTTTTTTTTAGTCTTTTATCACGTAGTGGTGTCCGTATATGGTTATTTTTTTTCGTGTTGCACTGTGTAATTTATTCAATGTATTATGGATGAAAAGTGTATGCATTTAATTGTGTAGTTATCATTTTATAGCAACAAATATTTGTCGTTGGTTTAAATTAAATTGTTTATATAATATTTATAATTACTTTGTTATAAACGATTACATTAGGGGTGTTTTTTTCGTAACCTATATAAGTTAACATTAACTGTTACGAAAAAAATACGCATACACATTGAGTATAATCTACTTGACTTCATCAGATAATTATTTATTTTTATTTATCAATTTGTTTATTTAAAAGTCAAAGAAAAAAAATTCTAAAGAATACAGGTGGTTCTACTGCATCGACACTACAATAGACTTATTCTCATTTGATATAGCAGTGAATTATTAGACTGAAAAATAGATGTTTGGTTAAACGAAATCTCCAATTACGAGGTTACGATTGACATACTGGGGTATCGGTCTATTCAATAATAAATCAGGCAGCGTAAACGAACGCTCATAGCCCAAAATATACGACTCGAGAGCACGTGCAAAAATAAAACAAAAAAACGCCCGCGTCCCCGAGCTAGCCGCGTGCTCTTCTTTATATAGGCTTCTTCGCGCTCTTTTATATTTTAAATAAGTAAAACGAGGAGCTCGGGAACAGATCTCGTACCGCAAGCGAGATATAAAAAGCTATTGTGTCGTGGTATGAGAAATTGGCTCCAGGTAATGAATGTGGATCGGATTGTTCACCATAACTTGTTCGAAAAGTACATAAAATTTACCACAAAGTACATCAAATGTACCAGAAACTACATACTTATACAATATTTATTTAACGTAGTATTTTCCATTAAAGTGCATAAAATGTACCACAAAATGCAGATGAAAATTTACCACAAAATGTACCACATGTACAAAAAAGTCAATTGTACTAAAACTTCACCAAAAGTACTTAAAGTGTAGTAAAAGTACTAAAATGTGTACCAAAAGACATATGGGTACGAAAATGTGTACCAAAAAGTGCATAAAGTATATCATAAAATTGTATAAGGTGCAGTAAGCAGACAGAACCGTGGTGTTCTTGCGAGACATGGGAAGATATCGGTTAAAGTAGATACTTATATTTTGAGAATCGAAGTATTCTTCGGTTTCCTTTGTACACTTCACTTACTTGTGAGTTTGCTTTAGTAGTTTAATAGTCTCCAGTATTGTCTTGGAATTATTCTTCTTGAAGAAGAAAAATCAATAATATTTTATTCAACTTTTTACAAATTTTGATTAAAAAATTAACTACCCCTAATATTTACATCATCATTTTCGAAACGTCGTGGAAATATAAGAAATGGGAATGGCATACATTTTGTATTTTCCATACAACACACTCGAACTTGGTAACACTTTTTTCATCGGGGTTATTCTCAACTTCTAAAATTATACATGTTAACGTGCAGGTTGTCATTTTGTATGACTTAACGTGTATAAGTTACGAAAAAACGCCCCTATTATTACAATAAACTTGCACGATCCCCGAAAGAAGTGTAAATGTGCCATCTATATTGTCACTGGTGTAGACCCCAACCACGACCATTGCCAACTTGACGTTTATGCTTTGTTTTATATATTTAGACTTATTTAAGCTATTTAATACATGTATCTTATTAAACAAACTAAAAATTTAATTATTAAAATATTTTTCATTACAGAGCACACAGGGCCAGACAGATCGATTTCCGGCCAAAAGTCTTTATCGATGCTGGATCTGGCTGAAATTGTGTTTCTATAGGATTTCGGGGTCGTTGATTTCAAAATTTAACTCAAAACTAAAAAAATCAAAATGGCGGATCCAATATGGCGGACAAATTTTTTTAAAAATTGTCCGTTTTCACTTAAATTTTTGGTTTAAGGGGGTCTTGGAGTTACTCAATCAGGATTGCTACCTCGAATTTTTAAAAACAAAATGGCGGCCTAATATGGTCCTTAAAGTTCGTCACAAGTTATTCATAAGCTGAAGCTACCAAAAAATATAGGTGTGGTGGATTTGCCGGTCTGTTACATGAAAAATTAACTGGTGAACTTTTTAAAATTCAATATGGTGGAAACAAAATGGCGGCTTAACTTTTTATATTTGCATGATGTACTTAAAATTAGTTTTAAGAGTATTTAATAGTTTCTGAATCTATGCTCAACATTTAAAAAAAAACAAGATAATTTTTAATGATTATTTTTGAATTTTATTAAAATTATGGTTATTAAATGTTTGGCTCATCTTCATCAGAAAGTTCAATATCATCTAGTCCAGCAATTAGAACATCATTATCTTCATTATTCTTCACGATTTCTTCATCATCATCATCATCTTCTTCCTCACCTTGGACTATAACGGCTAACAATTTTTTTACAGCATCCGGTGTTTCCATATTTTTTTGTTTTTAAGACGGGATTGTAAATTCATTGCATTTATTATAGGATCGGACGTATACATTATTCTGTAAAAAACATCAGTTATGTTGGCTTCCCGATTAATTTTTCTACTATTAAAAAGGCGATAGTTTTTATAGTCCTTATTTCTGGCTTCGGATGCTTCCTCCCCCAGCATACCTGTTGGTAAAAGACATGTGCGCATGATATCTGATCCATGAATAAGGATCTTGTGTAGAGTCGCAGGCATAGGATACCAGTTGTAGTTGATTACATAAATTTCTGCAGTAGCATTGCACAACTCTTCAAATTTGTCTGGGTTGATTGGCAGATGAATTGATATTGAAACTAATATATTTTTAAAATTACGAATCAGTTCGCAATTTAAGCCGAGAATGTTGGCAAAAGTGTCGGGATCTTTGAATGCTCTTCTGGCAGCATTTCCATTATTTGTTGTACCTGCTCCTCCTGCTTTCGGCTTATCCACTACCAGTGCCATTTTTTCCCAAAGTGCTTTTGGCCGCCGGAATTTTGTAGTTTATGCATTGCATAAAAGTGTCCTAATCGATTTGAATAAAATAAATTATTAACATTTTCCCTCAGTTACACGCATATTTTTATTTTTAACATCATAAGTTTGTTTTAAAAAACTTTATTTAATTGTTAACTTTACCCAACGCAGTTAGAATTTTATGGCCGCCGCAGTAAAGAACTTTTTATGTCGGCTTGTACCTGTGGCCATCAGTAATGTGTAAACAAACATTATATTTCAGACGCGTCTTTAATCTCCGTCACCTACGAACTGTCAAATTTTTACTACTGTTCAAAAACTTTCGCTTTGGCACAGCAAAGAGTAAAAATATTTTTTTTAAATAATTGTAGGACCACTATCAAAAATTGGTTTAGTTTCGCCATTTATCATTTTGGGCAAGTTTGGGCAATTTTTTTGAAAGTTATGGATCCATTCTATATAAAAAAAAATATAGACTGATTGTATCGAACTGAGGATCGCTGAGGATTTTTTCGGCAGGAGGTAAATAACTAAAAAAGCATAATTTTTTTCACAAAAACGTCAATTGCTGTCAAAAAAATTAGTCATATTTTTTAATGTTAATTTTGTTACAAAGGCTTATATCTAACGTTGAACCACGCAAATATAAACTTAATCATGACCAATAGAAATTTCTAAAAAAAATTAAAAAACAATTACCAATTATACAATTTTTTTATCAAACTTTTTTAACTTTGGATACCTGTCGAGGGAAATGGTGTAATTCGATCATAATGATACATTCAAGAAAACTGATTCTATATGTACCCAACAAATTGGTATACATCTTTTTGTGAATTTACCAATAACGACTTTTGGCCGGAAATCGATCTGTCTGGCCCTGTGTGCAGAGGTCGAACGAGTTTTCGGTCAACTAAATATTGTTAAAACTAGGTTACGAAACAGATTAATAACAACTACTGTAAATGCTGTGCTTAATGACAGGTAAGTTGTTAAATTAATATACATACGTATATTTCCAACAATATTTTTCTCGTTTTTTTAAATTTCGGATATGGTCTCACATGTAATGACAAATGTTGTTACGAGTCTGAAGTTCCAACATCATTACTTAACAATTTCGGTACACTTGCCGCATATAACGGGTTTTTCAATAAGAGCGCTACACAAGTTTTTTAAATAAAACAAAACCGGTTTTAGATACCAATGAAATTCTTTATTCCTGTGAAAGTACGTTCGATGCCATTATATATGGAACTCGATTTCTTTTGCATGGCCACCACGGACACGCTTGCAGAAGTCCAGACGCTGAACCCAATTTTCGACGGTTTTCAAGCATAAATCGGCCGATACTGCTGCAATTTCACGTTCGATATTCGTACGAAGTTCATCAATCGTCGCTGGCTTGTTGGCACAGACTATAGACTTGATGTAGCCCCACAGGAAATAATCTAACGGCGTCAAATCGCACGACCGAGGCGGCCAATCGACTGGGCCATTTCGTGCGGTAACACGTTCACCAAACTTGGTTTCCAATAAATTGATTGTGGCATTCGCTGTGTGGCTTGTGGCGCCGTCCCGTTGGAACCACATGTCCTCCAAGTCCATATTATCCAATTGGGGCCAAAAATATTCGGTTATCATTGAACGGTAGCGATTCGCATTCACAGTAATGTGCCGGTCTTGATCATCACGGATGAAGTACCGCCCAATGACGCCGCCGGCCCATAAACCGCACCAAACCGTAATTTTTTCGGGATGCAATGATGACTCATGGATTACGTGTGGATTGCTCTCTGACCAATAACGCATATTTTGCTTATTGACGAAGCCATTCAGCCAGAAATGAGCCTCGTCGCTGACGATGATTTTCCGATGAAAATCCGAACGTAGCGCTCTTAAAGTTGAGGCCACTGACTCCAAATTTCGGTAGTAAATTTTAATAATTTCGACTCGTAGTTGGCTCGTATATCTTTCCATGATGAAATGGCAAACCTTACTGAAGAGAAATGTCAAAAGAGCGGGAAAAAATATGGCGTCGTTTGCTGTCCCTATCGATTTACTTTTGTAGCGTCTCTGTTGAAAAACCCTTTATATTAAGATATTAAAAATATATAGAAATATATAACAAATGAGTATATATTTTACAGATATGTTATATATTTTACAGATATGTTCATAAAATTTGATTAGTCAACTATGACGGATATAACCATCAACTGTGATTAATTGTCATATAATCTTGCATTAGTTAACAGCAGTAGAGTGAGCAGCTCAGATACATGGTTTATACGCGAGGTAGATGCAATATCACACGTACACAAAAGTTTCCATCAACTTTTCATATTGGCTTTAAGTAAGTGATAGAAACATTGATGGATATTTCCATCAACACTGACGTTCAAATAACCGCCACTGCTCTTGTAGGGGTAATTAAAAAAAAAACCCGAAAATCGGTTAGTTGACGCCAGTCAAACGGTTTTATCCAATTTGTGATAACTATCCTTGCAACAATTTAAAAATTAAACAAAAGGAGATATGTTTTTCAAATATTAATAATTTTTTTGGAATTAAGAAGCACCATACGATTTTTCAATATAATTGTTTAGCTTAAATAAGTGCTACACAAGATTCTAGAATTGTTTCCTAATTTCAAACTGGGTTATAACTTGAATAGCAATTAAATAATTTAAATTAGAATATAAATTAACTTTGTACATTTTATAAGATTAGGGAACTTTAAAATTATATCAAATTCAAGTATGATTTCCAAATTTTTTCAAATTTTGAACTCCAAAATTAGAACATCTCTTTGAGAATTCACAGTAATTACATAAAATGTGCATGTGCTGTTGCTCTTTGAACAACAATATCAAAAATGCTTAGAATTAATCAATGTGAACGAACATTTCAAAATATCTTCATATCTTTTGTGGTTGTTTTATTGATTTGTCTACGAAGTCTCAAATCTACTAGTTACACATCCAACTCTGTAGCGTTTCACGTTTCCACCCGCTTTCTACAAGAGCCACCACATCTAAATGTAAAGAAAAGAATAAAAATTATAATATTAAAAAATAATCTAAGGTTTGTATAAGCAATTGCTTCAGTACCCAAAAATCCATCTAAAGCAACCCGTTGGTTTCCACACCAACACTGTAAAGACCGTATAAGGTTCCAGGATTAAAAGATATGTGAATAGAATACGGTTGTAGTCACAAAACATAGTCACGGTTGCCACTGACATTCTGGGGATTCCCATCACGAGACCTAGGCGCAGTATAAGAATTGACCTGAAAAACAGAGGCAGAACATATGTGTATTTGCCATCAATATAACATAAGACTCAAAAAAAATTGCATAATGTGTCAGGTTACATCCAGTTGGAAGGAAGTTCCTTTCGCTAAAAATACGATAATTTAAATGGATCTTTTTTAAAAAAAGTATATATTCTTAGGTCGTTTTTGTAAGAATTTGTATTATATTTTCCCGAAAAGGTAATTTTTCAAAGAGAGGTACTGCTTTTATTAAAAGCTAATGTTTTTTTAAGAAAAGGTACTATTTTTAAAACGAAGTACTTTCTGTAAGAAAAAGCCATAAGAGTACGATTTTTCAAAAATTAAATTGTCCGAGCGTTTGGTCGTGTTTTGTTTTTCATTTCTAATTAATAATATATATAATTAATTAATAAACACGACCAAACGCTCGGACAATTTAATTTTTGAATACACTATGAAAGGTCGGATAAATCATCACTTAATCACTATGATTTTGTTTACGAAGAACTTTTTTTAAGAACAGGTACTTTTTAAAGAAGTACAGTGTGTTTCAAAAGTGACTACCCTATTGGAAGATGCTCTTATTTATGCAAATGGCCGCCAATGTCAAATCTGTTTTGACATTTGTGGACTAGACAGATGTAGAATACAAATAAACCAGCCATGGAGCGATACACTCCCCAAGAACGCGGAATAATCGTGTCTATTTTTTTGCGTAACAATTCGTCTGTGCTGTTAGCGCAGCGCGAATACCGTCGCCAATTCCCCGGCCGTCGGACACCGACTGCGCAGACACTGCGCCGTTTGGCCACTAACCTTGAAGAGTATGGGACCACACGAGACGTTGCCAGGAGTGGCCTGCCCCGGAGCGCCCCTTCTGCCGAGAATATCGCCGCTGTTGCCGACGATGTCGAGCTGTCGCCGAAAACATCGACCAGACACCGTGCCTCGCAATTAGCCATCCGCCGGTCGTTCCTATGGCGAATTTTGGTCAAAGACCTGCGCATGTTCCCATACAAAGTCCATTCCGTGCATTAGTTGCTGCCTGTCGACCGTCAAACTCGTGTAACCTACGCCGAAGCCATCCTCAATCTCGTGGACGAAATGGACGATTTTTCCACCAAAATCATAATGAGCGATGAGGCTCATTTCCACCTCAGCGGGTACGTGAAAAAGCAAAACTATCGCTTCTGGGGTACCGAAAATCCACGAGTGATGCACGAGGAGCCATTACACCCGCTCACAGTGACTACAAGGTGCGCTATTCACGCTGTAGAAGTCATCGGGCCATTTATTTTTCGAGACCGGCTAGTTTTTTCTGCCGCAATTCGACGAACTAGGTCTGGAGGACATGTGGTTCCAACAGGACCACATTCAACCGATATTATGAAGACGGCGTTCCCGGTTCGTCTTATCTCTCGTTTTGGCGATTTGCACTGGCCCGCAAGATCGCCCGATTTAACCATTCCACACTTTTTTTGTGAGGTTTTTTGAAGTCCCGTGTTTACGTGAACAAGCCCGAGACCCTGGAAGCCCTCAAGGTCAAGATTCGACACGAGTGCGAGATTCTGTCGCCCGAAGTTCTCGCCAATCAGTTGTAACGGCGCCCATTTGAACGATATCATCTTCTCAGCTTAACCAATAAAATTCTAAAGGTTCAAATAAACATAATTAAAAACCAGAATCGAAGTTTTCCACTTAGAAAAAAAATGAAAGCCAATCAATATCGGATGACTTCTTTTGAAACACCTTGTAGCAGTATTTTTAGCAAAAGTTTATTTTTTTTAAGAAAATTTACTTATTTTCAGAATTATTTTATTTATTATTTTCTCAAGAAGGGAAAATGTATTATTTTATTTCAAAGAATAAAAATTTTCGTGGGGAAAGTTTATTTTTAAGAGAAGGTAATTTTTGGAAGATTATTAATTATTTTTTTAGGAAATGGAAACTTTTTTTAAAATTGGTCCTGTTTTCAAGAATAGGTACATTTTGAAGAGTAGGTACATATCTCAAGAAAAGTTATTTTGTTTCACAAAAAAGGGTACTCTTTAAAGAAAAGGTAGTTTTTTAAGAAAATGCAATTTGTTGTAAAAAAATTTAGATTTTTAAGAATAATTTATTTAAGGAATTTTTGAGTATTAGGAAAAAAATATTTTAAAAAAATTACTTTTTTTAAGAAAAGGTACTATTTGTAAGACAATTTACTTTTTTTAAGCAAAGGCACTTGTTTCAGATAAGGTATTTTTTAAGGAAAGCTACTTTTACTTTCTAAGAAAAGGCACTTATTTAATGTGCCTTGTGCATGAGAACGTGGCCTTCGATCCCTGCTCTGACCACCTTAAATTTTTTTCGACACCGGTCACCTCGCTTAGTGACGGCGACTCTATCGAGTATTAAGCCAAGAAAAAGCTTTCCCAAAATACCGTTCGGAACCGGTGTAAAACTGTGAGTGTAAAATTAGAACGCGAACAGCTCAGTGGTAGTGAGAAGCACTCCCTAATCCCTACATGGGATGTAACGGGAAATCATTTATTTATTTTTTACTTATTTAATAAAATTTCCTTTTTTAAACTTCTTGCACTTTGGATTTTCTAAATTTACTTTATACTAAATATTGGTTACAGGCTCCACCTAGAAAACTTCCCATTAAACAAGAAATTTCCCAACATATGTGAGACATCTAGTTAAATTCTTTCTCTATGATCCAAGCCGTTAGTCTAGACACAAACCTAAGCAAAAGTAACCAATATAGTTGATAATAGTGGCTTGTAGCATAATAGTGTTAAAACAAAATACGATGCTGAAGATGATGCTTCACAAACAGCGAAACGATCGTCCAGCGAATGTGAGCTCGAATCCCACCCGCTGCATTTACATTTTTTTCACTAACCGGAGAAAACATGATCTCTTATACCCTTAAAGGAAATTACAAAAGTAGTTTATTTTTTTCATTTAGCCCCCATCCCACAACGAGCCATAAGGAACTTTGTTCCATAAAAAAAGAGTCCAACACAGGGAGGATCGAGTTCGTTGGTGGATGTATATTTCTGTAATGCAAACTTCCATTGCTGCATTGATGACATTCAAGATTACAGTTTGCCATTCATCGTTTCGTTGCCGCAATAATTATATTTTCGTTGCTGTAATGAATACGTTGATTATGCATCTTGGTGAAGAAAAATGGGTCAAATGTTAAAAATGGTTAATTATGTTGGATTTAAACAACTGCCATTTTACTAGCTGGAATACCCGACGTTGCCCAGAATATAAACGTAAACGTAAACAAGTAAATTTTCCCGAACTGTAATATCCGGGTTTTCTACACGTGGAGCACGGTACTCCATCTATTCTCCTAGACATCGACTGGAACGTTTTCCGTCACATCAGGAGAGATGTTGCCCCATTCTCCCTGAGAGACTTCCCCAGATCGCACCTGTCCGAAATAACCCTATTCAATAAATCCATACCACCGAGACCTGAAGCCGCCTATTCCGATTAAAAGTCTGAGCTCAATCACATGTACGAGTATCAGCATTTTAACTGCAAACCCTGTTTCGTGGACGATAACATTGATGCTGCAGCGGAAGTGGATGGAATACCATTTTTATGTTGGAATTATAGGCCTTTCAGTGATTTTGATACTTAGGGGATCTTCGATCGATGCTAATTCGCACATGTGAATTGCAGAATTGAGTTTGTATACAGGGTGATTCAGGAAGTTCCGGACAAATTTCTCCAGCGTATTCCTTGGCTCATTTCATGAAGAAGAGTCCACAAGGACCATGTCCGAAAATGCAAGGGTGCTAAATGGCAGCGGGTTAAAAATTTTCGGATTGGCGGTCGGATGGTAGCAGGGTAAAGTTGCTAACTTCTGAGCCAATGGTCGGATTCGGAAAGGTCTTTAAGAGGCCTTTCAGAATCAATAAAAAAAGTAGAAAAAAGTCAAATCGCCGAGATACAGAGCTTTCGGAAAAAAATGGAAAAAAAAATTCACATAACCTCAATTTGCTCAGCCAGATGGCAGGTAACTTATGTTTTTTTCTGTTGAAAGATACCTTTCCAAAATGACCTAAACGAAGCCCAGAGGTGTTACCGTTCCAAAGTTATGACCATTTTACTGAAATGCAAAAATGTTTGTTTTTGTTTTTGGAAGCGAAATAACAGCACACATTTATTTGTTTTTGTAAATTAACACGTTTAAGATTTTATTTTATTGAAATTTTTGTGTGAAGAATCAAAGACATAAGGAAAAAGAAACATTTGATGTTAAAGGAAGTTTTCAATGTGGTTGCCATTTGCTACTAAATACAATTGCAGTCGTTTGCGAACCACATCCGCCACGTTTAGTTCACTCATCTTTTAACGAACTTTCACCGGAGCTTCCTCAATGCGTGCAAGTACCTGCTCACGATTGTGGATCTGCACAGAATACACACATTCTTTCATGTAGCCCCACAAAAAGAAATCAAGTGGTGTGAGATCTGGAGATCGTCGCGGCCATGCGATTGGTCCAGCTCGTCCAATCCAACGTCAAGGGAAATTGGTGTTAAGCCAATCCCGCACAATAAGCCCCTAATGCGCTGGAGCACCATCTTGTTGGTAGAAAACATGATTTCGTACCGCAAGAGGTACTTCCTCTAGTATGTCTGGCATGACTTCCAAGAGACAAATATAATATATAAAAAAAGCCAAATAATTTTGCGAATTTAACCTGGGCGGAAGTAATTTTGGCCCAATCAAGGTGTTGTCGATGATGCCAGCCCAAACGTTGACGGCAAATCGGCGTGGAAATGCTGTTTCTTTCTTGTTGTGGGGATTGTCATGGGCCCATTCGTGCAAATTATGGAAACTAGTTGTGCCGTCTCTCGTGAATTGCGCTTCGTCGGTCCACACAATCGAACGTAAAAGCATAAATGCGTGTACATCACGTTGCAGCATCTCACGGCAAAAGTTGACGCGTAGTGGCAAATCGGCCGCCAAGAGTTCTTGAACTGGTGTAAAGTGGAATGGATGGTTTTTTTCTTTGTGAAGGACGCGCCATACTTTTGATTGTGCCACACCAACTTGGACCGCGATTCGTCTTGTGCTTGTTGTTGGGTTCTCTCTTGTCTATCGCATCCAAAATTAACTCTTCAACTGCAACGTCGTGTTGTTCATTTCCGGGACGCTCCATTTGTGTAAACAACGTACCTTCACGAAATCGGCGGTGCGTCTCACTGAATGTTGTTCGGTTTGGTGTTCGTCGATTAGGAAAACGTAATGCATATTCACGCGCAGCAGCTCTTGCAGAATCCATACATGTAATGAATGTCTGCTAATTCTTCGTTTGAATAAGTTGCCCCATTTTTACTAATTCAAAACACAACGTACTCGAAACTGTTGCTGCAGCAGAGATTAGCGCAAACCTTTACTTTTTTGTCGTTATTCACTTTTAAAAAATCGGACAAAAATCACTCGTACTTTTCGCGTTCGTAGACACTTGTTGAATGACAAAATTCTATCAATGAATACCTATAAATACTACTTACTTTTTTAATGGACGCTTACTTGATTAGGTATGGACGCTTACTTGATTAGGTATCAAAATTTTGTTTTAAATCTGAGAACCATAAAAATCTCATCATGTGTGGGTGGTTATTTAGAAATTGCCCTAAAAGAAGCCCAGACATTTTTTTCCTTTGTGTTTGATTCTTCTGCCGAAAATTTCAGTAAAATAAAATCTTAAACGTGTTAATTTCCAAAAAGAAATAAATGTGTGATGTCATTTCGCTTCCAAAAACAAAAACAAACATTTTTGCATTTCAGAAAAATGATCATAACTTTGGAACGGTAAGACCTCTGGGCTTCGTTTAGGTCATTTTGGAAAGGTAAGAGGTATGGCTATCTTTCAACAGAAAAAACATAAGTTACCTGCCATCTGGCTGAGTAAATTCAGGTTATGTGAATTTTTTTCCGAAAGCTCTGTAACTCGGCGATTTGACTTTTTTCTGCATTCTTTTTGTTGATTCTGAAAGGCCTCGTAACAACCTTTCCAACAAGCCCAAAAAATCCGACCACTGTCTCAGAAGTTAGCGACTATACCCTACTACCCTCCGACCACCAAACCGAAAATTTTGAACCCGCTGCCATTTCGCCCCTTGAATTTTCAGACATGGTCCTAGTGGACTTTTCTTCATGAAATGAGCCAAAGAATACGCTGGAGAATTTTATCCCGAACTTCCTGAATCACCCTGTATATACGATTGATGATCAACCGGTGGTATCAATTCAGGCACTGTAGTTTGGCATCTGATGATGAACTTGTCACGGGGTTCAAAACTAGTCATGCCAGTAAGTGTGCGTTGAACTGAATTGTCTATTATTTCCAACAAAAACCAACCATTTTTCAATTCGAAAAATGTTCATGACTTCTAAGTTTGTAGTGTGAATTTCTCATACATTAACCAAATACTAACAAAAATCGGTCAATAAAATTCAAATTGAAATGAATTTATTTATTCGCTCTGAAATAATTTCAGTTAAATCTTCTGATAAATGTTGATTTAGCCAGGCATGCAAAGTAACTGTCAGGATATAGAGGTTGCTCTCAGAAATTAATTAGTGTTTGAATAAAATCACAACTACTGATACGACGCACAAGTAAGCAATATCTACATTCGTGCTTTAGTCCTTTCGTCTCCAAGGGAAGTAACAACATTTGGTCGTCCGCAAAAGGGTAAGGGTAATTCACAATTTTCTGTATCATTTCTAATTGTGGGCGATGAAATATTTGCCGACCAGGTGGATATATTCCAATTTTTTGGCTGAATATTTGAATAATTTGGCATCCGACTTGATGCCAGAACGGGTTTTTCAACAGAGACGCTACAAAAGTAAATCGATACGGACAGCAAACGACGCCATATTTTTTCCCGCTCATTTGACATATCTCTTCAGTAAGGTTTACCATTTCATCACGGAAAGATATACGAGCCAACAAAGAGTCGAAATTATTAAAATTTACTACCGAAATTTGGAGTCAGTGGCCTCAACTTTAAGAGCGCTACGTCCAATTTATGGTCGTCATAATCGTCCTACCAGATCAACAATTGAGCGTCTAGTAGAAAAATTTGAATCCACAGGCACAGTACAAAATGATCGCGTGCCAGTGAGACAAAGAAGTGCCCGTAGTGTCGATAATATTGCTGCCGCTGAGGCTTCAGTTCAAGAAAACCCAAATGTGTCTCTCCCAGGTCGTTCTCAGTCGTTGGGCATCTCTGTGACGTCGTTGTGCGAATTTTGCGAAAAGATCTTGGCCTACATCCTTACAATATCAAATTGACGCAAGAACTGAAGCCGCTTGACCACCATAAGCGTCGTAAGTTCGTGAATTTGGCTGAGCAACAACTTGAAAATGATTCGGATTTTCATCGGAAAATCATCTTCAGCGATGAGGCTCATTTCTGGCTGAATGGCTTTGTCAATAAGCAAAATATGCGTTATTGGTCAGACAGCAATCCACACGTAATCCATGAGTCATCATTGCATCCCGCAAAAAATTACGGTTTGGTGCGGTTTATGGGCCGGCGGCGTCATTGGGAGGTACTTCTTCCGTGACGATCAAGACCGGCACATTACTGTGAATGCGAATCGCTACCGTTCAATGATAACCGAATATTTTTGGCCCCAGTTGGATAATATGGACTTGGAGGACATGAGGTTCCAACAGGACGGCGACACAAGCCACACAGCGAATGCCACAATTAATTTATTGGAAACCAAGTTTTGTGAACGTGTTATCTCACGAAATGGCGTAGTCGATTGGCCGCCTCGGTCGTGCGATTTGACGCCGTTAGATTATTTCCTGTGGGGCTACGTCAAGTCTATGGTCTATGCCAACTTCGTATGAATATCGAACGTGAAATTGCAGCAGTATCGGCTGCAATTTTTAGCATTTAAATGGCAATGTCACGTGATGTTGTTGTTAGTGTTGATATTGTAGAATTGTTTCACGATTGATGCTTTTGTCGCCGGGGGTGACCAGTCCCCTACTTAGTACAAAGTAAAAACTGGGAGCAGCTTCACTGCGAAACTCGGACCAGAGAGTATGCCTATCTGGTAGCACGGCGGATATGCGAATACGGGGCGTTTGTTCTCCCACGTAATCGTGTATACCAATGGTGTAAGGCTTCCTATTCCTGATCTCTTGGCTGCCCCTCTATGCGGGGTAGCACGGATATCTCACGGGCGGCGCTAACAGTCGTATCAAACATGTTCTTGGTGGGGCGGTGCTCACCTGTGGTTAAGGACTTCACGTTGAGAACCACATTAAATCACGCGGACTCTGTTGGTACCTAACGTGTGCCATTTGCATCCACCGGTTAAGGATAAAGATACAAAAACTTAGTCGGTATAAAAATAAATCTAGTCGTTTCCAAAATTTAGGAATAAACTAATCTAAAAATCAAACATTTCTGTGAACAAAGGTAAGACGCCTTTAGTGAATTAAACAGTACAATGATTCCGAAACAAATTAATCGCAACAATGAAACATATTTGTCGCTGCAACGAAACTTATTCGACACAGCGACGAACATAGTTAGTTAATAAAATCATTATCATTAGCTCACTCTCAATGAAAGTATTATTTGAGGCGACGAACACATTCACTCGTGTGGAGATGCTTATTAAATTAAATTAAAATTTAAATATTTGCTGTTGGTAAAAAATACTTAAATAAATTTAGTTATTTTCGAAATTGCCAAAATAAAAATCTCCCAATTTGAAACGGCAAACTGTGGAAAAACAAAATCAATGTAACAAAGAAGTATTTTTGATTTGCAGGTATCCTTTTCATTCGAGCAATTTTCATTGTATGATTAAACATTTTCGTTGAAGTGAAGTACAATTTTACTCACAGTTTTCGCTTGAAGTGAACCTCGTCTGTCAGTTTGATAACTCTACAACGTGTTATGCAGATATTCAATGATAAAATGAAATACGTCACCAAATTAAAGCATAGGATCTCAATAATTATATTACCAGCTATAATATGATACCACTGCTTATCTAGAATAATAAAAAAGTATACAAATTATATTTCGGTTCGCGAATACCTTCTTAAACTGAGGGATTACTTAGTGGTAGCATCTCTGGGCTGGTAAGTATCGCTGCAAGACCCCAAACAAATAAGGAGTAATAAACGAAACGTCTTTGATCCTTGTCCGAATTATTTTGGAGATTTTCTGCCTTAAATGCTGACCATACTTGGAAGCCGATAACATTTTGCCATAGATATGTTGAGAAGAAAAAGAATAGATGCACTCGTTCATATATTTTGAAGACATCTTCTATAGAAAGAATTATAGAAAATCATTACAAATCGCAAATGGTGATGAGGAATAGAGTAGGATAAATATTATGCATGATCCGTAAGTATAAAAAAATACACTGTGCAACAAAGTTTAGGGGTTTGCTTTGGGGTTGGACGTTTCCTGGGCCAAATGATCGCACTAGGTGAGTATAGGCCAACCCCTAAAATTTAGACCGCTCTATAGCTACAATTTTTTTTGTATGGGCGTGGCAACTTTGAATTTTTTTAATCCGATTCTGTTCGAAATAAATTTATAAATAGAGTATAAATATTGAATTGAACGAATTCTTGTGATAATATTTCTGCAGTGCAATTTGACAAGGTTTATTTCCGTAGAATATTCGAATGCTCTGCCACGAAGCTTAAAGGGTACTTTTCATCATTTGTTCAAAAATTATCAAAAATTTACATAAAATGACCAGCTCAGAATGTCTTACGAATTTATTCCTCATTAAATTTCATTTCAGTGGGAGAATTGTGCATGAAAGTAGATGATATTTTGGATTCAGCGTGCATTTTGAGGAACAACGCTCTCTCTCGACGGACAAAAGTCCAGCTATATCAGACTCTCATTTTACCTGTCTTGACATATGGCACTGAAACTCGTGTCATATCGCAAGCGGATGATAAACACTCGGGAGTATACGAGAGAAAAATACTCCGTAAAATATATGGTCCTGTTAGGGAAAACGGCGAGTACCGACGTCGCTGGAACGCAGAGCTATATAATATATATTCTGACATGGACATAGCTAGGCGAATCCAATTAGGTCAGTTGCGTTGGCTAGGCCATGATATCAGAATGGATTAAGATGAGCCAGCGCGAAAGGATTTCGATAAAGTACCCGATAGAAGCAGGAAAAGAGGACGACCAAGACTCGGCTGGAAAGCCAAGGCAGAAGAATACCTCAGTATCCTTGGTGTTACCAACTGGCGAGAAAAGGGGAAGAATACAGTCAGTTGGAAAAATATGTTGAAATTTGTTTGTTTAATTAATATGTTTAAGACGTCTGACCTCATGACGTTGTAAAATAGTCAATAAAAGTACACTGAACTGAAACGCATCGCAATGTTCATCACCCCAACAACGTTTGTCATCGAAAGTGAGCTAACGTACAGTTTCATTGCCGCTATGAAAATGTGTTCATCAACTGCAAATTGTCCGTTACAGTGGTGAAATTATGGTTGTTGCTGCAACGAATTTGCTGCATTATTGCAACGAATTGGTTTTATTGCTGCAATGAATTTGTTTCAATGTTGCAACGAATACGTATCGTTCTTGCGACGAATTTATATCATTGCTGCAAAGAACTTGTTTCATTACAGCAATGAATTTGTTTCATTAATGCAACGAATTTGAGTCATTGTTGTAATAAATACGTTTCATTACTACAATGATGTAGTTTCATTGCTGCAATGAATGTTTTGAAGTGTGTTTGAAAGTATTTAGTGACAATTGTACATAAATATACTGTTAGTATTACATTGCAGGTAGTTTGATAACAATTTTTTTAATTTTTGTTTTCGAAATTTTACTTGGTAAATAGATTATATTTATTCTATGTTGATACACTCGTCTGGAGAAGATTGTGGTAGTCGAGGGGTTGAGTGTTATTGTGGCCGTCATATTCAGGTCCTGCAATTAGAAACTATTTAAGATATGTACATATGTATCATATCTTACTGTCGGAGTCGAATTTGGAAGTGGATTAGCCGCGAGGTCTGACCAGAGGCCTGTTTCTGGTACCGTGTGCTGTTTGGGATTGACACGTGGAAGGTCTCGAACTCGTGCCCTTTCAGTTTGTGTCTTGTTGTTGTTGACCCACGGGGGCATCATCGGGCGAAGCCTGAAGATTGGCTGCCGGTCGCTGTTATTGACCGGAAGAGGTGGAAACAGCCTTGCTCCCACGGTGAGAAAGCTGCAGCCGTCTGACTGTAGTTATTAGACCGTTTAAATTGCAATTTTTAGCATTTAAATGGCAATGTCACGTGATGTTGTTGTTAGTGTTGTATTGTATAATTGTTTCACGATTGATGCTTTTGTCGCCGGGGGTGACCAGTCCCCTACTTAGTACAAAGTTAAAACTGGGAGCAGCTTCACTGCGAAACTCGGACCAGAGAGTATGCCTATCTGGTAGCACGGGTGGTGTTGGCCCCCTTGTGGGAGATCGTGCTGGCTGTGGTTGCCACAAAAATCGCTGGTAGAGGCTATGTAGTTGCCTTGTATATCAGTTACTTGTAACGAAGTATGCTAGGCAGGTGCATATCCTCGAAATATGGGATCCGTGGCCCTTATCACGGAAGAGGTTTGGATAGTACCTCCTCTTTACCAAGGAGGAGTAGCTCATGTACAGAGAGTTTACTCAATTGGTAGCTCGTGGACGGAAGAAAGAAGTCGCACTGGCGGATATGCGAATACGGGGCGTTTGTTCTCCCACGTAATCGTGTATACCAATGGTGTAAGGCTTCCTATTCCTGATCTCTTGGCTGCCCCTCTATGCGGGGTAGCACGGATATCTCACGGGCGGCGCTAACAGTCGTATCAAACATGTTCTTGGTGGGGCGGTGCTCACCTGTGGTTAAGGACTTCACGTTGAGAACCACATTAAATCACGCGGACTCTGTTGGTACCTAACGTGTGCCATTTGCATCCACCGGTTAAGGATAAAGATACAAAAACTTAGTCGGTATAAAAATAAATCTAGTCGTTTCCAAAATTTAGGAATAAACTAATCTAAAAATCAAACATTTCTGTGAACAAAGGTAAGACGCCTTTAGTGAATTAAACAGTACAATGATTCCGAAACAAATTAATCGCAACAATGAAACATATTTGTCGCTGCAACGAAACTTATTCGACACAGCGACGAACATAGTTAGTTAATAAAATCATTATCATTAGCTCACTCTCAATGAAAGTATTATTTGAGGCGACGAACACATTCACTCGTGTGGAGATGCTTATTAAATTAAATTAAAATTTAAATATTTGCTGTTGGTAAAAAATACTTAAATAAATTTAGTTATTTTCGAAATTGCCAAAATAAAAATCTCCCAATTTGAAACGGCAAACTGTGGAAAAACAAAATCAATGTAACAAAGAAGTATTTTTGATTTGCAGGTATCCTTTTCATTCGGGCAATTTTCATTGTATGATTAAACATTTTCGTTGAAGTGAAGTACAATTTTACTCACAGTTTTCGCTTGAAGTGAACCTCGTCTGTCAGTTTGATAACTCTACAACGTGTTATGCAGATATTCAATGATAAAATGAAATACGTCACCAAATTAAAGCATAGGATCTCAATAATTATATTACCAGCTATAATATGATACCACTGCTTATCTAGAATAATAAAAAAGTATACAAATTATATTTCGGTTCGCGAATACCTTCTTAAACTGAGGGATTACTTAGTGGTAGCATCTCTGGGCTGGTAAGTATCGCTGCAAGACCCCAAACAAATAAGGAGTAATAAACGAAACGTCTTTGATCCTTGTCCGAATTATTTTGGAGATTTTCTGCCTTAAATGCTGACCATACTTGGAAGCCGATAACATTTTGCCATAGATATGTTGAGAAGAAAAAGAATAGATGCACTCGTTCATATATTTTGAAGACATCTTCTATAGAAAGAATTATAGAAAATCATTACAAATCGCAAATGGTGATGAGGAATAGAGTAGGATAAATATTATGCATGATCCGTAAGTATAAAAAAATACACTGTGCAACAAAGTTTAGGGGTTTGCTTTGGGGTTGGACGTTTCCTGGGCCAAATGATCGCACTAGGTGAGTATAGGCCAACCCCTAAAATTTAGACCGCTCTATAGCTACAATTTTTTTTGTATGGGCGTGGCAACTTTGAATTTTTTTAATCCGATTCTGTTCGAAATAAATTTATAAATAGAGTATAAATATTGAATTGAACGAATTCTTGTGATAATATTTCTGCAGTGCAATTTGACAAGGTTTATTTCCGTAGAATATTCGAATGCTCTGCCACGAAGCTTAAAGGGTCCTTTTCATCATTTGTTCAAAAATTATCAAAAATTTACATAAAATGACCAGCTCAGAATGTCTTACGAATTTATTCCTCATTAAATTTCATTTCAGTGGGAGAATTGTGCATGAAAGTAGATGATATTTTGGATTCAGCGTGCATTTTGAGGAACAACGCTCTCTCTCGACGGACAAAAGTCCAGCTATATCAGACTCTCATTTTACCTGTCTTGACATATGGCACTGAAACTCGTGTCATATCGCAAGCGGATGAAAAACACTCGGGAGTATACGAGAGAAAAATACTCCGTAAAATATATGGTCCTGTTAGGGAAAACGGCGAGTACCGACGTCGCTGGAACGCAGAGCTATATAATATATATTCTGACATGGACATAGCTAGGCGAATCCAATTAGGTCAGTTGCGTTGGCTAGGCCATGATATCAGAATGGATTAAGATGAGCCAGCGCGAAAGGATTTCGATAAAGTACCCGATAGAAGCAGGAAAAGAGGACGACCAAGACTCGGCTGGAAAGCCAAGGCAGAAGAATACCTCAGTATCCTTGGTGTTACCAACTGGCGAGAAAAGGGGAAGAATACAGTCAGTTGGAAAAATATGTTGAAATTTGTTTGTTTAATTAATATGTTTAAGACGTCTGACCTCATGACGTTGTAAAATAGTCAATAAAAGTACACTGAACTGAAACGCATCGCAATGTTCATCACCCCAACAACGTTTGTCATCGAAAGTGAGCTAACGTACAGTTTCATTGCCGCTATGAAAATGTGTTCATCAACTGCAAATTGTCCGTTACAGTGGTGAAATTATGGTTGTTGCTGCAACGAATTTGCTGCATTATTGCAACGAATTGGTTTTATTGCTGCAATGAATTTGTTTCAATGTTGCAACGAATACGTATCGTTCTTGCGACGAATTTATATCATTGCTGCAAAGAACTTGTTTCATTACAGCAATGAATTTGTTTCATTAATGCAACGAATTTGAGTCATTGTTGTAATAAATACGTTTCATTACTACAATGATGTAGTTTCATTGCTGCAATGAATGTTTTGAAGTGTGTTTGAAAGTATTTAGTGACAATTGTACATAAATATACTGTTAGTATTACATTGCAGGTAGTTTGATAACAATTTTTTTAATTTTTGTTTTCGAAATTTTACTTGGTAAATAGATTATATTTATTCTATGTTGATACACTCGTCTGGAGAAGATTGTGGTAGTCGAGGGGTTGAGTGTTATTGTGGCCGTCATATTCAGGTCCTGCAATTAGAAACTATTTAAGATATGTACATATGTATCATATCTTACTGTCGGAGTCGAATTTGGAAGTGGATTAGCCGCGAGGTCTGACCAGAGGCCTGTTTCTGGTACCGTGTGCTGTTTGGGATTGACACGTGGAAGGTCTCGAACTCGTGCCCTTTCAGTTTGTGTCTTGTTGTTGTTGACCCACGGGGGCATCATCGGGCGAAGCCTGAAGATTGGCTGCCGGTCGCTGTTATTGACCGGAAGAGGTGGAAACAGCCTTGCTCCCACGGTGAGAAAGCTGCAGCCGTCTGACTGTAGTTATTAGACCGTTTAAATTGCAATTTTTAGCATTTAAATGGCAATGTCACGTGATGTTGTTGTTAGTGTTGTATTGTATAATTGTTTCACGATTGATGCTTTTGTCGCCGGGGGTGACCAGTCCCCTACTTAGTACAAAGTTAAAACTGGGAGCAGCTTCACTGCGAAACTCGGACCAGAGAGTATGCCTATCTGGTAGCACGGGTGGTGTTGGCCCCCTTGTGGGAGATCGTGCTGGCTGTGGTTGCCACAAAAATCGCTGGTAGAGGCTATGTAGTTGCCTTGTATATCAGTTACTTGTAACGAAGTATGCTAGGCAGGTGCATATCCTCGAAATATGGGATCCGTGGCCCTTATCACGGAAGAGGTTTGGATAGTACCTCCTCTTTACCAAGGAGGAGTAGCTCATGTACAGAGAGTTTACTCAATTGGTAGCTCGTGGACGGAAGAAAGAAGTCGCACTGGCGGATATGCGAATACGGGGCGTTTGTTCTCCCACGTAATCGTGTATACCAATGGTGTAAGGCTTCCTATTCCTGATCTCTTGGCTGCCCCTCTATGCGGGGTAGCACGGATATCTCACGGGCGGCGCTAACAGTCGTATCAAACATGTTCTTGGTGGGGCGGTGCTCACCTGTGGTTAAGGACTTCACGTT